>OZ004725.1:105896496-106634893 GCA_963924685.1 Dexiosoma caninum | reverse complement strand
CACTACAATCACTATAAATATTCGCATAAAAATCACTTTGATCACTTTGCGGAATAGCACTGCTATTCCATTCACTAAAAGAACTGAACATGTTCATTTTTTTGATTCTTTATACATATTTAAATATTGTGCACTAGCTTTAAGCAATTTTTCATTTGTGTAATAATTTTTTAATGCCAACTCGTGTTCGATATTTTCCAAAGCGCCCGCTGAAACTTTATATTGTTTGTTTGGTTTTTGTTCTTGTCTCTTTCTTTCTTATAAAATTAGTTTGGAATATGTTTTACAGCACCGATAAAACGACTTCCGTAAGACCGTCCATTCAGCACTATACTACAAGTGTCAAATGAGCTAATTTTTCTTGGGGCAAAAATATTATAATTAACAAATAAAATAATTATTAACAACAAATAATTATAGCAACAATTTAAAAAACAAGACAAAAGAAAAAAAAATAAATAAATCCCAATTGGAGACGAAAAATTGGAATAGAAAATAATATCAATGTGTAACAATATTTTCGTATAATTTCGAAAGATTTAACTGGTATGATCAATAAATAAGTTTATAGAGAAGATTATATGGTCAAAATATGTATGAAAAAGTAAGTAAGTAAGTAGATATTTTCGAACCATATAAATACCGATAGTAGAATTGAGAACAAACACATGAAAGTAACAACAGGCAGAAAAAGACCGAATCGAAATTTTCTTCCAGTTTTGTTTTTTTATAATTTAAAACCTTCAAGCGTGCACTGATAAGATAATTAAGCTCATTTGAATGTCAGAAATGAACGTGAAAGTACATACATATGTATGTGTGTATAATACTGCTCTACACTCAAAATATTCTGTAGATAAAATTAATTGAAATTGTAATTTGAAATAAATGAAAATTCAGTTAAAAACCGGTCTACTTATTTTTCATTTTAATTTAAAGAAAAGTTCATTTAATTTTTAATGGTAACATAATTTAAACAATTCTTTTTTTTTTATTTTGCTTACTTTATCGAAAAAATAAATAAGCAACGACTTCAGTACAAATAAAAATATCTTGTCTATCCCTTGTTTCTGCTATTTTTACTACCAAATAATCAACGCCAAGTTCAGTAAAAACAACTGATGTATAACCCTAGACACAAACCAGCAATTTTAACAGAGCTCTGTTAACACGTTCAACAAATAAAAACGATTTTTACTTTAAAATTTAAAAATAAACATACAGGGTGTCTGGTCGAAAATTTCAATTTTTAAAAACAATTATTTCAAAAAGTAATAAACGGGGCGGAGGGAATCATCGCGCGTTCGCTGTGGAGACATTTTTCAAGAGTAATGATTCTTACGTAATTGATCGTCGACAATTTTATACAAAGTTCGGTATTCGGCTAATAAGTGATGGACCGAGTGTAAATTTAATTCGTTCGTGGGTGCAGAGATTCCGTGCAACTGCTTCGGTTATGAATGACCCACGGCCAGGGCCCAGTCGATCCAAGAACATTGAACTGGTTGAAAGCAGTTTACGTGAAATTCAGCCTCACTGAGACTTCCAAGAGCGATTATTTATGAAATTTTAAAAAAGGACCTGGATGACATACTCTTTAAAAAATAAAATCCGCATTTCCATTATATCGTTCAATGCTCTTAATAAAACTTACGTTTTTTATTTAAATTCGAAAATATAAATCTGCTACCAGACACCCTTTACTAAAAAGCAAAATTATAATAAAAACAAATCAAGAGCTATTCTACAAGTGTCTAATGAAGTGGCCAATAGTTGGAAATGTTAACAATTGGTTTTTTTTTTTGGAAAATATGAAAGTTTTTCGAAAGAACCCATTTTTACTACTGTCAAACGACTTTTGTCCTTTTCTCGAAATTTGTAGGAGTTCACCGAGTAACTGAATTGCTATCCATAACACTAGTTTGCAGTAAATTCCGTTCGGGAACAATTTTAGCCGTGACTGACATCATTTCCTATACAGATATCCAGGATGTAATTAAACCTTTTTATCAGCTCTAGTTTTCAAGATAACGCGGTTTGTTGAAAAATAAAGACGCTTGCACAACATATAATACCATAACTTAGGAAGGGTTTTCCCTATTCTACACAGAAAAAATATACGAAAATTTTTCTGGAAGATCTGTGTTGTTGAATATGGCACAAAAAGTCAACAACACTTAATATTTCATTCAAAGACAATGTCTATCAAAATTGCAACTTAAAAAAGGCAGAACATAGAATTCATTCCTGCACATATCTTATACATCGGTAAAGTCCATATAAATACATACATATAAATATTTAGTGTACGAACATTGTTTAACTTTCTCTTTTTAATTTTATCTACAATCAAAATAAATAAGCAAATAGAAAAACTAAAACTCAAGAATGTGTTTTAATAAAAGCTTTTAAAGAGTTTATGGGAGTACAATAAAAAAAATGTTTAATGATTTTTCTCAATGCCATTTTTTATTGATTTTCACTTAAACTCCAATAAAACATGTCGTTGAATCAATAACAGTTTTATTTGATTTCCACACATCTTTTAATTAAAAATGTTTATAAAATAATAAAAATGGTTGTTGTTGGAAATAAAATTTAAATCAACAAATTTTTTCTTTGTTTTAAAATATGTCTTTATTGAATTAAAATGGAAATATTTTCAATAAACGGCCCTACAATTTTGTTTATCAAATATGCAAAAAACGTCATCACAGAAAATTCAAGAAAATTTTTAATTGAAACAATGATTTTCGTATTTAAATATCAAAAACATTTTTTTCTGTGTATAAAGAAAAAATCCGATATTCGACAACAAAAAAATCTTTAGGCCGTGCGAACATTGTTTCTAAGTTTGCTCAGTAGTTTTAGTTTAAACCAAAAAAAATTAAAGTTTACCCCTATTTCGTTGAAATTGATGCAGCACTTTTCATTTTATGCACACGCGCTATCTCGAAAACTAGAGCTTGTGGGAAAAAAACCGAGTACAGATTTGAATGCAGCACTCCAAACAAATAAAGAAACAACTTTTATTTCTAATTAACGAAATTTTTTTTCGACTTGTCATCGATCGTGTAGTTCAAGTAATAAAATCCACAGAAGAAAGATATGATTAAGGAGAGGTTTATTTTGAATTCTTTGGACTTTGCATGGTTACAAACAAAAAACTTTGCAACAAAAGTTCCATTTGAAAAATATGACTTATTCGTGTGAAGAGTATTCTACTAATTTAAATTAGTCTTTTTTAAATGTTTTCATATGAGAGATAATTTTTATCAACTCGTCTGACAACCTAAAGTATAATAATGATGGGTAATTTTTTTTGTATTTAACCCAGCACAACTTCTGAAGACAAAGTATATTTTCAATTTCGAAGACTACTTAATATCAACTACTCCAACTATGTATGGGTGCCTCCGTAGTCTAGTGCATGAGCATTTTCTTATGTTCGTTTGATTTATTCATTCCCCCAAATTCTATACAACAAGATTTAGTCTTATATTTAAAGCACAGGAAAGCTGACTTCATAAATTACGAGATCACAAATTTGCATATGTAGATATAAGTAAATTAAACTATAAATTATTAACATTGTAGCAATTTACTGTGGTGCCAAACAATTCAATAAAAAAAATTCTTAAAACTACTTGTGTTGCTGAGTTAGAGGAAGACAATTCCAAAGGCGTGACGCATGTATGAAAAAATGGCATTTTGAAAAAAAGCGCTGTAGAGGCACTAGTATACGCGAATATTTAGAAATTACATTTCCGCAAACCACACATATCTTCCTATATTATTATAATGTTATAACATCACAGGCGCTTCAACACTGCTATAAAAAAAAGAGCAGAGTTGTAAGATAGTAAAGCTTCACCACTTGTCATTTTTCCAACTATTTCTTTCCTTTAGTTCTAGCACAATGCATCGCATGTGTAAGGGTCGTCCCCTGAGTGCTGGTCCAAGATAAAAAATATCAGCCAATGTGCCAGCTCTAACTTTGTTCTGGCCTGCGATTTCCTGAGTAGACTTTGCTTATGAATGAAGAATCGTACGACTGTATTTTTGTAGGATAGTGTTTACAAGTTACATTTATTTGAACAAATATTTGCCCAATCTGCCACACATATTAAGAACAGACTTAACGAATAAATGGAACAGAAAGTTTTTAATTTTTTTAGTTTTTATAGTTGGGCTGTATTTTTATTAAAACTTTTTTTTTTATAATCAACAGTAAATGAAATATGTATTTGAATTTTCTTCGTCTCCGGTATCAATCTTCAATTCTTCTTTCACATCGAGTTGTTGATTGTATTATTGCTCGTGCTGGCAGTAATAAAGTAGGTCGACTTTCAATGTATTTTTTATATAGACAGAGACACAAAGATGAAAAAATTATGTATTAAAATTATTTTATTATCATGGAAATAGGCTTACTATTATTAAAGTAAAGAATGATATAACAATTTGCTATGAATAGTTTAAATTAATGACAATTTGATTGCAGATGTTCTTGAACATAACCAAAGTATATTTATCAAGTAAAATCAACTCAGCAGGTGACTGTTCCCCCGCTCGTTCGCCGTATATGTCACAATTTGTTTACATCTATGCGCGGCAATATAATTTTTACTCATTTGTTTAATTTGAGAGAGCGCGCCAATAACAGTATTACTAATTTCTTTATTTTGAGAGAGGGTTACAAAAGCAATTACGGCAAACATAAATAAAATTAACGTTTTTCTTTCTATTATAGCCTATGTGTGTTTACTTTTGAGAAAGCAGTAAAAAAACAATTTTGACATATTCGGCTAGTTTTAAACAAACAAAATTCCAGCAACAACAAAATTCCAAATTCCACTCAGGAGACCAGCACTCAGGAGATGACTGCTACACATGCGAAGCATTGTGCTGGAACTATAGGAAAAGGATAGTAGGAGAAACGACAGGAGGTTAAGCTTTATTAATGATTGTACAGCTCTGCTTTTGCACGTTCTTTGTTTCTACTCGCAGCAGTGCCGAAGCTTCGCTAGTAGCTATTTTTATTATTATTTTACTTCGCCGTTGCTACACAATACCGACGAAGGAGGGCGTTCTGATGTGATTGTGGATTGCTATCAGCTGAAGCCGGTGTTGTTCAGTGGCCAGTGACTATACCTTCGACACTGAAACCTTCAGACAACAAATGACACACAAAGACACAATAATGCACAACAGAAAAATTAAATGTTTTTTTATATTTTTTTTCTGAAACTGGAGTTGAACCCAGGTCTGTTTTTGGTTTTGTAGTCAACGTGCAGACTACCATCCACCGTGCCATCGCTACCCTTTTATTCCTTTTATATTTAAATAGTGCTTATAATGTATAGTTTTCACTATTTTTATACACCCCCGTGATATTGGTATCAAATTAAAGGCAATAATATTTCTTATTTTATGGCGGACAACTATTTTTTACCCACTTACATGATTCATTTGATACCCATTCAAATGAAAAAAATGTTTGAGAAGAAAACCAAAAATAAAGTGAAATGGGTAATTTTGACTGTTGATATAACAATAGAATTAACCAAGTTTGATGCAGATGACTTACCGTAAAAATATTTCTACCAAAGTGGACGAGATCAGATAAGTTGGTGTGATGTAGCGAAGCGAACCGGGTTAATCTATTATTATGCAAATTACAATTACTTGGCACACGTATTCTATATTTTGTTCACAAAGTGTAGTGAAATCTATAGAGCACATATATAAGTCTATATATCAGCACAGGAATGCAAGAATTAAAAATCACATATTAAAGGGGTTCCTGCACTTCCTGTGACGATATACAGGGCTGCTCCGCTAGTCCAGTGAGTAGAGTGCGAGTTTATCAGTTGGAGGTTCTCAGTTCGATTACTAGCAGATACTCTGGTCTGTATCACTAGAACACGTGAAAGTTTTTTCACAACAGCTATCACAATGGGACCATAATAAATTAGACCCAAGTGGGCTGGGCCCTTTCTTCGCCTTTACAACCAGCAACCTGCCGACCTAACCTAACAGCGATATACAATAAATAATTTCAAAAAATGTTTGTTGCTTTAACCGAAGGAAAATTACTTTTGAATAATTAGATGATTATTACTTTCAATACAAATATTCCCGAAAGTTTTCAATTACATTTAGCTAGATAGGCAGTATATATGTAGTTCTTAAATGTATTAAAATTATTTAAAATTTTGCTTATTACACTGACAACTAGAAATGTGATAAAATTTAAATCTAATCCATTGATAAAACTATCAAATTGGTACTCACCGTCTTTTCTCCTTAGGTTTACCGCTGGCTGTTAACGCAACGGTAGACGTTGGTTGAGATGAAGTTATCATGGTTGCTGATACTTTTGCAGCTGCTATTTTGCAGTTTATTTGAGTTTCAGTTGATGATAAAGGTAGCGATTCTGATTCATTTTTTAAGGCTATAACTGCAGCATTTTTGTTTTGTTTATTACACACATTATTTTTATTTGATATATCGACAATTTCTGATTTTGCCACCATTGTTTATAAATAGTAAATCAATTGTAAAGGCCTCACGAAGAGCACAGTATTTTTGTATGTAGTACGTATCAAATTGACGCTTTAAAACTCAAAGTACGAGAATATAATTCATACGTATATTATTTTATTCGCGATCTCATTTATACCTTTAAATTAGAAAAGATTCATTTATTTATTTATTTTCCCAGAATCGTGGTTCCCTTTCGAACCGCAATTATTACAAATGAATTGAAATTCATAGTTAATTTATCACAAAATAGGAGAATTACTCTTTATTAGAATGAGAGAAACAAAGAACAATTAATCGCTAAGTCCCCGTCCATATTGTAAAGCATATGCTGCAAAAGTTTTTTGAATTCTCTTTTGAAAGTGCAGCAGTGTCCATACATGAACCTTTTGCTTCATGTTTAGTATTTTTTATTCCTCCCTTCTATCTTCTTTTTTTAATTTTTTTTGACATTTCTCAATACCGAATGTAAATATAAAATAACTACCCTGTGATAGAAGGTGTGAATATTTTTTTTTGGATACACATTTGAAGCACAAGGTATAATTTGAAGCAAAATGGACGCTAAGAGGGAAAATTATATAATAATTTTTATATAATTTTATATTTTTTTTTTAAATTTTTGATTATATTTCACAAAAAATTAACAATAAAACAGGGTAGCTATTATTATGATAGAAGTTAACAGTATACCAAACGAAAAGAAATAAAATGAAACGTCAAATACACCTCATCTCAAAAGATGCAAATAAGAAATTCAACAAAAAATGCATGTACATGAAACAGCGAACATACTTCCACTCCTCTTCCCCTTCTCATCAACAAACTCAAAAGTTTTGCAGCATATGCTTCACAGTATGGACGGGGACTTACACCAGTTGAGTACAGCACGTATGTAGTCGTCTATACACATCCCCACGCCACTACACACGTCATCAGTACTACCTGTGTCAACAGGAAGGTAGTAAATAAATAGATGATATAGGTTATCTTTCGGGTGGTCTGGTAGTGGAGTGAGTAGTGTGCTAGTTTATCAGTTGGGGGTTCTCAGTTCGATTCCTAGCAGAGACTCTGGTCTGTATCACTACACACGTGAAAGTTTTTTCACAACAGTTATCACAATGGGACCCTAATAAATTGGAGCCAAGTGAGCTGGTGCGTTGCTTTACCTTTACATCCATCTACCTGCCAAGCTAACCCAGGTTATATTTTATTTCGATTAATGACAGCGATATTCGGGAAGGGTTCGTAGGGTTAAATATATGCCTCTCCGAAACTATACTGTCTACATAGAAATAATAGAATAGAAATAAAGATAAATCACTGAATTGAAACAACTAAAATGTCATTACTTTTCAACAATTCTATTTTTTTTTTGCAGCCAACTTCACTTCTTTACGAGCTATCAAAATTGGATTTTCCAATTCGTCATATGATTTCAAAAAGCCCTAAGTTACAAAAAATTCGAAATCGACTTTTTGATTGATAATGAGCCATAGTATCAAAATACTTGTGCCTGCACAATTTTACACGCCTGCAATTAGAAATAATGTTCTTATCAAAAAATTTCAGAAATGGCTAAGTGTAAGCGTTGAAGTTAGTTTCAAATTATTTTGCTTCTCCTGTAAAATTTGTTGAACGTAACTTAGGGCTTTTGTGAATTCAAATGACGAATTGCAAAGCGTTATTTCGGTTGTTTTTATAATTTTGTACTAAATTATCTACATCTGATTTATAGTTTATTCTATTGTCCGCATGTATTTTAATTATCTGTAACATTTCCAACAAAAAACGTCGTTTATAATTAGTTACTTTCTCCAATATAGTTGTGTCTTCAAATTTTGGATAATGATCTAATGATGCACAATGTGTAGTTAATGCTGTTTTTTGTGTGTTTATATGTCTGTATTTTTGATCTGACTTATGTCCTGCTAATCTAGTTTTAAGTTTCTTCTTTGTTGTTCCTACATATACTTTATCACAACTTTCCAAATTATTTCCCCCACAAGGTATCCTGTATACTAAATTAGATAATTCTGTGTTTTTAACTCTATCTTTCATTTTATTAAATAATTTCCCTAAAGTATTATATGTTTTATATGCTATCCTATATTTTCCAGTATTAAATATTTTCTATCTTAAAAGTTGTTCCGACATAGTAGATGTAGTAGATGTAGTAGATTTATAAATTCTAGGTTCCACATTATTATTACCATTAATATCATCCCGTTTACCGTATTTTTCCAATAATTTCTGAATTACTCGTGTTGGAAAATCATTTTTCTTCAATATATCTATAATTATATCCTTATTTTTCTTATGAAATTGACTACTACCAAGATTCAAAACTCTGTCAATTAAATTTCCTGCCGTATTCATTATAACTTCCTTTGGATGTTTTGAAAAATAGTTTATTATTCTATCTTAGGATGTAGGTTTATGATATCAATCTATTATTAAATTCTGACCTCTTCTCTCAATCAATACATCTAAATATGGAAGTTTTAAATCAACTTCCCTCTCTATTGTAAACTTAATATCTTGGTTAAAATTATTAAAAATTGTCAACATATTATCTATTTGACTATCCTCAATAATACAGAATATATCATCTACATATTTAGTTAATATTCTAGGTTTTAAAATTAATTTTCCAATACAAGAATCTAATAGCTTTTCCATCACAATATCCGCTACAATTGGTGATGCTGGTGATCCCATAGGAAGTCCTTTACTCTGAATATATATTTTATTTCCATATTGAAAATATCTGTTATCCTGTATACAAAACTTGACAATACGTAGAAAAAGATTCCTATTTATATTCGTATGTCTTTCTAACTTATCCCATTTTTCCTTTATTATATCTAATGCTAAATTAACTGGAATACTTGGAAATAAAGATATAACATCAAATGATTAATCTATCATCCTAATCTATATTCAAAGTTTCAACTTTGTTTTTAAATTCCAAAGAATTTTTAATATTATAGTCTGAATTAATAGTCAATCCTTTCAGGATATTTGATATATATTTACATATTGCTATTGCAATATTTGTTTTCAATTTATTCTTCTCTATTATTGTTATATATTCCTTTTTAAATAATTCCTCCACAATTTCAATATTAATCTTCTGTAATTTACTTGTAGGGTCTCTATTTATAATGCTATATTTTGTTCTATCATTTACAATAGGATCCATTCTTGAATTATAATCAGTCTTATTCAGAGCTACAGTAACATTTCCCTTGTCCGCATTTACTATAATAATATTTCTATTAACTTTCAAAAATTTTTTATTTTTTTATTATTTTATATTTTATTTTATATTATATTTTATTTTATATTATATTATATTGAGAAATAAATAATAATTAAAAAACTTTTCATAAAAAAGACCATCGCTCAAAAATAAATTAAATTACATATTTCAAAGTGCAAGTTTTTGTCCAAAAAAAGTGTTTTTTGGAAATTGTCGGTTTTTGTAAAAAAATATATGACAGCACTGCGTGCGGAAGTCCGCTATATAAAATCAAAGATCTATTTAATTATTTTTCATTCATTCATTATTTCTTTAAAATTCAAATATTACCGCAATATTTTTTGAAACTAATATAACAGCTACAGCAACGCGTTACCGGGACAGCTAGTATCAATATATAAAATTTATAGTCCTACTTTAAAATTTCGCCATTCTTTAAAGTTTTAGGCACAAGAGCAGCTTCCAAATATTTAAATGATAAAAAAAATTTCAAATAAGAAACAAATGTTAATTAAAAACATTAACGGCAACACATATTTTCCGAATTATAGGCCTCTGAAGTTTGCATATAAAAATGCGGTTTCCTACTACATTCCTAAGCGTATATGACCAATATTGATATCATTTGAAAGCTTTTGGAAATATCTTTCTTCATATGCAAAACTCTTAAGTCTTTAAGTACCAATAAAGTTTTACATAAGTTTACATCAAAATGTTACCGAAGTGTAGTATATCTATAAGTAAATAAGCATGTAGTTTATTCAAACAAAAGTCTTGTTCACATTAATGTAACTGGCATGCCTAATTCGATACTAAATAATACGAATACCATATACATACATACATTCGAATTCAATTCATCTCTACTTAGTAGTTTTATTTATTTCTGTGACAAAGAAGGCGAATGAATGCAGTGTATTTTTTACGCAAGAAAACTTTCTATTGATTTACTATGATGAGAAAAATGTACAAAATACATCCAACAATGGTAGATCAGGTAAATGAAAAATGTCCTAAGGTTGTACCAACTAACTTGCTGTTTATTACGGACAACGTAAAGGAAGCACACTATAAAAAAAATTTTTTTTCGTTCTCAATTATTAGCCTCGAATGTCTTTTAGACGACAGCAAATAAAGCTGACCAGTATAAGTTGTAAGTAATTCATTTACACCTTTGTGTAAAATTATGTAAAAACTATATTGGCGCTTAAAGAGTTCAGAATTTTTACATCAATTTTAAAAATATAGAAAGATATTTTTGAAACCTTTCAAATAATTGGACATATGCGTTCAGAAATGTTGTGTAGATTCGCACTTCTGTATGAAAACTGCGTAGGTCCATAACTGAAAAACTGTGCGTTAGCGGGACTTTTTCACTTTATATTTTCTTCTAATTTTTTGGAACAAATCTAGTTTACGGACGCCGCTCCAAATCGGAAAAAATTAGATATGTCAATAGAAAATTGAAAAATAAGAAGAAAAAATAAATTGAAAGATGTCTCGGCAACGCTTAGTTTTCGAGTTATGGAGCTACGAAGTTTCCATATAGAAATGGACATTTCTACTACATTTCGGAAACCAAATGGCCAATATTGGTATGATTTGAAAGGTTTTAAAAATATCTTGCTATAAACACAAAATTTATTTAAAAATTCTGAACGCTTGAAGTGCCAATATATTTATCAAAATATTACAAAAGTGCATTATTCATTCAATAAAAAATATAATAACAGAAAAGGAACAATGGCTTCGCTAACAAAAGCATCTCTGCATGACCGGCCTGTAGACGGACGCAGAAATTTTCTAGATTTAAGCCGAAGTAGTTACATAAACATATACGATTTATTCATAAACGTGTACTAGAATTTAACAGGGCCTTAACTCGGAAAATGAGTTGCAGCCAACTTTTTTTCTCCTATTTTTAAATTTTCTTTCAAATAAGCTATTTTTTTGGAGTTGCTTGCCAAATTTTTTAGAAATCTTTTTTTAATAAAATATTTTCCTTAATTTAAAATTTTATGCGTTTATTTTTATTACGTATTTCTTATTTATTTTCATTTATATATTATTATTTTTTTAACAAGGAACACTTTTCCCTTCTCTTTTGCTCTACAATTTAAATATGATTTTTCCACTTAATAACTTTTAAGAAGTCGGTTGATTTTCGATATATTAATCACATTACTAATTGATTAATTAATTAATTGTGTAAAGGGACTGGTTTGAAATAAATTACTTTTGTTTTATTTATTATTTGTAAAACAAGAACATAAACAGAGAGACAAAATTATTACTTAATCACATGCAATATGGTGAAACTGAATAAATTGAGAGAAAAACGATGAAATAAGGAACTCACAAAATGGAAAACATACAAAACTTTATTTATTGTTTAATTTAATAAAAACAATTGTCTATTGGCAATATAGAACATAGTGTATATTTTATTTATTTTTTATATATAAGAAAGCACAAACATACAACACTCACTACACTGGCGGCTGCTGTTAATTGAACTTTCTTTTCATGAATTACACGGTTATTTTCTTGTTTTCTTTTTAAACTATATAATATGTATTATTTTTTCTAAAATAAAACGATATTTGTAGCCCGTTTCCGAATTGTTTCACTTTGTTTTTGTATTGGGGTCATTCACAAAACGCGTCAAAAGTCCTTGTCGAATTTTAAATTCACTTATAAATGACGATTTCACTTTTTCTATTGAGATTTTGCACTTATTTTTAAGCATATTCTCTACACTTTGCACTTTTAATACAATATCTGAAAATTTTCAAATCATTCTGAGGATTTCTACTATTTTCATTTAATTTTTTTTCAACAATTAATTAAGTTTTCTTCACACATCGATATTTAAGTTTCACGAAATTATACGAAGTAAGAAGTAAAGCGGAATTTAAAAAAACTATAGTTGTAATTTTAAGGAGTACATAGTACTTTTGTAGCAAGTGCTGCCATTACGTGAATTAAAAATAAAGTAAAAATGGGTATTCGCTTTCGGAATCCCTTTCTGATAATTCTTCTATATCATCATACAGCGCCATGGCAATTATGTTCTCCAATTTTCCATCACATAAGGTTGGTCATGAAAAGTAGCTTTAGTTAGCGAAGCCAGTGTTTCTTATACCAAGGAAGTGAAAATCCCTGCGCCCGTTTGAAAACCGGTTTTTGTTATACGATGTTTTTTATACAACATATGTTCAGAAATAATTAGAGAATCGCATTTATATACAAAAACTTCAAAGACGCAGAACTCGGAAAATATGGGTTGCCGGCAACTTTTTTATTTAATATATTTTCTTAATTTTCTTTTTCATACGTTTTTTTTTTCAGTGGAGCTGTTTCACTAAACTATAATTGTACTGTTATTTCTTGTTAATATATTCCATATATATAATTTTGTTATAAATCGTCTAATGTATAATGAAAACCTCACTCTGGTAACTTTGCATATGGTGGCAAAGTTCCAATACATGTGGCATCGCCATTAAATTTCTGTGTGTGTTTTCCAAGCGCCGCATTTTATACGCGGATTGAAGTGAAAATATATATTCTTTTACGAAAAAGTTCAATTATAAGAAAATAAAATTTATTTGTGATTAAAATTCATAAAAACACGGAAAAATGGTCAAAGAAAAGAAGCAGTTCAATATTGGCGATTTGGTTTTTGCAAAAGTTAAGGGATATCCAGCATGGCCAGCTAAAATAACAAAGTACAACAATAAAAAATATAATGTATACTTCTATGGGACCGGTGAGACAGCAAACATTAAAGTAGAAGATTTATTTCACTATGTTGAAAACAAGGAAAAATTTGCCACTGACAAGAACATGAAACGTAATAATTTTCGTGAGGCCATGGATCAAATAGAAGCTGCTGCTAATGGCGAAGATTCCGCTCCTATCGATTTGCCAACTGTGGCGCCTGAAGCTATTGATGTCACTCAAGCTGAAGAAGCTTTGGAAAATACTTTAGACGAAAGTGCTGTAATTAATGCTACTATGGAAGAGTCGCAGTCTACGGAGATAAAGAAAGAGGAATCTGAAAAGAAAGAAACGGATGTTGTCTCATCTGCTGCAGATGTAAATGAACCTGTAAGTCGGAGTGGACGTAAAATTAAGGTGAAACGTTACATCGATGATGTCGGCGATTCTTCTAATTCCATGAATGCACCACCAGCTAAGAAAAAGCTGCCAGCAGAAGGTAACTTTTAAAATAAATTTACATTTATGGCAATGCATGTTTATATATGTAGGTATACAACTCTGTTATGCTACTCGTATATATGTATATCCGTTGCCCTAATATAGAATAGCATATATAGATTTCTTTATAAAGCTTCTTTTATACAATTTTCATATAAAATTCTTTAATTAACATTTTTGTTTAGCTAAGTCTACTATATTAAACCATCGATGAAAAGGTGATAAAAATTTTTTATTTCAGGTATTTCAATCGCAGATACTAAGCCAAAGATGGCTAAGAAACAGTCGGGCAACACCAGTGCAAAACCAATGGCTACCGTTACACCCACTGTTAAGTCATCTAATAAATCGGAAGTTCAAAACAATCTCTTGCTGGCGTTTGTACCACCAGCTAAGTGCATCGGTATTAAGTTAGATTACCAAAAGCCAGCAATGTTTGATTCACCTGAAGCCAAACGTTTATGGGAAGAAGAAGCCCTCAAAGCAGCAGAGGAACTTAAAGCAAAGCTTGAATTGGGTTCTATTAAAATTGATTCGGTTAAAGAGCGCATAGTTATTAATCCTTCCAGATCGAAAATACATCGTGAGGCAAAGGAACGTTTTACCAGTGAAATGATCGAACAGGAGGATGCATTATTGGTTGAAAGAGATTTCGTACAAATCTCTCAACAACTTAGAGAATGCTTGGGATTAAAACGTGCTGATGTAGATCGCTGTTTGGAAATATTGAAGCAATACAAAGAATTTCAATTAACAAAATTAATGTTACTGCGCAATCCCGATTGTGTGGACAGTATTCGTCGCTTAAGACGCTATATCGGAAATTTAAAACAATGGAAACTTACAGAAGAAGAAGAAAATGCTTTTAAAACTAAAGCAGAAATTATACGTTGTGAAGCCGTTTTAATCTATAACAACTTCAAGAAAATCTTTGGACCCGACGGAGCCTCTCATTTCTGGGAAGAATTTTGCAACCAAGTTCAAGCATATAAAGAGAATACTAAACATATACAAGATCAAAACCGTTTGCTCTTAACCGAAAAAATATACGAAGCCTTGTCTAATAAGTATGCAAAGCGCACTAAGGCCGACAACAATACTGAATCTGATTCCACATCTGTGAAAGAAGTCCCCAAAACTACTAACTCTGAGGAAGAAATGAAGACAGCGGAATTGCAAGATACTACGGAAGTAATGGAAACGGCTAAACTGAGAGAAGAACAAGAGCAACTAGATGATGAACAGATTAATAATCCAACAAACATTGAAATAGCTGTAGAGGCCAATTAGGCAGGCAAATATTAGTTTTAAAATACTTAGTTATTAGTTGAAGAATAATATTGTGGTACTTTACAGCTATCACTTGACTCATAAATGGTTTTATTCTTGAATTGTTTAGTTTTCCGATATGGTTTTTTAAAAGCTAAACACCATTTTTTTTAATGCTAAACTCTACAGTTAAATTGTTTTAGCAATAAATTTTCCAATTAAATGGTTTTTTTAACAACTGCCCGATACTAAAGCAAGAAATATTATCTTTGCTTTCTCTTTATACATATTTTTGTTTTTATTATTCCAAAATAACATTTTTACCATTTGCCTAAAAATATCCTAAAGCAAACATTCACATATTATGAGTATATTGTTTAAAAAACGTTCGACCATTAAAAGAAATCATTAAATATTGTCAATCTAAATAAAAGTATTTCAATATTATTAAATACAATATTGTAATAACATGCATATATACATACATATAGAGAACTATGAAAATAAATACAACAAATTATGTATGTGATTTGTGTTAAAATTTTGTATGTATAAAGAAAAGTGGCATTAAATTGTTGTAGCTTCGAATAAACTGTAACAGACCTAGTGGAACAAACGCATTAATATGCTAATGCAGTGACCATCTTTCTGCATTAAAATCAATTGAGTGACGATGTAAAATTATTGAATTACCACTATTTGTAACACTTTGAATGCACGATTTTTTTTTAACTTGGGCCAGCACTCGGGGGATTACCCTCACACATGCGATGCATTGTGCTGGAACTATGAGATTAGTGTATGGGAAGGAGAATAGAGTGTGTAGTGTTTATGGACATTTGATTTGAATCTTCCCACTTCAAAAGTGACAGGCAAGACCTCTGCAAGGAGTTTGT
This sequence comes from Dexiosoma caninum, assembly GCA_963924685.1. Classification (NCBI taxonomy): domain Eukaryota; kingdom Metazoa; phylum Arthropoda; class Insecta; order Diptera; family Tachinidae; genus Dexiosoma; species Dexiosoma caninum. Next base: position 106,618,693 of record OZ004725.1, on the reverse strand, counting down.
TCCACATACGCGCTGTTAGAACGAAAAGTTCTCTCTATAATGCGTTACGCGATTCACGGCCAAATCGACCACAATGATGAATGCAATGTGCGCAGAAATTAATGGGTTTCAGGAACAAGTTCCGTGATTTCATTATAGCACATCCCATTATAATAGCGATAGAACTACGATACGTCGACACCAAAAAGTACCTTCTGTTACGGCTTTCGTTTCAAATTTAAATTGGTATTTGCAAGCACTCTACCTTTTTACTAAATATCAAATGAAATTTTCAAGTGAAAGCTATAGCATATCGTTTTGGTGTCGACGTTGACAAGCGCAATAATAACCGAATATTTAATTAACTCTAAAGGTCTATGACAAGCAGTGGACAATTTTATTTATTTAACATTGCAATACATAAAGCCTTCTGGCAAAAAAAATATAACCATGTATTGATTAGTTTAACAAATAATATAAAATATTGTATTTGTAATTGACAGTGCAGAGGAATTAATGGAGGAAGAAAGTCTGTTGGAAAACACAACTGCTGAAAATCAAACAATTTTTACAAAAACCGAACTATTGCCGAGACGTGGTATTGTAGAGATTGGCAGAGAGGCCGACATACTCAATAAGGAAGACAATAATCGGCAGCGTGAAAATTTAAACCATCATTCAGCAATTGATGTGGCTACTGCAACAACCTCAAATGCTACTGCAACCTGTACAAATAGGGCGATATTTATAGTATAATAAAGGGGGAGTTACATTTCGTTGAGGGTGGCGATGGCACGATGGATGGTAGTCTGCACGTTGACTACAAATCCAAAAACAGACCTGGGCTCAACCCCAGTTTCAGACTAAAAATTTTAAATTAAAAATAAACATCTCGCATTTTTCTGATGTGCATTTGTGTGTATTTGTGTGTCAGTTGTTGTCGGAAGGTTTCAGTGGCGAAGGCATAGTCACTGGTCACTGAACAATACCAGCTTCAGCTGATAGCAATCCACAATCGCATCAGAACGCCCTCCTTCGTCGGTATTGTGTAGCACCGACGAAGTAAAACAATAATAAAAATGGCTACTGAACCGAAGCTTCAGCACTGCTAAAAAAAAGTATAAACAAAGAACGTGCGAAAGCAGAGCTACAAAAATAAGTAAGCTTCACCTCTGTCCAGCAACCTCCCGACCTAATCTAACCTGGCCGTTGGCTGCTAAGGATTTCAATACCCTGCCCTTATATCCCAGGGCTGAATATGCAAAGTTTCTAAGATTAATGTGTAGTTGATTCCACACACGACTAAGTCTAATTCTAAAAGAACGCTCAAAAACCAACATATATATACGACGTACATACATATTTCAAGTTTAATATTTCTAGTGGAACGAAGAAATGAAGATTCGCTCGGAAGATTATTATTAAAACACATGATGAACATATCTGCGATATTTGGCATTCCCCCGAACAGCTTGTAGCATGCCTTAATTGTTGTGCTGTCCAAACAACTCCATCAATCTACATATATCAGAGGTAAAAGCGTAGAGCAAAAATTCTAAATAATTCGTACCGTCAAGGCTGCAAGATTTGCGGAAGGTACGAATCTTCAATAAGCAAAACTAAAACACCAATACCAAATTTCGATGGCGATGGGGATACTATATCGTCTATCGAAATTCATTGCAAAACGAAGTTAAGAATTCTGTTAATATGATGTTGTGAGCCTTTGAATTTAAAAATACTTATTTCTTACGAAATGTTATCATCACGATGGAAACATAAAGAATTGGGCCCAAGTGAGCTTGGTAAATTCTCCTTCTATTCAGCAACCCGCCTACCAATAACATCTCAATTCGTTTATCTGAAAGCTTTTAAACTCGTCCCTAATTAATTTCGTTTAGAAAATTAACGCAAGTAATGGCATAAACACAATTGGAAAGGTATGAGAATTTTTAATAACGAATATTCGTCGAAAAAAATAGAACTCTTTTGTTTGTATGAGAAAGGCACATAATCAGAACGGTAAGACGAAATTCGTCATGCGCAACGACCTGGCTTTTACACTTATCAGCTTAAAAGTGAAAAAGGCCTTCAAGTGATCATAAAAGGTGTTGACCCCAGTGTTGCTACAAAGGAAATAAAGGACAGCCTGGAGAGTCTAGGCTAAGGCTAAGGTAAAAAATGCAATAAACTTAATAAATAAAGAAAAGGTACCACAGCCCATCTTTCGTGTCGAACTTGAGCCAGATAAAAAAAAATTAAAGAAGGGTGAAGTTCACCCAATATACAACGTGAGATATCTGTTGCATCGTAGGGTGACAATAGAGGAACCTTACAAGAGATCAGGACCTGTGCAATGCCAAAACTGCCAAGAATTTGGCCATAGTAAGACATACTGCAAGCTACATGCTGTCTGTGTAGTGTGTGGCGACCTACATAGTACAGCAAACTGCAAAAAGCCAAAAGGTGACCCGAAGGCCAAAAAATGCAGCAACTGTGGCGAAAACCATACCGCAAATTATAGAGGGTGTAGAGTCTACTCTCTCGTTAGAAGCTCGTCAAACCAGATACGAAATGTTGCTTCCCGAACACAAGAACAGCTCGTTACCAATGATTACCCTCAGCTGCCGACATCAAATAATCAACAAATTTCATATGCGAACATTCTAAAAGCAAATTCAGTCACGCCTCTAACGCGCAGTGCCCTGAAGACAAACAATAACACCATAAAAATCAGCTCCAAGCCTACAGTGCAGCCACAACCCATAAATTCCAGCCAAATGGAAGCCAAAATAGAAATGTTGGTGCAAACAGTTCAAAATTTCGTTAATACCATGTTGCCAATGATGCAAACACTGATAAATATGCAAACTGCGCTTTTGCAGGCTGTAACAAAAAGTCCATGAACTGCCTAAGGTTATGTTTCTGGAACGCTAACGGCATACGCCAACAAAAAAACGAACTTGAGCACTTCCTAGCGGATCAACAAATCGATGTTATGCTCATTGCCGAAACTCATTTAACACCTAGAAGTGTTTTTAAGGTAATAGGCTATACATTTTATGACGCCAAAGATCCCCGTGGTAGAGCATGTGGGGGCTCAGCTATATTAATAAAGAACAGAATAAAGCACTACTTAGTGGGTGCAGTCAGCAAAGACTATCTTCAAGCAACTTCGATCTGTCTTGAAGAATTTTTCAAAGGCTTAGTTATATCGTCAATTTACTCGCCTCCGCGGTTTTCAATTGCTGATGATCAGTACTCTGAATTCTTTAAATCGTTGGGCAATAGTTTCCTAGCTGCTGGCGACTTTAATGCAAAGCACACGTATTGGGGATCACGCCTGATTACCCCAAAAGGTCGCGTTTTATACAACGTAGTTTCCAAAATGTGTTTGACGGTGGCCTCAAGCGGACAACCAACATATTGGCCAACTGATCGTAACAAAATACCTGATGTCATATATTTCGCAATCACAAAGGGCATTGCAGCTAAATCCATTCTTGTTGAATCTTCTGTTGACTTATCATCAGATCATTCACCAACTATAATTACAATATCACTCTCACAAAACTCACACGCGACTGAGATAGCTGAAAAAATAAAAACATACACAAATTGGTTGAAATTTCGCAAATACCTTGCAACTCACTGCTGTCAAAACGTATTACTTCGTACACCAGACGATGTAGATGCATCTCTTACACAACTGGACGAAAGTCTCAAGCTGGCGGCACAGCACGCTATTATTAATTCACGCAAAATTAGGCAAGACAAAATTTGCTCCACAGACATCGAATTATTATTAACTGAAAAAAGAAGAGCTCGAAGAGAGTGGCAGCTTCATAGATCCCCTCAACTCAAAAGAAAACTAATAGAGTGTACCAAAAAGCTAAGAGAGATGTTACAATCCAAAAAAACTGATTATTTAAATGAGTATCTTAAAGGTCTTGATGCAACACCGCAATCCGATCATTCACTATGGCGTGCTACCAGATATCTCAAAAGACCGGTTATTCGTAAACCTCCATTTCGAACCCCAACTGGGGATTGGGCAAGAAACGACACAGAAAAAGGCAAGTTGTTCGTTGAGCACTTAAAAAATGTTTTCACCCCCATTGCACCAAGCGACCCTGAAGAACTTCCATCGGTAGTTACGGATGCAGCAGTTTCGATAAAGTTTAAATTGAAAGACGTCGAAGAAGCTATCGCCAACTTGAACCCTAAAAAATCTCCTGGCATCGATAAAATTAGCAACAAGATGCTACAAGAGCTCCCAACTACAGTAGTTAAAAGAATTCTCCACATCTTCAACGCGATATTGTGCATTGAATACTTTCCATCTAAATGGAAGATATCACTAATAACTATGATACCTAAGCCAGGTAAAGACCACACCAGAGTTGAGTCCTACAGGCCAATTAGCCTTTTGCCAAATTTATCTAAGCTTTTTGAAAAATTATTAGCTATCAAGTTAAATAAAATCATTAGCGAAAAGCGCTGCATTCCAGACCATCAGTTTGGCTTTCGAAGTAAACACAGCACAACTGAGCAAACACATAGACTTGTGAATGTTATAAAGCATACCCTAGAAGAAAAAAAGTACTGCTCAGCCCTCTTTATCGATGTTTCCCAAGCTTTTGATAAAGTGTGGCATAAGGGATTAATATATAAACTGACCCAGTACCTTCCTGAAAATATTTGTAAGCTACTGGAAAGTTACCTGCTTTGTCGCAAATTTATTTTAAAACAAGGTGATTGGCTGTCATCACCGCAGCCGATTGAAGCTGGAGTTCCCCAAGGCAGCATATTAGGTCCATTGCTGTACTTGATATACACCGCAGATTTGCCAACAGTCGCTAACATCCATACCTCAACTTTTGCCGATGATACAGCTTTCTTAAGCATTCACGAAAGTGCTGACGAAGCATCTCGTCGCCTACAGCACCAAACTTCGCAGCTGGAAAGCTGGCTAAAAAAATGGCGAATCAAAGTTAATGAGAATAAGTGCGTACATATAACCTTCACCCTGCGCAGAGACACATGTCCTCCTATTCTGATCAACAACCAGTTAATACCTCAACGTTTGGAGGTCAAGTATCTAGGGATGCACATTGATAGACGGCTAACATGGAAACAGCACATCGATGCAAAATTAACTCAAATGAAATTAAAAGCAACTCAACTAAATTGGCTTATTGGTCGAAATTCTGTGCTAAAACTGGACTGTAGGCTTTTGCTTTACAAAGCAATTTTAAAACCAATATGGAGCTATGGTATCCAGCTATGGGGCACTGCCTCAGCTTCCAATATAGAAAAAATTCAAAGGTGTCAAAACAAAATACTGAGAATGATAACAGATGCGCCGTGGTATATAAAAAATTCTAACATACACAAGGATTTAAATATTCCGACAGTCAAACAAGAGATAACAACATACGCAACGTCATACCTAACCAAACTCCAAGATCATCCAAATATACTAGCCCGAAATATTTTAAGCGAAAGAGGGTTCATTCGACTGAAAAGAAGGGATACTCTTTCCCTAGCCCGAACGTAGTAGACGCGGAAATAAAACTATACGAGCAATAAATAATTTTGTACAGCTAGGCTGTACTTAATAATAATTAGCAATTAGTTCTTAAGATTTGAATACTTATTGTTAGTTCAATTGATTTTGAAGATTCAATAAATAATATATATTGTGTAAAAAAAAAATCATGCTCACCAGGTTTTCATGATTTCAAATCAAATGCCGTTTTAAAATCACACTTGTGATTTGTGCTGTTCTATAAATCACACGATTTTTGTGTTGTTTGGAGTGATTTAACCCCAACGAAAACACAAGATAACAGCTGATTTCCTTTATAAATGGCGATGGTCGAAGTAGTGAACACGTTGGCGACAAAACGAAAAATTATCCTGGGTTCAACCCCAGTTTCAGACTCATAAAAACATCTCGCATTTTTTCTGATGTGCATTGTGTGTCTTTGTGTCAGTTGTTTAAATTTTAGCGTTTGCCATCGCAACTTCTAATGGTCATTACAAATGCCAACTTTAAGGGAAATTGAAGTGTCTTAAATTGAAATGGCAAATTATTTGATATACTTATGTATGTAAGTGCTATTCGCTCTCTATTTTAGCAGCACCGGTAAGAATGACAATGGTACTCCTGTCTAGTTGTATTACGCACATTACAATATATTGAATTGGAATAAGAAAACAGGGACGCCAACCTTTAGTTCTAATCTACACCTGCCAATTCCAAGCTGTTAATAAATTCTAGTGAGGTACATATTTTTGAATCGCTGACTAAGCCTTCGATTATTTATTATTATTATTGTCTGTATATAAAATTTCGTCAACATTCATTAAACTTTTTCCGTTGAAACTCTAGTACCCCATTTTTAAAGAAGTACATAAGTATGTAAGTATGTATCAGTTTTTACGAAATTTCATTTAATTTTTTTATTTTATAATTTAATCGATCCCATAGGCCAATATATAATTAAAGTAGTTGGTTAACGATTTAACTAAAATATAACAGTATACACACAGTAGGTGTGTTCGTGTACCCCAAATTCTTACCCAACAGCGTTTTCTTACGCAAAAATTGGGTAAATGAGAGAGGTTTTGAGAGAGTAATGTTCTTGTTCTTCACGCACGAGAATGCCCGGACTTTTTCTTCGGGCTAGTTTGGGCATGAAGAAACAGCAATCAGTTTGTTTATAATAAACATTGAAAATAACAAGGCAAAATTACAAATGTCCCAAACAGCTGACAGACATTAAAAAAGTTGTGTTAAAAATTTTTCTTAACAATAATTAATTACAAACATTTTTGTAATTTATACCATAAATTGTTAAAAACTTTTCATAAAAAAGAACATTTTTTTAAATAAATATTTTTGTTAATACAAATTATTATTTGCTAACGATGCTACTTATTTGGTAGCGAAATATTGAAAAATAAATAATTGTTAAAAACTTTTCATAAAAAAGACCATCGCTCAAAAATAAATATAATTAAATAAATTCTTTCATAGCTTGGTTTTGTAAATAAATTCATTCACAAATAGTTTTTTTTCGGTAAACTGTCATCAATCACATTAAACTTTCAACGATAATCAGGGATAATCAAGCTCGTACAATTGTACTTTTTCAGTACAATTTGCATTGCAAAAGAACTACTTTACTCCACTAAATATTAAGTAAATTAATTATAGCAAAAATATATTTTCGATTTTTCTTAATATAATATTTACTTATTAAATTATTCACAACCACTTTCCACAACTTTGTCGTTTGGCCTGTTGAATGAACTGACCAGCGAAATAGCTAATAAGTTTAGCTTCCCGACAATAACAGTGACGGTTATTTGACCGGTGATACGAGCGTCATTGTTGACAGAATTATAGGTAATTGCGTAGAACAAAGTTTCTATAATTTTCTCAATGGCAATATGAGAAAAATTACCGAAACTTCTGTATGCATATGATAGCGTTGATGGATAAATCGGTCTCTGCTGACCGGTCAGCATGGACGAATATATCGACCACTGCTGACTAGTCAGCGTTAACGGATATATCGGTAACTGTTAACGGATATCACAATTGAAGTGAAACACTATTTATTTCAATTCTTTATATTGATTTTATTTCAATATTCTAATATATATGTATATAAAGAAGAAATGTAATATAATATAAAATAGAAATATCCATCAGAACCTTGGAGTGGGCCATCATCTGTGAATTTTTTCTTCATATAATTGCCCACAATTATTTAAAATATACAAATATTAAAACAAAATATTCAGGGATTCGCATACAAATTAATTCTATCCATCGGCAAAGACAACATATGTTGTTGTTAAAACGTGTCGCCGAGTACCGAACACAAAAACGATGCTCTCTTCCACACCCGTAACATGCTACCAAACTAAATGTTTTCTCGTCTAAACTCAGTCGTACAGAGCTTCAAAAACTATGGTCCGAATTATAAGTTTACAAATGAGTAAAATTATCCTTTTTGTAAAATTGATGAATTTGCGAAAATTCAAGAATACTTTTGTAATGAACTGCATTAATTTTTAACTATTCAACAACACGTTGGTTGTCTCGCAACGAGGTGGTCTCTCGAGTAATAGGAACTCCTTCAGTATTACTTTAATTTGATTGATTTCGAAACAAATTCTCAATATTCAAGAACTCATTCTATTTTATTCTGTTACTAATAGTTAATAATAGTAAAACTTAACACAACTTTTATGTTTTTAGTACATTTGGGGTCAAAAAAGTACAATTTTAAAATTGTCAAATATCATCTCCGATATAAACAGAGCTGTAAAAAATTGACATTTCTTTTTTTCTGGTATATTTTAATGGTTTTTTGCGTTTTCTTACTTTTGTACATTTTGCTCTCTTATTGAGAGTAATTATAGCTTACTCTCATTTTACCGAACTTTACCCAAAAAGTAAACGTACAGACCTAGCATGTACTGTAGAAGGAACGAAAATATATGTATGTATGTATATACAGGGTGTCTGATGAAAGCCGCTACCAAAAAGAAATTTAATAACTTTTTTTCTATTTAATGAATCTGGTTAATTTTTTTTAATTTTCAGATTGATTTTTAAATTTAACAGAAATGGATAACTGGGACACTGAAAAAAGAATTTGGGTTGTCCGCCGCTATCACGCACTGCAGTAGTTTCGGTTCAAAGAGAGTATAGGCACACGTTTGGCGGCAATCCTCCGAGCAGATGGACCATAATGAGACTTGTGAACAATTTTGCCGAGTATGGAACAGTCCAAAGAAGACCTTACCATCGAAACCCTTCAGTTCGGACGGAGGAAACAATCGCTGCTGTAGCTGCTGCCATACAAAACAATCCAAGAGTTTCGACAAAAACTTTATCTGCTCAAATGGGTATAAGCAGACAGTCATTGCAGTCAATTTTGCACAATGATTTGGACTTATTCCCATATCAAATGGTCACCAAACTGAACGCAGCAGACTTACCGATTCGCTTGGAATTTTGCCAGATGCTTCAAATGGTGGAAGAGGACGAAAACATGTTGAACTGTCTTTTTATGTCTGACGAGGCCCATTTCGATTTAAACGGCAACATAAACAAATAAAATTGTCCAATATGAAGTGCTTCCAACCAACAGATACTCCATGAGACGGAATTGCATCCACTTCTTGATATCCAGAAACTCCACATTCCGTTGGCCCCAGGTCGCCTGACTTACTGAACCTGACTTTTTCTTGTGGGGTTATTGCAAACAGGAAGTCTACAAAGCAAAACCAACAAATTTAAATGAACTAAAGCAATCCATTCGAGAAACAATTCCGGCTATTCCTGTCTCAACTCTCCAAGCAGTAATGAACAACTTTTTGGTAAGATGCCGCACATGCATCAACAAGGGGGGTGTCATTTAAATTCCATAATTTTTAAAACTTATTAAGCATATTTAATAAAATTTAATGCGCTTTGACATAAATAAAAGAAAAATTAATTCCATACACTGAAAAAAAAACTTATTTGAGTTTCTTGATAAAGCAATATTCGTCAGCCACCGTGTATTTATAAACCTAAGGATGCTTAAGGTAAAATTCATTCGTGGAAGATATCATATATATAGCCTATGTTTATAACTGATCACGGAGCGTTCAACAACGCTTAGGTTATTGGGTAAATTGTTGTAAAACCTACATGGTCTCACAAGGAAAGATTTTTCAAACGTCGCATTCCGGGTAAGAGGTATAATTAACCGAGCAGTACGAGTTGATCTTGAAAAACAAAAGAAACGTCGTAAATCAGTGTTTGTATTGGATGTAATGACGTGGTATACACCACATAGGATTCTTATTTTGACAGAGTTCTCAAAAATACATTTAAGATATTTCTTAGTATTATCTGAGGCATGGTCGAATGTTCTCAGGTTGAAAATCAACCTGATTATGCGACTATAAATTTGTCTAATTTGACTCAAATTCATTGATGTGCAGCCACTGTAAACCTCAAGATCGTACCAAAACTGTAGCTGAAAAATTTGTAGCTGTATAAAAATATAAATGTTATATTTATTGCCGAGGAAATGTTGGATATTGAAGTCAAATGTTAATAAATGGAACACTGACTGCACTAAACGTAATAGCTTTGTACTGGACGGATTGCAATGTAGTTTATTATTAACTGCCCATTTCGAGACGAAGGACAAAAATACATGGTTGACTGTGGCCTCTTGGTAGTCTAACATGGTATAGTCGCCTTTAAATAAGAGGTTTTTATCATAGGCAAAACGAAATGTCTTACAGTGTGGATAGCCAATAAATGTATAAGTACATATGGACTGCTGAAAAAGTTCTTTAGACTTTTATTTGCATTAGTGACATTGAATTTAATGCGGTCGATGGATGACGTAGCGAAGAGCATGGTGTCGAGTAGCAAATTTTTTTAAAAAAAAAGAGTTCGAATCATAGGTGTACCTCTGAACTTGCGCTCTTTTTTTACCGGTTATAGAAATTGATAATTTGATAAACACATTAATTAGAAGTCGAAAAAAATTTTTTTTGAATTTACAACAAACATTTCTAGCTGATCTAAAGGAACAACAATTGTGCCCTGGTATAATTAAACGTAAGGAAGATAATGAATTTTTTTCGTTGTTTCGTATTTCCATTTTAAATGAAAAGTGTTGTTTGGTAACCAAAAGTAATGTTTAATGAATCATTTCTGTTTTGTAGACAGAATAAATCGGTTTGTGTATTGGTGCATTGGACAAAATAAAAAGTGTTTTTTTTTCTAGTGAACATTTTTCTGCAAGTTCTTTCAAATATTTGAAAAGAATTATCGGTGAGTAATTGTAAGGATTATCCCAGTATAAAATGCGTTGAAATTTTTATATTAGAAACACTATATTTTCATAAAATAAACATTTCCTCAGACATTTCCACATAGTAACATAAAAATGAAGCCACTGTCAAAAACTGTTAAAGATAGAGAAAATGGGATGAAATATTAAGATATCGTCGAAAATATATAAAGTATCCATATCAGGACCAAGAAAAATCATCGAGCTTTTTAAGATTAGGAAATCAAATGAAAGTTTGCGAAAATTATCTGGGAGGAAGCTCAAGACAACAAAGCGAGATGATAATGTTATAACAATCCTAGCAAAAAAAAACGCTGTTTTCTTCCTCTAGAATCATCAAGGAAGAATTAAATTTAAGTGTTTCCTCACGTACCGTAAGGAGAAGGCTCAACCAGAGCGGTTTAAGAAGCACTTGCATAAAAAAAACCACTGCTACGAGCTGCAAACATAAGAAACAGCTTGGCCTTTGCTAGAAAATACGTAAATATGCCAGAATCAAAATCGAAAAATGCAAAACGTGCTAAAAGAGTATGGTGTCAGTCTTCCCGAAAACTTAAATCTAAACATATTCCACATACTCTGAAACTTGGTAGAGGAAGTCTCCTGGTGTGGGTGTGCTTCTTTTCCTCGGGGGTGGGTCTGCTTGTCAAAATCAACACGAAAATTACTGGTGAGCACTATGTTAATATTTTATAAGAAAATCTAAATAGTAGTGCTATGGAATTGTGTTTGGGCGACTTTATCTTCCAACAGGATAACGACCCCAAGCAGACGAGCAAGGTCGCAAAGAGATATTTTCAAGAAAACAACATCGAAATACTAGAATGGCCTGCTCAGAGCCCCGATCTGCTCCCTATTGAGCACCTTTGGATCATAATAGACGACAAAATTCCAATTGAATGTCGCACAAACCTTCTAACATTTTGGGAAAAAATGCAAGCCGAATGGGAAAGAGATTCCTACACAAATTTTGAATAACTTAGCTTCAAGTATGCCTAGAAGACTTCGAGAGGTCATAACTAATAAGGGTGGAGCTACAAAATACTGCATATTACATTACTAATTTATATTTCAATAATTACCATTCAATATTTTATGTTTGCACTTTATTTTATCTACCCATATAGAATAAGTTTAGCTTTAATATATAAATATTATTGTTTTTTATATAGCAATGTGTGCTAATTAAATGAATTCAATGAGTATTTTTTTCTCTGATGGAATACAACAAAGTTATTTTTGCCCTTTATTTTGTCCAACAGTGTATATAGGCAAATATGTAGTAAGCATTAGATGAAACATTAGTTTTCTTATTCTTAAAGTATTCTTCAAAAAATTCAAATTTATAATTAAGTATAATGGATGTGTATATGTACATACATATCTCGATGTAGTAAAAAGTAATCCTCAAAACGTGAACTATAAAACAACTTGTCTGAAATTAGAAAAAATTCATTACTCAAAAACCTTTACTTCGTAGGAACAAGTTTAATATTTGTATGTCTTCTCCCGTTATATATTAACTTTAAGTATTGAATAAAGAAATATACCCTTCTAAGTCTAGAATGACCAATGTTTCTGCGGCCAATAAACTATTTGCGGAATCTTTTACTTTTAAAAAAACTAAGTAATATTTGAGTTTTTCATTTAAATGTATGAAAATACTTACAACAAAAAATGGTGTAAGTATCTGTTCGAAAGATCCGATCTCGCAAATATGGCGTATCGAATGCATCAAAATATTCATTTTTGGTAGCTTTACGATTAAATTTTGTTTGCACGTTGAGTTGTCTATTTAAGTTATATAGTGATCGGAAATAGCTGGAGCGAAGGACCAGTTCGAACAATTAGGTAAAAATTCGGCACTACTAAACGGCTATCTGGCAATCAGACGAATATGGGAAATAAAGTGAGCCAGTGAAGGGTATCTAAGATTCGGCACAGCCGAATATAGCACTCTTACTGGTTTTTAAATCATGGTAATAAAACAGTAGTGCAAATCGCCAAGGTCTGGTGTGTAAACTTTGATGAGCTTTTAAGCACACATGAACAGGCGAGTTCTAGAATTCTTCGTAGTATGCGAATTCACTGGTAACTTTTTGTTTCCGAGCGAGAACCAATCTGAGCAATCTATCATTCGTGTTTTTCCGACTCCATTTCAAAAAGTTTCAATAAATGTAGGGTATAAGCATTTAAGAATCGATATGCTTGATAGATTTTTTAGTTTCCACTGCATAATTAAATTAAAGAATATATGTAGTTTTTTTTTGCTTTATATATTTCCCAACTATTCTTTAAATTAATTAATTTTTTTATTTATTATGCTTTGAATTTATTTTTTTTTAATTAATTAATTATTTAATTTATTTTTAATTAATTAATTATTTAATTTATTTTTAATTAATTATTCTTGTTCCTTCTCAGATTTTGCAATTTCCGTTCCTCTTATTACCATTTGAATCTTTTTCCATTCGTTCTGATTTTTCTTTCGCATTTCTTTTGCTTTTTCTCTTTGAATTTTTTGCTTAGCTTTAAGCTGTTCCTGTGTATGACGTGCCCGAACTTTTTGCATGTATAATGAACGTTTTTCTTTCTCCGACAATATTTCTGCAGGCGTTTGAAATACTTTGCGTCTTAAATGCATTAATCGACTTTTCAAGTTTACACGACATTGACGTATTTCTTTCTGGGCTGGAGTCTCATTTGCCTTTATTTCTAAGCGTTTTTGTTTCACTCGATTTGAATTTCGTTTTGATATTTCTTTGAAAAATGTTTCATCTTCAAAGTTTTTCAATTTTTGCAATAACCGAGATTTTAGTGTGTAAATACGCACACGAAATTTCCGAAGTTCACGCTCCTCGGAAGATTCTTCTTCACGAAATTTACGCATTCGTAACTTGGATTTCTCATTATGTGATAACGCGTGATTTGAATCTGTTTCGAATATATCAGCGTAGTATGATCTTTTTTTTTTGTGTGTCTTTACAATGTCAAAGTTTTTACACGGTTTTAGATTTAGAAGTCGCTGGCGTTCCGAATAAATTAACCTATCCAATTCACTCATTTTATCCCAATCTATTTGTTCCCCTATTCCAGCGTGATGTAGAGGGTCACTTGGTATCACTTCATTTGATACAATATATTCATCATCCGGTAAACCATCTATATGCGTTTTCATCGTGAAACATTTTGTCTCAGGATCAACAACAACTTGCAGATTGAGCTGATGTTCTTCCAATTCTTTAGGTACTTCATCCATTTTCCGTCAATAGAACAAATTTTGGCTGCTATGATTGTAGAAACTGAAAATAGGAACTAGTGTGATGAATTATGATAATTCGTTATCCGTAAAAGGTGAATAAATGTAAATCATTACAGCTTCATAGTAACGATTTTCACGACCTCTGGTTAAATTTGATATTTTTAAATCTTAAAGATGACTTTCTTCGAAAATGCATTAACACTTGTACAACTAGAATACAACATGAATCTGGAAATTTCTTTGCATAGTGTGTAGGCATGTTTTTGATTCGAATTGGTGATGCATTGACTACTTTTACATTAGGGAAATTGAAAGGCAGACAGACGTAGTTTGTCTGAGAAGAATCTTAAAAGAGGTAAAGTATGTAGTACATGAGTCTCTGTACCGGAACTTTTTTTTGTTTCTCTTTTATAATTTTCGCAATTTATTTTATTTATTTATATCTTCTTGTAATATGTATAGCCTTTTGGCCAATAATTTCGATCTTTCGCTTCACATTATTTTTCCCATTTCATCGTTGATTTACTTGGCTGTATAAAGGTTTATTACTACAAGGTTATCGCAAGGCGAATGTGTCAATTCAATTTTCGTCCAAACGTCAAAAATTTGGTATTATTATAATATTATATTATAAATATTAAATTATTTACAACCAGTTTGCTTGCACCCAAGGCAAATCCATTACCAGGTAAACTCCGTAGCATATTCGCCCGTCAGCTGATGCAAGAATTTGTAACATATTTTTTTAGCCGAACGTCAAAGTTTCTTTACTTTTGTGAGAAAATTAAGAAAACTGGTTGTAAATAATTTAATAGTTATAATAATATAATACTATAATTTTAATTATATTATTAATTGACCTTTTTTATTATATTTTTTGATATATATTTATTAAGCCTGAGAAAAAAAAGGGAAGTAATATTGAGAAATTTGGAACGAAATTTTACTTTGGAAGAAATGGTTGAATTTTTATATTTTGAGGACCACTTAACTGTTTCATATAGTAAAAAGGTAAATATGATTCATAAAAATAAATTTGATAAGCTAAAAGAATTACAACTACAGGAATTAAATATTAAATTGAATAGAAAGTGGTTCATAAACACGACTAACACTGACATACCATAGGACATTCAATGGATCCTTTCACTCGGAAAAAACACGCTTTACCTACTAGGAGGGATGAAATCCCTATTTTCATATTCATATCAGAAGGAGAAGATTTAGTACAGACTTTTAATAGGAAAGAAGAACAAGAGATAGCTAGAAATAGAATGACTGTGGTTATTGAAAACCATTTAAATAAGATTATATTAACTAATAGAGATAAATTTTTATTAGAGAAAGCAAAGAAAGCTAATATTTTCTTAGGGAAAAATAAGGATATATTTATTGTAGATGCAGACAAGGGTAATGTTACTGTAGCGATTAAAAAACAGGATTATGATCTTAGAATCAATAATATTGTAGGAGATATTACAAAATATAATTTAAATAATAGAGACCCAACAAGTAAATTGCAGAAAATAAACAATAACATAGTTGATGAATTATTTAAGAAGGAAATTATAACATCTATAGAGAAGAATAGACTTAGGACAAACGTGGCGATAGCCCCTCGTTTATATGGACTACCGAAAATTCATAAGGAAGATTTTCCATTAAGACCAATATGTTCTTTCATTAATTCTCCTTCATATGAGTTATGTAAATACATTACAAATATTTTGAAAAATGTTACTAAACATTCAAAATATAATATAAAAAACTCTATGGAATTTGTGAACAGAATTAGGAATCAAAATATATTGGATAATGAGATTTTAATTTCTTTTGATGTACTTTCTCTATTTCCAAGTATACCTATTGATTTCGCAATAGATACAATCGGGGGAAAATGGGATATGATTAAGGAGTATACTAGAATAGACAAGTGTTTATTTTTACGTATTTTAAAATTTTGCATAGATGATAACAGATATTTTCGATATAATGGTAATATATATATTCAACAAAAAGGTCTTCCAATGGGATCTCCTGCATCTCCAATCATAGCGGATATTGTAATGGAAGAATTATTGGATATATCAATTCGGAAACTTAATATGGTTCCTAGAATAATGACCAAATATGTGGATGGTTTATTTTGCATTATTCCTAGATGTGAGGTAGAAAATATATTAAAAGATATTTAATGAATTCAATTCCAGTATAAAATTTACTGTCGAAAGGGAATGTGACTCAAAACTCTCTTATTTAGATACTCTTATTATTAGAAAAGGTAATAGATTAGTAATAGATTGGTATCAGAAACCTACAGCTTCGGGCCGAATGATTAATTATTATTCCAAACATAGCAGACATATTATTATAAACACTGCTAAAAATTTCATAGAAAGAGTTCTTAACATTAGTGACAATCAATTTCACAATAGAAATAAAGTTAAGATTAGAAACATGTTAGAAGATAATAATTTTCCCAAGTATTTAATAGATACATTAATAGGTCAATATTATAGAAATGATAGAATATGCAGTATAAATAATGTTACGGATCATAGGATATACAAATCTGTGACTTATATATCCGGAATGTCGGAAAGATTGGCTAAATCTAAAATTTATAATACGGACAGATATAGAATAGCTCATAAATCATTTAATACTTTAAATAGATTATTTAGTAAACCAAAGGATGGGATTGAAAAATGGGATAAATCGAATGTAATTTATGAAATACCCTGTAGAGGAAATGATGAGGATAATTGTAATAAAGTATATATTGGCACTACCAAGAATAAATTGAAGACTAGAATAGCAGGTCACAAATCGGATCAAAAATATAGACACATAAATTCACAAAAAACCGCTTTATCTTCCCATTGTTCTGAATTATATCATTTTCCTGATTTTAAGAATGTTTCAATATTAAACACAGAAAATAATTATAAACGGCGCTTAATGTTAGAAATGTTAGAAATTATTAATACACCATTAACACGTAGAATAAATTTTAAGGCAGACACGGATAACTTAGCACAGAATTATAGATATTTAGTTAGTAAAAATTTACGTAATATTTGTTAGGTTAATGTTTATTTCTTAAGATAATGATTATTTGTTAGTTATAATTTATTATTTGTTTAAAATTGTTAAAAATTCATATATATAATTATTTTTATTGAACATTTTCTTGTAAAAATTCACATATATATATATCTCATTTATTAGTTCTTTATAATTGTTGTTATGTAATATTTTTCATATTTTTGCATATGTAAATATTTATGTTAAAAATTGTTAAACAAAGCACACTTTTTTATTATATACATTTTTATCATGCATTTAATTGTTAAAAACTTTTTATTTATAATTATTGTTATTTAATAATTTTTTAATATATGCATATATATATGTATGTGTACATGTACATGTATTTGTGGCTGCATATGTATGTGTTTATGACTGCATGTTTGCATGTGTGTACGTACATTCGTATATCTATGAGTATATGTATGGATATGCAAGTGTGTACATATGAATATGCTTGTGTGTATGTTTGTATATGCATTTTTATGTGTTTATGTATGTATTTATGTATGTATATTTGTACATGTGTGCATATTTATGTATGTATATACATATGTATATGTGGACGTGTGTGTGCATTGTATGTATATATTTATATACATATATATTTGTATGAGTTTGTTAAGAAAGTTTATATTTGTGTATATATCTATATGTGTGTGCGTATGTGCATATATGTTTATATATATACATGTTAGTCGGTCTATATTGTATGTGTGTATGTGTGTATGTATATATATATATATATGTATGTATATATATTTATGTAGGTTTAGAATTCGTTATATTTATATGCGCCTATATTACTACTACACATTTTTGAATTTTCAATAAAATTTTATAACAAAAATTTTGTGACGTTTCAAAAATATTTTTATATTTCAAAGAATTATAATTTCCTATTATTCCTGATGATGTTAACAAGCTGTTAACGAAATATCGAATAATAAAAAACAAAATAAGATAAAAAAAGACCTCAGGCTTAATAAATATATATCAAAAAATAATACTATAATAATAAGAATGCAAAATATATTGCTTTTTTAAATAATTAATTTAATTTGAACTCATATTACACTAATTTTAAACGTTCATTTTAGGTTATGTTATATTTAACAAAACACATGTATACAAAAAATTTGACGTTTGGACAAAAAGCGAATTGAAAGAAACGACAAAGTTTTAATTTAAAAATTTAAAAAAGAAGATTTTTTAAATTAACTTGAAGTTGTAAGTACATATAAATGTGCATATATATCACTTTATTTAATAAAAAAAATGGCTTTTACTTTTTTTTCAAAATATTTTTGTCCACATTTTACAGCCGATGCTGATTTGCTTTTCAAATATTATGCATTTGAAGCGTCTAAAATCACCAAAATAAAATTTATTTTGGCACTTCTGTTATGCACGTGGAACAGGCCTATTTTGTGGGAAATTTTATGAATTTTTACGTTTTCTTACTTTTGTCTCTTATTGATAAATTAAAGTTTCCTCTCATTTTACCGGAAAAGTAAAAAAACACAGCTAGCTAGTTCTTTTTGACATATCTCGCCCAAACAACATGTATGGTAGAACTATAACTGCATTGAACACCACCCTGTTAAAACCGCCTTGACGAAGAACGTGCGAAAGCAGAGGTGTAAGATAGTGAAGCTTCAACTGCTGGCATTTCTTCTACTATTCCTCTCCGCCAGCTCCTGCACAATGCATTGCATGTGTAGGGGTCATCTCCTGAGTGCTGGTCAATGATAAGAATATTTCTAAACAATACAATCTGCGAAGTTCTTGTAGCTGCAAAAACAACCAGTGTCGGTGTTCATGCAGTAAAATATGGAGGCACCCATACTCTGCACTAATAGAGTTCTTTTTCAAAAGATTTTTTTTTCATCTTGGACCAGCACTCAGGAGATGACTGCACATGCGAAGCATTGTGCTGGAACTATAGGAAAGGGATAGTAGGAGAAACGACAGGAGGTGAAGCTTAATTAATCATTTTTGTAGCTCTGCTTTCGCACGTTCTTTGTTTATACTCGTAGCAGTGCTGAAGCTTCGGTTCAGTAGCCATATTTATTATTGTTTTACTTCGCCGGTGCTACACAATACCGACGAAGGAGGGCGTTCTGATGCGATTGTGGATTGCTATCAGCTGAAGCCGGTATTGTTCAGCGACCAGTGACTATACCTTCGCCACTGAAAACTGATACACAAAGCCACACTAATGCACATCAGAAAAATGCGATTTGTTTATTTTTATTTTAAAATTTTAGTCTGAAACTGGGGTCGTATTCATGAAGAAATAGAAACGATGCAATCATAAATATTTTTTTTTTTAAAGATAAACAACGCTCTAAACTACTGAAAATACATTTAAAGAAAGGTTAAGCAACATAATCCTTCCAAAAACCGTCATTTTAAAAATTAAAATTTGATAATTCTTCTAGTAATCAAAAGTGAACGCCTTAGAAATAATCTTACATTTTTTTTATAGATAATACATGTACATTTAAAAAAAAAAGAAAAAAATATCTTACTTCTATTCCTATAAACTAACAAAAGTGCCTTTTTATCAAAATGTATAATTATTCTTTTGCATCACCAATACCATCTGGTTGAATAGCAAACATTGCTTCGGATTCAGGCAAACAGGGCGAATCATAAATTTTACATATTCGTGTTTCTCCTCGACCTTTTCGCAGTGACAATCGTGTAGTTGAAGCATGCGCAATAATATTGCCACCAATGGGCTTTTTAGCATCGGCCTGAAACATGGCACCGCCATCAACTTGAGCCACGACTTGATTAGTAATAACAACAGCTACACCAAACTCATCTGCCAGACGTAAGAGTAATCGCATAAAACGAGCTAAATGCATTTGTCGAGCAGCTAATTCTCCGCGTCCAGTGTAATCGGTGCGATATAAAGCTGTCGCACTGTCCACTATGAGCAGGGCATACCTTAGGATGGTGATATTTACGCGAATAAATTTCCACTAGCCTTTGAAAAATATAAAAAATATTACCTTGATTCTACCATCATAGCTGCTCCCATCATTAATAATTGTGTTTGATGATCAGTGTTGAAGGCTCGGGCGCATGCTACATTATCTAAAACGTCATCTTTGACTAGCTTGTAGCGGTCTGCAATTGCTACTAAACGCTCTGGACGAAAAGTACCTTCGGAATCAATATACAAACATTTACCTTCTCCACCGTTTTGGCTTACAGGCAATTGGCAAGTAACAGCAAGCGTGTGACACAATTGTGTTTTGCCTGAACGAAATTCACCGAAAATCTCTGTAATTGAACCTGTTTCAACGCCGCCGCCAAGTAACTTGTCCAATTCTTTTGAACCGGTGGTCAACATGATGATCTCCGAACGTTTTTGATAGAAAAATAGAGCAGTTGTAAAACCCATTGGAACTAAACTTGAAGCATGTACCAAAAGTTTTTCAACTTTGTTCTCAGAGAAACCTTTAATGTTCAGCAATTCCTTTTTGGGAGCAAAAGCCACCGATTCTACTGTGTGATAACCTGCAGCTTTTAAACGTTCTATGTCATTGCTGATTATGCCATTAACTTCCAACTTAGTAATGGGCAATGGGCCAGTGTCTTCTTCTTCTTCACAGTCTGTGGTGGTTGCCGTCGCTAACGATCTATCTTTTTGTTGACAATTCATACCGAGTAATTATGTTTTCTATGATTAATTAGATATTAATTTCACAAACTATTTTTTTATATCTTTTGTAATATAGTTTATTTTTACAAACTCCCGCTTACAATAAAAATATCGTAGCCGATAAAATTCTTGCAGTCGTTACAATTTAACAAAAGGATGGCGACTTAGAATTGTCATAAAAAATTTTGTTGTATATTTAAAGGGTGCTTTAGACCATAAGATCTGTCGTACGACATGTCAAATTTTTGTGTAGAAGAGCACAAGTCAGATCGTCTAAACGTAATATGTAATGAAACTATAAGATTTTGAGAGAAAATACTGATGAAAATTTGACAGTCTATTGGCTCTCTTGATTTTTTAAAATTTTTCAAAAACCAACACAGACTATTAGATCAGGGATGCATTTTTATGTAAACAAATGTGAGAAAGCCAGGGAGGGAAAACTGGTTTCATAAATTTGTACCAATTATAAAATCGAAATGTACATTTTAGACCACGACAGCACAATTTTATAATATAATAACATATTCCAAAGTTATAAAAATATTTTTCAAGGTTATTAAAAAAAAATTCATTTGCACAAGAACTCCATCCCTGGGAAAACAAGCAAACAGATGTAGTTAAATTAAATGAGAAGGTTTTCATCTTACTTGATTTTATCCATACCAATGGTGTAAAAGCCAGAAAACAACCATTCGATTTATACTCTCTTTTTTTGAAATACGGATGCAATTTCATTTTATTTTCTCGCTCATTTTACGTACGACAAATCTTATGGTCTAAAGCACCCTTAAAGGGTTATAGTTTCATTACATATTACCTTTAGACGATCCGACTTGTGCTCTTCTACACAAAAATTTGACATGTCGTACGACAGATCTTATGGTCTAAAGCACCCTTTAATGACAGAAAGAATCAATATAGGTTGGCACAATATTTTCTTACAGCAATGTGTCCCCGTCCATACTGTGAAACATTTGCTGCAAAACTTTTGTGTTTGTCGATGAGAAGGGGAAGAGGAGTGGAAGTGGAGTGGAATACTCTGTACATGCAGTTTTTGTTGAATTTCTTATTTGCATCTATTGACATGAGGTGTATTTGACGTTTCATTTTATTTCTTTCGTTTGGTATACTGTTAACAGCTGTCATAATAATAGCTACTCTGTTTTAGTTTACACGTGTTACGTATGTTAATTTTTTGTGAAATATAATCAAAAATTTAAAAAAAATAAAACTGTCTTTTAAACAAAAAAAAATGTCGTTTAAGTTTAAATTATACCTTGTGCTTCAAATGTCTATCCAAAAAAAAATATTCACACCTATCACAGGGTAGTTATTTTATATTTACATCAGCGTTTAAAAACTTTTGATATGTGGAGTTGCTTTGTCTACTACTTTTGCTTCTGCTACTTAAAATACAAGGAGTCGAAGTCAAAGAAAATTTAAAAAACGAAAAGTTCAAACAGTTGTAGTTGAAGTATAATTCAAAATGAAGAAGTCGCAAGAAGTCGTAGTTTTTGTAGACTTTAAAAAAATAAAAGTAAACACAACGTGGTACTACAGAAGTTGACATGTTCGATCATTCTTATGTTTGACTGACTACAACTTTATATAAATTCCGAAGTTAAAGCATTAAAGACATTGTGTGTTTTTTCTGTTATTTTTGCATACATACAACACATACATAAATATGTATGCATATGAATTTTAAAATAATTCTTCAACTACAACTGTTTGAACTTTTCGTTTTTTTCTTTGACTCCGACTCTTCGTATTTTAAGAAGCATTAACTTAAACAACAGGTTGTGTTTGTTTAGTGACAAAAAGAGAAGTCGAAAAAATAGAAAAAACTTACTACTTCTGCTACATTGACTGCAGTTTTTTAAACGCTGATTTACATTCGGTATTGAGAAATGTCAAAAAAATTAAAAAAAGAAGGTAGAAGCGAGGAATAAAAAATACTAAACATGAAGCAAAAGATTCATGTATGGACACGGCTGCAGTTTCAAAAGAGAATTCAAAAAACTTTTGCACCAAAAACTCAACAGTATGGACGGGGACTGTGCATACAAAGGCAAATTCATTACCACGTAAACTCATTAGCAAATTTGGCCGTCAGCTGATACAAGAATTTTTGTGCCCAACGTTAGTTTGTTTACTTTTGTGAGAAAGTTAAGAGAAGTGGTTGTAAATAACTTAATAATTATTATAATATAATACTATAATAATAAGAATGCAAAATATATTACTTTTTGTAATAATGAATATAATTTTAACTCATATTATACTAATTTAACACATTCTTTTTAGGTTATGTTATATTAAACAAAACACATGTATACTAATAATTTGACGTATGAACGAAAAGCGAATTGAAGAATACGTTCTGCAACAACCTTGTATAATAAACCATGGTTGTGACAAAAGAATTTAACCTTAAAAATCTTACATAAAATTTGTATGCGCTTTTACTATTCCTATTTTTTTTATGAATTAAAAATATGTTGCCATAAAATAAATTAAGCAACTGAGTTATGGTAAATTACTATTATTTTGATATTGAATTGTAAGTAAAGCTAAAATAAAAATTATTGTTCCTTTACTAATGATGTAAATCTTTTTCACAAATAAAATCGTTCAACGAAAACACGTTACACTAACAAAGGAAACTAAAAGACGAATCGTCTGCAGTTATTACTCCAGTTTATTTTCAAGGTAGCATTGAATCGTCATTAACGGAATTCTTTGGAGAAATTGGTGGTCAAACTGAGCTGGAATTGGTGAAATTTGATATTGGACAGAAACGAGGCACTTTAAAAGTACCAGAAACATTTTGTGCACAAACAAGAGCTGCCATCACATTGATTGGATATTTTCAAGATATACCCTGCCATTTTCAAGTTCTTAAAGCATCGAAAGTGCCATTGCATTTATGAAAATGTCTTATACTTTAAAACAAACATTTGGTAAAGATACCGTAATATTCGCCACAAAAGAAGACCATTCAATACCACCCAATATAGAACTGCCCCCACCAGAACGACCACAGGGCTTAATAACAGATAATGGTGAAATTAATTGGAGTTGTCCCTGTTTGGGTGGAATGGCTACCGGACCATGTGGTGTAGAATTCCGCGAGGCATTTTCTTGCTTCCACAATAGTGAGGCCGAACCGAAGGGCTCTGATTGTTACGAAGCGTTTAAAACCATGCAAGACTGTTTTACTCAATATCCTGCAGTTTATAATAAAACAGGGAGCAATGAAGACGACGATGATGACGGCTTAGATATGACAGCCTTAAGTGAAGATATTAAAGAGGAGGAGAACGCTGCTTTAAAAGCTAGTACACAGAAGGGGATCAAATAGTAATGGAGGAGAAATTTGTAATGATAGAAAGTTTGAAAAAAAAAATATAAATATTAGGCAACTTTATGAAGTAAAATTTCCTTCAAAAGTATGGAAAATGAAAATGTAGATAGAACATCCACTTATTTGTGACTGGTTCAGAAATAAAAGTGGCTTTAAGAAGAATAGAAATAAATTAGTATTTCCAAAAAATCGTTGACTTTTTTATCTTGGAGGCATTGTGCTGGAACTAGAGGAAAGGGATAGTAGGAGAAATGATAGGAGATAATGCTTCACTATCTTACAACAGTGCTTTTTGCACGTTATTTGTTTTTCTAGCAGTGTTTTAGTGTTTCTGATGTCAAGGAGGCGTATTAAATTTTTGAAGCTTCGTTTTGGTAGCCATTTTTAGTAATTATTTTACTTCGCTGGTGCTACACAAAACGGAGAAGTAGGGCGTTCTGATGTGCCCGTGGATTGGTTACAGCTGAAGCCGTTAATGTTCAGTGAGCACTGACTATGCCTTCGCCACTGAAATCTTCCGACAACAGATCACACAAATGCACAACAGAAAAATGCGAGATGTTCGAGTCTTTTATGAAATGTTTTATGAGTCTGAAACTCGGGTTGAACGCACGAAAAATTTTTCGTTCTGTAGTCAACGTGCAGACTACTTCAACCATCGCCACCCTCAAGATATGTATATATTTGAAGATAATATATTTTCAGATATTCTCTCGGAGGCAGTTGCCGAGTAAACATATTATTGCTCTCGTGACTTGTGTTTAAATTTGTTTTTATAGTGTTTTTCCTACATTCTTTCTTGATTTGTTTGTCCAGATTAACGGTTGTTTAATTCTGTATTTTTGGTCGGTGATATTAATTAAATTTATTGGATAAGTGATAAACTTTTTTGGGGGATATGAACGGGGTTCTTAGTTTCATATGTATGTAAATAAAAACAGCCGATAATTTTATTCTAGACCGAACTTACCCAAAGAAAAAGGTCGTACAACTTTGTACAAAAAAGGAAAAATTTTACTTTCTAATTTTATCTCAAAATTGTACAAAAATTTTTATCTGGAATGCTTTTGGGTAAATTTAGAGCATTCCATCTTACACGTAGTTCACTTAAAGATAATAATTTCTCGCAATTTAACTGTTCTAGATTCTGAATATATGACCATACATAAGTATGTATGTATGTATATAGTCACATTCATTCGCAATATACTTAACTTCCAATTCATATAGTAGCGCTCTAATCATATTATAACTATTATTTTTTTCATAAACATTATTTCTAGCTTATTTGTTGTCTACATATTTAATTATTCTATGTTACACTCGGTTGGTTATTTTGATAAATAAATAAAATAGAATATCTCTTTATATCTGATTCTAATTTTGAAATTGTTCTTTTTCCCGAAAAAAAATATGTGAAATGTATTATTACATTCTTTATGATATTCTCATAAAGTATTTTTTTTATATAAGAAAACGCTTTCTGGTAAGATTGGGCCCAATTTAGAGTAAACGAACACACCTATAATAAACACAAAAAATAAACTTAATATTGATGATTTACAACAAACTAATGCAATATGTAAAACTTTGACCAGAAACATTGATACTAACGAGCTGAACTAAGTTCTGAAGGCTGTTGTGTGTTTGTATATGAATGGAATGAAATTTTAAATTGAATATAAAATGTAGAATATTTGAAAATGTGAATATGAATAATATATTTTGAAGAATATGGGAATAATAAATGCTTGTGATATTTGATATTGAATGGAATTGAATGTGTTCATGATTGGAAGAATTTTTACAACACGCATACTTCCCGTTTAGGCCCCACGTTGGGCGCCATTTTGTGTTGTGTGTGAATGATAGTGTGTGTGTAATGAAAAAATTGTAATTATTTGAGAATGTGAATAATATTTGATTTGAATTATATTATTAATTGACCTTTTTTATTATATTTTTTGCAATATATTTATTAAGCTTGAGGTCTTTTTCGTTTATTTTATTTGGTTTTATTATTCGATATTTCGTTAACAGCTTGTTAACATCATCAGGAATAATAGGAAATTATAATTTTTTGAAATATAAAAATATTTTTGAAACATGTCACAAAATTTTTGTTATAAAATTTGATTGAAAATTAAAAAATGTGTAGTAGTAATATAGGCGCATATAAATATAACGAATTCTAAACCTAAATAAATATATATACATATATACATACACATATATACATATACATACACACATACAATATAGACCGACTAACATGTATATATATAAACATATATGCACACACACGCATACATATACACATGTATATACATACATATATATACACACATGTACAAATATACATACATAAATATATACATAAACACATAAAAATGCATATACAAACATACACACAAGCATATTCATATGTACACACTTGCATATACATACAATATTTATATTTATTTTTATGTTAAAAATTGTTAAACAAAGCACACTTTTTTATTATATACATTTTTATCATGCATTTAATTGTTAAAAAACTTTTTATTTTTATTTATAATTATTATTATTTAATAATTTTTTAATATATACATATATATATATATGTGTACATGTACATGTATTTGTGGCTGCATATGTATATGTTTATGACTGTATGTTTGCATGTGTGTACGTACATTCGTATATATATGAGTATATGTATGAATGCGTGTATATGTATGTATATGCAAGTGTGTACATATGAATATGCTTGTGTGTATGTTTGTATATGCATTTTTATGTGTTTATGTATATATTTATGTATGTATATTTGTACATGTGTGCATATTTATGTATGTATATACATGTGTATATGTATGCGTGTGTGTGCATATATGTTTATATATATACATGTTAGTCGGTCTATATTGTATGTGTGTATGTATATGTATATATGTGTATGTATATATGTATATATATTTATTTAGGGGTAGAATTCGTTATATTTATATGCGCCTATATTACTACTACACATTTTTTAATTTTCAATCAAATTTTATAACAAAAATTTTGTGACATGTTTCAAAAATATTTTTATATTTCAAAAAATTATAATTTCCTATTATTCCTGATGATGTTAACAAGCTGTTAACGAAATATCGAATAATAAAACCAAATAAAATAAAAGAAAAATACCACAAGCTTAATAAATATATTGCAAAAAAAAAATATTTGATTTGAATAAAATATTGAATATATGAATGAAATGAAATTTCATTGAATAATGTTGTTCAAATTCAAGTTGAATAAACAATTGAATAGAAGAATGAAAGAATAATGTTTGATAACTGTGATATCAAGATTTGAGTTGAATAAAAATGTATATAATTATTATATGCCACGGGAATGCATACATACTGCTCAGGCTCCACGTTGGGCGCCATTTTGTGTTGTGAGAGTATGAATATGTTTAATTATAAAATGTAAATATAAAATATTTGAATAAAATTGAATAAGGAATAATTGTTTGTGAAATGAAAGCGTATGCATATTAAATGAATATGTTCAATAAAAATGAATTGACAATTGAATAGAATATATGCTGTTCATGTGAAATGAAGAATATATGGGATAAATATAAACGAATGAATTGTTTGATTTGAACATGATTATTATTCCTGACCTTTTTGACAGACTGTTGGCGGCGCTGGCATTATGGCGTATTGCTCCGGCTGAAGATCGCCGTCTTGGAGGTGCGTTTCTTGCCAACCAGCCTTCTCATTTTTTCCAACACACAACAACAAAAAAAATTTAAAATACCAGCCTATTGTTTACCTATATTGAAATTTAGAACTCGTCAAGTGTAAATGAAAATCCAGTTGCCAAACGAACTTTCCGAACCCGCGCACTCAAATACTCACGATATTACCCTACTGTCGCTCGAAGTCAGTTGAAGCCGTTCAACTTTTTCCGGCTTCGGTTCGACCTTTTTCCGGCCTCTGTTCGACCTTTTCCCGGTCTTGGTTCGCCACCCACAACCATGGTAGTACTTTCCGATTAATTAGGTACTACCCCCTAATTTCAACTACTGTGACTCTTACCGGCCCTTTCCTACTTTCACCTTACCTTTCTTTCTTTATCTAGCCATTTCCGTTTCAATAATTTACTCTTCAAACGAAAATGTACATAGTGATTATATATACATATATATTTATTCATACAAGGTTATCCTTCTTAAACTTATATATTACATTTCTATTTAATTCTATACAAAACAAAATGTATTCTCTTACAAGTATTTGATACTCCTATATCTATTTATATATTCGTATCCTTTATATCCTACTTTTTCATTTAAATTATTTAAATTCCAAATTCTTACTTTGTTTCAGTTTGATTGTAAACTACCACTAACCGACAATACCCGGTATAGGAATCTTCACTTAAATTATGAGCTAGGGTGAGCTCAACCTAAACGACATGCCTACTATTCCTGTGGTTATCCTGAACAAAAATTTAAAATTTAAATTGATTTTTACGTCTACGACGGTAATGGATATGCTTATGTCCAAACAAAATTTGCTCAGAAATATCAAAAATGCAAAAATAGAATTAGTATAATCCTTTACGAGACTGTACGAATATCCTTAAATATATATATATATATATATAGAAAATGTTATCAAAATATACAAAGAAAATTATTACAGTCGTTCAAGAGACTGTACAAATTTATAATATTGCATACTCAGAAAACTCTTACGAAAATATGAAATGAAATTATTACAGTCATTCAAGAGACTGTACAAATTGTACTTATATATATATATATATAGAAAATATGAAAACAGGCAAACAGGGTCGATTTCAATGCTCAAAAGACCCAATGCAGCATGCTAACACATCGACGCATGCCCGATGACGCTGCGTCATCTGTAATTATGGGCGGTATAAACATCGAGGAATCAGAAGCTCTTGATGTTCTTGGCATGAAAATTCAGTGCGATGTTCCATGGACTGAGCACATTTTTCAGGTCTCAAAAGAAGCATTCAAGTGCCTCTGTTTTTTAAGACGGTGCAAGACATACTTCACCCCATCTGATCTCCTCACTATTTATACCGGTGCTTCAAAGACTATTTTGAAGTTACTCGACCGGGTCCAGGAGAGAGCGAAGAAACTCATAGGAGACAGTAGGGTAGTCAACTCTATTAACTCTCTTGAGCATCGTCGCAACGTGGGGTGCGTTTCGTTGTTCTATCGATACTATAATGGGATGTGTTCTGATGAAATCAGGGAACTTGTTCCCGAAACCCGATCATTCACACGCACGACGCGTTCATCATTAAGAGCACATCCATTTGTGGTCAACTTGGCAGCGAACCGCACTATGCATTACAGGGAGAACTCATTTTTCGGCCGAACATCGCGTATGTGGAACAAAGTCCCTGCCGAGGTCTTTCCTGTCACCTATGACGTGGGAAAATTCAAGTCAAATGTATATTCACACTACTTCCTCTATCCTCCTTCCCATAACCTGATTTCCTAGTTCCAGCACAATGCATCGCATGTGTAGGGGTCATCCCCTGAGTGCTGGTCCAAGATAGAAAAAAAAAATGATTACTGACTTTTAGGAGACTGTACAAATTGTACTTATATATATATATATGAAAAATATTAAGAAAATACAAAAATTATTAATACGATCACCCAAATCCTCCAGAATCATGTGATCTTCCTCAGTCTGTGCGGAATAGCCTGGATGCTTATTTTATTTTATTTTTAGGAGACTGTACAAAATAATAAAATGTACTTATTGGGAAAATATTCAGGCAATATAAAACGAAATTATTACAGTCGTTCAAGAGACTGTACAAATTTATAATATTGCACATTTACAAAATCTTAAGGAAATGTGCAATGAAATTATTATTACAGTCGTTCAAGAGACTGTACTAATTGTACTTATATATATATATATATAGAAAATATTTAGGAAATATGAAAATAAAAATGACTACAGTCTTTTAGGAGACTGTACAAATTGTACTTATATATATATATATATGAAAAATAATAAGAAAATACAAAAATTATTAATACGATCACCCAAATCCTCCAGAATCATGTGATCTTCCTCAGTCTGTGCGGAATAGCCTGGATGCTTATTTTGCCCTCCTTCAAAATCACTAATGGAATTGTATGTCTCTCCGGAAATATCTGCTACTGATTAGTTGTCGGATTCGGCTTGAGAAATATCTGTTGTTGTTTAGTTATCTGATTCGGCATGAGACATTTCATCCGAGTCTAGGGAATCATTCACCAGGTACTTTGTTGTCATCTTTTCTGGTTTCATCATGGTGGTTGGATGCTTTGTCGCCTTCTTGAGCATGGTTGTCTGACTTCGCAGTTGACACGGATGTGCGGCCGAGTTTTGTAGGCCGAGCTTGAAGAAGTTGTTGGTTGAAGTGGTACAGCAGGAAATTGGTGTACAGTTGTTGCTGTTGATGTAGATTCGTTGTTCCTTTTGAGCTTTCTTTAGTACTTTTCCTTTTTAGTTTGAATCCTTTTTAAATAGTTTATAATATTAATTCTAATATAATTTTCATAAAACTTGTGTATGAACCACCAAATTTAGTACTATTATAGAAGAAAAGTTTCACACAACTTTTTTAGCAATATACTACATATTTACTTTTTTATAATTTTATTCATGGCGTTTTAGTTTTCATCAACAATAATTTTTTTTTTTTCAAATTCTGCAGTTTTGTTAATTAGGAATATATTGTAACATTATTCTGTAAAATAGGTTAGGTTTCTCCAAAGTTATTTAGCATTTTATTTTAATTTTCTTTCACTGTTTCCGAATAGCACATCCACACCACACCCAAACGATTATTAACCGCCACACTTTTTCTGCTTGACCACTTCAACTCTGGCGTCTCCATCTTTTTTTTTGATTGTCACTAGCTGTCTGCCATCTTTTTTTGTTTGACACTTCAAATCTAGCGTCTGCCATTTTTCTCTGTTTGACACTTGACTGCCTTACCCATCTACAGGGTGCACATGACAAGGCCTTGAAGGGTTCCACACCGGCAGGAGACAAAATAACATACTCTATGGTAAATAATTCGCAATTTTCGTTAAAAACTCGCCTTTGCGAGTTATATAACAACATATTATCAGTGGGTATATTTCCTCAGGATTGGAAGATCGCCATATTGTCTCCTATTCCAAAGCCTGGAAAGGACCTTAATCTCATAGGCGGCTACCACCCTATTTCTCTCTTACCACCTCTTTCTAAAATTTAGAGAAAAATTTTGGCTAAAAGGTTCTGGAAGTATTGTATACATAAAATTTCCGGCATACTACACGCCTTTGTTCCGAAACATGGTGTTCACACCATATGCCATCAACTGGAAGAAACTCTCCGATATAATCTCCAAAGGCAAAGACACTCCATTGTTATCTCCAAGGATCTGGAAAAGGCTTTTGACAGAGTAGTTTCTACTTTTGTTGTCCTAGAACTTAATGATTGGGCTTTCCTAAACAAATTTTAAGACTCTTGAAATCAATTCTTGACAACCGCAGAGTCATGGTCCAGAGCATGAGTCCACTTGACAATGATTTCCCACAAGGCTCTCCACTATCAGTAGTCCTCTACACAGTTTACGCTAATTCTCTAAGTAGATCGATTGAAAACCTTTATCTTTGCCGTGGTATCCGGCTGTGAAGGAGAAATTAACGAAATCCTATATAGCTTCGAGTCTGAAATAAATATAAATAAAGCTGAACTTCTCGATATTTGCAAGATAAAAATATGCAGCTGCCGTTCCATCTGCATAAGAAATGTAAACCTTCCATTTAAACAAGAAATGAGAATTTTAGGAATTTTGTTTTCAAGAAATTGGAACTCTCATATAAATTTCATGCTGACAAACTTGAGCAAAATAAAATAAAAAAAAACAAAGTCAATTTGTTCTCGTAATAAAGGTCCTCACGTGGACACTGCTATTGCTATTTGTCGTTCGTTGACCACAGGTGTTCTTTTATACGGAATAACAATATATGGATGGACGTCTAAAAGAAATATCAAAAAACTTAATAACTGCTACCGAACTGCTTCTGGATTGTTAAGATCTACTCCCATACACCTCTTAAAAAATCAAACATTCCTTCAAGACTTTCAGCTTTTAATTGAAAATAGTTCGGCTTCAATGGCATCTAGATCAATTTCAATATCCTTTGATGGTTTGCATGAAACTTTCTGGAAATACCTTCATTCACCTTCCTCAACTTCCTCACCGCATTCATCCTCAATTAATCGAATTATTTCCCTACTAAAGAGATACGATATTACTTTCCGTGCTAAACCAGCGGTTCGAGACAAATCTAAGGATTTAATTCTGATTGATGACAATCTTATGATGCTTAGTAAAACAAGTACACATCCATCCTGCTTCAAAAAAATTAATGGTGCAGAAAACAGTAGAGTTTTCTCCGACACTTGCACTTTTCACAAATGGTTCATTTGCAAATGGCATAACTAATTATCCGGTTATAAAACAAACCACTACTTTTACCTTTGAGATTGTTGAAAATACACGTTTGGCCGATCATACAGGGATATTTACAGATGAAATAGCGGCCATAAAATCGGCCATCTTATACTCGATTCAACAAGGAGTTAGGACACTAATTTGTTCAAACAGTTTGAGTGCATGCAGTGCCTTAATGAACAATAGGAATAATACCTATGATAATCTCGACTATGCACCTCGCCTAAACCATAATATTTTAGTACTTTGGATTCCTTCTCATACAGGTATAGAGGGCAATGAATTTGCAGATAAAATTGCAAGGAACGCATTGAGTATGACTAACATCACTGGAATAGCGGATTTACTCAATTCTATTATTTCTTTTAAGGCGTTACGATCACAAACTCCGATAAGGACACTAAGGCCAATTTATAATAGAAATTGGTCCAGAAGCCAATGTGTTACAATGGCTCGCTTGAGAGTTGGGAAAGCTCTTTTCAATTCTAGACGTTACTATGACCGTTCTGATCACCCAACTTGTTCCCACTGCAATACCTACCTGGACATCAAACACATTCTTATCGAATGCTTATTTTCTAAGCAAGATGACCCGTTGAACGTTATCTTGAATCCCTCCATTGAAGGAAACTGGGCTAGAGTCACAAAATGTTTACTTCAGCATAATATTAGAGATATTTGATACTCATTCCACTTATTTTTTATTTTTCTCTTTTTATTTCATTTCTTTTCTACTTCGATGTACACAACTAAGTGTGTACATTAATTTTAATCAATTTGCAATCAGCCCTTTATGTTGCCTTTATGTTGAATATTAAAAAAGAGACCAAAACAATTCTTTTGATTGGATAAATCTCGTAGGGGTAATTTAATTCTTTTAATAACTGCGTCCAAACAATGTGAAACGTCTGGGTTTGTTTCTGCAGTCGGGATGAATACACTTGTCATTTGCTGTCACAAGCTCAGGCTGGTCGAAGGGTATACACAAAGATTTGGCTCCCATTGCAGGTGCTCCAGGCTCTGCTTCTTCATCCCTGGAAATTAGTTAATAATTAATAAAAATATTTGTAATATTTAATTGCAGAAAATATTTAAAGTTACCGAGCACTATCAGATTTGATTTTATCCTCACAACCGATTTCGCCACAGAAGGGTGATAATAAAATATTCTTTTGATCTAGAAGTTGACAGAAATCTTGCCAGTTCTTTGTAATCTTAATATGACTTGCCACATTATCCTTAGCTTTGTCAAGCATACTATCATGAATTGTATTTAATAGTTGAGTGACACGTGACGCGATATTCTCATTTTTTAAAAAAATTTTCTCGCCAGTATCTCTTCGTACAGCTACGATTTGTTTTGCCTTGATATCCTTGAGACCCAATTCAATACGCAGAGGGACGCCCTTTAGTTCCCAATGATTAAATTTCCAACCAGGGGAATAGTTCTCACGGTAGTCTCCTTCACATCGAATACCCTCCACACACAATTGTTTCTTTAAGGCTCGACAAGCATCTATAAGTGCCTTTCTATCAACATCGCTAGTATTTACCGTAATACCACAGGGTACAATAATGGCTTGTATGGGCGCTACGTTGGGCGGTAAAACAAGACCTTGGTTATCTGCATGTACCATAACCATGATACCAATAGTACGCGTGGTCAGTCTCCAAGAGTTTTGATAGACATACTCTTTCTGTTGTGTTTCGGGATCTTTATAGACGATTTCAAACATTTTAGAGAAGTTTTGTCCTAAGTGATTGCTAGTGGCACCCTGGATAGCGTGACCTGAAGCTGAAATGAACGCTTCAACGGTGGTAGTGTAAACAGCACCAGCAAATTTTTCTTTTTCGGTCTTGAAACCTTTAACAACTGGTATCGCCAACAAGTCCTTGTAGACTTCAACATACAACTCCAAAATTTCCATTACTTCATCCTCAGCTTTATCTACATCGTCAAAGGCCGTATGGCCCTCTTGGCATAAAAATTCCCTGGTCCGTAGGAAGGGCTGTGGGTGTTTAAGTTCCCAACGAACTACATTGTTCCACTGATTGAGACGGATGGGTAAATCACCGTAAGATTGAATCCACTTGGCATAGGCTGGATACATAACGGTTTCTGATGTAGGCCGCACAGCTATGGGTTCTGCTAATTCAGACTCCCCAGATTTAGTTACCCAAGCTACTTCGGGAGCATAGTCAGCAAAATGACTTTTCTCCTTCTCAAAAGCGGCATTGGAAACAAAAATTGGGAAGTAGCACTCCTTGACACCCATTCCAGTGATTTTATTATCGAACCAGTCTTTTATGCACTTCCAAATGGCGAACGACCAGTGGCGTAGAATATAACAACCTGACACATCGTAATATTCAATGAGCTCACCCTTTGTTATTACTTCGGAGTACCATTCAGTCAGATTATCTTCCTTAGTAGCTTCTAATCTTTGTTTCTTTACTGCACCAGTAGCCTCCTCCTGTTTCTTAAAACAACTTTTTGACGGGAAATCTTCTCCAGTAACTACTCTGTATCTGGCTTTCAGAGCGAAAAGCTTATTTACATTCATATCAATTTCCTCTTTAGATACTTTGTTAGCTTTTGACTTGGATAATTTTTCATTCAGTTCATTGATTTCCTTGGTTATTAAATTTTTCTCCGTTATTGGTGTTGAAGACATTTTCACATCTTGTTTAACGACAGTGGGGTTTGAAACGATGTTGGTGTCAGGAGTCCAATCTCTACCAGTAAGTGTTTTATATTTATATTAGGCTTTGTAGAACCAGTTGCACTTTGACCTGGTTTCCAATCTTTGACGCTGACAGCTTTATAGTCTGCTTTTAAGGACAATAGTTTCTTAACTTCAGAATCGATTTGCGATTTTTTTTTCATCTAGTAAATCTACAACAGTTTTTACTGAAATACTGTTATGGGTTGCCTGAAAAAGATTTACATATCCATATGTATAAGTATGTTTATGTATACTTAATTATTTCTCTCAATAAATTTATATGTACGATAAAATATTAACTGTGCCCGTCAGCACTTGTTCCTCTAAAGAGAGTCAACTTAAATTTTTTAAATTTTCCCTTTTTCCAAGAAAATTAAATGTCTAGCTTTTTTTAAAAATCTTACGTAATTTTCTCTACTCTTTCGCCAAAAAGCATACAGTTATATGTCTCTTTGTGATATAAGAAAGGCTTCTTTAAGCGACATATACATACAGACGTATAAGTGTGAATATTTTTTATAAAATAACGCACACAATGACAAATATTGAAACCGAACATTGCGTGTAGCATTCGCTTTAGAGTCAACTAAAGAGAAATATTTCCAGTTGTCCCCAAATGTAAGCTCAATTCTTATCAGTTTTGTTTGAAATAAAATTAATTATTTTATGTTGCGCCTGTATTTATGTGTGCCATAACGGTTGTTAAATATAAATTTATTGTGTCCTTATATTTGGTTTTTTTTTTTATATATACAGTGTACAGCATAAGTCTTGGTACCCCATCTGATACAAGAAATTTCATCAATTTTACAAAAAAATACGTAGTTAAATTTATTTTATTTATTATATTATTAATATACTTATTAATAAGAACCAGTAAAACAAAAAAATATTCAAAAAAGAAAAACATTCTACGCTGAAAATGTTAGCGCCCTAAATTTTTGGTCTTGGTACCCTCTTAATGTATTTTGCAAAAACATTGGAACCATATTTTTTTTAATATTTCTTTTGAAATTTGTAACGGTACTTATAACAACAATCAACAGCTATTTATTATTAGAAGCGCGTAGAAAAAACTTTAATTTCAACTATATAAAAAATATTAAAAAATGCCTCGAATAGAATTAACAATTGAAGAACGTAATATTATAATTAACAATTAACAACCACAAAATTGGAAAATCTTACTCCGAAATAGCCAATATAACAAGTCGAAGCAAATCAACAATAGGAAAGGTAATAAATCGCGTTGAAAAAGAAAAAAGGATTTGAAAATAAACCTAGATAGAACAGGACGCCCTCGAAAGCTAACAAATAGAGAAGAGAGAGAGGAATAAAGGGTGGTTAAATTTCAAGGGCCGATGTTGATTTTGAATAAAACACAAACTATTTAGGAAATTATTGTAATTTTATTTTATTATGATATATTGGTATTACTCAATTATGTATGGAACAAAATATCGGCCAAATGGGCGCCGCGACCACGGCGGCACACCTCCATCCGATGGTCCAAATTTTCGATGACCCTGAGGCATAATGGAGGTTCTATGCCGTTAATGTGCCGAATTATCTCATCCTTTAGCTCTTGAATTGTTGCTGGCTTATCGACGTACACCTTTTCTTTCAAATAACCCCAAAGAAAAAAGTCCAACGGTGTCAAAGCACATGATCTTGGCGGCCAATTGACATCGCCATTACGTGAGATAACACGGCCATTGAATTTGTTGCGCAAAAGAGCCATTGTTTCGTTAGCTGTGTGGCAAGTGGCACCGTCCTTCTGAAACCACATATCGTCCACATCCATATCTTCCAATTCGGGCCATAAAAAGTTCGTTATCATCTCACGATAGCGAACACCATTCACAGTAACTGCCTGACCGGCCTCATTTTGGAAAAAATACGGCCCGATGATGCCGCCAGCCCATAAACCGCACCAAACAGTCACTCTTTGTGGGTGCATTGGTTTTTCGACAATCACTCTTGGATTCTCATTCGCCCAAATGCGGCAATTCTGTTTATTGACGAATCCACTGAGGTGAAAATGTGCCTCATCACTGAAGATGATTTTCTTCGAAAATTGATCATCCACTGTTGCCGTGGTCGCGGCGCCCATTTGGCCGATATTTTGTTCCATACATAATTGAGTAATACCAATATATCATAATAAAATAAAATTACAATAATTTCCTAAATAGTTTGTGTTTTATTCAAAATCAACATCGGCCCTTGAAATTTAACCAGCCTTTAGAAGCAATAATTAAGAATGATCCATTCAAAAGTGCACCAAAGATTGCTGCAGAATTAAAAGAGTCTTTATAGAAAGGTGTTTCCGCGGACACAGTACGCAGATCGATCAAAAGTGCCGGGTGCAATGCACGTGCACCACGCAAGAAACCTTTTATTAACGAAAAATAGGAGGAAGCGATTAGACTTTGCAAATAAATACAAAACCAAAACAAGTAAGTTTTGGGACAAAGTTATTTTTTCAGACGATTCAGAATATAACATTTTTGGCTCAGATGGAAGTGCGATAGTATAGAAAAAAAATAAATGAAGAACTTAATCCAAAGAATACACGCAAAACAGTAAAGCATGGTGGCGGTGGTGTCTTGGTATGGGGTTGTATGTCGGTCATAGGTGTCGGTACCTTGAAATTTATAGAGGAAACCATGAATAAAACAGTATATTTAAATATTCTGAAAAATAATTTGGATCAAAGTGCTGAAAAATTAAAAGTTAGTAATGATTATTACTTAAAACAGGACAATGATCCTAAACACACTGCTGGTGATGTTAAGATGTGACTAGCATACAACACTCCCCACATGCTTAAAACTCCTCCACAAAGTCCCGATTTAAACCTTATTGAGCACTTGTGGGATCATCTAGAAAAACGGTTACGAAATCATAAAATTTGTAAAAAAAATCAGCTCAAAACATTGCTATTAAGTGAATGGGGACAGATATCTCCCGATTACACAAACAGACTTATGTATTCAATGCCAAATCGACTAACTGAAGTTCTTGGTCTTAAGGGATATCCTACTAAATATTAAGCATACGATTTTAATAAGTTAACCATTCATATTTTTAATTACTTTCATGTTTTTTAAAGGGTATAAAGACTTTTGCTGTTCAAAAAACTTGGGCCACTAACATTTTCAGCGTAAAATTTTTTTGTTTTGTTATATACATGAATATTTTTTTGTTTTACTGGTTCTTATTAATAAGTATATCAATAATATAATAAATAAAATAAATTTAACTACGTATGTTTTGTAAAATTTATGACCTTTCTTACATCAGCTGGGATACCTAGACTTATGCTGTACACTGTATGTTAAATTAAATTAACAACTTTTCTAATAAAACTTGTTATTTGTCCATAATCTTTTAAAAAAATTGTAAAACCAACCATTGTATACTTCTTATTCCTGTTTACATACGTGTATGTGCATATATGTAATTATGTATAATCATTTTTAATTTTTACTCTAAATATAAAAATTATGTACATATACATAGTATATATACATAATTATTTTTTATTTATTCCACGCGAGTCAAAATTAATTACGATTATTTACAGTAGCTCACAAAAATATTTTTCATATGTAAAATAACGTACATTTAAAGAAAAAATGCATTTTAGCTTAAGGTTCCATAAAAACTAATAAATGTTTTATAGAATATCGCATAAAAAAAACTTAATATTTAATTCTCTTTTATAATAAATTAAAAAAATGTCATTATTACACTATCTTTTTAATAAAGTCTAAAATAGGCTCTATGTTGTAAGGTCACAAAAGTATTTTGCTTAATTAGATACATATTTTTAATTCTTTTATTAATTTAAAAATTAAATATTTTTTTTAATACTTTGTATGGTAGCCATTATTATCCAGAACTGCTTCAAGACGGGTAGGCATTGATTCGACAAAAGTTCGGAATTTTTCAGAAGATATATTATTCCACTCTTCTTCCAATACATGTTTTAAAGAAACTTTAGATGTAATGTTGTGTTCTCGGACTTTTTCATCCAAATAAGCCCAAAGGTTTTCTATGGGATTCATTTCGGGACTTTGCGGTGGTGTTCGGAGGTGCTTGATATTGTATAAAAGCCATATTTTAACGTCCAGGGCTGTATGTTTTGGGTCATTATCGTGTTGAAAATAATATCCATTTCTAGAAAGATCAATTTTTTCAGCACTGGAATGCAGATTTTCCTTCAAAATGGACTAATGTACATGTCTTCCATTAATAAACACCAACTTGCCTACTCATAATGCCGACATACATCCCCAAACCATAAGAGAGCCACAACCATGCTTTACCGTTGGTTTTATATTTTTTATATTTAAGGATTCATTAGTCTTGCGCCAAACCATCCGTCGCCCATCTAACCCAAAAAGATTAAATTTACTTTCGTCACTGAATATTATGTTTTAGTTTTATGGAGTTCAGCAAAAGATAATCGCTTCTCGCTGTTGACTTCAGAAATGAAGGGATTTTTTCTTGCGACACGACCATGAATGTTATTGGCTCTTAGAACTCTGCGGATAGTTTCGTCACTGACGCTTGTTCGCAGGATGGTCTTTAGCTTTGCATTAATTTTTGCTGCAGATAAATGTGGATTTTCTTTGTTTTCTTTAAGAATTTGTCTTTGATTTCTGGACGTCAGCAATTTTGTCCGACCTGTTCGAGCAATATTTGCAATGCTAACGCACTCTTTTGCCCTTTTGATTATATTTTATATCGTTCGTCGCCGTCGATTAAACATACCACTAATATATTTTGTGGGGTTACCTTGAATATAAAGCTATAATATAATTTTCTTCTCTGAAAAGTTTAATTCTTTTCCTTTGGGCATTTTGTAGCTAAAACTTTACGTCTGCGTGCAACAATAATGATAATTATAAATAAAATAAAACATTACAAGTCCTATTTCAAAAGCAAAGAAGAAAAAACATAAATAGACATCTGCAACATATCAAAAAATAACGGTGCCTGTTAAAAAGCAAAATACTTTTGTGAACTTGAAATTGCGTAGGCAGTATAAATAAACCAAAAAATTCTTCAGTAAGCTCAAATTTGTAGTTGTTTTTCTTATTGCAAATTGTCATGTAATGTGTGTATGTTTTGTAATTAGAAAAAAATCTGTAATATGTGAAATAGCTTTCGTGCTATTTATGAGTAAAATTAAAATTTGTACTAAAAAAATATAAGCAAAATATTTTTGTAATCCACTGTATCTATTTGTTATATGGTTTTCATCACATTGATTGGATATTTTAAAGATATACCCTGCATTTATGAAAATGTCTTATACTTTAAAACAAACA
This sequence comes from Dexiosoma caninum, assembly GCA_963924685.1. Taxonomy (NCBI): domain Eukaryota; kingdom Metazoa; phylum Arthropoda; class Insecta; order Diptera; family Tachinidae; genus Dexiosoma; species Dexiosoma caninum. Next base: position 106,577,824 of record OZ004725.1, on the reverse strand, counting down.
TTTTGTAAAGATACCATAATATTTGCCACAAAACAAGACCATTCAATACCACCCAATATAGAACTGCCCCCAGCAGAATGAGCACAGGGCTTAATAACAGATAATGTAATTGTTGAATTTCCAACTGGGTATACTTTTTATTACTTGTCTCAATTAGTCAAATTCGTATGCAGTGGTCAATGCACTAGTTTCGTGCATTAAAATAATAACAACAAATAGCTATCAATATTAACCGCTTTATAAGACAATAATTGAAAAACTATGCATAAAAAACGTAAAACTGAGTACCCAACAATACTTAAAATATATTAAGAGTTAAAATTAATTTTTGTTATCATTAAGTACAGTCCATTTAAAACCTATGAATAAATAAGTTCTGAACAATTTGTGAAGGAATAATTATTTAACGATAAGTGATTTAAGTTTCCATAGAATTCAATTTTGGAATTTGGTGTCATCAAAGGGCAAGAAAAAGCTCTTGTCCGCAACAGTAATGGTGAAATTAATTGGAGTTGTCCCTGTCTGGGTGGAATGGCTACAGGACCTAGTGGTGTAGAATTCCGTGAGGCATTTTCTTGCTTCCACAATAGTGAGGCCGAACTGAAGGGCTCTGATTGTTACGAAGCGTTTAAAACTATGCAAGACTGTTTTACTCAATTTCCTGCAGTTTATAATAAAACAGGGAGCAATGAAGACGACGATGATGACGGCTTAGATATGGCAGCCTTAAGTGAAGATATTAAAGAGGAGGAGAAAGCTGGTACACAGAAGGGGATGGATTAGTAATGGATGAGAAATTTGCAATGTTTGAAAGTTGAAAAAAAAATTATAAATATAAGGAAACTTTATGAAGTAAAATTTCCTTCAAAGGTATGGAAAATGAAAATTTAGATAGAACATCTGGTTAAGAAATAAAAGTGGCTTTAAGAAGATTAGAAATAAATTAGTATTTCCAAAAAATTCTTGTTAACTTTTTAATATATTTTCACAATATTGTTGAAAATAGATTTGCCTAACATCATATAATGGGTGCATGCAAAAAGTGCAAATGTTTGCTGAATACATAAGAAAAAACGTTATTACTACGTGACGTAACGAGTGTGAAGATGGCGTATCTAAGTCGTTTCCTATATAGAGTTTTAATTAGTTTCTAGCAGTCCACATCGCTACACACCATCCATATACAATTCACTGAGACATGGTTACAAACAATAAATTTATACGAAGTTAAAAAAGTAACATTTGCAAAGCCTTCGATATTATTTGCGAAATTAGAAACGAGTTTATTCCGTAATAGGATAAATATACAAGACAAGTTGAATATTAAAAAAGAGACCAAAACAATTCTCTTGATTGGATAAATCTCGTAAGGGTAATTTAATTAATGAGTTCTTTTTAATAACTGCGTCCAAACAATGTGAAACATTTGGGTTTGTTTCTGCAGTCGGGATGAATACACTTGTCATTTTCTGTCACAAGCTCAGGCTGGTCGAAGGGTATACACAAAGATTTGGCTCCCATTGCAGGTGCTCCAGGCTCTGCTTCTTCATCCCTGTAAATTAGTTAATAATTAATAAAAATATTTGTAATATTTAATTGCACAAAATATTTAAAGTTACCGAGCACTATCAGATTTGATTTTATCCTCACAACCGATTTCGCCACAGAAGGGTGATAATAAAATATTCTTCTGATCTAGAAGTTGACAGAAATCCTGCCAGTTCTTTGTAATCTTAGTATGACTTGTCATATTATCCTTAGCTTTGGCAAGCATGCTATCATGAATTGTATTTAATAGTTGAGTGACACGTGACGCGATATTCTCATTTTTTATAAAAATTTTCTCGCCAGTATCTCTTCGTACAGCTACGATTTGTTTAGCCTTGATATCCTTGGGACCCAATTCAATACGCAGAGGGACGCCCTTCAGTTCCCAATGATTAAATTTCCAACCAGGGGAATATTTGTCACGGTAGTCTCCTTTACATCGAATACCATCCACACACAATTGTTTCTCTAAGGCTCGACAAGCATCTATAAGTGCCTTTCTATCAACATCGCTGGTATTTACCGTAATACCACAGCATACAATAATGGCTTGTATGGGCGCTACGTTGGGCGGTAAAACAAGACCTTGGTTATCTGCATGTACCATAACCATGACACCAATAGTGCGCGTGGTGAGTCCCCAAGAGTTTTGATAGACATACTCTTTCTGTTGTGTTTCGGGATCTTCATAGACGATTTCAAACATTTTAGAGAAGTTTTGTCCTAAGTGATGGCTAGTGGCACCCTGGATAGCGCGACCAGAAGCTGAAATGAACGCTTCAACGGTGGTAGTGTAAACAGCACCAGCAAATTTTTCTTTTTCGGTCTTGCGACCTTTAACAACTGGTATCGCCAACAAGTCCGTGTAGACCTGAGCATACAAGTCCAAAATGTCCAATACTTCTTTATCAGCCTCTTCTTTATCGGCAAAGGCCGTATGGCCCTCTTGCCATAAAAATTCCCTGGTCCGTAGGAAGGGCTGTGGGTGTTTAAATTCCCAACGAACTACATTGTTCCACTGATTGAGACGGATGGGTAAATCACGGTAAGATTGAATCCACTTGGCATAGGCTGGATACATAACGGTTTCTGATGTGGGGCGCACAGCTATGGGTTCTGCTAATTCAGACTCCCCAGATTTAGTTACCCAAGCTACTTCGGGAGCAAAGTCAGCAATATGGCTTTTCTCCTTCTCCAAAGCCGCCTTGGAAACAAAAATGGGAAAGTAGCACTCCTTGACACCCATTCCAGTGATTTTATGATCGAACCAGTCTTTTATGCACTTCCAAATGGCGAACGACCAGTCGCGTAGAATATAACAACCTGACACATCGTAATAATCAATGAACTCACCCTTTGTTATCACTTGGGAGTACCATTCAGGCAGATTATCTTCCTTAGTAGCTTCCAATCCTAAACGAGTTTGTTTCTTTACCGCAACCGTAGCCTGTTCATTTTTTGCGGGTTTTGCAGATTTGCTGATGTCTTTTTTTTCATGTCCAGATTTTTTAAAACAACAGCCACTACGTCCTGCTGACGGGAAATCGTCTCCAGTAACTTCTTTGTATTTGGCTTTCAGAGCGAAAAGCTTATTTACATTCATATCAATTTCCTCTTTAGATACTTTGTTAGCGTTTGACTTGGATAATTTTTCACTCAGTTCATTGATTTCCTTGGTTAGTAAATTTTTCTCCGTTATTGGTGTTGAAGACATTTTCACATCTTGCTTAACGACAGTGGGGTTTGAAACGATGTTGGCGTCAGGAGTCCAATCTCTACCAGTGAGTGTTTTATATTCGTCTTTAAGTTTTAATAACGTGTGTACTTCGGGTTCAATGACAGTTTTTGGTGCTTTTTCCGACTTTAGTCTACGTATTTTGTCGCCTTGCATTTTAATTTTTTCTAGGAGAAATTTATCGTCGGTATCCGAGTCACCTGCTGTTAAGTTAATTGCAGCCGTTTTAATAGCGTTTGAGGGAACTACACAACTGGGTTTCCACTCTTCACCAGTAAGACTTTTGTAGTCTGCCTTCAAAGCCAGTAAAACTTTAACCTCTGATTCTATCGAAGCTTTAGCTGCCTTGCTAGATTTTAACTGTCTAATATTATCACCTTGAGCTGCAATTTTATTCAACAATTCATAGACCGCACACACTGATGGTAAATCGGGATACTTTTCTTGTTTAATAACAACTGGTGCAATTGTATCAGGCTTCCAATCGCCTCCAGCGAGTTGTTTGTACTCAGCTTTTAAACTTAGTAAAGTTTTGACTTCAGCATCTATTACCGCTTTATCAGCTTTGTCAGATTTTAATTGTCTGACCTTTTCACCTTGTTCAGCTATTTTATTTGAAACTATTTCCACCGTTGTGTTGTTATTCGGGACATTAGAAGGAGTAGATACGGCTTGTGACACTTGAACAGTTGGATTCCAGTCATTGCCACTTAGCGTTTTAAACTGTGATTTTAACTCCAACAGGATTTTAACCTGGGGATCAATTTCTACTTTGGCAGCCTTTTTACCTTTGAGATCTCTAATTAAATCACCTTGCTTCACAATACGTTCGTTTATTGAACTGATATCATTAAAACCTGATGCATTAGGCTTTGTAGAACCAATTGCACTTTGACCTGGTTTCCAATCTTTGCCGCTGACAGCTTTGTAGTCTGCTTTTAAGGACAATAGTTTCTTAACTTCAGAATCGGTTTTAGCTTTAAGATCCCGCACAACATCACCCTGTTTTGCAATTTTTTCATCTAGTAAATCTATATCAGGGTTTACTGAAATACTGTTATGGGTTGCCTGAAAAAGATTTACAAATATGTACATAGTATATGATTATGTATACTTAATTATTTCTCTCAATAAATTTATATGTACGATATAATATTAACTGTGCACGTCAGCACTTGTTCCTCTAAAGAGAGTCAACTTGAAATTTTTGAATTTTCTCTTTTTCCAAGAACACGAAATACACTGATCATATCTAGGTACTTTAAAAATCTTACATAATTTTCTCTACTTTTTCGCTAAAAAAAAGAATGGCTTCTTTAGAGTCAACTAAAGAGAAATATTTCGAGTTGTCCCCAAATGTAAGCTCAATTCTTATCAGTATTGTTTGAACTAAAAGGAATTATTTTAGGTTGCGCCTGTATTTATGTGTGCCATAACGGTTGTTAAATATAAATTTGGTGTGCTGTTATATTTTGTTTTATTTATATATTTGTATATATTGTTTCTCATAAAACTTGTTATTTGTCCATAATCTTTTAAAAAATTGTAAAAACAACCATTATATACTTCTTATTCTTAATCTTACATATGTATATCTGCATATATGTACATACAGTGAATCAAAGTAATAATGGGACAAAGCTAAAATGATTTATGTGGAGATAATTAAGCACTATGTTAACTGATTTTAATGCAAAATTTTCATGCTTTTGTGTAGCTAACACTGTGCTAATTGCCATCTCAAAAGATTATGATTCTTAAGTTTGTCAAAATTAATTTATAAATAATTATTCACAATAAGTTAAAAATGCAGTACAAAGTAATAATGGGACAGCTGCCATCACTATATAATCTAGGCTTTATAACGGAACATTTTGCAAAAATTTTTTGTTTAAAAGTTGCTAGAGTGTATTACAGATTAATTTTTGATAAGTTTTTAAAGAAAATTAAAATATGGCGCCACGGGGTTCACAAACATCGCCTCAAATCAGAAAACTGATATTAGAACATTCGAAATCAGGAAAAACCGTGAGAAATATTGCGGAAATAGTAAATAAACCAAAATCTACAGTGTTTAACATCATAAAGCGATATGGAGGTACAGAAACTTTTCAAAATGTAGCAAAACCAAGCAAAAGAAAAATATTTTCCGACGCGGATGAACGATGGCTTATGCGACAAATCAAACAAAAACCCTACTTAAGCGCTCCCAGACTTGCTGCTGAAGCGGAAATACATCTAGCAAAGAAAGCTAATCCCGAAACGGTAAGAAATGTGTTAAGGAAACGCAATTATAATGGCCGGGTAGCTAGGAGAAAACCTTTTATTAATAAGGTTAATAAGCTTAAACGAGTGCGCTTTGCTAAAGACCACAGAAACAAGGATTTATCATTCTGGAATAAGGTAATATTCACTGACGAAAGCAAATATAACATATTCAGATCGGATGGAAGGTCATTCGTTTGGAGAAGACCAAATGAAGAACTGTCAGAAAAAAATTTTAGACCTACTGTTAAACATGGCTTGGGGTCAGTTATGGTGTGGGGTGCAATATCAGCAGCTGGTCCCGGTAACCTTCACATTATTGAAGGAATTATGGATCATAAATATTATATCAACATCCTGCGTGCTAATCTTGCAGAAACAGCAGAGAAATTGGGACTGGCGAATGATTATTACTTCTACCAAGACAATGACCCCAAGCATAAGGCTCACAATGTAAGGTGTTGGTTGCTTTACAATTGCCCACATGTGCTCGAAACGCCTCCGCAATCACCCGATCTCAATCCGATAGAGCACGTATGGGCCTATTTAGAAGAAAAATTAAGAAATTACCAAATAAGTTGCAAATCGGACCTAATTAGTGCTCTGAAAGATGAATGGGGTAGAATAACCCCATAATTCTGTCAAAAACTTGTGAAATCTATGCCGTATCGATTGAAGGCTGTAATAGAGAAAAAAGGCCTTCCAACTAAATATTAAACATTATATATTTAATACTTAACTTGTTACTTTATTACATTGTCCCATTATTACTTTGACAGGATTTTCTGTGTTGTTTTAGTTTTTTTGTTTTTATATCCCAGTGACGGTAGTCAATTTATTTTTTATTTATGTTCTTAATAAATAATAAAAATAAAAGGATAAATATAATTTTATTTTCTTCTTAAACCAATAAATTCAAAAAAATAATTCGAAAGTTATTGGATAAACAGTTTGTCCCATTATAACATTGAGTCACTGTATGTACATATGCATAATCATTTTTAATTTTTACTCTAAATATAAAAATTATGTACATATGTAACTATTTTTTATTTATTCAACGCGAGTCAAAATTAATTACGATTATTTATCTATTTGTTATACATACATACATAAATAATATAACAAACATATGTAGATAAATGAGTATAAACTAAAAGTCTGCGCAAAACCACTTGGTTGTTTGTCAACACTGAAGACTATGCTGCAGTGTATATGATAATACTGTTTAAAATCTGATTATTGCACACTATACCATATAAAAAATCTAAGCGAGCGCACACAATAACAATACAACAAAAAAAATAAAGTGTGTTTGTTTTGTGTTTGGCCGATCAATAGCACGACCTGCCATTTATTCGTGTATTTGTTTATTCGTCAAGCAATGATGTCTTGCAAAAATGTTATGTGTGATAGTAGTTATTGTTGTTCTTTGTAGTTTTAATTTTTTTCTATACATGTCATAACTGTGTTCAACTTGTTACTTATCAGCTATGTTCTCTCATTGTTTATTATTGTTCTTGGCACACATTGTGTGTGTCATGCAAAATAAGAAGTAAGTGCACTGAAGTATTTGCTAAAAAATAAAATGTCTTAAATAGCATTCAAGACAACATTTGCAACTCTTTAGTATAAACACAAAAAACACAGTTTTTTTCAGAATATTTAGAATTTAATCGAACTACAGTTATTACAAATTAATGGAAATGTTCTCTTGTGTTCAAGTTCACAGTTAATTTATCACAACATTGTGGAGAAATTACATTTCTGATTAGAATAAGTACCCTTTGTGTCAACAGGGAGGTAAAGTCATTAATATACTCTATTTAACCCGTCAGAGCTTAGAAAAATGCATACGAGAATAAATTTTACTGTCCACATACTATTAACAAAGGTTGCCAGCTTTGTTGTTTTTGTGTTAGTTTTTTATATCTATAGAAAATTTCTAAATGCATTTTTATCTGATGCCTTTGTGTCAGTTGCTTTCCGAAGGTTTTAGCGCCGAAGGCACAGTTACTGGTTACTGAACAGTAACAGGTTCACCTGTAACCAATCCACAGGCACATCAGAACGCCCTCCTTCGCCGGTATTGTGTAGCACCGGCAAAGTAAAATTAATACAAAAAAAAAACGAAGCTTAAAAAGTGTAATAAGTCTCCATAACATCAGAGGCACTACAACAATGCTATAAAAAAAGAAATAACGTGCAAACGCAGAGATGTAAAATAGTGCAGCTTCACCTTCAGTCATTTCTCTGACTATCCCTTTCCTCTATTTCCAGCACAAAGCATCGCATGTGTACGGGTCGTCTTCTGAGTGCTGGTCCAAGACATAAAAACAAAAAAAATGCTGATCCCGTCAACTATAAACAAAAACAATTGTTCTAACGCATGCACTTTATGGGAGCACGGCAGATGTTAAACAAATAAAAGTTTGTCAACCCACTGGCACGTATCATCTTATACTGTTATGTATTGTTTTGTATGCTTTACACACGTGTCTGAGCAAAAACCGGACTAGAATGAAATTATCGGCTGTTTTTTATTTACATATGAAACAAAGAAATTAATCAGAAAATTTGCAAAGAAACGACAAAAGTTTTTAGTTTAAAATTATGGAAGTTTTCTCAAATTAACTTGCAGTTTTAAGTACATAGATTTGTGCATATTTATCATATTATTTAATAAAAAAAAGGCTTTTACTTTTTCCAGTTTATTTTCAATCACTTTTTACAGTTGTTGTCAATGATGCAAATGTTTTGCTTCTAAAATATTATGCCTTTTAAGCGTCTAAGACCACTACAATAAAATTTACTTCAGAAAGTACGACAAGATCACTAATACGTCAATTAGGATGGTCTGCGTTCCAGCAATTTTGTGCAACTTTGTCACATTCAGATAGCAATTTTCTTTTTATTCCTAAAAGTTCGGGCACTTTTGTTTTGTCCACGTGGAACATACCTATTTTGTAGTAAATTTTATGATTGTGACGTTTTCTTACTTTTGTACATAAATTATAGTTTATTCTAATTTTACCGAACTTTACCAGAAAAGTCAAAAAAACACACCTATTTATACAGACAGCACTCACTGAATATCGTTTAGAGCCGGTTTGCAAGAATCAAAGTTTATCTATCAGTTTTTGTTAAATTTTATATTGAACCTGAGTTTACACCAAATTTTTTTTCATACAGTTTTGCGACAGCACGTGTTATAAAAGGAAAAACATGAAATCGCGTGAAACACTATAACTACGACTACAAAACTAAAAAGTCCTGGGTTCGAACCCAGTTTCGGACTAAGCCTTAAAATCATTTCGCATATTTCTGATGTGCATTAGTGTGTCTTTCTGTTAGTTGTTGTCGAAAGGTTTCAGTGGCGAAGGCATAGTAACTGGTCACTGAAGAGTACCGACTTCAGCTTATACTAATCCACAAGTGCCATCAGAGCGCCCTCCTTCGTGGGCATTGAGTAGCCTTATCGGCAAAGTAGAATAATAAAACGTCTACCAAATACAGCTTCAAAAATTTAATGCGTTTCTTTGAATCAGAGACGTTGTAACACTACTATAGCGTGCAAAAGCAGTATTGTAAAAATTTTGAAGCTATCTTCTATTTATCCCTTCATCACTTGTATCTCTATTACTATTCCTTTCCTGGAAGTTAACAAACAAATAAATAAATAGTAAGAAAACCCTATAACGTAGTCTCTGGAAGTTTTTAATAAAACATAAAATGTCAACGACAAGCTTTCTTAATGTTTTTAAGCTTTTTAATATAGAAAAACTTACGATTTTATTAGCCTGTTGAGTATTCACTTTCAAACCAGAAGAGGGCACATCTTTAGTATGACCGTCTGGTATAGAGAATAGAACAACTGGAAAAGGAATATTCGAATAAGCACTGGGTGGGGCGTAAGCGTTATCCACTTTAAAGAATCCACGACGTTGTAATTGAATAATGTCACCTTTTTTACATTTTTTTAACTCGGGGTCACCTAACATCTGCTGTTCTTCTCGTGTTTTGTGACCGCTATATTGTTTGAAATCTTCGTCTTTACTTAAAACTGATTTACTTATAATGTTATCAAAGTACACACAATATGTAGGTGGATATTCCTCATCTAGCTCTTCGACCGCCAACCAAGTGAGTTTAACAGTCTTTTTAAAGTCCTTGTTATCCAAATTTAAAGAAGCATCAACATTGGTAATTTTACCCTTCGAGTCTTTGTTAATCTTGTTGATCATAAGATTACCCCAATTGATAAACGTTGCAATTTCATTTTCTTTTAAAGCTACAGCATCAACATAATCAATATAGATCCTAGGACCTAATGAAATAGTTTTCTTTCCCAAGGCTTCATTTTTGGGATGTACAGGAACTTCAATCTTTTCCTTTTTCGCATCGGCTACATTTACTACTACACGATTGGCGTATTCCAAGGCAGTATAGCGTGGTGCAATTGGATCAATGACTTTTTTATTAAAAGCCCAAATCTTATCCCAATTCATAAAGACTACGGACTTACTAGAACCCTGAGCAATAATGAATTCCTTTAAACCTTCAACGGTCATACCACGTCTAACAATACCACGTACAGTAGGGAAACGGGGATCATCCCAGCCATCTACTAAGCCGGACTCAACAAACCATGTCAATTTGCGTTTTGACAACACAGTATTTGTCATATTCAATCTACTATATTCCCAAATGTAGGGTTTGCGTAATTTTAAGGCAGCAATGAACCAATAAAATTGATCATCACGATCATGATACTCCATGGTACGCAAAGTATGTGTTACATTTTCAATAGCATCAACAATGGGACAGGCAAAATCGTAAGTAGGATAGACTCTGAAGAAAGTTACAGCATAATAATTAGAAACTTAATTTTTATAATTTGTATTTTATTACTTGTATTTAGTACCCGTTCTAGGATGTGCTTCATTTTTGCATCTGTAGATCGTGGGATCACGCATGCAACCATTGTGCGAAGACATATCTATTTTAGCCCGTACACAACATTTTTGTCCACATTCACTTCCAATTAACATCTCTTTCCACATTGTCATATTTTTTGTAACATCTTTAAAATATATTTTAAGCATTTATATAATTAAGCAAATGTGTTTTCCACAGAAAATTAAGTCATTACGTCGGTGTTTGCAAATCTGCAACACAAATAAATAGTAGATTAAATAATTTTGACTACTAACCGTTTGCACGATTTATAGACTCTATTCTCTGCTCACGTTCACCCTTCATTTGTTCTGGTGGTGTATCATCCACATAAGCTTTACCCTCATTAATTAACTGTTCACAGTAGGACAACATCAAATCAAAATAGTTGGAGGTATGCGTAAACACATCAGGTTTTATATTCAACAATTCAAGATCTCCCAAAATCACATTTTCAAATTCAACAGTCTCCTTCGCGGGATTGGTATCATCAAAACGCATTATTAGTTTTCCATTAAAAGCCTGAGCGTAGTACTGGTTCAATAAAGCAGCTTTAGCGTGACCAATATGCAAATATCCGGACGCCTCTGGTGGAAAACGAACTACAACTTTGCCCATTTCAGCACCGGGTAAATCAACGAATTTACCTTCTTGTTTTCGTTCACCTGTATTAGGGATAGTATCGGGAGACGATTCTTTGGCTTTGTTAGAACGAGTAACTTGTTTGACAGAGGAATTTGCTTCATTAGGCAAAGATTGAATGACCTTTTGAATAAGTGGTTGGGCACTTATCAAATCATACCATCTCTGTACGTGTTGTGGTATACCCTTAGCTGCCAACACCGCATACCGTGAATGCATTTCATTGTATAAAGCAAAATCAGCAATGGTCAATTTGTTAGCTACCAAATACGTAACAGGAGCTATGGATTTATCCAGAAAAGCCAAAGCCCAAGAGATATCCTCATCGCATGTTAGTGAAAAGGATAACCAATGATCGATTTGTGTACGTTCAATAGCGGTTTCACCATACAGCTTATATGCTGGGGCAGCTCTAGCTAAAGCACGTAAGACGTCATTGTTCGAATAGCAAGATAGCCGTCTGCCATCTGGGTACAACAGAGTAGTATCGTTACCCCAGACTATTTCTACTGGAACACTTTCATTTATAAGATGGGCTGTAGCCAAACCACCTTAAATAAAAAAATAAATTATTTCAAATACATTTGGTATGTACATATTTCGAAATATTTATTGAAGTGTCTGCTAACATTGCATCGATGGCAGCCAACTAACCTAATTTTTTATAAAAATAGAAACTTACTTATTGGTGGACTGTTAACGTTAGCTGTTAATTTCAGAGCCATTTTCCTTTTTGTCTATATTTAATTTTTTTAAATCGTTTAATATTATTTGTATCTTTAGAAATTCTTTTGCTTAAAAAGAACTTCTCCAAATCCACAGCAATACGTGTGCATCCAAGGCGAATTTCAAGAGAATGGCTAAGGCGAATTGATTGGTATGATTTCGCCTTGAGAAAGACTGACTTCCAAGGTAAATTCATTAATAAACCTTGCTAAGCCAAGGTTTATTAATACAAGGTTGTCGCAAGGCGAATTCATCCATTCGCTTTTTGTCCTAACGTCAAATTTTTTGTGTATATGTGTTTTGTAAAATATAACATAACCTAAAAAGAACGTGTTAAATTAGTGTAATAATTAATTATTATTACAAAAAGTAATATATTTTGCAGTCTTATTATTATATTATTATAATTATTAAATTCTTTACAACCTCACTTTGACGTTCGGCTCAAAAAATTTGTACAAATTTCTGTAACAGCTGACGGGTGAACTTGCTAGTGAGTTTACCTGGTAATTTATTTGCCTTGGTTTATTTGGTGACAGTGTTCATAAACGACGGTATGTTTTTTTGCATACGCTGCTGCAAAGAAGGCGGCTAAGAAAAGTTCATCGTAGCTGCCGTTGTTCTTTCTGAATGACAACCGCTGTCAATTTCTTTATTGTCATTGACATTTTTTACCGTGTATTGCAAATGAAAAGAAAGTTTTTTCGTCCTCAAATATTTTTCTTATAAATAATTAAAATATTTGTCAAAAATTGTTGTACAAGTTTATAAAAATTACCTAAAATGGTAAGTAATTGTAAAACGTAATGACTTTTAGAAATATTAAGCACGATTAAATGGTGATGACGCGCCCCAATATTATGTATTTTTTGCTAAAAATTCTTAAATTATTGTAAATTGATCAGAAAATAGATTTTCTTAAAAATTGTCTTCATCTAATAATTGCAGATGCTTTTTATGCTATTGTTTAGCCGTCAGGGCAAATTGCGTCTACAAAAATGGTACAATGCTTATCCTGACAAAGTTAAGAAGAAGATTACGCGTGAGCTGGTCACAACCATTTTGGCACGCAAACCTAAAATGTGTTCTTTTTTGGAGTGGAAAGATTGTAAAATCGTTTATAAGCGGTAAATTTTGACAAATAATTGACTGTTTAATTGTCCGTCATACATATTGATTTTAATATAACTTTTTAGTTATGCCAGCTTGTATTTTTGTTGTGCTATTGAACAAAATGATAATGAATTGCTGACTTTAGAAATTATTCATCGTTATGTGGAATTGTTGGATAAATATTTTGGTAGTGTAAGTATTTTACAGTTTAGTAACTGGTTTAATGAGAAGAAAGAAATATAATTTCGAATGCATTCAGTCTATAGAAGTATGAAATTTAATTGACAATCCTTTTGTATAGTATTGTATAATAAACGGTTCGTAGAAATTGTTTTAAAAAAGTTTACGGCCGGTGAGCAGGCCCAGGGTGTACGCGGTAATCGAACCCGCACCTCTATATTGATAAAGGGTGCTTTAGACCATAAGATCTGTCGTACAACATGTCAAATTTTTGTGTAGAAGAGCACAAGTCGGATCGTCTAAACGTAATATGTAATGAAACCATAAGATTTTGAGAGAAAATACGGATGAAAATTTGACAGTCGGCTCTCTTCATTTTTTAAAATTTTTCAAAAACCATCACACACCATTAGATCAGGGATGCATTTTTATGTAACCAAATGTGAGAACGCCAGGGAGTGAAAACTGGTTTCATAAATTTATACCAATTATAAAATTAAAATGTACATTTTAGACCACGACAGCACAATTTTATAAAAATATACGTATATTTTCCAAAAGTACACTAAAAATTTTGACCACGAAAATAACATATTCGAAAGTTATAAAAATATTTTTCAAGGTTATTAAAAAAAAAATTCAATTGCACAAGAACTCCATCCCTGGGAAAACAAGCAAAGAATGTTTTCATCTTACTTGATTTTATCCATACCAATGGTGTAAAAGCCAGAAAACAACCATTGGATTTTTACTCTCTTTTTTGGAAATACGGATGAAATTTCATTTTATTTTGTCGCTCATTTTACGTACGACAGATCTTACGGTCTAAAGCACCCTTAAGAATAATGCTGATGCACTAGACTACGGAGGCACCTTAACCTAACGTTGTTAGCATGACCAATGTAGGTATTTTTTATAAAAAGTTTTTTCAATTATTTTTTTTTTCGATATTTCTAATCTTCAGGAAAGTTAAATAAGATGATGAAAATGAAGGAAGATGCTAACCAAGGGTTAGCGAAATATCGAAAAAATAAATAATTTAAAAAACTTTTTATAAAAAGGACCTACAGTGGCCAAAAAAACTATTCGACATTGCAATTATTTTCTTAAATTTCATTGAAAACGCTTGTATCCTTTTGTTTTTTATATGTATAAACGTGAGATCACATTGTATTATATGTATTTAATAATTTATGGTCCTAAAAATAATACAAATTGCACATTTTTTAACTCTTCTATCTGTTTGAACGAAAAAACAAAAATTGCAAAGCAAAAAAAGTATTCGACTGGCATTGTTTTTCGCTTATTCTGATTGTGTATTTCTTATTACTTCATGTCATTGTTGGTAAAAATATCGCTATTTTTCTTGTTTATCATTTACAAGAACTTTTTTCTTATTTCTGTGCAAGTGATCGCGATGATGGGACGTAAAGGGAAAGAAACTTCTGTTGATGTAAGAAATTCAATAATACATCATATTATATTAGGAAAAACGGAAAAGACTATATCAGAAATCGTTTAAAGGTCAAGAACTACTGTATATTACATTATAAAAAAGTACAAATCAAGTAAAACTGTGATAAACAAGGTAAGGATTGGGCGACCTTGCAAACTTACAGATTCAGATGAACGGCGAATCGTGCGTGAAGTAAGAAAAATCCAAAAATTACTGCTAACAGTTTAGCTAAAAACACTGAGGAACACTTAGGCATATCCGTTACACCTCAAACAATAAGAAACGTCTTAAAAAAGCACGATTTCCATGCACGATCAGCCAGGAAGAAGTCACACATTACTAAGAAAAATAGAAAGTTGAGATTAGATTTTGCGAAAGAGCATGTAAATAAGCCAATGGAGTTCTGGATGGATTTTATTTTTGCTGACGAAAGTAAATATAACCTTTTTCGATGTGATGGAAAAGTTCTGGTACATCGCAGGCTTTAAAAAAATTGGATGAAACGAATATGGTACCAACTGTTAAACATGGTGGGGGTGGTGTTATGGTATGGGCATGTATGGCGGCATCAGGCGTGGGTAATATTGGGTTTATTGATGGGATTATGGATCACCGAAAGTACATTGACCTCCTAAAGCAAAATTTGAGGTCAAGTGCTGAAAAATTGGGTCTGGCAAATAGATTTCAGTTTTAACAAGATAATGATCCCAAACATTGTGCCACTAATACAAAGCTTTGGCTTTTATATAATTGTCCAAAATTAATAAAAAACGCCGCCACAGCCGACCTTAACCCTATTGAACATCTTTGGGGTCACCTTGAAAAAAAAATCAGAAAACGTGAATTTACGAACAAACACCAGATGAAAGTTATTCTGCAGGAGGAATGGAGCCAAATTCATCCAGAATATACCAAAACGTTGGTAAAATCTATGCCAGATCGTTTAAAAGAGGTTATACGTAGGCAAGGAAAAGCAACTCGTTACTGAAGTAGAAATAAGTTTGTATTTCAATTCATGTATTTTAAAAATGTTACCAATGTCGAATACTTTTTTTGCTTGTTTTTTGTTATTAATATTTTAATTCATGTGTTTTTTGCTTTTTTTACTTTGAGATCTCATTTTTTTACTGAATATAACTTTGTGTTCCTTAATAAAGACTTATATAAGTTTATTTTGTTAAAAACAACATTCCATATTTTTTTCATGATAAATATATAAAGTTTGTAAAAAAAATGTTTTCAAAACAAAAATTTTTTAAGAATATAAATTTAAATAAATATTTACAACAACAATATCAGTATATTTGTGAATTTTTTTTTTACAACTGTTGTTTTGTATGTTGTCGACAAGCAGGCGTCGAAACTTTGACAAATTTATGAACATATTACAACAACAACGCTACAAAATAATTTTGCATACTTTAAACAGTGTAAAAAAAGTGTTTTCAAAAATGCAAAGACAAGAAGGAACCGTTAGTTTTTTGCATATGTATTGCGTATAATAGTTTTATACGCTAAGAGTAGCAGTTGTCTTTTATTCATTAAATTAAGGTCATAGAATAAACAAATGATTACCCAATTATATATAAACTATGCCAGGAAAGCGACTGAACAAAGACATTACCCAACTGGTGTATTTTAATTACTATAAAGGAAAATCTCACAGAGAAATTGCTAAAATGTTCTCTCTTAACCTAAGGACGGTATATAATGTTATTAACCGTGCTGAAAAAGAAGGTAGACTGGAACCAAAAGAAACACCAGGCAGACCAAAAAAAGTAACTCGGCGAATTGAAAAGAAAATTTTGAAAATGATTGATTAGAATCCACTAGAGGAATTGCACTTGACATCAGTAATGAATGTGGAGTAAGTATCGCTCTCAGACTGTTAGAAATGTGCTACAAAACCATAAATACTCTTTAAGAGTTGCAGGGAAAAAACCTTTGCTATCCGCGGTAAACATTGAAAAAAGGTATAAGTTTGCCATTGAACACATTTCTTTTCCTCCGGAGCACTGGGATGATGTTATTTTTTGTGACGAAACGAAAGTGATGCTTTACTACCATGATGGACCTCAAAATGTTTCGCGAAAACCCCTGACGTCTTTAGAAAATAAAAATATAATACCCACTGTAATGTTCGGTAAACTATCCGTTATTGGGTGGGTTATGCCGAAGCATAAGGCATATATTTGTAGATCCTGGTTGTTATATAATTGTACAAAAGTGATCTATAGCCTAGCACAAAGCGCAGACTTAAACCCTATAGAAAATTCATGGGTCCACCCAAAGAAAAAAGTCGGAAAAAGGTCACCAAAAAACAAATAACATTTATTAAAGAAGAATGGGAAGAAATACCTGAAAATTATGATATACCAAAGCTTATCCATTCAATGTCTAGACGCTTAGAAGTTGTAATTAAAGCTAAAGGAGGGCACACCAAGTATTAGCACCCTGAAATCTTTTTTTTTACCATTTAGAATAAATTTAATTAAATTTAACACAATTTTGAAAACATTTATTTTACAGCGTAGAAACTGGAAGTATTTTTTAAGTTACGATTATTATTTTGTTATTTAAATTAATTTTGTTTTTTTTTGTGCAAAGTGTTTATAAACATCTTCAATTGAATACATGAAGAAAAAAATTTAATAAAAGTTATATAATTTACTTGCAAATAAGAGTTTCTCTTAAACTTTTTAATTTTTCTAAGTTTTGAAAACATTTTTTTTACAAACTGTATATAAAGTTTACCTATGTCGAATAGTTTTTTTGGCCACTGTACATTGCTAAGTAATATTATTACATACAGTAAAAATAGAAGGTAAAATAAAAAGAAGAATTAATAGAAATAGAAATTTATCAATTTCATACCATATTTTTATTTCTAATTTTGAATTGTTTCCGTGATTAATGACATCAGCATGTGTGAGAGCAATCGTCCGTTAAGAAAAATGTATTGTGTACTATGTACGTGTATAGTTAGTTTTTTTTTTATTGTTTTCATGAATGTGCATAATAGAGAATGAAAGTTAGTCAATAAGCACAAAACGTTTCTTTATCAAAAAATTTGTGAAATATTTGTCTTTTTCAGGTCTGTGAATTGGATATTATTTTTAACTTTGAAAAAGCTTACTTTATATTGGATGAACTTTTGATTGGTGGTGAAATTCAAGAAACTTCCAAAAAGAATGTTTTAAAGGCAATTGCCTCACAGGATTTATTGCAAGAGGTTAGTACACCAGAATTGTTTGATTTGTAATTTAAAGAAAAGGTGATAATAAAAAAGACAACAATTTGCATCCTATATTTAATATATACTACATACACATTTAAGAAGCAAAGTATCCATGTTTGATAATATTCGAAAATGATTTTGATTAACTATTTTCTTTTGATTTACTTTATTTTCTTCATCTGAATTTAATTTTTGTTGCATCCAATGCTGAATTTTCATTAATAATTGTATTTTATTGAAAAACTAAATTTTTAAACAATTGAATTAATTACTTAAAACTTTTATTCCTTTTTACTTTATATTTTATTACAAACTTAATGGACAACAATTCAAACAATTTTAATGCATAATACACAACATATAATTTCTTTGAATAATGCCATTTAATTTACAATTAATTGTTTTCCTCTTTTGCTGTTGAACATTAAAAGCAAGAAGAATTCTTTTATTCTTTGCATTAATTTTAAACTTTTATTTAATGGATAGCTTTGCACAACGAAAACAGTTAAATGGTTTACAAATTAATACTGTGTGCATGCCTAAAGCGAAGTTTTTTTTATTTGATATTTATTAATTGATTGATTTAGGGTATAAATAATATTTATATAATATTGCAAATATGATTCCTTTTTATATGTACATCTTGTCAATGTAAACATAGTTTTTAATTTACTTGCCATTGCCATAACTGAAAAGCATAATTGTGTTAACTAATGCCGTCCTGTTTATGTTTTGTTTTTTATAATTAAATTTTATACCGTTTTACTTTTAACAATATTAATAGAGTAATTGTTTTGTTATGTTAATTATTTGTAGCCATTTTGTTTCTTTACATTTATAAGGTGTGTTTGTAAGTTTTGCATGATTTACGTTTCAGTAACACAAACATTAAGTGGCGATATTTTATAAGAAAAGAAGTACAGATGTGTTATCTATCGATACACTTTCTTTAATATGTATCTTAAATTCATAGTCTAAAATTTTTTTTATTTTTTACTTGTTTATTATAAAATAATTGCTCTTTTAACATTTTCAAAACAAAAGTTCAAATGCGGTAACCAAAGGCTTCATTATATATATATATATATATATATATATATAGATATATATATGTATATGACAATGATTCATAACACATCTCTTTTTATTAAACGTATGTTAAGCATGACTCAATATTTGTTACGGGCCTTAAATGTTTTTGAGCCCATTTTAAACCATTAATGAACTCAACCAATTGACTGGATCCCGTAGTAATTTATAACAAATCCATAAAAACTATGCATAGCTTTATTACTTAGTTATTTCTTGCTTTGCGTTTTAAATAAATATAGTGAAATCATAAGAAATACATGCATACATTATGAAAATGTATTTTGTTTAATCATAACGTTAACCCTCCCATGTTCATTTTCTTATTATTAATGCTTACCCAACAAATATTAACTACTCCTCTACTACTACTTGTACTACTACTACTTGTACTACTACTACTACTACTACTACTACTACCTACACCTACAAAATATATAAATAATGATAATAAAAAATTCTCCGTACTTCTGTAATTACCATCACTACCAATCACAACAGGACTTCAATGAGTATTTAAATTAAATTTTGTTAAGTGTGTATGTATATACTATGCTTCAAAACCCTAAACAAAACAACATATAGTTTTAGTAAAAATTTTATTTATATATATATAGTATATAGTTTAATGAAAATATATTTACAATATTGAAAATGAAGATATAACCACTTATTGCTAAAAATAATGTCTAAAATATTTTCTAATGATACTAATTTTTTTTTTTGTTAAAAGCAGGAAGAAATGCTTGCATTTCCTACTTAGTACAGTTGTTGTACTTTTATACTAAACTGAATGCTGTATTAGATAAATTTTATTTTTTGCTTATATTATATTCGGTTATTTTAAAAATGGAGAAGACCTCTTCATAAAAAATAAGTAATTTTAATCCTGAAGTCTAAGCTGTACTAAGATATGTATGTATATTCAACGTTAACACGATAAGTTGAAGTTTTTTTTTTTTTATTTATATAATACAGCATTCCAATTTTTTATGACATTTGTATGTATGTATACTGTATTTCTTATGCAGGTGTTTTATAGAGCTAATTAAAGGAAATAGCCAATTTAAGTAAGAATTCGGGAATTTATTAATTAATGAACCAATCGACCATTAACATTTTCATTTATTTGGTTTATTTTTTATTTTCTTAAAAACTGTTGTTATGTATGTGTGTCTGCTTTTGTAAAATGTTTTATTTTATAAATGTTCTTGCTTAAAAATTCGTGAATTTCTTTACACAAGAAAGACAATCATTGGTTTTTGTAATACATAATTCCCACTATAAGTATTAAAATAATTTAATAAGTGTTAACTTAAGCTGTACAAATCGAGCTTTACATATATGTAAAGAAAATCGCAAAAAAAATTCATTTATAATAGTTTTAAAATTTGTTTAAATAAAAACAACGCAGTTTCTGCAATGAATAGTTTCGAAATTAATTGAATCAATTTTTAATGTCACTCACTGTAAACGTGTTTTGTAATTTAAAGAAAATGTTTTACAAACTCAGTTTGATAGTTTGAATAGTATACGCTGTTTCTTCTGTTATTCCTTTAAATTATTGAAAATGACATGTGACATCTGTTCTTAACATTGTTTTCTAAATAAAATGTGTATTGAAGAAGAACCGTTATTTGTGCTATTTGGTGGTTTGTTTTGTTTATCGAGGAAAACTTATAAATAAACTTCTCCCCTGGATTAGAACAGGTCACAACAATTTTAATATGCAATTCTAAATTAAAAAGCAACATACTTATATGTATATAAAAGCCCCAAGTCATATTTTACTTCAAATCAAGTTTTTTACATGTTTCAAAATATAATACTCTAGTAAAGCTTTGAGCAAAAAAAGTGGTGTTCTACGTCTGACAATTGATTATTGAATTGTAACAAAACGAAAAAATGTTTTGAAAAAATAATGGCGACTACAAAACTTAAATTTTTATGAACTTTATTCTCTTATTGTGCAGCAAGAAAAACATTACTTAGGGCCTTTATATACATATAAAACTAGCGATATACATACAGTCTAAGAAAAATGTCTAAATACACCCTCTTATTTTAGATTTTTAAGAAATTTGTAAAGAATTTTATGGAAAATTTTATTGTAACATTTAAGCCACCAATAGTTTTGTTTTTAAATTAAAAATGTAATTCAAAAGTATTATAAAAACAAAAACAACAAAAACATATAAAACTCACAGGAAAAAAGTCTACATACAGCAACAAAATTAAACATTAATAACGTTTTTAATATAAAAACACAGGTCCAGGTCCACCCTGGGCATCAATTACTGCTTGAAGACGACGGGGCATCCAATTAACCAAATTTGCTGTTATATCTGGTATAATTTCCGCCCATGCGCGTACAAGAGCAGTTTTCAGACTTTGGCGACTGCTTATGTCATATTTTCGCACCATTTTTTCGAGAACTTCCCATACGTGCTCGATGGGGTTCAAATCTGGTGATTGTGGTGGAGAATTCAGTTGCCTTGGAGCATAATACAAAAGCCAGTCTCGAACAAAGTGAGCGGTATGCTTCGGATCGTTGTCTTGTTGGAAAACCAACTGATAGCCCAGGCCTAAACTATCAACGGATGACTTTAGATTTTGTTCCAATATACTTTTATATTGATAGCGATCCATATTGCCTTCGACAAACACCATCCGACCCACTCCAGACGATGCCATAGCCCCCCAAACCATAACACTGCCACCACCATGTTTCACTGTAGGTATAATATTTTTTGGATCCAGCGCAGTGTTAGGTTTTCTCCAAACCTTGGATCGACCATCACTTTCAAAAATGTTGTATTTACTTTTATCAGTAAATATAACGCGTTTTCAAAAATCCATATCCTTGTTTAGATGCGCCTTAGCAAACTCAAGTCGAAGTTTACGGTTTTTTGCTGAAAGTAATGGCTTTTTTCGTGCTACTCTGCTTTTAAAACCGTTCTCGTGTAAAGCGTTTATAACTGTTCTTGGTGTAACAATAATGTTAGAACATTTTTCAATGTGTTCCGCCAATTTTGGGGCACTTAACTTTGGATCCCGATTGACTTCTTTTAGAATGCTGCTCACATCGCGTCTCTAAAGCTTTCTTGGTCTACCAGTTTGTGGTCTATTTTCAGTACTATTTGTCATTTTATAATTTCGGATAATATTTTTATTTATTTTTGAAATTTCTCCAAGAGATTTACCTTGTTTCCGCAGATTAACCACTACATTTCTAACTGAAATCTCTATCTCTTTTCTTTTTTCCATTTTCTACGATTAAAGTTTAAATATTGTCTTCTAAGATATCACTTTCTCAATTAAAATGAATATAGTGCTTGTAAAAGCAATTAAAACAAAAAATAACGGTTGTTTTCCTGCTTTTGTTCTTAATTTTCCATTTACTACGTGGAGTTACCACACTGTATGTAGACTTTTTTCCTACGATTTTTCAACGTTTTTGTTATTACTGTGTTTACAGTATTTATGAATTGCATTTTTATTTTATAAATAAACTTACTTATTGGTGCTCTAAATATTGTCATACATGTTTTTTACATTTTCTTTACAAACTTCGTAAAACTCAAAAATTAGGACGTGTATTTAGACTGTATATGTACTATTAATGTTACGAACATTCGTATTCGTATCGCCGAATACTCGTCCATTTTATGATGTTCGTATTCGCTAAATATTTCGCGAATAATTTCCCAATACGTTACAATAATTAAACACATAAAATGAACGAAAAATAAAAATTTGTAATAATTTCACTAAATATACCCACCGCACTTGAAATTTTTTTTTTGTGAATTTTTTGTTCTTTAATACTTAATTTGATTTTATTTATTATTATTTAACAAGTGTATAAAATGTATCGTATTTATTGTAATAATTTTCTCAGTGTGTTTTTCTTCCATTTTTAAAGTATCAAATCAAACACTCTTTTGTTCACCACAATTTTCACCACAAATCGTTTGAACACATTTTTTTTTTTTAGTAATTTTTGGCTAAAACTACACAGTTGACATTCACTTCACAATACTTTTTTTTCTATACTTCTATAGGATGACGTTGTAGAGAGCACATTAAGAGATATTGGACTTGTGTAAATTAATAAAGTAAATAAAGATAAAAGCACCTGCGGCTTTCTAACATTTAATGTTATGTAGTAGTAAAAACCTTTTTTAAATAAATGTATGTCCTTTAATCCTTTCCTTTTGCCAAAATATTATTTTTAACATGACATTGTTCAGGGACTAGCTATGCGCATATACATACATATGTATATGTATGTATATATGTATGTATCTATATTATTTTTTAGCCGTAAACCCCAACCGGTTTTCAAATAAATTTGAATATACATACTTATGTATGTATAACTAGATTAAAGGAACAATAGCAATTAAGAAATTTTATTAATACTTTATCAGAAAGAAATTTTCCGGAGCATAAAAGAAGTTTTCTGAAATAATGGTGGCTGTATCAAATGCAACAGCAAATATGAATACATTAAAAAAAGTATACACTTTCTGACAGTTTGTCTACATGCAACTGGTTTATTTTGTGAAATAAATTCGCTTTGACTGAGTTGAGACGAGAAAAAATTTGGAGGAAAACCATCTGGAATTCTCTTTAGTTTTTTCATTCGCGTTCACACAAGCGCAAATGTTGCCGCCGACATTCTGTTATTATTTTTAATGTTGTTATATTTATTTCTGTAAACAACGAAAATGAGTACAAAACGTGTCGCCGATTACCGAAAACAAAAAGGATGCTCTCTTCCCCACGCGTAATATGCTACAAAACTAAATATTTCCCTTCCAAATGTTTCCTCGTCTAAACTCAGTCTTAGAACGAATATTAAAAGAATATCGAAATTTTAAGTTTGGCTCTTTCATAAACTATTCTTAAATTTATATTTGAAAGCTACATATGTATATGGGAATTTAAAATGTGCTAATTTTTAAACCAGATTATTGACACTTAAGCTTATATACAGTTGTGTTCACAAAAATAGAAGTGACTATATTAAAGAAAGAAACTTTTTTGGCAAATAGAAAAATAATATGCTATTAATACAATTCGCATGAGTGATTAATTTTGAACGGCGTGAAGAATTTGTCGATAAAAATTCTTTGCGTAAATTCGTCGAATAAGGCTTAATTAGTGCCAGAATAACAGCTGTTAATGTCATGTGAGATTATATGAAAATTATATACAGGGTGTCTGGTGGCAAATTTATATTTTTAAATACGATTTTTGATTGATTTGAAACGGTGCGGAGGGATGGTAGCCCCGTTGGAATTATCGATTGGGCGGATTTGTCAGTTACGATGTCGCAGTGGTCGACTGAACACCGCGCGTTCGCTGTGGAGACAATTTTTAAGAGTAAAGATTCTTACGTAATTGCTCGTCGACAATTTTGTTCAAAGTTCGGTATTCGGCGAATAAGTGATGGACCGAGTGTAAATTTAATTCGTACGTAGGTGCAGAGTTTTTCCCGCAACTGCTTGGGCTATAAATGGCCCACGGCCAGGGGCCAGGGGCCAGTCGATCCGAAAACATTGAACTGGTTGAAAGTAGTTTACGTCAAAATCCGCGACTTTCAATACGGAAGAGAGCAGCCTGGGACTTCCAAGAGCGATTATTCATGAAATTTAAAAAACGATCTGGATGACATACTCTTTAAAAAATAAAAGTCGCATTTCTATTCCTGCTACCAGACACCCTTTACATACATACATACATAAAAAAAACATAGTGGCACATACGGCCTGCAAACATGGCTTAAAATGATATTGTCTTCCACAGAAGAGAAAATAAAAATATTCTATTTTCATGTAGCAGGTTACAGTGCGACCATCTAAAAGAACTTAAAAAAAAAATTATCGAACGTTAACAAGAAATTACAAAAAAAACACGATTAAAAACAGTTTAAACTGTTAAAACAAATAATAACTTTGAATACTAAAAAAATTAAACAAAAAAAAAAAAAAACACCACTCTATACCAGTGGTCGGCACAAAGAGAAAATGTGAATGGATTGATGCAATTGCACTGCGAGAAAGATGTTCTAATTTCTTTTTTATTTGCCTGTACTAAAAATCCATGAACTGTGTAATATGAATGAAATTAAATTAAAATTGAATACATAAATAAATAAAATACAAAATCCTTATTCTCGCAGTTAACAAATAATCAATCTTTTAATTTTTTGGTTGCATACAAGACACTTTCGGCCATTTAAATTAAAGAAAACTAATCGTTTTTACTCAACGTTCCAAATATTTATAAAATATATTTGTGAATTATATTATCTCTAAAAAATATGTGCATAAAATTTGTGCTAATACGATTGCTGTTTTTTCTAAATATTTAGAGAGTACGAGTATCTACTGCTGAGCAAAAAATTCATGTTTTTTGTTTTATTTCTTAAGCAAAGGGACATCTACTTGGTTAGTTGAAATTTCATATGCAGCTTCTTTTTTGCTGTTAAAAATGTTATTGGGTTTTTTTTTTATCTTGGACCAGCACTCAGGAAATGACCCCTACACATGCATTGTGCTGGTACTAGAGGAAATGGATATTAGGAGAAATGAGAGGAGGTGAAGCTTCACTATATTCCAATACTGTTTTTGCACGTTTTTTGTTTTTATAGCACTGTTGTAGCGTCTCTGATGTCAAGGAGACGTATTAAATTTTTAAAGCTTCGATTTTAGTAGCCATTTTTCTTAATTATTTTACTGCGCCGGTGCTACACAATACCGACGAAGGAGGACGTTCTGATGTGCCTGTGAATTGGATACAGCTGAAGCCGTTACTGTGACTATGTCTTCGGCACTGAAACCTTGCGATGGCAACTGATACAAAGACACATAAATGCACATCAGAAAAAATGCCAGATGTTTTTATGAGTCTGAAACTGGGGTTGAACACAAGGGAAATTTTTCGTTTTGTAGTCATCGTGCAAACTACTTGGACCATCGACATTTATAAAAGAAATCAGCTGTTATCTTGTGTTTTCGTTGAGGTTAAATCACTCCAAACAACACAATAATCATATGTTTTATAGGACAACAGCACAAATCACAAGTGTGATTTTAAAACGGCATTTGATTTGAAATCATGTAATTTTCAGAATAGGCCTGGTGAGCATGATGACGATCATTGCTCCATACCAATTTTTCGTCGTTCGTCGACGTAAATTTTGCAAATAAACCTATAGAACAGGTCGTTGCGCATGACGAATTTCGTCTTACCGTTCTGATTATGTGCCTTTTCATACAAACAAAAAAGTTCTATTTCTTTCGACGAATATACGTTAGGAAAAATTCTCAACTCGTTCCAATTGTGTTTATGCCACTACTTACGTTATTTTTTTTAAACAAAATTAATTAGGCACCAGTTGTTAAACTTTCAGATAAACGAATTGAAATTTTATAGGTAGGCAGTTTACTGAATAGAAAGGGAAGGTACCCACTTGGGCCCAATTATTTATGGTCCCGTCGTGATGATAAAATTTCGTAAGAAATAAATATTTTTAAACTCAATGGCATCACAATATCATTTTAACAGAAATCTTCTTAGCTTCGTTCTGCAATGAATTTCGATAGACGATTTAGAATTCAAGAAATGGAACATAGACCAAACTGATATCATTACTCCGGGTGACATGACCTAGTATAGATTATAGACCGACTTGAGCCCAACTGAACACCGTTTAAAACTACAAGATCGGTGCAAAAATAACTTAGTTAAACATTTTTTTTGTCCACAATATCACAAAAATCGTGCGATACTGATAGTGTAATCGAATTTTTAAAGATGGCAAAATTATTTACTCAAGTGTGCCCACAACTTGCACTAGGTCTAATAGCAATCATTGGATCGTAAAATGAAAACATTTAGTAAATGTTCTTATCAGATTGGCAGACGTCACGTCTCACTAGGAGAAAGTTTAAAGAACAACTTTAAGTTAATTACTTCCTAATAAAAGTACAAGGTTAGCCAAAATAAATCATCCGGTGCAAAAGTCATCAACCTGTACTTTTTTGCCGTAATTTTTTATTTTAATGAAAAACTTGGTTCAGCTTGTGATATCGGCCAAGTGGCTGCCGCTAGATATAAAGACTATCCCAGCAGAACCAAAGTTTTTCATTTAAATAAATTACAGATGATTTCTTTTGGCCCACCTTGTATATGAAAAGTAATTGGACAAAATTACAGTACTCCTATTTTTAAGATCATTGGTTACCGAATGAAAATATTGAAAGTACGAGTACTGAATTATATCATAAACTTACAAATTATAATTAATTATTTTCTTTTATTTAGTACTTTTATTGTAAATAAGGTTACAGTTTTACATAAATAAAAGTAGTACCACATAGCATCACTACTATTATTATGAACACAGCTGCATGCATTTATAATGAAATATTAGAAAAACTTACTTTGTTTATTACTTGATCATAAAGAATAATAATAAATACTGTTGCACATAAACATATTCTTGCACAGTTGAATTTAAAAATAAATTCTCTGCACTATTCGTAAACTTTATAAATCTACAAAACAAACATGAATTCATTATTTCTAATATCGGCTTTTGGGGTTTTTTCTACTACATATTGTGCCAAAATCTTATTAATTATATATAATGTATGTAGTTTCTTTACAGCTCGTCGTCCCTCTAAATACGAATGAAAATTTCTTTGCAATATTTGTGAAAAATGAAAAGAAAATTATTTAATTATTTTTGTTTGTTATTATTTTCAAAATCAATATTCGAAGGCAGTGACGCGCAGCCCACACGACATTTGTGACAATTAAAATCACACAAGTAGCCACGAATAAACATGTGCATGGATGTATGAATTTTTGATTTATTTTTTAATTATTTTTTTTTGCATTTAAAAACAAATTTCTTACAAATGCTTAACTTTTCTTACTTCCACTTATCTGCATACATACAAAAATACGCACATATCGATGTTGCTGCGACAAAATCAGCTCTATATGTGTTTTTCGGAACAAATCTTTTTGTCTTTTTGTCAGTTGTTGTCGCAAGGTTTCAGTGGCGAAGG
Organism: Dexiosoma caninum; assembly: GCA_963924685.1. NCBI lineage: Eukaryota > Metazoa > Arthropoda > Insecta > Diptera > Tachinidae > Dexiosoma > Dexiosoma caninum. Next base: position 106,549,787 of record OZ004725.1, on the reverse strand, counting down.
CATAGTCACTGCTCACTGTAACAGTAACAGCTTCAGTTGTAACCAATCCACAGGCACATCAAAACGCCCTCCTTCGTCGGTATTGTGTAGCACCGGCGAAGTAAAATAATTACTACAAATGGCTACTGAAACTAAGCTTCAAAATGTAATACGTCTTCTTGACATCACTGCTAGAAAAACAAATAACGTGCAAAAAAGCAGTATTGTATATATCGAATCTTCACCTCCTATCATTTCTCCTACTATCCCTTTCCTCTAGATCCAGCACAATGCGCCGCATATGTAGGGGTCATCTTCTGAGTGCAAGGTATACAGCCGGATTCAGCCATTGTTTCGGAACAAAATTTTTGTTCCGAAGCAATTTAAATTTTTTGAAAGTTTGTTCTGAAACCATTCACCCACTTCGAACAATTTTTCTGGAAAAGCAAAGCTACCATATGAAACAAATGTGTAAACGAGGTGTGTTACTTTATATACAAACATTCTCTGCCCAGCTTTTTCATTTCTGAAATAAGCTTCAGGGCAATCGATTCGTTGAAATCCATGACACAATTTTTTTATTTTTATTTTCTTTTATTTTTTATAATAAACAATATAAAACATTTACAAGTATACTCTGTGTTTTATTATACATATATATGTACATATAATATAATGTGGCAGCTCATTTAAATTTTCCTTGAAAAGTTGAAGAAGTTGGCAACACAGTTTTATTGTTTCGGAACAAAAATTAAAATTACACCAATTCAATCTGAAATTGTTTCGAAGTCAGTTAACACTTTTTCTCTTCTCTCTCAAAAAGAGACACGTCAAACTACATATAAAAAAAATTTTTGTTTGAAACAATGGGTGAATCCAGCTTTAGTTGCTTTTGCAACCCTCTCAAAATAAAGAAATGAGTATAATTGTTAATGGCGCGCTCTCCCAAATTAAACAAATGAGTAAAAATTATATTGGCGCCCATAAATGTAACCATATTTTGACATATACGGCGTGTAAAACAGAAACGAGCAAAAAAAGCCACCACATGAGTTGATTTTACTTGATAAATATACTTTGAAACGTCTCCTTGACATCAGAGGCGCTGCAAGACTGCTATAAAACAAAGAACGTGCAAAAGCAGAGTTGTAAGATGGTTAAGTTTCACCTTCTGTCATTTCTCTGACTATCCCTTTCCTCTAGTTCCAGCACAATGCATCGCATATGTAACGGTCATCTCCTGAGTGCTGGTCCAAGATATAAAACAATTCTGTCATAGCTCCCCAGTGTGCAATTATTCAACTTTTTTATTTTGCGAAATACTTATAATCAATATTTATATTTTTTCAATGAAGCAATTGGTTTTAAAAAATACAAAGAAGTTACGACATAAAACGGTTTTGTGCTCTCCTGAAAAACTAATAAAAAGAACACATCGTATGTAGCTGATTTTGCTAATTAAATGAATTCGATACATATAAATTATATTATGCTCATACATATCCTATCAAAGCGTTGTTATAAATAATTTATTTACAACAATATAAAGTGTATACCTGGATATATTTTCACTAAAATTTTAATTAAATTTAAAGAATTTACAAGATTTTTTATACCGTTTTATACGAGTATGTAACGGCAGTTCTTTTAAATTACACAATTTTTCTCACAGCGCAAACTTATTATACTCACCATTATAAATATATTATTTTTCCTTTTGCGCGTCACTGTTGTAAAAAGAACTTCATTCGCATATATCAAGAGGACGAGGAAGAGAGTGAGAGACGGTTGGTTTTTAAATCATGCAAAACAACAAACAGAGATTCCTTATGAAAAAGAAAATCGAAGTAATTAAAATCAAAATACTTATTCCAATTTCAACTTAAGCAATAATAAACAATCTTATAACCGAATAATAGTTTTTAAATAGAGAAATTTTCATGCAAATATTAAAAAAAAAAACATACGTATGTATGTATATATAATACGTATTGCATATTTATATAATATGTTTATGTATATTTTAACAGTAGTAATTAGTTAATAAACAAAAAATTGTATATTCTGGTTTCGTTTTTACAATTAAATTATTTATGTATCTGATATAATAAAAAAGCATATACTACATATAAATAAAATCTTGGTTTCTTATTACAAAAATATTGCAATGATTGACTTTCTTGTGTTGTTTTATAACAAAAATCTGGTAGCATTTTAATATACACTGCAAAATATATTTGCGATTAATGTATAAAATACTGTATTGTGGTGGTGCAATTTTGTCAGCTTTTTAAAATGAAATAACAAATTTTGTATATTTCGCTCACTATCTTTATGTGTGTTTGTTTGTTTGGCTTAGATAGTGTATGACTGTGTGTGTGTCTGTATGTGTGTCGGTATTTTTGGTATATATTTAGGGGGTAAATTACACCATTCGAGGACGAACGAAATTCCTATACATTTGAATAAAATTTTGTTTGAAATTTCGATTTGAATCGAATGCCGTAATTTGGGCCCATTATATAGTTTTCAAGGCGAATTCATACCAGGTAAACTTACTAGTACAACAACCCGAAAAATCATTGTACATTGTCAAAATATTTCATACTATTTTGACGTCAAACAATTATAAATAGTTGCCAACTGGGCTTTTAAGTTCTCCTGGTATGTAATTAGCCCTGACAGTTCTGTAATTAATCGCTTATTTACTCAACAACGCCATAACCGAAAAAAGCTGGTGTTGTGAAAAACAAGTTTAAAATTATAAACTTACATATGACTACTAAATCGCCCATGTTTTGGGAAACGCAAAATGTATCTCAGGATGTACTCGTATATGGTATCATATGTATCTTTTATGATAAAACATAAACAAACAAAAATTGTTTTTTAATTAAAATGTGTTCTTGCTCGCTATATTGACGTTTCGTTTTAAATCGAAAACGCGAATTTTAAGCGATGTATGTGAACATAAAATAAGATGAATTATTTTGCATTTTTAACTCGAAAATTGAATTTTTGGAGGTATGACGTTGTTTCAGTAAACGAGCGATATGTGCATATTTTATGTATACAAACATATTTAAATACATACAGGTGGTCCTCGCTCGTGTTAAATGATAGCATACACTACTGTGAAAGGCTGGGTTCGAAAAGCCATTCACGGCGCACACTGGGGATTTCGCCGAAAAAAGTCAAATTGTCAACATACTCTTCATGCAATATGCAGTGATATTTTGAAATTTTAGACTAAATAGTACAATCAAATCAAAAAGAATTACTCCCATCTGACTGCTAGTTTTTTTTATAGCCGTCTCAAACTCAGTACTTGTATGTTTTACCGAACCAACTTAATTTAAGAATTTCAAAACGAATATTATTTTATTATGTGAACTAACGTTTTTCTTTTTATTTTTTATTTAAAGTAGGAGTTTTCAGTATACTAAAATTTAAAAAATAAACTCTGCAGAGACTTAAGTTTTTTTTTTGTTTGTTTATTTTTATGAACATATAACAAAAATCCTTTTTTTCTCCAAACATTTGGACCTGCAATTTTAGCCATACTTTCCCACAGTTGGAAATCACTACTAATACATTGTCTAATATCTGTTTTTACATTTTTAATCAATTTCAAGTGCCACCAGGTGCTACCTCTCAATTTGTTGCATTACACACTACAACTTTTTTCGGCTGATTGATTCGCGATTCAATTCTGATAATGCTCTTTTGTTTAACATAACTCAAGAACCACTAGTCGGATTTTGCTTAAACAAATTTAGGAAAACCAAGAATTACAATTACTTTCATCTCTTTATATAACGTTTTGCAACATAAGCAACAGTTTCGCAGTTATAAATAAATGTATTAATTTTTTAGGCAAAAAATATTTTTTTTTTTTAATTCATAAAAAAACCTAAACGGTAAAAAAGTGTCAAGTCCTATTACTTTCACGTAAAGTCGCATAACCTATGAACAAAATGAGACATAAATCATGAAAATCGATGAACGCGTTTCGCTTTAATTCACAATTAAGTAAAGGTATGAATTTAAAAAATTTGCTTGAGATATCCACAAAATTCTTTGGAAAAAACATTGAAGACTTTTTCAGAATTACAAAAAAAAGTAATAAACAAAAGGTTATTTGATTTTTATGATTGCAGTAGCAAAGTAATAAGCGCTAATAAATTTGCGTGGACAATTAAAAGGAAAAAAGGAAAGTGCACTTTTTTAATTATTTAAGTTTTTCCGTTAGTTATCTGCATGATTTTTTTACAGAAATTGCACCCACATTTATGAGTGCTCATGTTTTGGAATGTTTTGAAATATGCGCCCATTCATATGTACCTGTCAGTAAAATATTGGAAAATACGTAGTATTTATAGGTGTTCATTGATCGATTTTTGTCATTCAACAAGTGCAGACGAACGCGAAAAGTCCAAGCGATTTTTCTCCGGTTTTTTAATTATAACTGAAACTAAGGCCCAAGAGTTTTACGACAATATTTCACATGGGGTTTTATGCTCGAAGCTTCTGGAGTTTGACAAAGACAGAACATAATTAAAACAGTTTTTGCAACAATCGCACGTTGGCTTAAACGAAACTAGAGCATGTGAAATTTAGGATACAATATATAAAGGCTTTTACTCTAACTTCAAACAAAGATGGCAGGATTCTAATCGTACGAAGTCGCGATTTGAAAAAAAGAATACAAATTGGCTTGAACGCACATTTACAATTAAGTTTACTGAGGCTGAATGTTCTACCAGTTCTGTACTTGGTCGGCCACGTAAATCGTTTGAGGAGTGCTGTGATCGCGCCAAACGATACAAAAGGGATGAAGTACGTGCTATGTTTCCTCAAGAAGTAATTGATTTTACTTCTAGTATTTCAAAAACCAACCACAAAATTTGTACATTAAAAACTTTAGGGATGTTTACAAAGCTTGAACTTGCAAAAGAAAAATACGAGTATCTAATGCATTGGTTAGAAAATGAAAGGTACAAAATACTCGTACCATACAAAGAACTCGCGAAATAAAAAACTAACAGTTATCCTCAAGAAATTTCTATTACTAAAAGTTCAGGCAGTGTACCTCTGCAAAATCGGTTGGATCATACTGCTAAAAGAGTCCTAGAGACCAAGTCGTTAAAGGAAATAAATAAAATTGAAAGCTGAAATCTAACAATGTACTATAAATGGGGATGTGATGGGGCATCTAGTCAAAGCGAATACCAACAGAGGTTTTCAGATGATCAAATTTCTGACTCTCATTTATATATGACATCAGTTGTACCACTTAGGTTATCATTAAGTGATGACATAAATAAATTAGTATGAAACAACAATAAACCTTCTTCCACACGGTATTCCAGAACACTACAGTTTGCATACGTTAAAGAGACACCTCAAGTTATACGAGAAGAAAAGAGAAGAGTGGATGAAGAGATATCTCAACTAAAAGAATTTGAGTTAACAGTAAATAATCGTAACTTAAAGTAAAAGATATGAATTATATTTTACAAAGATTGACGGCAAGACAGAACAATCAGTAACAGAAACACCAGCAGCATCTTCTTGTTTTATTTGTGGAGCCACAACATCCAAGATGAATAAAATCGAAGAAGTTCAAGCTATGCCCGTAAATGAACAAGCACTGCAATTTGGTATGTCACCACTTCATGCGCGTATTAAGCTGATGGAGTGTCTTTTGCATGTAGCTTATAATATTGAATTTAAACGTGGGAGAGTCGACTCAAACACTCGTCCGATAAAAGAAGCCCGAAAATGTTTGATAAAGCGTGAACTTAAGAGAAAATTGGAATACAGGTTGATACTGTTAAGCAAGGCTCTGCTACGACAAATTCAGGAAATACGTCACGAAGATTCTTTGCTAATCCTGCTTTGATTTCCGAAATCACGGGTCTAAATGAAAACATAATCAAGAGGTTTTCTTAATTCTTGAAGCTATAACAATCACCGAGGTAGTAGATCCAAAAAAATTTGGTGATTTTTGTCTGGAGACGGCAAAAGAGTTTGTTGCACTGTACGAGTGGTACAATATGCCACCTACACTTCACAAAATTCTGATTCATGGAAAAGATATAATTGAAAAGTGTATTTTTCCTGTAGGCTTACTATCCGAAGAGGCTCAGGAAAGTCGTAACAAAGACTATAAAAAATATCGCCTTAAGACACTGCAGAAAATGCAGTCGAATTGCCACGAACGAAGATATTATGCACCGAATGATGGTAACATCAGATCCCATAATCTCACATTTGACTCCTTCCTTTAGCCAGAAAAAGCATAGTGTTATAAGCGACGGAGGCTAAGGCTCTTTGAGAATAATAAATTAAAAATAGATTTAAAATAAATAATAAATTAAAAATTAAAAAAATCATTTTTCTTAATACTTTTTTTTAACCTTTTTTATTATTTTAACAATCTATTTTTTTAAGCTTTAAGGTTTTTTCTCTTTTTATTTATTCTCTCTTCGATATTTCGTTAACCTTCGGTTAACATCTTCAGGAAGAAAATAGATTGTTAAAATTAAAAAAATCATTTAAAATTTTTTGTTAGTTAGGGCTTTTTACATTGTAGGTAACGATATGCATTTCTCTAACTTTCTTTATTTTGATTACTTTTGTGTATTACTATATAAATAAAAATAAATTTGTGATGAAATCACTACATTTTTTGACAAATATATTTTTTTCCTCACCTTCATACAAAAATCCCCAGTGTGCGGCGTAAAATAAAATTGGCATTTGAAAGTTAAAAAGTAATTAAGCTGCAAATATTAGCAGCGTTGCCAAATTTGGTCGGATGAGAAGCAAAAGCTAATCTCGGTCGATTTGAGAATATATAAAATATTCATTTTAAAAATTTTGGAACACTGCTCGGTACAAAATTTTCCAGTTCTCGGCATCGCTATTTTATTTTCAGCAGGCGAAAAACAAACAAAAGCAAACGGACGAAAAAACTAGATTTCTGTGGTACTACTTAAACATACAAAAAAAAACATATAATAACAATAACAACAATATACATTTTGTTGTTTTTTGTTCTTTCTGTAGGTTTTATATACAGTTATTGACGAGAATACCGAGATTTATTCATTAGCGAAAATTTCGCATTAAAAACCATATTCACCTTTATTCCACTTGTCAACGTCAACGTCTACCCCAAATCTTAGCCACACTTTCGTCGACATGCTGCGACTTCTATATCAAATTTAAATAGACATTTAAACAAATTGCAAATTTCTAGTAAATGTCAATTAAGCTTTTAACTGAAAGCTACTGCATAGCGATTGGAGAGAGGCTAAGTTTTGCTGTCGACAACTGTAATAAGGGTGATTATGTGGTGAAGTGATGGAGTAGGCTTTAATTCTTATACATACAACTCTGTTAATGCGCGTTTTGTTATTGCAATACGGCTTGAAAAAGACGATATCAAGAAATTATAGCATCACCTAATTTAGGCAAACATGGGAGAAAAAAATTTTGTAACTTATTTTATAAACTTCTGGCATTGTATTACGCAAAGTTAGACGTGTGAACTTTGTATGATTTATATTTCTTCTTTAGCTTAAGCAAAGATTATTTGCGATGATCGAAGTAGTCTGCACGTTGCCTACAAAACGAAAAATTTTCCTGGGTTCAACCCCAGTTTAAGACTCATAAAACAATCGCGCATTTTCTCTGGTGTGCATTTGTGTGTCTTTGTGTCAGTTGTTGTTGCAAGGTTTCAGTGGCGAAGGCATAGTCACTGGTCACTGAACAGTAACGGCTTCAGCTGTAACCAATCCACGGGAAACGAAGCTTCAAAAATTTAATACGTGTGCTTGACATCAGAGACGACACTACAACACTGCTATAAAAACAAAGAAAGTGCAAAAAAGCAGAGTTGTAGGATAGTGAAGCTTCACCTCCTATCATTTCTCCTACTACTCTCCCTTTCCTCTAGTTCCAGCACAATGCACCGCATATGTAGGAGTAATCTCCTGGTGCTGGTCCAAGATAAAAAAAAAACATTTAAAAAGGACGAATTCCCTCACATTGCTTCCTTTGCAAAGTCTTCTCCTCCTGAAGACTCCCATAAAAAGTCAATCAATGTTGTATTTACTATAGGAGCGTCATGCCAATTTAGAACAATGGCCGAATATATTAAAAAAAAAACAATTAAAAAAAAGAAATAGTTATTAACGCTCTACAGCATATTAAAAATACGCCACAATATCTAACTTTCCCCGACCGACCGCAGGCTATCTCGTATTTTAGTTTGATGACATTTTTTTTGGCATTTACTCTCTGGCCCATGATGTCTCACGATTTTGTTCCTTCGCTTAATTACATTCTAAACAAAACAAAATTTTAAATTCTGTTTTGAATGGAATTAGCGACCCAGTGATATAGTGCAACCTCGTGGAACAGGCAGATAAATAAAACGTTTAATGTGATATTCACGAAAAATGTAATATAAATATCGAAGCGAAGCGAAGAAATGTGTACTGAGTTCGGCTTATTTAGCGAGGTCTACCTGTACTTTCCAACATGTAGTTAACAATTACTATAATTTTTTGTTTAAACAAAGCTTAAATATAATTATTAAATAAATAAATAAGCAAAAAGAAATTAGTTTACACACCTAAAATGTGTTTAGAAACAAGGCTTTATGTGTGGGTTACTTTCAATGTGAATGTGTTTGTTAAATAATAATAATTATAATAATAATAATAATATCACCAGGACGTAGCTTAACATGCAAAATGTCAGCTAAAAATTTTATACTCTTGTAAATTTTAAATATAAATTTGTAATATAATAATAAGGAAATGTAAGTATGTATGTATGTATATACGCCAAATTTGATTACAAATTGTTTTGCAATTGGTTTAATTTTATTTCTCCATATTACTTTTCCATTAATTCGATATGGCAAATGGAAAATTGCATTATCGAAAGGCTGTTTTGAACATGTTTTTTGATATTCACTTGACAAAATAAAAAAAAAATGCATTAGAATTTTATGGTGTTTTTTTCTTCAACCTAAAGTGATTGCTATTTATTGCCTAATTTGGGCCTACTCATTTAAAATATTAGCACTTTATTGTTGTCGTATCAAAACGTTTTACAACACTTCAAAAAAGCAAATAATTCCAACACACAGAAAAAAAAATCAAGTTAAAAAAGTGCTGATGGCGAGTAGTCAGTGTGTCGGCTCTGCAACCAGAAATACCCAGGTTCGATGCTCAGCCGGGTCAAATCAGAAAAAAGTTTTTCTGAGTTTTCTGTGCTACTGCACCCTCCTTCGTCGGTATTTGAGCAATAAAACGTCGGCGAAATAAAAAATAAAATGGCTCTATTAGCTTAAAAATAATGCGTCAAAAAAAAAACATCAGAGACGCCACAACTTTGCTTTATAATTAACATGCAACTGCAGAGTTGATCAAGAATTAAGCTCTACCTTCCACTTTCACCACCTGTCTATTCTCTACCCTATCCCTCTCTCTAGTTGGAGTCAATGCATTGCTCTGGGACAAGATAATAAAAACAAGGTTGATTTCATTTTGGTTCATGCTGGTTCAACGCGATTTTATAATAAACTGCTGTTTGGTATTGCAACAACTTTAATTCCTGCTGATTTAATATGTCAGTGGAGTTAAATCAAGATGAGATTTATGTTTGACATACCATCAGAAATCATAATGATTGAAGGTCATTTCAAGTTGTAATAACGTGAAATATACTCGTATGTTCAATCATAATATTATTTGAATTTTCATTCAGCATGAAATCAATTTAAAATTAAAATAACGATTATGTGAAAATAATCTTGATTCACTATGATTATAAAGCTGTTTTAATATAAATTATTATAAAATTACAATTGCAGTTAAGTTGAATTAACGTGTAATGTTCATCAGTACACATTCAACCGAAATGAAATTGTAAAAGCTAAGAAATCTCACATGTTTATATAAAAACTCTCAAAAAGTCTTTGAGAATTGCGAGTATACAAACAGAAAAAACTTTTTAAAGTGCATAGTTTCAATCTGATTTAAGTGTGATTTAAATTTGGTCATTTGTTTATTGAGCATTGTTCAATGTTCATTTTACCTGATTCAATGTTAAGTTTACTTGAGTCTACCTTTTGAAATTTCCTTTATTGATTTATTAGATAGCAACATTGCTTTAACGCGATCAAAATTTAATTATAATATTAGACGAGATTTTATGTATTTAACATTGAGCAACGTTATTTTTATTACAAAAAATATTGAACCAATTTGTTTTAAGGTAATTTTGGAACTTTTTCGTTTCAAATCAATGTTAAATTTAAATTAAGTGATTATTTTTAAAGAAATTTAACATAATTTAAATTAATATTTAGTGATGGTTATTATACATTGGAATTTTGTTCTGTGTGAATAAATTAAGTAAAAAGTTCAAGAACCGAAATCACTATTAACAAATTCGTCAAGAATTAAGAGTTCTTGAATGCATTCATTTCATTCAAAGAATTGATTTAATTAAATGGAAAGTATTCGATATTGGAGTGCTTCATCAACGCCAATTGCACCCCATTAGATGTACAGTAGTGTGTGACTTTACATCTGAAAATATCATTGGGGCCTTACTTTTTTTTTTTTTTATCTTGGAACAACACTCAGGGCATGATGCCTACACATGCGATGTATTGTGCTGGAACTAGAGGAAAGCTTTTTGTTTCATATAAACCTTAATTCTTTGGTATAAAAAAATTTAATTCTATACAAAGGAATTGAATAAATACATTTAAGTTCATCAATTTAAATATGTATAAATATTAAATTTAATGAATTTAAATTTCAATATTTTATAAATGCTCTGCATTAATGTCCTTTTAGATGAAATTCCAATTATTTTATTGCTATTGCAAAGTGTTTTTTTTTTAATAGTTCTTAGCAAATGCAAGCCAATAAAAGATTTATTGTCTCACTATTAGGATGGAACTACTGATCCTTTTTTAAAATTTCTTGAATAATCGTTCTTGAAAGTCCCAGTGAGGCTGCTTCTTTTCCGTATTGAAAGTCGCGGATTTTCACGTAAACTGCTTTCAACCAGTTCAATGTTTTCGGGAGTCCTTGAAGATCCATTGGGCCCTGGCCGTGGGGCATTCATAGCCGAAGCATTTGCGTGAAATCTCTGTACCCACTCTGCGGAATATCTTTACACTCGGTCCATCAGTTATTCGGCGAATACCGAACTTTGAACAAAATTATCGACGAGCAATTACGTAAGAATTATTACTCTTAAAAAATGTCTCCACAGCGAACGCGCGATGCTCACTCGACTACTGCGGCATCGTGACTGACAAATCCGCACAATCGATAATTCCCTCCCTCCGCACCGTTTATTACTTTTTGAAATAATCGTATTTAAAAACATAAATTTCCCACCAGACACTTTGCATTAGTAAATAAATTTAATTTTTATTTTAATAGTTGTTCAATTTTTAAAATAAATAATTTAAGATAAATGTACACAATTATTTACCATAAAATTGCCTTTTAATTGTTTTAAATTTTCTGTTAATGTTTAATTTTTTCAAGTAATTTTTTTTGATATGGTAACACAGTCAGCACACAACTTTGTTGATTATCACAGTTGCAATTATTTCGTCGTTATTGTTTGCCACACTGCGAATTTGCGCAACGAACTTTTACCGACGAATTCGTTGAGAACGACGAAGTTCCTCGTTCGTCCCAATTATGTTGCTAAGACGAAGTCTGAGAAACATTGCTCTTTAAATTTAATGCGTCTACTTAAAAAGAGATTTGTTGCAAACCGTACCCACTCACTACAGCACTTCTGTATACTGTATGGGACATCATCTGTGGATTGGTTAAAAAAAAAATATTTAAACGATTTGCAAAACAATTTTTTTTTTCTTAATACAATGCAATTATTTCTTAAAAACTATTTTTTTATAAATGACATTATTCTTAACATTTGTGCACTTTACTATTTTGTATCTCATTTTAGGATGAAACTCCTCAGGGTTTCTTTGATGATCATGGTCTTGGATAAAGAAATTTTAAATAAATGATAAGTTTCTTTTTATATTTTATTTTACTGAAAGTAATTCATACTGTTTATCTGTAACTAAAACTGCTGTCGTCCTTAATTTCAAAAAATTAAAAGACAATTTGATACGATTTGCATTGTAGATCAAATGCATAGAGAACATAGAAAAATATTCCAAGCAATTTAATCAAACTTGTAGACTTGTAATCTTAATAAGTAAATATGGATGCATTTATGTACGAGTATGTATGTATGTATAACTATTATAGTATTAATTTTTTGAAAAGAAAATGGCCTTAATTATTTCCGTAAGTTATTTTTAGCTTTAAACGATTTTATATTTTTTCATATTCTTATTATAATTATTATTATTTTTGGTTACAATAAATTTATACACTTCAGCATTCTTTTTTAATTCGAAATCATGTATTTGGCACTTTTTGCACAAAAATTAGTCACAACTTGAAATAAAATTAACTGTTAAAATTCTTTTAGTTATAAACTTTTTTTTATTTTATGAGTAATAGTAAGTGTGATGTGCATAATAATGTTAATAAAAAATATTTGCTCAATAAAAAATAATTACTTTTTAATATTTTTTTTATTACATATTTTATTTATGGTATTGGCAAATCGAAATGTCGAAAAAATCAACATTCAAACAAATTTTCGTTCCGAATTTTACTTCACGTTTAGTAGAAAATCTCAAAAACTGTGACCAAGGCGTATTAAAAGAAGGTGGGGTTGCTTAAACAGGCGGCAAATTTTTGCTGTACCCACGTTTGTACAAGAGACGTCAAAAGTTGTTTATGTTTATGTACATATTTACAAGCACCGGTAAATGAAAAATTCTGTTTTTGGTTAGAATCAAGGCGTCCTTAACAAAAAAACTTTGTGTTGAAAATTAAATGATTTTAAAAAATTAAAAACTTTTTGTGTTTGTGTTGCTTAAATATATAAATTCAATAAATATACATATTTGAAAAGTTGTTGAAAACAAATTCTGTTAAGAATTATACCTGGCTTTTTTATTTTTGCGTTGTGAGGATAAACTTTGTTTTCTGAAAATATGTACATACGGTGCAAAAGTTAAAAAAAAAATTTTTTTTTTTAAATTACAAAAATGCATTATGGATTGTTGTGCCGCAAGAAAAACATACCCGGGAATGGTACGTTTTTTGCAGTCCCAAATGACTAATCCTTAAGAGAAAAATGGAGAAAAATATGCCAGAAGGATTTTAAATTAATTTGCTGGATATGTAACTGCCGGAAATCGTTTTTGCTTAAAGCAATGTATATTTACATTTGTACATTTTACACCGAAAAACAATAAAATTCATGAAAAATTAATATAACAGGAATAATAATTTCATTTTTTACACAAAACTTAATACAGTTTCTTTGATTCATTTTTTCGAATAGTAGAAAATCGAAGAACACACCAAAACACGACTAACCTTTTTATCTGTCAAAAACAAACTGACAATCCAAAATGGCTGATATTACCAACATATATAACAATCATGTGTAGCAACATAACAGAAAAAAAAACGATAATCGAACATACGTAACTAACGAAATTTGAAAATAACGGTTATTTTTTGATCAAACCTCGTATTTATCTCACTTCTATTTTTATTTGACCTTTATTAAATTTTTTAATTATATTTTTTTGAGCGATGGTCTTTTTGATGAAAAGTTTTTTTAATTATTTATTTTCAATATTTCGCTACCAAATATGTAGCATCGTCAGGAAATAAGAATACAAATTATTATAAATAATTAAAAAAAAAACTTTTCATAAAAAAGACCATCACTTAAAAGAGAAATATAATTAAAAAATTTATAATATTTATATTTTAAGCAGTACCTCAATATTTACCACTTTTTTAATTGATTTCTTTATTCTTTTCTTTAAAAAACAAAAACTAATAATTCTTACACACCCCTTACTATACCACCCAGATTCACACCACATAAGCAAAAACTTGAGGAAAATGTACGAAACTTTTTTATTTTGAATTCATATGTTAACAACTTTTTACAAGATTAATTTTAAAAAATAAATATATTGACTAAATAAATACATATGTATGAAATAATCTGCCTGGCTCACGATGTCACTCGAATTCGTTTGTTCGCATGATGACATTTTAAATCGCTTTCCTTTCAGTTGTGTGAATAGGAAAAAGGTTGCAGGGAGCCAAATCTGGTGAATAAGGTGGTTGAGGCATGATTAGCGTGTTGTTTTTGGACAAAACATCATTGATGTGTGAGCTGGTGCATTATCGTGATTTTTTTCACTATTTCGATCGTTTCAGCCGTAAACGTTGCATAACTTTCTTGTAGTATTCCTTATTAACCGTACGACCTGTTGGCAAGAACTCATGATGCACCACGCCATTGTAATCGAAGAAAACAAAATTCACCTTTTCTTGCGAACAAACCTCGTATGTGCATATGTATGCATGTAGTTTGTAAATTGAGGCGTACCTATACCATTAGCAAAATCTCAGAAATACGATGATACGAATTTCAAATACGATAAGGTAAAAAATAAAGGACAATTGACTTGTGCAACATATCGACTCCTGTGCGCCAAATTATCGTATGTTACAAAAACTAAATTTCACAGGAGAGCGTTTTTATTTGCCTGACAGCAGTAACTGTCACATACGATAAAATGTACATAGTGTTATCTCCAAAACTATAACAATTATCGCTATAATACTTTATCTGCAGATGAATTAATGGATTTAGAACCATTTTGCATAAAAAAGTCGATTTCGAAAAAAGTGTAACATACGATAATTTCGCGCACAGGGGTCGATATATGTATATGCATGTATGCATGTATATCAGAGATAGGCAGATGTAACTATTACGTTTTTCGGTTGTATGTGTTACTAATATTCTCTTCCTGAACAAGAGGGTGTGTTGCCAGAGTAGAATTGTGTCTCATATACCCAACTCAAAAGGCACATTAATTTAGATATGGAAATGGAAAAAAGTTACAAAATCAGTCGTGGTATGCATGTCATCTTCAATATTTATTTCGTATGGCCTAATAAGTTTTCAAATTGCTTATGTGTCGAAAGAATTCGACTTTTGTTTCAATAAAGAAAATGCTGACACACAAATAGAATAAATAGGTCAATACAAATATTAAATATAATTTGCAAATGTAATTTGTTTGCTTGTTACATACAGAAATATGTAAATGCCGTAATATGTCTTCAGAACCGTATTTCATTAGCAAGGGCTAAAGGTAAATCTTCCCTCATTTTAATGGGTTTAGCTTTAACTTCGAGATTTTGATGCACAGTGTCACGTAACAAGGATTGTTATGCATTTCGATAAAATTTCATATTTTTTTACAGTCATAAAAGCGACAGTGGTATTTAAATAATAGAAATTCAATGTGCGTGGAATGATTTTTCATGCGTGTTAAGAAACCAAATATTTTAGTTTGCCAAATAATTTACAAAAAGTAAGTTTAGTTCGTATTGCCCATTAAATATATTTTCTTACAGTTTGTTTATACTATAAGGGAACAAAAATTGTTGCAAAGGAGAATTTTTTTGTGGCAACACTGATTTTAAGCAACAAGCGACAACACGGCCTGCTTCTTTGAATGCCCAAGCTAGAATGAGTAATATTGTTTAATTCTCTACAATATATGTATTTAACTACGTGTAAATAAGAGAATAACAATGCGCCCATGGGCGGCATTTTGCCTGACTCTCATGTACGTACATATATGCAATATCCATAAAGGAAGAAAGCTAAATACAATAAATGTTTCTCAAGTAACCAAGAGAATATGGGAAATGTCGGAGAGTACTTTTATTTGTGTTTCTCATTAACGTGTATGTATGTGTGAATCGCGATATTTAAAAAATATGCATGTGCGGTAGTTTAGCCATTTTCCGGTTACATCTGCCAATTTTATTACCATCTGGCTCAATTTATATTTAGCTTAGTGTTGCCAAATGTCCCACTTTTATCATTGCCAATTTCTGATTTTCGACTTTAGTGGCAGTTATTTTTAACGTTACATAAATACATCCGAGGTGCGTTCGATAAATAGAAAAGATTTTTAAATTGTACATATGTACATTAGATTTTCCTTTTTTAATATAGACACGCTCGTAACATATGATGACTTGTACGTGTTGTTTACAGCAGACATGTGAATGGCGAGTTTTTCGTGCTGCAAAAAAAATGGAGCATAGAAGTGGTATTAAATTTTGCTATAAAAACGAAATTAAGCGCATGAAGTAGTCGATATGATTAATTGTGAGATTCGGCCGAGGTGTGCTGTTGGCTGGGTAGTGTTAGGCTGTTGACTCTGCAACCGGAAGATTCGCGGTTTAACTGCTGATGAGTCTGTGTTAACAGCACCCCCTTAATCGAACGGAATGCTATATATTATATTGTAATGTGTATAACTACACTTTAATGAGTTAACTGTTTATATACATGGTTTGAGCTTATTAACCGTATACACTAATTTTTAATCTGTTGATAGGTGTTCAGTATATCGCTGTCGAAAGCTCACATTCAGAAACTAAGCTCGTATATTCCCCAATTAGCATGTAATTTCTTTTAATCTAACAATTACATAATTTTTGAAAAAGAAGTCTCATTATTGTATAATTCTCTTCTAAACAATTTCTGATTAGTACTTGATTACGATTACAAGGAATCTAAAAGGAATCAGGATTATTTGAAATTACTAAAAGTAAACAAAAGTAATAAAAAATACTTCCAATTATTTTCAAGAGTTACTTTTGATTCTTTTGGATTATTTTCCATATACAGCAGAGCCCCGATTTGCGTCCTAAATGGGTACTGGCGATATGTGACGAAATGCGAAACAACGCTTGATGATTTTTTATTGATTGGGTAAAAACTTTAAATATTTACCAAAAAATTTATATTTTAAATTAAAAAAAACTCACATGGCTACGTTTTATTCTTATTATTTCAACAGGTGGGTTTAATTATTATGAATAAATAATTAACAATATATTTATTAGAAAAAAAAAATTTAAAGAAATACGAAAAAACATATGCATTTTCTTTTATTTGGTGTTTTTTTTTTTTCAAGTTGCTTATTGACTCAACCACTTCACTTCTTCTTGAGAACTGAAATCTTACATCCTAACACACACAAATAATGGATACTCCCAAATTTTACATGCAAATTAACAGTTAAAAGATTCAAGCGTATGTAACTCCGCAAAGCAGTTTGACCAACATTTTACAAAGCGCTGTAAATCGAAACGACGTTAATAGGATAGACGCAAATCGGGACTCCAGTGTACATACATATACAACTAAAGTACTAAACCTATTTGAAAAAAAATGAGAATGTGCACGTCTGTGCAGATAAATCTTTAAAACCATACGAGTATATATCTTTTCAAAATCGGTGCATTAAAAAATTTTATAAAAATTAACAAAAGTTGTAAGCTCTTTTCGTTATAAGGTATTATTTATCCCAATTAAATTTAAATTCGTATATAAAATATATATACATATATATAGCATATATATATATTATATGGTTTGGCTGGTCTATATGCAGCATTTCATTTGGTGCTAATATAAAAATCTTCAGTACACCTTTAACCAAATTTTTGAAAAATGCTAAAAAATATCACATGTTTATACAAGAACTCCCAAAAAATATTTGAGAGTTACGAAAAATATACAAAGAAAACAAACAAAATAGCTTCTTTAAAAATTTTTCTTATACAACAAACATTTTATTATTTGATTTTAAATCTATTTAATTAATTTAATATTTAATTAAGATATTGATATTAACACCAATTGAAATGCTGCATATAGACCAGCTAAACCATATAACAAACATAGATAAATAATCGTAATGAATTTTGATTAACGTTGAATAATTGAAAGAATAGTTACATAAATAAATATATGTATATATATACATATATATGTATGTATGTATATATATGTATATATATAAATGCGAATACATGGCAAATAATTGAAAGTAATGTCACGGCAAAATTATTGTCTTGCAGTTTACACTGGGGTTTTATTGGGGAATCTGAATATTATTGAAGGAATAGCCAGAACAATAATTCGTTATGTTTTTAATGTAAGATTATAAAACTAAAATTTAAAATTATTATCACGACTTATACTTCAATTTTATAGAGTGATGTGAAATTGTCAGTTTCTGTCACGGGCGCCTAACTTCTCATTCATGCATTCCACCCGAAATATTCAGATTTATATATCTCGCATATATTTGTCAGTTTTTCAGCGATCCTTCTTAATAAGAGTTTGCCGTATTTGGAATCACTTATTTACTACTCTGAAAATGTTTTCCTATTCATACAGTACTTATAAGAGAATACTTTTTGTGTTTCTTGAATCTATAGGAAATACTTAATATGATTTATGTTCTCTATCTCCTAGTTGAATATACACTGGCCATGGGACACATAATTTTTTATTGTTAAATACATTATTAACTTAACTCTTTTATGTAATATTTATAGGGCTTATATGAAATTTTGGGAACTATTGTTTTTTAATTTTATTTTTTATTTTTATTATTTATAATAGTTAAATTTTTGACAAGTATTAATACACGAAAGAATTTGTATATATTGAATTTAAGTATGCATTTTAAAACTAACAATACATGTATTATTGGCCATATCGGCTTCTTATGTATTAAAATGATATAAATAAATAAATAAATAAAGTAATCGGCATTATTTTCTTGATTACATTTGATCCTTTTTGATTATTTGCAATCATTTCAAGTAATTCCAATTTTTTTACATTCTTTGTAATCATAATCAATTGTGAGAAATTATGCTTTATATATAATGCTTACAACTTTACCTTAAAATAAAAAGCATTACTTTATCTTAAAATTAGTAATGATTATGATTACTAATTATCACTTCACAGCTAATCACAATGTGATTCTGTTAATTGTTAAATAAATATTTGATTAGAATTGTTAAAAAGAAATTAATTTTGCTTTTTACTTAAAGCTTATGTTTTTTTTTTAAATGAGCAAGTACTGCCTGGGAGAGTAGAGTAGTGAAAAAGTACTACATACTTCATTTTACATTCATGATTCACAATGGCAATAAACATCACTGAGAAAGCGATGAAATATAGCAATAAGGTGCAAGAGATAAAGTATATGGGAGATTTTATGATGTTATTTAAAATAGAGAATTATCACACGCATACACACAAACACTCGCATAGCAAGCGACTACAATGCAAGAAAGAATAATTTCCCAATTTCAATACGAGTATAACAGTACTGTTATACATTCATAACAAACAACAAAAAGAGGAAAGAACTTTTTTTTGGGGGGTACATTTTGTTAATAAAAGAAAATTATTGTGTTTCATTTAACAGCGATGAGAAGTTTTTTTTTCTTGCCAGATTCTGAGCGCATACGAGTCACAATTAGTCGAACCACCACGGAAAGAAGAGGTGTGCTCTGCAAACGGTTGATAGGGCACAAAACTTTAAAAAAACTTATATATGTATATATGTAATTAAATATATACATATATATGTACATACATACATAAAATATATATATATAGAAAAAAAAACCAGTAACAACTACTAAATTAAGTTGTAGTTTAAAAAAGGAATACACATAATTAATTAATCTATTATTTAAAGTAAAAAGTAATAACGAAATAAAATTAAGTGAACGATTTTATGTTGAAGCAAGAATGAAAGAAAATATCTAATATGAAAACGGGAAAAATGTAATATAATTTTTTCTATATAATATATGTACAAATATGTATATGTACGTGAGTCTGTGTCTGTGAATGTATGTAGTATGAATGTGTCTAGAAATAATTCAGAGGAAAGTTTTTCTTGTGCATAATTTTTTTTTTATATCGACTCCAGGAAAAATACAAAAGAAAAATTATAGTATGTACATGTGTTAAGTGAAATTAAATAAAATTATTATAAAATTATATACATACATATATAGTATATGTATATCAATGAAGGAAAAGAAAATTGTTTAAAAAAAGATAAATGGAGAATATCCATCCATCTACCACAATTATTTGTTAAAAGTGATAAACCCTTGAGAAAGTCTAATGAAAAAAATTATACATACTAAAACACAAACTTGTATTGTGTAAAAATTGCAAGGAAAACTATAAATAATTTAGCATAGAACGTTTTGAATATAAACAGCATGAAGTTTTTAGTGACTATATTATCTTATGGAAATGGAAAAAGAAATATATTTTCTGTCAATATTTCAATTAAAGAAAATATGTATTGAAAAATTCATATTAGCAGTGGCAAAAAGTGACGAAAAAAAAATTCTCTATCTATTGCGATTTATTTGAGCAGAGATGTACACTGTCAAAAACCATCTCTCAATCATTCTCTCAATGATTGTAATTTTCATCAATTAAGGGGAACAGTTATTTTCCCATAGGACATTAATGTTTCCCCTATACGTACGTATGAATGTACATATGTATGTACGGCTGTTTTTTACATATCACACACATTCTTGTGAATAAATTTAGAGATTTTTTGCGAGTGAAAATTTGCGAGCGAGAGATTGTTGTATTTAAAGAAGTGGAAAGAAAAACTGTGAAAAAGTAAATTGACAGAAATATTTTGAAATTTAGCGAAAAAGTTTATTGATGTTTCGTTATAATAATAATGAAGAAACCAGGAAAAGTATTTCAAATATTTTACATACATGCACATACTTAAGAACGGATTATTTTTGATTCAAGTAATTTGCCATAATTCTATATTTGGCGGCATATTTAATAAGTTAAACTTCTACCATTTCCTGTTAAAAAAAGTTTCGGCGTTAATGTCGAAAAGACTATATTCTCCATATAAAATGTTTAAAAAAGTTCAATGAAGCCATTAATTAATTTCGTTAACTTTTGTTTTTAGATTTTTTTTCGTTAGAAATACATATGCAACTAGAAAGTAGTTGAAAGATTTTTGTTGTTTATGATAAAGAATTACAGTTAAGTGGGTAGACTGAAAATAGAAATTATTCTACCCCTCGGCAAGTGTACGTTTTGTTCGCCAAATACTTGTTTTTAAAACATAATTTTATGTTCTCTTTAAGAAATAAATATCGCAGTTTGGAAGCAGTAAAAAGTGTCGCAAGCAATGCATTGCATATTTAAGAATAAAAGCTGCCGAAATGCTCTAAAGCAGGCATACTCAACCTGCGGCCCTCAAATCTTTTGTTAGCGTCCCGACTCTCATGGCAATCAAACTGTGAACTACTTTAAGTTTCGGGCAGATCAAGAGAAATAGTGGGAACACTTCGTTAAATAACAACATTAAAATATATTTTCTATTTCCAAAAAAGTTAAACAATGCGAAGGCATGTTCAGTAGTCACTGGACAGTAACGGCTTCAGCTGTAACCAATCCACAGGCACATCAGAATGCCCTCCTTCGTCGGTATTGTGTATGGCACTGGCGAAGTGATATAATTACTAAAAATGACTACTAAAAATCAAGCTTAAAAATTTAATACGTCTCCTTGACATCAGGGGCGCTAAAACACTGCTATTAAACGAAGAACGTGCAAAAGCAGTGTTGTAACACAGTGAAGCTTCAGCTCCTATCATTTCTCCTACTATCCCTTTCCTCTAGTTCCAGCACAATGCATCGCATGTGTAGGGGTCATCTCCAGACTGCTGGTCCAAGATAAACAAAAACTAAAAAAATAAAATTGTGTTAGCGATTGTGTCAACGTCAAGAGTGTGACGATTTTTAAGATTAAGTTTTGCGGATAGTTTAACATAAAAATGTTTTAAATTTAGGTGTTGATTTGACATCGACGTTAACGACTGAATCTTGCCCAATTTTTATTTTAATTCTTAAATAATGTCAGGAGTGTTCAAGTCTTAAAATAAAAATATGTGATGACAATCGATTGTTTCAAGAGACCTTGGAGAGAGAATAAATTATGTATACATGTATAACAAAAACAACGCAGCAACTTGTTTAATATGCCGTGAAAGTGTTATATTAAAAAATAAAATATTTCTCGCCATTTTAAGAAGTGAGAAAAATACTACTTTAAAAAGATCAATGCTACAACACTTGTGGCACTTTCACAAGCCTCCGCTGTAACTAAAGCATCTTACGAAATTTGTTACATTCTTTGTGAGCACAGAAAACCGTGCGGTCCCTAGCGCCATAATTAAAACGGGGCCCATATCAAAAAAAGGTTGAGTATGACTGCCCTAAAGTAAGTGCATACACTGTTTGTAGCAGTATTAATGCTTAACAAAATGAGTTGGCATACAGAAAGTTCTTCCGTCCACACTTGCAATTTTTCTTGCCGCATTTCTTGGAGTTTGCCGGCGCGAGAGGTGAGCCAATAAAATAAATGTATAATAAACGCTGATACAAATGTAATTTATGTGTAATCTATAATGTTATGCCCACTCCGCTTGCAATGTAAGCTCAAAGTCATTTTATTTTAGGCTGAATTAAAAATTATCTGACAATATTCCTTCAATTAGGAAATCATTAAGATTAGTGGGACCACAACTTAACCTCTGCTTACATGTACAAATACTGGACTGTAATTTATAGAGCGCAGCGATTTTATATGAAATCTAAGCAGGGAAATAACCGAGGGAATCATTACTGACTGCTACTAAATATTGCTTACATCAGCCATTACGTAATGCACATTTTTACCGCTGGGCGTTTTCATGTGTTCTAAAATTCTCTTTTGCTTTGCTTTGAAGTTTGATGCAGCTGTATTGGTATTGTACGTGAAAGAGAGCGTAAGAAATAATAAAATTTGCAACACTAGAATTTCATAATGTGGACACTAATGCAATTTCAAAGCAGAATTTCGCAAAATTGCAGTAACAAAAATTGGAAAATATTGCTTCTAAGCGCGGGTAATCGCGAACAAAAAAATCATACATTCTAAAACCGCAAATGCAAGTGATTCCGTTTTGTTTTAGAAAAATTCTCCTTTACAAAGCGCTTCCA
Organism: Dexiosoma caninum; assembly: GCA_963924685.1. NCBI lineage: Eukaryota > Metazoa > Arthropoda > Insecta > Diptera > Tachinidae > Dexiosoma > Dexiosoma caninum. The sequence goes on along the minus strand of OZ004725.1, from coordinate 106,526,684 downwards.
GGCAAGCACTAATCTTTCTTTACTGGGTAGTGGCAAAACGGTGCGAAGAATGATCTTCAATTTATTTCACTTCTATTTTCTGTATCGCATTTGAATCAAACTTTGAGATCTGATTGTATATAAAAAAAATAACTTGTGTCATGAACAGAAATAAAAACACGTTAAAAAAACATTTTTTACAAAATAAAATAAATAATGGCAATTTTTTTAAAAAATAAAATTATTTATTTATTTAATTTTTATTTATTTATTTCTTGAAGATCTTTGACATAAAAACAAATTCATATGATGAGAAAGCAAATTTTAATAGATATTTTTTAATTCCGTTTTTGTTTTAGACATAAATATGCGTTGGACAATACCGCACAAGCCGGTCGATCCAAAAAAATATGTTTTTAAATATATTGTTTAAAAATCGCCCACGTCTTTTAAACATATGTATGTATGTATATGAATCGCAATAATTATTTTCTAACTAGATTAACCCGGTGTGCTTCGTTACTCAATACTAACTTATCTATTCTCGCCCACACTTAGATATTTATTGTTACGGTATGCCATCTGCATCAAATTTGGATACTTTAATTGTCATATCAACAGCCACTTTTCGAAAAAATAAAATAGGTACACTTTTCAAAACGCAGTTTTGCTGAAAAGTACCCATTTCCCTCTATTTTTGGCTTTCTTCTGATGTCCGTATCGTAGAAGTGTGTAAAAAATAGTCGTCCGCCATATTGTGTTTGCAAAGATGTCATTATATTTTATGAACCATTAAAAAACCCTTTAATTTGATACCCATATCATGGCGGTGTATAAAAATAGTTAAAAAATATACATCAGAAGCATTATTTAAATGGGATAAAACAACAAAGGTACAATTTCACTCCATATATTTTCGAATTTTAAATTTCGAAAAAGTAAAAAGCAAACTCGAGATTTTTTCTAGAAGAAAATTTTACGGAAAAAAGCTTTGTTCTATGTGCAGTACTTTGTTTTAGTTTTATCCATATACATATATGCCTCTGTAATTTTTATTCTGTGTGTCTTAGCTTCTGAGATATTATGGTATCGATTTGATTCGTTTTTTGCCCTTTTGTACGTCCTTAACTTTAGAATATCCAAAAATTTCTTCTTAGTGGATCTAAACATGAAAAGAGGAGTCTATACACCGCATTTCAACTGATGATGATTGTATTTTTAATTGAAACACAAATTACAGATGGTACGTAGTGTATATGTTTGTATGTAAAAGGTTTTCCAATAGGGATGATATGATTTTGAAGTGACGTTTCGGCAATTTGTAATATTTCACGATTTGTTTTTCATTGTATTCAGTAGTGTTTACAATTTCATCATGGAGAGATATACGCAAGAACAACGTTTACAAGTTATTCAGTTTTATTATTAAAACAATCGTTCTCCAATTGCAACTTTTCGTGCGCTTTTACCATTTTATGCTCGTAATAATCGTCCAAGTGTGCTCGCTATTCGTCGAATTATTAAAAATTTTGAGCGTACATTTTCTTTACATAACGTTCAAGTGCCAATAGAACAAAGAACCGCTCGAAGTAATGCAAATATTGCTGCTGTTCAGGCAAGTGTTGCTGAGACCGCAATTTGTCGATTCCAAGACGTTCTCAACAATTGGGAGTGTCTCAAACCACAACCTCGCTGATTTTGAGAAAGGATTTGGGTTTGCATCCGTATAAACTGTTCTCACTTAAGAACTGAAGCCATTGGCTTCAAAATTAACGTTCGCCATTTATATATTGAAAACAAAAACAATTTGAGTTTTTTTATTGTTGTTTTCAATATAAATGCCGAACAATTATTTTCATTCGGCTTCTACGAACAGGGCGTTAATTTTAGTATGTTCAAAATTCATGTAACCAATTGAGAATTAAACCGAAAACCACAAAATTCAAACGAAAACCATAACAATCCATGAGATTACTTTTTGCACATACATACGCATTCCAGTTTTTATTTTATTGAGTTTATTTTTAAATAAAAAAATACGTTATGAGAAGATCATAGGCACTTAATGCTTATTTAAGTATTTAAGAATACATTTCAAATATTTTTTCCGAGAAAAAGCGCAAATTTCAAAGAACAATCATATAAAGATATTCCCAAAGTAAATGCATTTAATATACATACATATGTTCACATACTATTTTCATTTTAAAATGAAAATATAAACAACTGTTAACAGTGCGGATATTAAATAATAATATTCAATCACATCTCGACCTGTGTATCGTTCGGTGAAAAGCAAAACCACGTAACTAACATTTGTACAGGAGGAAGAAAAGGCTTTTTAAAATAATAAACATATTTGCAGTTACATTCTTTGATTTTCGCTTATAAAATAACAAATTTTTATTATAAAAAATCTAAAATTAATTAAAAAATTGTTTCCGCTATTTTTGTTAGCAACATGGTTGCTTTACATTTTAACTAACGATATGCTTGAATAAATATACTCTGTATTTATATACTTTATAATATTTTATATTTTAATATTTCGTATGTTGAAATCAAAAAATTCAGGCTGTTGCCAAAATTATTTTCGGAAAGGGGAACGTTATTGGCTGAGTAGTTAAGCGAGTTTTCTCTACACCCCGAAGATTCAGGGTTCAAGCACTCCCTCAGTTATAAAAAAAATATATATTTTTGCTTTAATGTATATAAGAATTCACATCGCAGCAATGTCAAACGTGGGAGAAGTAAAATAATAAAAGAAACGGCTGTCTTTGGGCTTAAAAATTAATACGCAGAGATGCTGCTGTAACTTCACCACCACCTGTGTCCTCTCTCTTTTAAAAAAGAAAATAAGTTAAAACTCCATGTCACCATATTGTTGGCAGGCATCTTAATGGGCTGAGTGTTACTCAACCGAAATTTATCGCAACTTTTCAAATCGAACAATTTCTTAGCGTTTTAAGTACGCTTTTCTATAGCGTTGAATTTCCATTAAGACTTTAATAAGAATATGTGCAAATTTTAATAAAATGCTTCATAGCAAAAAGTTTCTTAATAATTCGATGATTGCTTTTCGAACTTATGAACTTTGCTCATATGTTCACTAAAAAGGCAAATGGAAATTACTATTTTTCGTAAAGGACAATATTATTTTACAATTCACAGCCATTCATTTTTTGAAAATGAAAATTTTTATTAAGCACAGTTTTCTTCACAAAAAAAAATTTAATTGAGAAAATTTTTGGAAAAACATAAATATTGAAATATTTGATAAAACACATCCACACATCCCCATGCATATAAATTTTACACAAATTTAATTGTAAAACTTTTGTTTGAGAATTTTCCTTCAATATTTATAAATAAAATAAATTTAAAGCTTTTTTGCTAATAATTTTTTCTTTTTGAACGTGAAAGGATTTTTCTTTTTTCGAAACAAAAGCAAAAACATAACAAAAAGAAATTAACACTTGTATGAGCTTAAGGAATAGATAGAATTGTAGAGTTAAAGTTTTATTTCTCAATGCGATTGCGCAATAATTTGTTGAGAATTATATTTTTAAGAATGAAAATGAAAATACCGAATTTGAAAAGGAAAAGAAACCTCAAGTTTTTAAGTAAAAATATTGTTGGCTAAACTTAACACTGACAACGAAGTATCAACAAATTTATATAATAAAAATATATATGTACTTATGTCTGTGTATGTATGTATGTATGTATATATATTTCTATGTACGTAAGTTTTTTAAAAAACTTAGTGCCTTTTTTTTTATAAATTTCCATAATCTTGTTGAAAACGTTTTTTAAAACATATTGTTGTTGTATTTATATAAACCATTTTATACAAATGAAATATGTACTATACGAGGCTTGTGCAAAAAATTAAAGAATAAATAAACGTAAATACATACATACATACATACATATCGAGCCTTTGGTGCAATACCGCAGTAACTCCAAATTTGAATTTTTTGAGCTGGGTATGCAGAAATGATCTTTGGGGAAATATATACCTAAAGGAAAATAGATTATGGTTCTATCTCTAACTGTTCAGATTCTACAGCTACAAATGTCTTTATTGCCTCCAGCTATTTCCAACAATATTTATTTGCAATAATGAAATATTTCCTTTATGACAAGAAATTTACAAACAGAAAGCATTACAAAACATGCCTCTTTATTTAAAAACTTGTAAAAAAAATTATTTTAGTAAACGAAAATACTATCAAAAAGATGGCTCAAAACTTCAAATGCATTTTTCTCAGTTCACGATTTTTTGAATTACGACGGTATTGCACCAAAGGCTCGATATGTATGTTTTTCTGAAATATAGTCATCTATTATTTTTGTGCGAATATATATATATATATATATATACAGTAAAACCTCTCCTAACGGACACCCCCCATAACCGGATAGCTTCCATAACCGGATTAACTTTGTAGAACCGATATTTTCATGAGTTTTTTCATACAATCTGTATTCCCATAGCCGGACACTGTAATAACTGGATGCGGACAATGAATTTTACAAAATTTTGCTCAAAAGGTCTCTCATAAGCGGACAGAAGCTTTAATTTTCAAAATTAATTCGCCTTGCCGCTTGCCACAAATTCAAAATGTCAGCCGAAATATCTAAAGTTTTTTAGACTACACGGCAGGCTTGCACAAACACATATTTCACCCATGTTTGACAAGCCGCTTTGAAATTTCTAATTCGCCAGTGTACAAGCCGTTTGATAAACACGCAAACGGCGGAATAGACTGCACTACAGGCTTGTACAAACATATATTGCTCCCATGTTTGGTAAGCTGCTTTGAAATTTATGATTCCACTATTAACACGAATGTACAGGCTTATGTGTTGAGGATGGCATAGAAATTGCTGTTTATTTGAAGAAATTGTTTGCAAAGCTCGTGTTATCAGCTTTAGAGGCACAAAAAACTACACAAAAATATGTTGTCAATTGAAGAAAAAATTTCCACTCTATGTACTTATTTCATAAATATATACTTGTAATGAAGCATTGAAAAAAATTGTCCGCTTGAAGCATTTGAAGAAATATTTAAAATCATTTAGAAAATCAACGGCGCAAATTAACCCGATTTAAATTAAATTAGTAATATCTGAATAAATTTTGTTAACCACAAATCTCTAGTCGAGCATTACAACATAAATAAAATATTTAAAATAATAAATGTGTACATCTTATAAGCGGACACCACCCTTAACCGCACAAAAATAAAGCGACGATGAGTGTCCGCTTATGAGAGGCGCTACTGTATATATACACATGTAAGTATGTTCGTATATATTTCTCAATATTTATATTTTGCATATTTGTGCACTTGAAAATAATAAAAAAAAATATATATAAAAAAAAAAGTTAGAGCAAAATATTTGATAGCAGTCCGCTTACTTCTGAAGTCTTCAATTCGGTTGGGTATTAATTTAGATCCGTCATAATTGCCAACTTAAAAAATGCAATTTACTTTCTGAACACAGCTCTTTTACACAAGCACACAGGTAACCCTCCTATAATTGCGGTGTTAACACGATTGCACTCTAACACGAATTGAAATCCGCGACAAGTCGTTTGTAGCGCCGTACTTCTACAAATACGAAAATATATTTTTTTACTTAATTTTATATCGTGTAAGTATTTTTTATTTCGAAAAAATCGTCAAAATGCATATAAATCGTCATACTTAGGCGTCGTGTTTGTGTTCGTAGTTGGGTGACTTTTCGAAACAGCAATGTTAAATGTACATACAATTAAGGAAAAAACTCTACATACGCCCCTTATTTTGTGTTTTTAAGATATTCGTAAGGCAAATTAATACAGCGTTTGCATTAATATTTAAAGTACTAAAAGCAATGTTTATTTACAAAACAAAAAGCTAATTCAAAAGCATAACAATAACAAAAATATCAAAAACAATAAAAATTTATGAGAAAAAGTATACATACAGTCTTAAAAATCGAATACAATATTTAAATTCTTTTAAATAAATAAAAGCAAACAATAATATATTATTAATGTTTTGTAGGACCACCTTGGGCTTCAATAACATTCTGAAGACGACGTGGCATAGACATCACCAAATTTTCCGTAATACTGGGCCCAATTTCCGACCACTCCCGACTTAGGGCAGTTTTCAGGGTTTCACGATTTCTGATATCATATTTGCGCACAGATTTTTCCAAATCGTTTTGATGGTTTTTATAGTTTGCACTGTAGAGCGACTTAAGATTTGTTTTCTTTTCGAAAGTTAACCACCAAATTTCGAACTGATTGTTTTATTTCCCTTCTATTTAACATTTTTAAAGTTAAAATGTGTTTTATAAATCGCTTTCTGAATTTTAATGATTGCAATGTTTGATAAATAAAGCAAATCAAGAAAACTAACGGTTTTTTTCTCTCTATCTTCATTCATTTTAAGAGTAGCCAATGCTGTATGTAGACTTTTTTCGCACCGATTTCTATATTTATCGCCAATAGTTTATAAATGATAAATTTTTTTTTTTTCTCCCAACATTCTTAACTATTAATGTCGTAAATATTGACATGAAAATTATTTTTAATATTATCACTAGTTGTCTAGAAGTTCAAAATAGTAGGGTGTATGTAGAGTACCTTAACGGTACATATCGCTCATTTGCTCAAATAACGTCATAAATCAAAAAAGTAGTTCTGTAAAAACCGTGCTTAAAGTTTTCAATTTACACACACCTCAATGGGAAAATGAAAACATATTATTCTGTTATGAGCTGAGTTTTTAAGCTATTTGTAAGAATTTTTGACACAAGATAAAAGCTGATATGAAAAATTATTCAGCACTAATAAATGAAAAATTTAATTTTTCGAGTTATGGCGTTGTTTGACTAAATGGGCGATATTTATACCTGTATTTATGTCCACTTAGACGATTTCACACGATATGTGACTGTTTTGGAACGAAACTTCCGCATTGTAGAACGAATGTTTTATAATTAAAATTAGCGAACCCGGCAGGTATTTTTCATTCAGTCGCTATTTCTGAAGATTTTCTTTGTTTAAAAAATAGTTTATACAAAATGCCAATAACAATAGGGAACACACTTCTTTAATTTTGGATTTTCAGCATCCTTTTGTCGTTTTACTTACGTTACTGATAAAAAATCTGTTGAAAAACATTATAAGAGGTTGTTAACAATTAAGTACGATTTACATAGGTTTCCTCAGACTTTGAATTGTAAAAAAAAACATACGAATTAACGGGGGACCAAAATGTACCGAATTCTTATGAATGAAAGAGTTTTTATCAAGGGAACAGCCATTTATTATGGGTACGAATTATCGCAGTTTGACTGTATTATGAATTAGCCATTTCGTCGAAATTTTCATTGTGCATAGAATATTTTACAAACCGATTTTTTTTTTAAATCTTGGACCAGCACTCAGCACATGACCCCTGCACATGCGGTGCATCGTGCTGGAACTATCGGCAAGGGATAGTAGCAGAAATGACAGGAGGTGAAACTTCAATATCTTACAACTCTGCATTAGCACGTTCTTTGTTTTTATAGCACTGTTGTAGCGTCTCTGATGTCAAGGAGACGTATTAAATTTTGAAGCTTAATTTTTAGTTGCCATTTTTATTAATTATTTTAATTCGCAGAGTGCGAAATCTGGTGAATAAGGTGGTTGAGGCATGATTAGGGTATTGTTTTTAGCCAAAAAATCACGAACAAGCATTGATGTGTAAGCTGGTGGATTATCGTGATGCAGAATCCATGATTTTTTTTCCACAATTCAGATTTGATCGAACATGGCGCACTTTTTTCGGTCTTGGCTCATCTGGCCGTTTCCATTGGGATGATTGGGCATTGATTTCGACGTCATAACCATACACCCACGTTTCGTCACCAGTTGAGCAAACATGAAACGTCGTTGACGACATTCAACAACTCCAGCGCTATACTAATGCGATGTTGCCTTTGCTCAAAATTTTGCAATTTTGGAAGAAACTTCGCTGCCACACGTTTCATGCCGAAAACATTCGAGAAAATTGCATGGCATGAGCTGATTGATATGCCAACATCCTCTGCAACTTTCCTAATTTTCCAAAACAATTTATTTTCACTGCATCAATGTTTTCTTCACTTGTTGACGTGGTTTCAATTCTATGACGCTCATCGTCATCAACATCTTCTCAGCGTTCTATAAAGCGCTTGTACCACTTATAAACATTTTCTTGAGACAAAGAAGACTCGCCGAATGCCACCGTCAACATTGCAAGTGCCTTCGAGCATTTTATTCAATTTTTTACGCAAAATTTAATGCATATTCTTAGATCCATTTTTTTCAAAAGTCAGAAATCGAAGAACATACACAAACGTGACTAACCTTTTCAATTGTCAACAACAAACTATTAAACCAAAAAAGGCTGATAATCTCTACATATGACTAACACATGTGTACAAACATAACAAAAAATTTCGATAATCGAATGTACACAGCCCGCGAATTTTGAAAATTTTGAAAATTCAGCTTTTATTTTAAACAAACCTCGTATAAACGAGACGCTGAGGAAAAAAATTAAATAATTGAAGAACTAAAACATTTTACTGAATTTTTGTACAGTTCGGTTGTCCCCGTTTTTCCATTTCTGAAATTTTTGCAAGCAGCGGCCTACACAGCACAAAATAATTTAAATACTGATGCCATAAATATAGAACATGTAGCGTACCCGTGCTGTACATACATCAGTATATTAAAATGAATTGCGATACAAATATCACACTATACAAATGAATATTGAACGTGTAGCAGTGCCGACTGGCGATTAATATTTTTGGAGCTGGAGCAGGTATGGATACCTGGTACTCTTTATCTTTAAGAATTTGCATACAATTTGTAATCATTATTATACACTAAAAAGATATTAACTAAGTCTTATAATTCTCACTATAGAAAAATTGCTCGTGTGTATGTTGTATGAAAAATAATAATGAAAATAAAACAACAGAAAAACTTTATGAGGGGCAATGAAAACATGCTGTATGTATTTTCTTTCCGTTTTTTTTTTCTTCTTTTTTTGTTGCACATGTTGGAAATATTTTTCCTCGTTTATTGGGGGAGCGGCGTATGAAATACATACAGCTATCTGTTTGTTATTTTTTTTGTCTGAAAAATAAAATGAAGCGGAAAACGATAGAGAGATGTTGCAGAAGAAGTCAAACAAAATGATTCAATAAATGCCCATACGAAATGTACATACGAAAAGAAAAATAGAAAATAACTATAATTTCTCAAGTTATTTTAATAATTGGAAATATTAATATAAGAAATCGAAAACTGCAGAGATGGATTTAATATTCACATGATAACAATATTAATTTATTTGTTTATTTTTTTAAACAAAAAAAAAAAATTAAGGATTTTTATCCTTCCACAAGGAATGTTGTGTTCATGTTATATATATACATATTTATCCTTCTGCGTTTTTGTAAGGACAATTCTGATTTTATAAAAATCATTGAAAGAATTTCATTTAACCATTTCTTGTCACTAAATCCCTTGTGAAACCCATTAAAAAGTAAATAATTTTCATTTCACCTCAGATTCAAATTTAAAAAAATAAGAATACAAAAATAATTAAAAAATGCATGTAACTTCAACCGTAAAATACAAAAAAAAGAAAGAAATTTAAAGAAATTCAGGAGCAAATGAAAGTTTTCCAGGGCATGAATGTCTGGATAAAAATTAAGTTAAAAATATTAAAATGAAAAATGCCGTCATTGATGTCATGCTTGTTAATTTATCAATTATCAATAACACCGGAACTACGACGACATTTAAGGCCATTTAATAACCAGAAAGCTGATGCTAGAGGAGAAAATAAAACAAAGAATTATATAAATATTAACGATATTTATAAGCTAAAACAACAAAAATCACTAAAGGATTGTCTTCAAAAAATCGTGAGAAAACCACAACATACACGTCGTCGTTGGGTTTTGTACTGTAATTTAATTACTATTTTAAAGCAAATTAAATTAACTAATCCCACCTTTGATATACAACAACAGCAACAACAACAACTAAAACATTGTCAACAACATCAACAGCAACTACAGTTACTGCAACATCAACAACATTTGTTAAAAATATTGTAAAATTGTTCCTTATTACAAGACAAACCAAACCAACAAACACAACAGTACAGAAAGTAAAATAAAAACAACTACAAAGGAATCACTTCCCATTACAAGACTACTCCCTCTCTCTCCCTCTCTCTCTCTCTCTCTCTCTCAACCTGTCTCATTCACAACAGTAACGGGAAAAATTATTATTTTCATATTCCTGAATTTGAAAATAGAAAAAAATCAACAACGGCCAATATTAAGAAAAATCAATTTATACAGCAACGGCAAAAGCAACAGCCTAAACTACAACAACAACAACAACAACAAGAGTGGCAAGTACAGCAAGATTGGAAAGTGCAACAGCAACCTATTCTTTCCATTTGCATTATTGGATCGTTGTCTCAAAGTCATAAGCAAATATTTATTTATTTGTTAATAACAGCTGTTGTCACACTGTTAACAACAACAACAACAACAACAAGGCAATCTCAGCGTTTTGAAAACAACGATCCAATAAACCGTTTCTTGATGGACCAGTTGGTACTCAAAATGGCGGATGGCGGCCATACATTCGTAAAGAAGAATTTCCATAAGCCCACTTATTGCCATCATTGCTCTGATATCCTGTGGTTCGGTTTAATTGGACAAGGTTACATATGTGAAGGTGAGTTCTCTTAATATCTCATAAATCCTTTTTATTAGTTTATTACCCAATAACTCTTAATGCTCTTCATTAGCTTTGATGCTTATGAGGCGATAAGTTTATTAAAATAAATTTTTTGAACCGTTAAGATATTCCAATTGAATTGTCTCAATCTAACCTTTAAAAAATATGACCTTAAATATATTTTTGTATGTAAAATAGAATTGGAGTGTGAAGTATTAAGGAAATTTGTTATTTATTTTAGATATGACATATGTACTACACTGACGATCACACCAGTGAGGCATTTTGACTTGTTTTTTGTTTTGCGCCTGTTTGACGGTTTAAAAGGGCCAATGTACCTTTAATAGGGCGAACAAGTTTTTTTTTCAATATATTTGAACAATGCTGTAAATAAAAGTAGTGTTCGAAACAGGGAGTAAATTACATTGAAAGATGTAGATGATTTAGAAATAAAAATCTTGTATTGCTTGACACATAGATATATTTGCCATTTCTTATATATCGATATATTTACATAAAATTGTATATTTTGCACTCACACATCTCCATTTCGTAGCACGCAGAAATATGTACATCCTTCCATACATAATTTTAATTGCTGACATTGCCATTGTAAATTGTTTTGAAAAAAAATATGTGTATGAACGTCATCAAGTTTGAAGTCATCAGCAACATCCGCGTCATTGCATACACTTCTAGCACTTAACAACAACATTTTTGTGTGGCATTTTGTTTTACTGTTTTTTTTTTTTTTTTTTTACAAATTTAGTGCAAATTATTTGGAAATTTTAAAGGAAAGGATGACATTACCAACAATAAAACCATGTACATACATATGTATATATAAATATAAATGAAATTACATATGCATGTACTGGAGGTATATACTCGAGCACTGTTTCAAATGCCATCGCTTTTGAAATTTCTTATAATTTTTAGCTTTTTAGTTTTTTGTTTCTTTCATTCGATTAATTAAAACAAAAAATTACTTTCATACGAACGCGTATTAGTATGTGATCATCATTGGCTGGCTGGTAGATAAAACAATTTTCTTTTTGTAATGCCTAGTAAAATAAGAACTATCATATGTTTTGCTGGGTTCAAAGTTGAAAGTGGCAATAGTTTTCCGCTCATGTTCAAGTTTAGTCCATTCGACATCAAATGTCATTTTCTGTTTGACTGTTTCATTTCTCGTAAGAGAGAAATAATATAGATATAATATTTCTCGTAAGAAAGAATTATATAAACACAGAAATATTCATGTACGTTACAGAAAGTAATTTCATACGAAAGTGAAAATGAAAAGGCTTTTTTTTTTTTATCTGGGACCAGCACTCAGGAGATGACTCCAACACATGCGAAGCATTGTGCTGGCACTATAGCAAAGGGATAGTAGGAGAAACGACGGTGTTTTACTTCACCAGTGCTACACAATACCGACGAAGGAGGGCGTTCTGATGCGATTGTGGATTGCTATCAGCTGAAGCCGGTATTGTTCAGTGACCAGTGACTATGCCTTCGCCACTGAAACCTTCCGACAACAACTGACTGACAAAGACACACTAATGCACATCAGAAAAATGCCGGATGTTTGTTTTTATTTTAAAATTTTAGTCTGAATCTGGGGTTGAACCCAGGTCTGTTTGCCTACTTCGCTTTTAATTCGTTTGAAAATAGTAAGGCAGCATTGGTAATTTGAAAGAACTTTCAAAAAACAATTGACATGGTAAAAAAAAATTCTGTTGTTTCTTAACTTCTGACTTAAAAGATATGGAAAAAGAGTTTTAACAGCGAACTTTATATATTTTTTGAAGTTTAGAAAGTCAACAAGAAAAAATGTTAAAATTAAATAAAATAGAAAGCACCAGAATAATAGAATTTTATTATTTAAATCAGCGATCAATTAAAATCTGATTATCAGTGATGAAGCTCTTTTTTGTTTGAATCGCTTCGTTGATAGCCAGAACTATAGGTTCGCTGTTCTGAAAATCATTACACTATTGTAGTATACAAATTTTGATTTTGAAAAAGTATTTTTTAGGGTAGGTGGCTTTTTTTTATTTATATTTTTTATGCAGCATACAAAAATGGCAATTATATTTCAAAATTAGAAAAAAATGTTTCAAGCTTTTTTTGAAAAAATTACTGAAATTACACCGTTCCTCTGTTCATTGGTAGAATTGAGACGTGGTTGCTTTGCTGCTCTTTTGTAGTCTGTTTATGGAGCTTCTCGATAAATAGTCCAGCAGTAATCCGCTAACATTGAAACGTTCCACTTGCCCTGATATCGTTTTTCCATGTTAGCGATTTCCTGGTGGAAGCGCTCCCCCCAAAAGAAGTCCAAACTTTCAGTATTTCAAAATTCAATGTTGTTCGATGTTATTGATTCACGGTCGTGTATGGCTTATGCGTTTGCGGATGATATACAGCTTCTATTTTACCGGCGTGGTTCTTTGGGAGACATGCAGACTGAGATAAATAGTAAATTACGTGAGGTTGAGGGATGGATGCGATCACACAATTTTTTAATAAATTCGTCTAAGACAAAGGTTATGAGATTTGCTCTGTGAGCAACAGAAAATGTTAGAGTGATGGTAGGTAGAACTGAAATAGAATGTGTTGATAAAATTAAGATATTGGGTGTGTTTTTGGACAGTAGGTTTACTTATTCAGACCATATAAATGTGATCAGCTCTAGGGTAAATTTTACAATCCGTCAATTGTAGTCTCTCAATATGTATGTATATGCCATTTCACGTTCGCTGTAGAGTCGCTCATGCTATGTTGATGTCACAAATTTTATATATTGCTTTAAGGTTTTTTAAAGCACAACTTTGGGAAATGTCCGTAGTATACAGCTCTTGGTGAACAGGATAATACGATTTGTTTTTGGGCTTAGGAGAAGAGATCATGTCTCAATATATGTCTCTCAATTTCTGAAGTGCTCATTCCAGGACTTTATGGCTGTGAGATTACTATTAAAGTTCTACACTATTGTCAAAAGTAGCAACTCCATCTTTTTTGTTAAGTCGTATAAGTTTTACTCATTCCTCTAGGAATACGAAAGTGCTTATACCCAGGATTAGTAATTCACTCTTTGAAAGATCTTTTTTGATACGGATTGCTCGATCATGGAATAGTTTGCCTAATGCCTTGAGAACTTTTTGTTTTTCTTCGATGGCATACAATAAGAAACTGACTGAATACTATAATTCCAATGCTTGATGATACTTGTCAGCACCCAACTATTTTCTTTGACGTCATTTTAAGTATCAAATGAGTATATGTGAATAAGTTCGCGGCAATCCTTGAACTCAAGGCCAACATTGTTATAGAAATTCGAGCGCTACAGCCACAAAGTTGGAAAGTTGCTATGGAAATTGCTCAAAAAGGAGCCCATGGCGGCGAAACTAAAAACAGGGGTCATTTAAGTGACATTATATCACATACGTCCATTTGGTATATTTCATAATCAAAAAATAAAAAATAAAAAGAATTATAAACGTAAAAGTTATTAAATTTTTAAACCACATGGCCAACCGTATATCTTGACAATTTTTAAGAATAAAATTCAAATTCAAACACGTAATAATTATGTATATATTTCCCCCCTTTTGTTTACTTTTCAGTTATTAAACGAAGCATCTACTTAAAATAGCTGTTATAATGTCATATTTAAGAATAAAAAACAAACTCTTAATTTATTTAGTATTTATGAAAACGTATGAAAGCCGAAGAACCAAAACAAAAACGCTACGAATTGAAAACTGTGTACATTTTTTCTTTCGTAAACTTTCTGTGACACACCTGATTATAAATATTTTAATCAAAATGTACAAAAAATACACAACACACTTAAAACACACACACACACACACACACACACACACACACACATACACACACACACACACACATACATAGAGAAAAACATGCAACCGAAAAAGTGAAGTAAGTGAAGATTTTAACAAACAAGAAATTATGGGTCATCAGAACGAGAACATCACGTATTCTGCATAAACAAGGTCTGTTCAAAAGAAAAAGTGAATTTTGTTTTCTTCAATTACAATGGCGTGGTGCATCATGAGTTCTTTTACCAACAGGTCGTACTATTAACAAGGAAGTTATGCAACGTTTGCGTGAAGCAATATGGCTGAAAAAAATTACGAATTCTTCATCACGTTAATGCACCAGCTCACACATCAATGCTGGTTCGTGATTTTTTCGCCAAAAACAACACCCTAATCATGCCTAGGGGGTTGCTTATTTACCAGATTTCGCTCCCTGCGACTTTTTCCTATTCTCAAATCTCAAGAGACCAATAAAAGGAAAGCGTTTTGCTACAATTGATGAGATGAAGTCAAAATCGAAGAACGACCTGATGGCCATACCGAAAAGTGCAAATCGCATTTAAGAAGTGCTTCGAATATTGGAAGGGAACAAAATGGATATTGATGAATAAATAAATACTTTTTAAAAAAATTCAAAATTTACGTTTTCTTTTGAACAGACTACGATGTATGTAAAAGGACATGAAAATATTCGGCCTATTTGGTGATACATTTTTTATGATATGAAACGAATCAATCCCTGGTACCGGAACAACGGGGACTGCTTTTGTTTATCAAACTTAAATGAAAAACGTAATTATTGACACAAAGTTTTATTAAGAGCATTGAACGATAGAAATGCGGAGGAAATGCGGATTTTATTTTTGAAAGTGTATGTCATCCAGATCCTTCAGATCCGTTTCTAAAATTTCATGAATAATCGTTGTTGGAAGTCCCATTGAGGCCGCTCCTTTCCGTACTGACAGTCGGGGATTTTCACGTAAACTCCTTTCAACCAGTTCAATGTTTTCGGGAGTCTTTGGAGATCGACTGAGCCCTGGCCGTGGGTCATTCATAGCCGAAGCAGTTGCGCGGAATTTGTGCACCCACGAACTAATTTAATTTACACTCGGTCCTTTACTTATTCGCCGAATACCGAACTTTGAACAAGCAATTACGTAAGAATCATTACTCTTGAAAAATGTCTCCACAGCGAACGCGCGCTGCTCACTCGACCACTGCGACATCGTGACTGACAAATCCGCAAAATCGATAATTCCAACGGCGGTAATTCCTCCCTCCGCACCGTTTAGTACTTTTTGAAATAATAGTATTTAAAAATATAAATTTGCCACCAGACACCCTGTATTTAGGGATACGCTAGTCTCTAATTAATATAAGAAATTTCTTTAAGGCCCTTTCACGATGGCACGATGGCTGAAGTAGTCTGCACGTTGACTAAAAACACAAAGAACATGCGTTAGCAGAGCTGTAAAATAATTAATTAACCTTCACCTCCTTTCGTTTCTCCTACTATCCCTTTCCTATAGTTCCAGCACAATGCTTCGCATGTGTAGGAGTCATCTCCTGAGTGCTGGTACCAGATAAAAAAAAAAAATACTACAAGTCTTATGACTTTCATAATATTTTGAGAGAGAGAAATCTAAAGAGATTTGGTGCGACTGCCAAAAATCTTAAGTAATATTACATTTTGCTTTCATACTATCACACTTGAAATTAAATAAAATGTATAAGTCTTTTGAAAATTTTTAAAATATCGTGAGAGCCATACAACTATCAAATTCCCATCCGTATTTTGGCCAGATTCATAACATATTGTTTTTACACAATTACATTTTCCCATTTGATTTAAGTTTTTAACATGTCGTATTACTAAGTATTACAAATATAAGCAGTGCACGTCGTGTCGACCCTGAAAAGGTGCAGTTCTTGGTCGGTTATGGGTTTGGATTCGTAGTGGCTGTAGTTACTACCTGAAGAGGGTGCACGTTGACTATAAAATCAAAAATTTCCTGTTTTCAACCCCTGTTTCAAACAAAATCATAAAAATATTTTTCATTCATTAGTGTGTCTTTGTTGTTGTCGCAAGGTTTCAGTGGCGAAGGCATAATCACTGGTCACTGAGCAGTAACAACTTCAGCTGATAGCAATCCACAATCGCATCAGAACGCCCTCCTTCGTAGGTATTGTGTAGCACCGGCGAAGTTAAATAATTACTAAAAACGGCTATTACACCAGAGGCGCTAAAAAAAGAACATGGAAAAGCAGAGTTGTCAGATAGTAAAACTTCACGTCCTTTCATTTCTCTTACTATGCCTTTCCCCTAGTTCCAGTACAATGCATCGCATGTGTAGGGGTCGCCTCCTGAGCGCTGGTCCAAGATAAAAGAAAATTGCAGGCATTCGTTTATCGGATGGAGTCATTTCGTGGCTCGGGTTAAGGCAGCCTAAAACACCTTAACAAGCTGTTTATTACAGCAAGGTATAACTATGTTAGAAATGTTAGAAAATTGAGCCATTATGTGCAGGTACGCACGTAAATAAAACAATTTGTCCAATTATTCATCCAGCCATTGCTAAGATGTAATTGTTGTGCACAACAGTTGACAATAGTTTTATAGCAGTTAAACCCATTATTATTTGAACTTTCTCTAAAAAAAAAAAAGAAATAGTTTTTTAAAAAATTTCCTATTCTTATGCCGTTTATTATTATTATTTATTCAATGCGAGTCAGCATGAATTACGATACTTATTGTATGTATATAAATATGAGATATTTTTTTAGCTTTGTCAAAAGTATTTGCTTGAAGGTATATTGATGAGTTGGCATACGTACCAACGAAATGTACGTGTGCATATAGACTAGCTAAACCATACAACAAGTATATTGAAATAGTCGTATTTCCTATTCTACTTAAAATCTGCTTCAAAATGTTCGCCAGAACGTTAGTTTATCATTTTTCCCCTCCCAGATTTATGTGAGAAAATAAACTTAATTTGCGTAAGGTCAGATTCATAAGTAACTTTTTAATAAATTTTCAGTATCATATTAACTCGTTCTACCTTCCACAACTGTCCCATAAAGGCTTTGTGTATTTTTCTTTTAAATTTAATTTTACCTCTCTTTTTTTTTCAATTTTTACAAACAAAATCATGTTATTGTGTTGTACAGCGTATTAAGAGATATAAAAGTGTCAAGTATTTGTGCGTACATTTGTGTGTGCATGTGTTTCATACATATCGCACAATCTATTTTTAGTTCAGTTGACATTTCATTATACCTAGTAACACTTATTGTAACAAAAGGCCAATATAAAATAATACCCGTGCACTCACTACCTCTACTATTAATAATGCAAAGAAAAATTATATATGGACATGTAGAGATATACATACATACATATATAGTGTATGTATGTATATGTATGTACATACTATACTTGTATATAAAATTTAAAATTCACATTGACATTAGTGTATTGTTATGAAATAATAATAACTGCGAATATTAAAGGAGTGAATTTTCGTATAACACAAGTTTGCTTTTGAACGAAATATTTATGTAAATAGAAAAATGATGGAACTTAACAAAATGTTCCTTTACAAAAAGCTTAATGTTCATACTGATAGAATTATTGTGTGCTTCAGGGCGTATGCGCTATTTTTTTATTTGAAAAATTAAATATTCATCATTTGCGTCCTGTCACTCGTTGCAGCTCTAGTAGGCAATTACAAAATAATTGTTAAATCACATACATACATACAATTTGTATAGGTTTTTTTTTTTTTTTTGTTGATAAGAGAGTACGAGTATACTACAGCTTTTAATCCAAATAAAATAAAAGTAAATTAATAAATTAAATTAAATGTTTAGTCTATTTGGAGAAAAACGACTATATAAGTATGTACGAGTATGTAAAATAGCGAATCTTACACAAAAAATCAACATAAAAACGTAAAAAACCAGTTTGGTTTTATATGTTTCGGTTGTGATTTGCCTTCATACGTTTTGTTAATAACCAGAAAACATAATGGTGGCTGTTGAAACAACTTTGTTTTCTTTAATATTACAGTACAATTGAATCAAAATGAAATTGATGGTGAATTATCATCACAAATCATGATGATTCAAGGTCATTTCAAGTTGAAGTAACGTGAAATATATATTGAACCAATATTAATCCAATTTTCATTCAACATCACAATAATTTAAAATTAAAAATTAAAAATTTTTATTCAATGTGATTATAATGCTGTTTTAATATAAATAATTTTATATTAACTGAATTTATAATTTTGGGAATATCTCTTTATATATATATGATTCTAATTTTAAAATTGTGCTTTTTGTCTAAAAAAAATATATGTCAAATTTCTTATTACATACTTTACGATATTCTCATAAAGTATTTTTTTTACAAAAGTAAACTCAATAACTAAGGAGGAAAGCATATCCATATAGTACTATTTCGCTAATGTTTACTTAGCTCATTAGTGGATTTTTCCTAATTTTTGAATACAAACCCAAGATCTATATGTTTAAAATTCAACTAATCAATCGATGTTTGATGTTGAATACCAAACACAAAAACAAAAATCTATAAACAAAAACATAACAATCCATGAGTTTACTTTTTTTATAACTCACACATATTTATATTTTTAGATTTTTCTTTTTATCTACACTAGGCTTGCCGTCGGCCAGCATAACTAATGTATTTTGAATCAAATGAAAAATTAAAAAATTAAACAAAAGAATATTAAAATCTTACACCGTGCACATGTAGTATTGCATATTAACTGAATTTATTTTTATATTTATAAAATCCACCGAACTTTACCAGAAGAGTAAACGAACAGACCTAATAATTTAAAACAATAGACGCAGCAGCAACAACAATGAAAAAGTGCAAAAGAAAAAGAAGCTAATGGGTAAAACATAATGAAAATGCTTTCATCGAATTGTGGGAGGAGAAAATAAATGAATTTTTATTATACAAACTGTGCGTTAACACCTGATTTAATTAAACTTATATTGAGAACGCAAAATCAGCTGTTTGTGGTTTTAACTTTAAAATCAGGTTTTAACTTTCTGTGTGAAAACTATATTATTCACAATTATTTATTTAATACATGAACAGCTGTTTATGGTTATGGTAGCACTAATAGGTGAAGCTAATATAGTTATGGTAATGTTTGTGGCTATAACAAAATTTTAAGACACGTCTAATTGAACCTTATATTAAAGAATATCAAACTTTGATCTAACACGTATTTTTTTTACGAAATTGAGTTTGTCAGTGAGTCCAATACGTTTCACACAAGCCACCTCGTCACAAAAATTTATTGCCATATTTTCAAAAATTACAGTTTTACAAGCATTTACTTTTTGATAATTCCATTGTAATAAAAACAGTTTCTATTAAGTTTTTACCTTATCCTGTAAAATTACAGTAAGTTGAGTCAGGGCCTATCTACTTGAGACCATCGTTATGTATGTATGTGTATTCTTTAGAGTTGAAGAATATTGAAACAGAATAAATTGTTCTTCTACAACTAAACGCGCACAATAAACAATAACTACAAACATTTTTTAAAACTTGCCAGTCATAAAGTTTTATTTTCGAATTTTTTATGGTGTCATTATTTATAAGAGCAATGTGTATTAATATGCAACAATAGGATTTGTAATAATTTATTATTTCCAAAAAAAAAATCACGAAAAGAATCTCCTATATGCGGACAAATTCTTAGGAAACTTAGAACGGTGTCATGTCTACTTAGCGGACGAATTTTTGTTTTTAGTCGTATTGCTCGCCACTTCTTCATGCGGTTGTAATATAAATGGCCGGATCAATGATTAGACAAATTTATCATGACAATTTCGTAAATAATGATCTGTGGAAATTAAATTAATTAATTACATTTTTAACATTTTTATTTTCTATTTTGACAATGTTTTTAGATACGAGGGCTGTTTGATAACTTTTTTAACTTTTTGAATTTCCCTCGCAGTAATTTTAAATGCAACACTGCAGCCAACAACCGCCTTTTTTTATTTGGTGTGTTTTTTTACTCTAAATTGGGTACACAAAATTTAGGTAAATGAGAGACGTTTTGAGAGAGTAATGTTCTTGTTCTTCTTGCACGAAATAGCTCGTACTTCTGCGGGGTGACTTGGCCAAATAGAACAAGCAATCAGCTGGTTTATAAGTAAACAATAATGAAGTAAAATTAAAAGTTTCCCAGCAATGCAATGAACAAATAATAGTTCATTTTATTTCATGATTTAGTTAAAAATTATTTTGGGGTTTCTTTAATTAACATGCATAAGCGAAATTATTGTGATTTTTTGTATGTATGTGTGCATGTGTGTAGATTTGTGTTTGCAAAGACATGCGTGTAGATTAGGTCTGTTCCAGGTGCATAATAAAAGTGCCCGAACTCGCACAAATTTATTTTATTTATTTATAACAATAACCAACTTAGCCCATAGGGCCATATATAGTTGGTGAACTACAAGTGTAACATAAGAATAATTAAATTATGTAGGCAATAAGCTAGAAACAATGTTCATGAAAAAAATAACAGCTATAATATTATTAGATAGGGCTACTATTATGAGAAATTGGAAGTTGTAATGCGCATGAATTTGACTAAATATATTCAGATTCTAGATCAGTTCAATTGTGAGCAATGTTGAACAAGATTATCTTTGAATGATGGAAAATGATGAACGATGGAATACTCTAAATTTACCCAAAAACTTTCCAAATAACAATTTTTGTGCAATTTTGAGAGAAAATTAGAGAGTAAAATTTTTCATTTCCAGTAGAAAGTTTCACGAACTTTTTCTTTCGGAAAGTTCGGGCTTGAATTAAATTATCGCCTGTATTTTATTTATATTTTTATATATATGAAACTAAGAGCCTATTGCACCAATTCTATTTAAATATCAATTCATATTTAAATGTCGATTTGCATTTTCATCTAGATATACTCATTGAATATTTAAATACTGTTTAAGTAGCCAGCACTCTGCATTTAAATTCTGATTTTGCAACAGCATGAAACAGCTTTAAAACAGCTTTTAAACAGCTTTAAAACAGCTTTTAAACAGCTTTTTAAAAAGCTGTAAGTTGACGCTATCATATTAAATATCAGAGCGTTACCATACTTTCTTGTGTTTCATTATTTCAGTTGGTGAAAATAAAATTTTTTTAAACATACTTTAAATAAAGATCATTAATTAAATTAAATTGTGTTTAAATATGTTTGGTGAAGAGACCCTAAGAAAGTAATCAGAAAATTTGCAAAGAAACGACAAAAGTTTTTAGTTAAAAATTTAAGAACAATTTCAATTATATTATTAATAGACCTTTTTTATCATCAGATGTTACCAAGCTGTTAACGAAATATCGAATAATAAAACAAAATAAAGTAAAAAAAGACCTCAAGCTTAATAAAATTATTTTTACAAAAAATAATTTTATCTATGAAAAATCAAAAATGAAGATTTTTCAAATTAACTTGCAGTTGTAAGTAAGTACAGTTGTGTTCAAGATTTACGTCAGCACCTGCCCGTGGGGCTTAATCTGACGGTGGTCTCAACACCGAGTGAATAGGAGACGACCACTAACGCCCCCAGAGCAATAGGTACAGCAAGTAAGACTTGCCTCCTAGAGTTGGGTAGCAAATCGGTATAGTTATCCCTCATTCTATAGTGCACCTTGTTGAGGTCATCGAGCGGTCTAAACTCTGTGTCACATCAGAATGTTTTTTCGTCAAGAACTATTTAACAGTAGAACTGTTAGTTCGAGACACATTCCGGTGACTACTGTTGAATGGCAACAGCACCTAGTTAAGTGGAAGTCGTATCAAGAATATGTGCCTTACCTGACATATTCTCGAACAAACCAAAGACTCGACTTCCTTGCGTAACTTTAGGTTTCAACCACAGGCCCCTACGAATCCTTTCCCAAACCAGCACACACACTCCAACTTTTCAGGGTGGTCACGAAGTACTCACTTAAGAGTACATCAGTCATTAAACCATTACTTGTGTGGGGCTAAGCTGGTTCCGTAGTACTAGATTAGAATTGAACTGGATTTAATCAGTCACACGGATAGACAAGCATATCCTCCTCAATCTCTAGTCAGATTTCGAAGAGTCACCTCTTCTGTCATTTTCGTTATGTACCTGGAACAGATCTAAAGGGTGGTTAAATTTCAAGGGCCGATGTTGATTTTGAATAAAACACAAACTATTTAGGAAATTATTGTAATTTTATTTTATTATGATATATTGGTATTACTCAATTATGTATGGAACAAAATATCGGCCAAATGGGCGCCGCGACCACGGCAACAGTGGATGATCAATTTTCGAAGAAAATCATCTTCAGTGATGAGGCACATTTTCACCTCAGTGGATTCGTCAATAAACAGAATTGCCGCATTTGGGCGAATGAGAATCCAAGAGTGATTGTCGAAAAACCAATGCACCCACAAAGAGTGACTGTTTGGTGCGGTTTATGGGCTGGCGGCATCATCGGGCCGTATTTTTTCCAAAATGAGGCCGGTCAGGCAGTTACTGTGAATGGTGTTCGCTATCGTGAGATGATAACGAACTTTTTATGGCCCGAATTGGAAGATATGGATGTGGACGATATGTGGTTTCAGCAGGACGGTGCCACTTGCCACACAGCTAACGAAACAATGGCTCTTTTGCGCAACAAATTCAATGGCCGTGTTATCTCACGTAATGGCGATGTCAATTGGCCGCCAAGATCATGTGATTTGACACCGTTGGACTTTTTTCTTTGGGGTTATTTGAAAGAAAAGGTGTACGTCGATAAGCCAGCAACAATTCAAGAGCTAAAGGATAAGATAATTCGGCACATTAACGGCATAGAACCTCCATTATGCCTCAGGGTCATCGAAAATTTGGACCATCGGATGGAAGTGTGCCGCCGTGGTCGCGGCGCCCATTTGGCCGATATTTTGTTCCATACATAATTGAGTAATACCAATATATCATAATAAAATAAAATTACAACAATTTCCTAAACAGTTTGTGTTTTATTCAAAATCAACATCGGCCCTTGAAATTTAACCACCCTTTATTTGGTGGATTTTTGCATTTTCTTACTTTTCTACACATTTTGGTCTCTTATTGAGATACATTATAGGTTACTTTCATTTTACCGAACTTTACCAGAAAAGTAAAAAAAACACACCTATTAATAGGTTACTGTAAGACTTTGAGCAAGGTGTGTCATTTAATTTGTGTTTGGCAGTCATTAAAATCAGACAAAGCCGTGAATTTCGTGTGTTGATTAAGCATTATTTTTTTCGTAAAAAAAAACCATCACCGAAACCGAGGAAAGACTTGATAAATACTATGGGAACTCTGCATCATCAATTTCAATGTTTAAGAAGTAGTTTACTGAGTTCCATTGTGGTCGTACCAGCACAAGTGACGCGGTACATTCAGGTCACGCCAGAAATCGTCGTTAAAGTTCAATAATATTGGACCATCGGAGAATAGAAAATACGTGAAGTGGCATCGCAAATGAGCGCGTCCATCACATTTTACAACTACATAACCGAAACAAACGTTTATTTTAAGAGTCTTGA
Source organism: Dexiosoma caninum (assembly GCA_963924685.1). Taxonomy (NCBI): domain Eukaryota; kingdom Metazoa; phylum Arthropoda; class Insecta; order Diptera; family Tachinidae; genus Dexiosoma; species Dexiosoma caninum. The sequence continues at coordinate 106,502,409 of OZ004725.1, read as the reverse complement.
TGGGAAGGAATAAAAAAATTGGAAAAACGCTGGACTGAATGGATTGATCTAAAAGGAAATTATGTTGAAAAATACAGCGCTCATTTGCCGAAAGAAATGTCAATTCAATTGTTCGCGGAGTTCTCAAACAGCCCTCGTAGTTTATGTTTGCAGAATTGGTTTATTTTTCACTTCTTTTTCTGAACTATATATAAAATTCTCCCGTATTTTCAAAGTGTTTTTCTTCTTCTTCTTCTTCTTCTTCTTTCCTTCGGAATTTGTACGCATGACACTTTTGTGCGTTTCATTTTTATACACAATTTTTCTTGTGTTTATGGATTTTGCAAATTTTTCTGTTGCCTTTATTTATAAATTGCTATAAATATAATGTCTAATTTTTTTAAGCATCCTAATTGTGTGCTTTAAAATCGCTTTATCTTTTCTCAATTTGGAATTAATTAATTAATTGGAAAACACATTACTAAATAAAAGCATACATTATGGTTTAAAGACTGACAGGATTGTCATTCCAGAATTGTCGATGGACATTCCAGAATTGTCAATAATAGAGATACGTATGTAAATATGTATACAATACTCGTTTATATTATTTGATAAAAAATGAAATGTATAAAGATAAGTTGCAAATAATTATATTAAAATTACAGGAAGCCTTGTAAGAAATATATCACGTTTCCTATCAGGACTGACAGCATTTACATATTATTTACTTTGTTTCACAAAGAAAATTTTCTTTGACTAATTTGCTAAATTTTGCTTATGCTGAATATTTTAATATTTCCAAGCGAGTTTGCTGATTTAAAACAACGTTGCAAGCTACTAAATCAGTACAGAAAATTTCAAGTTATTGGTAAACTACTTTAAAAAGTTACTTCTGTTCGTATACACAGAATTCTCAAAGACTTTTTGAAAGTTTTTTTTATAAACATTTGAAATATGCATCTTAGCTTTTTCAAGAACTCGGTTGAATGTCTACTGAGGAATATTGCACATTAATTCAACTTAACTGCAATTATAATTTAAAATAATTATAATAAATAAAAATAACAAAACAATTAAAACTAGAGCAATTTTCTTGCTATTATGGTCTGCTGTTTTTGACAATCTCCGTGATATTTAGCACAAACAAAATGCTTGTTCTTTTTCATATTTTTGTAGAATTGCGTCTACTTGATAAATATAAATTTAATGAAACTTTCCGACATTAAAGGGTTTTTTTGCCAATTGTTGTCGGAAGGTTTCAGTGGCGAAGTCATAGTAACTGGTCACTGTACAGTACCGGCTTTAGCTGTAAGCAATCCACAGACACGTCAAAACGCCCTCCTTCGTCGGTATTTTGTAGCACCAGCGAAGTAAATTAATTACTAAAAAAAGGCTACTCAAATAAGCTAAAAAAATTTAATACGTCTTCTTGACATCAGAGACGCTACAACACTGCTGTAGAAAAAAATAACGTGCCAAAGGAGGGTTGTAAGATAGTGAAGCTTCACCTTCTGCCAATTCTCCTACTATCCCTTTGCTCTAGTTCCAGCACAATGCATCGCATGTGTAGGGGTCATCTCCCTAGTGCTGGTTCAAGATAAAAAAAATTTACTCACACAAAGGCGCAGTAATGAACATCAGAAAAAAATGTGTTTTATGACTTACTCCAACTCTGGCGTTGAACCCAGAACTTTTGATTTATTATTCTGCGTTCTAACTACTTCAGCCATCATCGCTTTGTGTACTTTTAGTAACTCTTATATAAATTTAAGAAAATTACCCAATAAACACCAGTTCAAAATTAAAAATCTTGAAATGTTTTGATGAAAATGTTTAGATGTTTGTTGATTAAATAAAATGTAATTAAAAATAAAAATACACATTTTGTATGTATGTAATACAGACAATAAAAAATAAACTTATCGTGTGAAAATATTTCATGCTACACTGTGTTTAAGCAATTAAAAAGAAATAACATTTATGGCTGCTTAATAAACAAATATAGTATATGTAGATATGTGTGTTTACACATGTATTGCCTAAAAAATTAAATCATTTCCAAAATAAAAATAATTTAAATAGTTCATTTTAAAACTGCGCAAAGAGTATGTTCTCTTTAACACAGCTCATAAAAATTATTTGGTTTAGTGCTATCAGCCCATTTCTCGGAACAAATGCATATACTGCTTCAAAAACGAATAAATAATAAAAAAAATTTAACTTTCGAAATAATTGCAGTATAATTTTTAAATTCTAAAAACGTTTGTTAGTTTTCATTATGTGTTTTCAAATAAGGTCCTATAATGTTTTGACTCCTTGTTTTTGATTAAATTTCCTATACGTTTTTCAGCTCCTTTTACTATAATTTCATCTCTTCCCTCTTTTTCTAATATTAAACGTGCTTTCCGTTTAAAATCAACTACTTAAATTAGGAAAATTTATGAACTGAAAAAAGAAAATTCAAACCCTGCACATGTATGTATGTATGTATATATGTAAGTGACTACTTGCAATTAGTAAATACGTGTTAATATTGAATAAGTCAAAAATAAGTTCGAATGTCTGGTAATTTGTTTGAGTGTTTACACACTTGCGTGTAAGTTCATTTGAAAAATTTGAAAAATGATGCAATTACTAAGGTGGCAGCATTACAGAAATTCGTGTGTTTGTGCTTTGAGTAAAAAAAATTTGCACTCATAACTTTTAAGTACAAATAATAAATTTTTTAAAACGAAATACGAATTGCTATAAAATAACGTAAATTAAATTGCTTATCACTTTTTTTTAACAATAAACACTGTTAAACAAATGTGTTTGTGTAGAATTGACATTTTATGTCGCAAACTAAAACAGAAAAAAAAAATCATCAGTTAACGCAGTGATGCTACCTGGTTAATTGTATTATAGTTCTAGAAAATATTGCTAAATAACTATATGTCTGTTTTTTTACTCTAAATTGGGTACCCGCTGGATCCCAATTTTACCAAAAAGCGTTTTCTGACACAAAAATTGGGTAAATGAGAGAGTAATGTTCTTGTTCTTCTTGCACCAAACAGTCCGTAATATTTCTGCCGGCTAGTTTGTGCAAGAAGAACAAGCAATCAGCTGTTTCATAAATAAGCAATAATGAAGAAAAATAAATGTTCCCAACAGTGGAAAATGTTGGAATTTTATACTAGATATAAAAACAAATAATAATACAAATTATTATTTCCTGACGATGCTACCTATTTGGTAGCGAAATATAGAAAAATAAATAATTATTAAAAAACTTTTCGCTCAAAAATAAATATAATTAAAAAATTTTAATAAAAGTCAAAATAAAAATAGAAGTGAGACTAAAACAAATAATAGTTAATTTTATTTGATGATTTAATTAAAAATTATTTGGGTTTTCTTTAATTGACCTGTATAAGCGAAATTACTGTGTTTTTATGTTTGTATGTGTGTAGATTTGTATATGTGTAGATTTATATTATACGTACATGGTCATATCCATTGGCGTTTCCATTATGTGGTAAATTTTAAGGTTTTTTGTGTTTCCTTACTTTTATACAACTTTCCCTCTTATTCAGATAAATCATAGTTACCGAACTTTACCAGAAAAGTAAAAAAAAAACACACCTATTGCCTTGTTGGCAATATCGTAAAATATCTGTTTTTTCCAAAAACATTAAATTATTGTTTCAAATTACCATTAGATCGTGTTTTGGTATAGTTGTGTTCCATTTCATTTCTTTTTTTTACAAATAAAGGGTGGTTAAATTTCAAGGGCCGATGTTGATTTTGAATAAAACACAAACTATTTAGGAAATTATTGTAATTTTATTTTATTATGATATATTGGTATTACTCAATTATGTATGGAACAAAATATCGGCCAAATGGGCACCGCGACCACGGCGGCACACCTCCATCCGATGGTCCAAATTTTCAATGACCCTGAGGCATAATGGATGTTCTATGCCGTTAATGTGCCGAATTATCTCATCCTTTAGCTCTTGAATTGTTGCTGGCTTATCAACGTACACCTTTTCTTTCAAATAACCCCAAAGAAAAAAGTCCAACGGTGTCAAATCACATGATCTTGGCGGCCAATTGACATCGCCATTACGTGAGATAACACGGCCATTGAATTTGTTGCGCAAAAGAGCCATTGTTTCGTTAGCTGTGTGGCAAGTGGCACCGTCCTGCTGAAACCACATATCGTCCACATCCATATCTTCCAATTCGGGCCATAAAAAGTTCGTTATCATCTCACGATAGCGAACACCATTCACAGTAACTGCCTGACCGGCCTCATTTTGGAAAAAATACGGCCCGATGATGCCGCCAGCCCATAAACCGCACCAAACAGTCACTCTTTGTGGGTGCATTGGTTTTTCGACAATCACTCTTGGATTCTCATTCGCCCAAATGCGGCAATTCTGTTTATTGACGAATCCACTGAGGTGAAAATGTGCCTCATCACTGAAGATGATTTTCTTCGAAAATTGATCATCCACTGTTGCCGTGGTCGCGGCGCCCATTTGGCCGATATTTTGTTCCATACATAATTGAGTAATACCAATATATCATAATAAAATAAAATTACAATAATTTCCTAAATAGTTTGTGTTTTATTCAAAATCAACATCGGCCCTTGAAATTTAACCACCCTTTACAATGAAACTGCATCGATAATCAACACTACATTCAATTTAATGTGTACTTGGTAACACTATTTCTTCATTTGGCTTTTTAATTGCGGGAAGTGCTAAAAATTCACTTACAAGTAGCGTTGCCAACTGTGAAGTTTTACCTATTTTCAGTAGTTTTTTATATAAACATGTAGAATTTAATTGCTTTTTCCAAAAATTTCCAGGTTTATACTGCAGCCACACGTTCAAATTATTCACATACACTTCTCAAAATTCATGTGCATTGGTAGCTGTTTCGTAGGCTGCACGCAAGTTTTGAACAATTTAAAAACAAATTCATTTATCAAGATGGCTTCCCTGTTCATAAGAATAGGTATCAGCTATTTTCTTGGCCATAATTTCAAAAGTTCTTCAGGAAATTTGTAAGCAAACTCTGATCACATTTTAAAAGTCTGAACGTGTAACACCCCAAGTAAAGGTCACTGACGATTTTGATATTAGCACCAAATGAAATGTACCTATAGACCAGCTAAACCATATAACAAACATAGATTAATAATCGTAATCCTATTATTATGCTCGTATTCGCTTGTGTGCGAATCTGTGGTCAAGCAGGTATTATTATTACCACCGCAGCACCAGCAGCAGTTCGCCAAATAACAGCAACAGCAATAACAAAAACTTATAAAGAAGTAATTTTATTTTTAAAACACTATTGGTTGCTAATTATAAAAAAAGTTATTTTTTTCTAATTTTCTAACGATTTTCCTCAGTAAAAAAAGTTAATTGATTTCAATTATGAAATAAAAAAACGTTTATTTATTTCACAAATTCTAAACAAATTGATGATAGTTTGTGCACATGTGCGTGTATGATGAATAATGTGCTTTTTTGAATTATTAGTTTAGAACTACTCACACACACACGTGCGCACGCACACTCGTCCAAATGAAAACTTTTGTTAGGTTTTTTTTTAAAAAAATGATTTATTTATTTATGACTTGAGTACAATGTTGGAAGTGTTATATGTATATACATACATATATATGTACATATATCGTTATATGAAAGCAAAAAGGGCCAAGTTATAAAAAATTAAAAATTTACTTTGTGATTGACTGCATGACGGCGCACATGGGCATGTTCCACGAAAATTTTTTGATATTTCGTATTTTCAAACTCAATGTTCCTTCGTGTGTATCGATGTTTGGTTTTTTTTTAATAATGCTGGGAACACAATTAGTACGAACGACGAATTATTCGCTGCGAACTTTTTTTATTTGAAATAAAACACATTTGTGCATATGCAAATTAACACATATAGCGCCGTAGACGTCGCGTCGTGCGTGATGAAATCAACGATACAAGGCGTCTTTAACAAGGTGATGTTGTACTACCAGTCACGTTGTTTTTCTTCGAGATATGTCAAAAACAACTATTGCAAATATTACAAAAACAATGTGTTTTTGACGTTTGTAGTATAAAAGTAGGTACAACAAAAACTTAGGCATATTGTAATTTACGGAAAAAAATCGACAATCGAAAATAATGAAATTTGTAAATAAACAATTATAAATGAATACAGAAATTTACCAGAATTCTGGAACATAAAATGTGATACGGATATATATGAAACCAAAGATAAAAACATTAAAATGCATGGGAATTTCGCGCGGTATCGAATGCTGTAATTTGGGCCCAGCATACCTGTGTAAAATTTGTAACAGAACATCTAAGCATTACAAACATGTGTTTTCTTCCGTGTATATCGACTCCTATGCGCGAAATTATTGTATGTTACAAAACCTAAATTTTACATAAGAGCGTTTTTATTCCTTTTTTTGTTGTTGCTTCAGCATTAGCTGTCACATACGATAAAATGTACATAGTGTTATCTCCATAACTGTAACAATTATTGCTATAATATTTTATTAGCAGATGAATTAATGGATTTAGAACAAATTTGCATAAAAAAGGCGATTTCGAAAAAGATGTAACATACGATAATTTCGCGCACAGGGGTCGATATTTGTTTAGCAGTTGTATGCTTGTAAAGGGTGTCCCAACAAGAACGCAAGATTTAAATTTGGCGCCATTCGAAGTGTCATTGTTTGACATGTGAACAATTGTTATTGTTTGCTAGTAGAAGGTACGAGGTTAGTAAAAATGGAGCGCTACACGAATGAACAACGCATTCTCATTGTGAAATTGTTTTACCAAAATGGTGAAAGTTTTGCGGCTACAGTTCGCAAATTGCGATCAATTTGGGGTCACAATAATGCTCCAAAAGAGTCAACTGTAAAGAGATTAATGGATAAATTTGCCGAAACTGGGTCTGTTAGTGATGTAAAGACTCAAACGCGCCTTCGACCAGGTCGAGCGACCGAAAATGTCGCAGCTGTACGTGATGATGTCGCTCAAACTCCATCCACCTCAATTCGACACCGAGCTCAGCAAATTGGTGTCTCCAAATCAACTATGCAGCGAATTTTGACGAAAGATTTGCATCTTCATGCATACAAAGTTCAATTGTGTCAGGCACTGAAGCCAGCTGACCATGGACAGCGAAGGGAGTTCCTTAATTGGGTATTGGAGAGACAGCATGAAAATGCTGATTTTGCCGATAAAATCATCTTCAGTGACGAGGCCCATTTCCATCTTGATGGCTTCGTCAATAGGCAGAATTGTCGCATTTGGGGTGAGGAAAATCCTCGAGTGATTCACGAGAAGCAAATGCATCCTCAACGTGTCACTGTGTGGTGTGGATTTTGGGCTGGAGGAATCATTGGACCTTTTTTTTATGAAAATGAGGCAAGTCAAGCGCAAACAGTCAATGGTGTATCGTGAAATGATAACCAGTTTTTTCGTGCCTAGAATTGAAGAAATGAATGTGGAGGGCATGTGGTTTCAACAAGACGGCGCCACATGTCATACAGCCAGAGAAACAATTCAATTGCTGCATCAGTCATTTTCCGGTCGTGTTATTTCACGTTTTGGAGACCAGAATTGGCCGCTTAGATCGTGCGATTTAACATCATTAGACTTTTTTATTTTGGGTTTTTTGAAGTCGATGGTTTACGCGAAAAAGCCGACGACGACTCAAGCCTTAAAAAAGGAAATTGGACGCTGCATTAATGAAATCCCGCAGCATTTATGCAAAACGGTCATTGAAAATTTCATTAAAAGATCGCGTGTGTGCCAGCAAAGCCGCGCCGGCGGCTCAAAAAGCAACTCAATAATTGAGGAGGAAAGCATATCCATATAGTACTATTTCGCTAATGCTTACTTAGCTCATCAGTGGATTTTTCCTAATTTTTGAATACAAAACCAAGATCTATATGTTAAAAATTCAATTAATCAATCGAGAATTGAATTGAATATCAAACATACAAACCAAAAAATCTATAAACAAAAACATAACAATCCATGAGTTTACATTTATAACACACACATATTTCTATTTTTAGTTTTTTATTCTCATCTACACTAGGCTTGCCATTGGCCAGCATAACTAAAGTATTTTGAACCAAATGAAAAAATTAAAAAATGAAACAAAAGATACAAAAGAATATCAAAATTTTTTATACCGTGCACATGTAGTATTTTATATCAACTGAATTTATTTTGGGAATATATATTTATATATATGATTTTAATTGTGCCGTTTTCCCTTAAAAAATATTTTTTCCTTAAAAAATTTTGTAATAAAATGCTTTATGATATTTTTCATACTGTATGAGAATATCATAAGGTATGTAATAATAAATTTCACATATAGTTTTTAAGGGAAAAAAGCACAATTAAAATCATATATATAAATATATATTCCCAAAATAAATTTAGTTGATATAAAATAATGATAAATATTTGTTTTTATTGATTTCTTTTAAGAAAAGGCACGAATCTGAAAAATACACTATACCTTAAACCAATTATATGCAATAAGAAATTTTGAATAAGTTACTGCAATGAATTTTTAAGTTTCGTTATTAATTTTTTTTTTACTAATTTTATATATATTTTATTTTTGTTAATACAAATTATTATTTCCTGACGATGCTATCTATTTGGTAGAGAAATGTTGAGAAATAAATAATAATTGAAAAAATTTTATATATATATTTATACGAGAATGTAAATCTTTCCATTTGTTATTATTTTTAACTAATTTTACATATACATATAATGTATATTATTTTCTGAGCATAGGTCCCATTTAACTTTCCGTGTCACATATAGACATTGAATTCAAATAATTATTATTTTTTAATACTTTTGTTAAGCGAATGCTACACGATCAATGTTCAGCTTCAATTTTGTCCTTGTGTGCGTTATTTTACAAATATTGAAACTGAACATTGATCGTGCAGCATACGCTTTAGTGTCATCTTTTTTCTTTTGCAAAATCTGGTCGCCTTAGATATATGTATGCGATAAATGTACACACAACTGATGTTCCGTTTACGGTCGCTGCGTGTGGATTCAAAAACTAGAAACACATGTCCCCGTCATGTGGCTCGGTGTGTAGCCAGTATAAAATGCAGCAGATAAAACTACATGTGCCTGCAAAATTTGATTAATTTCTATGAATAAAATTCTAAGAGTCTTAACTGCAAGCGCTGAACTTAATTAAAAAGGTTTTTGTTTCGCCTGAAAAATTGTTACAATGGAACTTATGGCTTCTTTGATTTGAAATGACGATATGCATATATGAGTATATATGTATATGTACATACATATGTATATATGTATGTATGTATATACGTCAGAGGAGAAAATTATAAAATAAAAATTAAAAAAAAAATGTTCAAGAATTAAAATTAAAATCTTGAATTTTTGTATTCGATATGAATGTATTACAATTGCCATGAACTGTTTGCAAAAATTAATATCAAAAGAAGATTTACTTACTGCTAATGAAATGGCTCATATTTAAGCAAAGCATTTTTGTTTTACTTTAAAGCGTACATATGTACATATTTACTTTACATTAGAAAACAAATGCCGCATCAAAACCGCAAAAGAATGTTTTGTTTATATAAAGCAGTGGTTTATGTCAAAAACACCTGTACTGTTGCGAACTATTTACCCCTAATTTAGAAGACACAGTACGGCTATTACGAACTCCGCGGGACCGAGCAATTTTGTTCGTTATAACCTGAATAAGTATTTTTTTTATTGGTAGCCTTCATAATATTTTTTCACTATTTTCTTTAATATTTTTTTTTAAATATATAATGAAAAAAGGTCAATTAATAATATAAGTAATATTTTTTTTATTTAACTATTCTTTCAACTATTCAACGTTAGTCAAAATCCATAACGATTATTCATCTACATACATACATATTTTTGTTATATGGTTTAGCTGGTCCATATGCAGCATTTCATTTTGTTTGTATTGAAAATGAAAATTTTGTGTAAGATAAGTGCTCCCAGTTAATTGTGAATAAAATCACAATTTAAGAATGGAAATACTCGTATGGCTCATTTTATTTCTAACATATGCGAGTACGAAAATTAATAACAAAATTTCAAATTTTGTTTACTTTACATTTTTAATAAACTTTTTAAAAGAATTTTTTTTTTAATTTTCTTGAAAAAGGGCCTCTTTCTCAAGACATTCTGAATATCTCGTAAACTATAAGGATGTGCAAAAAATGTATAATAATATAATTTAAAGGTTAATTATCGATCCTTTCATATTTTTCTTAGTTCTATCGAAGAGCTAGTTCTCGAGTTATTGCCAATTAAGTGGAGCAACCTCCGCTTTTTCCTATATAACGGTAAATCTCGAGAACCAGATTCAAAAAAAGTAATTTATAGACACTGAATCGGAGTCACATATGTATTCAAATTGACTATGAAACCTTAGACCACAGAAAAATAATTTGATTTTGTTAACTTGTGTAATAATAATAACTCAAAATATGTACATATCGCACACTAAATCATAAACAGTCACAACTCAAAATTCATAAAGTTTTTAGGAGAGGCAAAAAACTATTTTTAGAAACATGATTGCAATTTTATAATTAAATTGTGTTCCACAGTAAAGAACATTATCTTTAAAGAAAGTCAACTTAATTTTTTTTAATTTTGTGCAATTATTATGAAAATAAGAAGATATTTTGAGTTGTGACTCTTTCATTGCAATTTGTTCAGTAAGTTGTGTGTATTATATCACATTATGACTTTTTAATTGCAAATAAACTAAATTCTAATAGAATTCTAATAGACTAAATTCACTCCCAGAATCGCTAAATATATTTACACTACTATCACTATTTGTACGAGAATCAGTTTCTTCACTTGAAATTTTTAGTGTAGATGTATAATGTTCAATATTTGGGCACGACATTTTCGACAGCTAAGTGAAAACTAAGGAATTAAATTTTGCATTGAACTTTTTGACAAATTTTTTAACTTTAAATGATGCACCACAAAATTTAACACTTTTTTCATTAATAGCGTCACAACTCGAAATAATACTATCAACGTGCAATTAAAATACTCAGTTACTAATAAACGCGTTGTCACAACTGGAAATAGTACTTTTTAGTTGATTACGTACAACCGGCACAAATAACATAAAAACAGAAATAACGGTATTTTTCCAGTTAAAGAAAACAGTGATGCCAACAAAATTTTTGTGGTCGTTAGAGATTTGTTCTGTGACCTCGATTATGCACTAAAAACGATTTTGAAAAATTTTGAGTTGTGACTGTTTATGATTTAGTGTGCGATATATATATGTATGTATATAAAATTTGTATATATTTTTTACTTTTAATGATGATAGATGATGATTTTTATGAATGATAGAGAACAGCTGATAGTGTTACCAAATTGTGGTAAATAATTTAAACTTTTAAATTACGCTAGTTAAAAATGGCCGCTCGTTTTTTGTTTATTATAACCGTATAAATTTCCATGCATTATTTTCATTGGTCTTAAAAAACAGTTTGTTATAAACGAAAATTCGCTATAACCATAGTTCGCATTAACCATACTAATTTTATTTTTTTTTATCTTTGACCAGCGCTCAGGAGATGACCACTACACATGCAGTGCATTGTGGTAGAACTAGAGGAAAGGGATAGTAAGAGAAATGATAGGAGGTGAAGCTTCACTATCTTTCAACTCTGCTTTTTTTGCATGTTATTTATTTTACAGCAGTGTTGTAGTGTCTCTGATGTCAAGGAGACGTATCCATTTTGAAGCTTCCTTTTTAGTAACCATTTTTAGCAATTATTTTACTTCGCCGGTGCTACACAATACCGCCGATGGAGGGCGTTTTGATGTGCCTCAAATATTGAGGGTGGCGACTACAGAACCCAAGGTTCTGGGTGTGCTTTATTGTGCCTTTGTGTCAGTTGTTCTCGCAAAGTGTTAGTGGCGAAGGCATAGTCACCGGTCGCTGAACAATACAATGCCTTCGTCGGTATTATGTAGCATCATCGGCGAAGTAAAATAATTAATAAAATGGTTGCTAAACACAGCTTCAAAATATGAATTTGTCTCCTTGACACCAGAGACGCTGCAACACTGCTATAAAAACAACAAATGTGCAAAAGTAGAGTTGTCAAAATAATGAAGCTTTCCTCCATCTGTCATCTCTAACGTAGGGGACATCTTCTGAGCACTGATCCCAAAGAAAAATTGTTGGAACCGTAGAATTTGTTCGTTTGTATGCAAAAATTTGTTATAAGCTATATTCGTTATTATCGAACTCCACTGTACATTATATTATTTATAGCATTGTTTATTTGCATTTCTTCTAATACTTATCAACCCATCCTACACGCAGGAGATTTATTGTACTTGTTAATTGATGTACACATCGTCATATGAATTCATAAAAGCCCTAAACTATATTGAAGATAATTTTACTGGAGAAGAAAAACACTTTTACGATTGCCTAGGACCTTTTAGTATTTTTAGAATTATTGCTCATTCCCATCGTCGTGTTAACATGAACTTGAAGTAATGCTGCAGCTTCAAAATTACACTTGAAAGTCCTCCTAAAATAATTTCCAATTCCGTATCATTTAATCCCGTCATACTTCCGCCAAGTATGTTACGAAGTGTAAATATTGGAAAACAAACGTCAAATGAATAAATAAAATACTGACACACACAAAGCTATGTACATATGTTTACGTACACATTTTATGTCAGATCAATTCGTCTAGTGTGTTTTGGAAAGAATAAAAAATGTGCGGCTTAAAAATTGCCGCCATATTTTGAAATAAAACTTGCCCGGAGAATTTGAAAGCAAATTTTTATGAAATTTTAAAAAATTATTAAAAAAAATGGGAGAATTTTAAAACTTGATATGCAAAATTTGATCTTGTAAGCCCCAAGTAAAGTTGAAGGTAACTAATACGCGTCAACTAAGTGATGCGGTATGTACTTTTGTACTTTCCTCGCTTTAAAAAAAGCAATTTACGCACCTCACCTTTTAATTCATCTAGTCGGCTGTTAAAATGTGTACAACGCGTCTTAAAGTTGATGATTGCCCAATTTTTGCGCGTGTTGCAAAGGGATGGATTATCGCTAATAATTAACGTAACATAATTAATACGGTTCTCAAATAACTACTGCTTTAATGTCAGAGAAAACGTTGCTGACTTCTTATATATATCATTTTGAAATTCAAGTTTTTGGATGCCATCAGCAGAGTTCTGCGTAGTTCTATCTTTAACATAATTTTGCCCTCCGAGTTCTCTGTATTCAATAGTATGTATTCATAAGGAAAATTTAATATGTAAATGATTTTTCATTTTGATTTACTCAAAGTTTGCTTTTTGTCACAAAAGATCTTTCACATATTGTGTTGTGTATGTGTATCACGTCATAATGTAATCAAAAATATTGACAAAATCTACTGTAGAATCTAAAGAAAATACATTATATGCATGTACATACATATGTATGTGTAAATTTCATTTATTTTATACTTCTTCTTCTTTTTTTACCTGCTTATTGAAGGGTCGTACGTGCGTCATTGTTGGCCGCCAAATATCACTAATATAAAAAGAAAACTCATACAAATTTGCTTTGTATTTCTGTAAAATTGTTAAATGGCCATAAAAACGTACTAACGGTATCAGCAACAATTCACTGCACAGCAGGCATGGAAAATTTAGTTCCATTGTGCTCTTGTCGGCTAGAAATATTCATACAGATAAAATATGTATATATATATATATATATATATGTATATAGCATGTGTACATGTGTACATGTGTAACACAGTAACGGCGCACAGTGTCGTGTCTTCATATGTATATCGTGTGGCCAAGAATGGAAGGAGTTGTAGTAAAACGCTGAAATTCGGCACAGCTACTTATTTTAATTGGTGAGAGATAACAAAATATAAAAATTCGTATATCCTGGAATTAAAAAAATGACTTAAAGCATAGAAGGCAATGTGAGAAGTAGTCTGTTCGTTGACTACAAAACCAAAAGGTCCTGCGTTCGATCCCAGTTTCGTACAAAGTCATAAAACATTTCGCATTTTTTCTGATGTGTATCAGTGTGACTTTGTGTCAGTTGTTGTCAGAAGGTTTCAGTGGCGAAGGGGTTTTTTTTTTTTTTGGCGTGTGAGGTAGGGTTGAAAATGCCTTCGCACTTACAGAGACCGTCGTCTTCTGCGTCGAGTGGTGTTGCCACTAAAAAATTCCCTCCTCCTCCTCTGGGTAGATTCCTCCCCGGAACCGCTTTCCGCATTACTTCGGGAAGGCCCAGAGCCACGTCCCAATCAGAACCACTCTCACACACCCACGTCTTGGTCCGCCAAGTCCGCCAACACCAGCGGCTTTAGCTGATAGCAATCCACAGGCAGATCAGAGCGCCCTACTTCGTCGCACCAGCGAAGTAAAATAATTACTAAAAGAGTCTTTTAAAAATAAAGCTTCAAAATTTAGTACGTCTTTACATTCTGTAACCAAAAAAGGTGCAAAAAGCAGTGTTGTAAGATACTGAAGCTTCACCTCCTGTCATCTCTCGCACTATTCCTTTCCACTAGTTCAAGGCATTGCATATTGTCATATGAATTCACAAAAGCCCTAAGTTACATGCAACAAGTTTTACAGGAGAAGCAAAATACTTTCAAACTAACTTCTACGCTTGCACTTAGGTATTTCTGAAATTTTTTTATAGGAACATTATTTCTAATTACAGGCGTGTAAAATTTTGCAGGCACATGTATTTTGATACTATGTCGATTTCGAATTTTTTTTTACTTATGGCTTTTTGAAATCATATGACGATATGTAGCAGGTATCTCCTGAGTGCTGGTCCAAATTAAACAAAAACAATATTCAGATTTTTTAAGGACACTTCTTTTTACTTACAATTTGTGCACTTTATTCTTATTAAATCAGCTGTTTGATATCGTTGCTTTCATTTTATTTATATCATACGTGTAAACATGAAAAATACTTTTGTTCTCTTTTCTTAAACACGGACAGAATTTCATAATGTTTTCATTCTATAAAGTCTGAAAGTGGGGAACAGAGGAATCGCTGCAGTGTAACGTAACGAGTAGCGGTTCAAACTGTGGAAAGTTAAAAAGGTGTGTTTTAAATGAGAGCGAATAGAGCGAACAGCATGTGTAGTTGCAGTAGAAATTAAAGCGTAACGTTGGAACCCTTGAACTTTGTCAGCTGATTGCCTATAATAAATTTTCAACAGTAGGGACAATGAACAAACTAGGGTCACCATTTTTCTAAATTTAATTTTATTTAGGATATTACATTTTAGTCCTGAGTTCTTTTTTAGCATACGTTTATAATAATATTAAATTTTTGTATAAAGGCTCAATAAAATAACTTAACCTAACCGAAGTGAATACATAAGTTTCTAAAATGATTAAAGCCCAAATTCATAGTCATTAGTTAGCTAATAGCAATAGTTTAACCAATAATATTTGATTCACAGCTTTTTGTTTACTATTAATTAAACCGCCAAATGTCATTGGTTAACCAATAGTTAGACAACAGCTGATTAGTAAATTGTTATTAGTATTTCTGTTTTGATATCATCTACCATAATATAATATATAGATATATATATATATATATAATAATATCAGTTTTTTTATTTTCGATGATATTTTGGTTTTCCAATTCCAATTCCAATTCCAATTTCCAAACCAATTTCAGCAATTCAATATTTTACGCGATAAAGTTCGATGAGCGCGCGCTTGTTTTATTCATTTTTAAGAAATAATATAACAAATGTTTGTTTGTACTTATCAATTGCCATATGGCAGATGGCAGAAGAAAGTACGCAATTGCCAGGTTATCCCATACAATATATATTTAAGCGACCTATGCCTTCACATAGGAAGTTAAATTATATATAAAATTCTTGAGTATGATGGTATCCACCAGTAACAGCAACGTAATTAATAACGAAAACCACAACAACCGTAAATGATACAGTTACCCGTAGCAAATCCATTAACCAGTGCGAGCGAGACGCAAAACTCTCGAAGGCCAAACAACAAAAACAGTCCTGATCGCACTTAAATAATAATTACGATGACGCGTGAGTTGTTCTTGAACCCAGAGCTGCTTTACTACTCGATATAACAAATGTAGATAAAACCCATATGCTATAACAGTGCTACCAATATTGAAAATTAAAAGATTTTTAGGGTTACCATTCTTTGGTTATACTGAGAATGTTAGTTAAACAATACACTGTGAATTTGGAATATTAGTTAAACAATAGTTATCTTTTTAGTTTACTAATAATTAACTAATGACTGTGAATTTGGGTCTGAGAAAATGAACATTTACCGACCGCTTGTCAAATTTTGTATCCATATGCTCTCCTACTCAATAAAATTTGCTTTTACATGATAAGGTTTTTTTTCTGCATGTCGTAATATTCTGTATTACCATGTAAAGGTACCTTAACACATTGCCCCAGAGTCATATAAAAAAATGTGAGTGTTAATGCTCATAAATGAAAAAAAAATTCTTTGTATTTTCTCACTTGTATATTGCAACGTATAAAGTAAATTTTCGAATACATAAACGAT
The DNA here is from genome assembly GCA_963924685.1 of Dexiosoma caninum. NCBI lineage: Eukaryota > Metazoa > Arthropoda > Insecta > Diptera > Tachinidae > Dexiosoma > Dexiosoma caninum. The sequence continues at coordinate 106,485,729 of OZ004725.1, read as the reverse complement.
GAAAGCAAAATATTTTCTAGTCTCTCCCGCATGCATGCGAAGAAGCAGTAAAATCTAAAACGTTTCTGTTCGTGCTCATATGCGAACAGTGAGAGAATATTTCGGTAATTTGTTCATAAGTAGGGGTACATGGCATATGAGTTACAAAATACAGAGAAATGTAATGTAGCGCTATTATAACAATATTCCCCATATATTTTATTCAAAATTTTTGTATTATTGCCATTTCTTTTCTTAAATTAAAGTGTCCATATGTTTTCATCATATTCTCAAATAGTTCCATTATTGATTCTATTGGTTATAAATCATCACAAATCCTTCAAAAAATATTTTTTTTAACATTATTTTTAATTTTATTTAATTAGGATGTAACGCGTATATTTTTTTTTGGCCGCGCCGTTCAGTCGTTGTACACACCAGAAAATTATTAATTCTTTGCGTATGGTAACATTGTATGCTCGGAAATACTTTTGGAAGCAAATCTGATCATAAAATCACTTCTGAGATAATAAAGAGTGTTGTTTAGGGACAAGAGAACAAACGATACCGATAACTATGGTTTCACAGCTGAATTTGTCAAACTGTATTGACATTTCTATCCAGTAAGGAGAGGGAAGAGAGAAAGCGACTATAGGCCTTTATTCATGAAGACGACCCTGGGCAGAATTATGGGCTTAGCACTGTCATTACCTACTGGCTTGATGTGAAGGAATCTCCTCTGCTTTACGGTGCTTACAATTGGTGGACGCTGTGAAAATGTCAGTGTTACTGTAGGCTTTTAGCTTGATCTGCACTAGACTCATCTCCTCTACTAGGGCCTGATTTGCTATTCTTGGTTGGATTCCTTCCGCCCTTCTCTTGAGGCAGGGGACTAGACTGCTAGCATTAGGGCTAAATATAGTTAACTCCTGCCCAGACTGGACTATGTAAACGCTGCTATTCTGGGGTACCGGAGACATGTCCGGGTCGACTACATGGTCCCTTTTAACTTTCTCGGTAGGTCATTCGGCTTCGAGATACCGAATAGGAACTTCTAGTCTGATGATCCGGACGTCCCGACAATGCCTTTAAGATCTATATCGGCGGCTACAGGATGCTGAACAAAGTGGGCTGTGGTATACACATAAGCGGTCCTAACATTAGGCTTTCGTATAGGCTGCCTGACTACTGCAGTATATTTCAGGCGGAAATCATAACCATACAGAAGGCTGTGAAGGCCAGTTGGATAGCGGGATTTTCCCTGAAAATCTTCTGATTTACTCTGACAGTGCGGCTGCAATTGGATACCTGGCGGTCTTCACTTCGACGTTCGTCATCGTCCATGAATCCAAGGTTTTCTCAAGGAAATCTCGGAACATTCCAAGGTGAAGCTTACATGGGTTCCGCGACACCGGAACATCGTCAGTAATTTCACTTGGAATTTTCCCAATTCCAATGACACATATTTTTGGGAATTAAACGGCCAAAGCAGCTCAAATAAAACCCAAGCAAAATACTCGTACATGTTAAAAATATAAATGAACTACTTTCCATAAACTGGCTCTATGTGTACAAACGTTAAACCATTCAAGTGTAATTTTATAATTGACTAGAACTTAATGGCTGCTGCCATAGAGGAAATAAATGTATTGATTCTGAAATATTTGAAAAGGAAAATGCGATTTTAAGAAAATAATCGTTATGATATCTGGACGTACAAGCATTGACTTTGAAACCATTCGCAAATGTTTAGGGTTAATCGGCGAATGACGACGAATAAATGCTGAAAAATAAAACAATTCTTTTACGACTTTGTCGCCTTCTAGGGAATTCCTAACATGTCAGGCAAACATATGTACATATGTATGTTTGAAAATTTTTATATACATACATATTTAATAATTATATTTAAATTGCATTTCGTTACCTTCCCACAATACAAGGTAATGAAAAGCAGAAGTACAACGGTTATGTATGTACACATTTGTATATTTTATGCATATGTATATTTCATCGCTTTTCCATACATATGTATTAGATATACATATGTACATTGATACAGTTACACTTTTGTATAGATTCGTATCTAGAAAGTTTTGTGTATGTGATTTTTATACAAATTTTCCTGCAAAAAAAAAAACTAGGCCGCTGACCTGGCGTTTTTGAGTTCTCTACTGACGTCATGAATGAACTCATTCATGTCAGCAAAACGTTGCTTTCACTGCTCTTCTATCCCTCACTTCCGTCTGTGTTAGTAGGGGGGTATTTAATATTTTCCTGTCTCTAATAGAGGTAGTATGTATGGGTATGTATATGTGTATGTACGAGTATATACACAGTTAGTTGCAACAATCAGATATACAGACTCATTTCGGAGAGTGAGAAAGAGAGAGGTGCTTGCATTCAGCTTGCCAATTTGGCTGGCTGGTTTTTGTTTAGATATTTGTTTGTTTGTTTGTTTGTTTGTTTGTTTGTTTGTTTGTTTGTTTGTTTTTATATGATTTTGGCTAGTTTTGAAATATATTTTTTTATTTTTTACACAAAAGAAAAACTTTTATTTATTTTATTTTTATTGTTATCTTTTCACAAATCTCTATTCTTTTGTCATCATCATTACTATTTTCCAAATTAGTTTTAATATGCCTTGTAGTCATATGAGTGTTTATTTACATGTTCAATTTTACGAGTGTGTACATACAAGTATATGTATGTATGTATATATATGTCGTACGTGTATTTACTTTTGTGCTTGTATTGTTAAAGAGAATTATGAAAATTATGAAAAAAGAAACTTTTCTCATTTTCTTTGAGCTGTGTTGATTTGCATTTACCTATAAAAGATTTCTTTTAGTTTATAATTTCTGAAGGCTGGAATTTAAATGAAATTCAATCCCAATCCCCATCAAGTTTAATAAGTATGGATTGTTGGTTTCAGACCCGAAAAGTGCAATGAAATGAAAATCAATAAAAATTAAATCTTGTTTTTATTTTTCATTATTATTACTAACAATTAAAAAAAACAACATTATTATCAGGAAATGTATTTTTTGTACATTGCACAGTAAATATAGGCTTATCCATTTACTGGTATTACACCCGCCGATCTGGCAAGGCTATGAGCTAATAAATAACTGTCATCTGAAGTGTCATTTATTTAGAGAAACATTTTTTTTTATCTTGGACCAGCACTCAGGAGGGGTCATCCTACACATGCGATGCATTGTGCTGGAACTATAGGGAAAGGATAGTAGGAGAAATGATAGAAGGTGAAGCTTCACTATCTTACAACACTGCTTTTTGCACGTTATTTGTTTTTACAGCAATTTTGTTGCGTCTCTGATGTGAAGGAGACGTATTAAATTTTAAAACTTCGTTTTTAATAGTCATGTTTATTAATTATTTTACTTCGCCGGTGCTACACAATACCGACGAAGGAGGGCGTTCTGTCGTGCCTGTGGATTGGATACAGCTGAAGCGATTACTTCGCCGATAAAAAAGTCATGAAGCATTTGAAAACCAACATTCGTCAAGTTATCGCCGAGATACGGCACAAAATGTGCGAAAATGTGGTGAAAAACTGTCTCAAAAGAATCGACTGCTGCAACGAATCTAGAGGTGGCCATTTAAATGACATTTTATTTCGTTCATAACGACAAGGTCCAAGTATTATAATTAAATAACAGTTTCATCGAAACTATAGTTTTATATGTGTTTTATTTAACTTTACTTGTGAAACCCAAACCGAACGAATAACCCTGTATAAGAAAAATTAAAAAATAAATTGCTTAATCTAAACACAAATAATGATATTATTAAACATATTATGCTTTTTATCCAAAAATTCAAAACTATTTACAGTTAAAATAATAAAACCAAAACAAATGAATTAAATATAAAAAAATAATTTTTTAAGCAACATAAATAATAATTAAATTGTCGAAAGATTTCCAAATCAAACACATTTTCTATTATATCCACATAAATTAAAATAAAAAAAAACATCAGCAATACTTTTGCTGTGTAATAGGGGGACAGGTTAGGTTAGGTCGGCATGTTGTTGGATGTAAAAGTAAAGAAAAGTCTCGGAATCTTGGGTCCAATTTATTATGGCAAGCGGGGCACGCTTTGAAAAGAGGATATGCAATACCAAACATCAGAATTGTGGTAGGGGCTTAAGGAAAAACAATTCCTTAATATCATACGAAATGACTGCAAAAATATTGCTCAAACTGCTTTTGATTTCTTCGCAACTTACGAACTGTCAAAGTTTTCTTCAAGTTGCAGCAGACGAAAAGAACATAATAAAACAGAACAAATGCTGTGAAACTAAACGTTTTCAAGATTCCTATAATGGTGTTTTATTTTCAACCAAAAGTGCAATGAACAAATTGCCCGATTTTGCCCTTTTCATTTAAAAGATTTTCTTTTTAATTTTCCTTTTCCATTATTCATGTAATGAGACCAGGGTGTTCTACGAAACACAGAACTGATACAAAAAATGCAATTTCGTTGCCAAAAAAACGTGTGTGAAGCATAAAACTGGCACTAAAAAGAGGGTTATGTTGAAAAAAATTTATCTTTTTATATTGTTTGCATTAACATGTTCATGGACGAATCGAAGTAGGGAATGGGCGGAGAGTCAGTTTCAGAATTGACTGACTATTGCCGTATTTTCGTTTTCAAAAATTCTCATGACCATACAGCAGTGTTATCCAAATCTTCATTTTCTGTGCACAATTGTGCTACAAAAACAATAACAAAAAGTCACACCGACGCTTGTTCTCTTCTATTTCAGTTTGATTTCAGTCGTTAATTGAGTGTTAACGAGTGCACATGTGCGGATGCTTACTGCTTTTTTTCAGCTTTATTGTTTTTTCAGCTTTGATTTAATTTCAAAATAAACCAGCAAACAAAATAGTATAATGGAAGACAAAAATCTTTGTTTTAGCATTAAAAATGCTTTTGGTAACATGCAATGCATTTTATGTTACCAAACATTTAAAACAAAGAAAACATTTTCTATTAAAAGGCATTTTGACCTTTTCACAAAGAAATAAATAAATTAAAAGAGGAAAAAGGAAAATGTTTTTTCTTGAGCAAAAAAACCTTTATATGCAAAAAATTAAAGAATGGGTTCTGCAAGAAGAGCAAAATGAGGAAATTTTGCAAAATAAAACATTAAAAATGGAGATTTCAAGCCAAATAAGTTTGGAAATCGCTCAGCAAGGCAGACCATTTATGGATGGAATGCTAGCAAAAAATATTTTACAAAAAACTTTTCAAACGTTAAATTATAGAAAGTCAATTCTGGAAAATTCTAAATGATTTCTATTTTCCAGAGTTAAAAAGAAATGCTTTGAAATTGTTATCCCTTTTTCCTTCTACATATTGCTGCGAACAAATTTTTTCCGACTTAAAATTCATTTGTTCCAAGCAGAGAAATAAATTAAGTTCTTCAAATTTAAAACATATTTTGTTAATAAGAAATTGTTACAAAATCTTAAATTTGGAAAACTTAATTTATAATGCCTAAACACACTTAGTTTTTTAAGTTTTAATTGTAAATCAAACTCTACCAATCAAATATATGTGAAAAAAATTGCCTAATTCTGTAAAAACTGAGGCATATTGAGTGTTTAATATTATTAACTTTTTCTAAACTTCATTTCCATTTTGCTTTTAAAAGTAAAATTCATTACATTCATAATGCTTCGTTTTGTGTTTGCTGGGCAATATTATCTTATCCAATACAGACGCATGTCATTTATTGAGAGTTTTGGTTGACTATGCCATACAGCTTGTTTCTATTTGAGAGCAAAAATACCCTGGACGAGCTGATTTCGGTTTGGCCGTTAGAATATCATAACGGCGTCGTAGGAGGGTTACCTGTACTTAATTGTTTTTTTTTGCTGCATCTTTTATTAAAACTAATTAAAATTTTAATTGACCACGACAAATACATATATTTATGCCTGACCTGGGAATATGTAAAATATTATTTGTTGCCAGTTCAATTAATAAAAATTAAATAAAATCATTTCACATGCTGCTATATTTCAATAAAATAAAGTTTGAATTCTCGTTCATTGTATATTTGCAATTATTCTATTAAATATATGTGCAAATACTTCGATTTATTAATTTTCGTTTGTCTTTGCTTTCGTCTTTACAGTGTGCAATTTTATCATACATGAGAGATGTGTCACAAATGTTGTTACTCCTTGTTCTGGTATTGCACCATGCATTATAAAAGTAAGTAAAATATTATTGAGTTCATGCAAGAAAATCATTAAATTAATTTATAAGAATAACAAAAATTAAAGAAAAAATTCCAAATATTATTTATAGAATCCTGTTGCGCACTGTTGGTCCGAACCAACTACACATAAGAAGAAGTTTTGTACAGTCTGTCGAAAACGTTTAGATGAAACACCATCTGTACACTGCATAGGTAAGCAAATATTGTAAGAGCTTTTCCTTTTGTAGCCTCCAAGTGTAAATCTCCGAAAAAGAATTTAATATGCGCTTGACTAAAATGTGTGAAATCCTGTAGAAAACAATACCAAATCTAGATAGCTCTTTCAAAATACAGGGTCGGCCAAAAGTGACACCTAAGTGTAAAAATTTAGTGCTTTTTTTCTTTATTATTACTTTCTATTGTTTTTCTTTTCTATATAATATTAAGTTTTTATGATATGCAAAATAATATCAGAGAGATGACCACCATTTTAATCGATGTCAAAATGGGCTCTGAGACAGACATTTTGCATAATTGCACGCAAAGTTTCAGGCTCTATTGCCCTTATCTTAGCGCCAATGTTGTGCTTTAGCTGCTCTATAGTTGGAGCATGTTCACATACACTCATTCTTTGAGTTGGAGTTCTTTGCGGAACTATGATTCAACATAATGATTGTTTACATCTAGAGCATACTTCATTTAAGGAAATTTTTGATGTTGTATCGAATCTGGAATTAGACCTTAACTTTATGTTGCGTGTAAAATCCATTAAATCATCGATATTAAAATAATTATTAGTTAGGTTAAACTTTGTGAAGAACATTATATTTGCAGGTCCTTTTTAGTGAACAGGGAATCGCACAATTGTATAGTCTAGGTCATAACATGTAAATTAGTAATACTTTAAAAACGCATCGAGTTATACCAATTGCCAAACAGAAAGATGCATTTCGTTTCTTGGTTCAGCACTCGGGAGATGACCTCTACACATGCGATCCGTTGTGCTGAAACTAGAGGAAAGGGATCGTAAGAGAGATGACAGAAGGTGAAGCTTCACTCTGCTTTTGCACGTTTTTCGTTCATAGCAGTGCTGCAGTGGCTTTGCTGTCAAGGAGACGTATTCTATTTTAAAGCTTTTTAGTACGATTATTTACAGTTAAAGCCGGTACTATTCAGTGACAAGTGACTACGTCTTTGCCATATAAACCTTCCGACAACAACTGATACAATGACACATTAATGCCTATCAGAAAAAATGCGCGCCTGGTGTCCAGTTCAGGACTTTTTGATTTTTTTGGCAACGAGCAGACTACTTCAGCCTTCGCCACCCTCAATGTTTGTATGAAAGCATGTGTAAATGGTGTGATGAAATACGTCAAAGTGATGTCCAAAACATATTCGTGCTGAAGTTTCTGGATATTCTGCAATCAATTTTCACTTGCTTCTGTACTAATCTTGGTTTTCTTGATCGTTCCAAGTCACTAACACTACACCTTGTTGTCGGAACCGTGCTATTAACCGGATAATTGCGATTTGCCTATGTGCATTTCTGTTGTGGAAATAATTTCTATATGTTCGCTTCGTCAGTAAAATTGAATGATCATTGGAATAGTAAAATTCTACCAATTTGGTTCGTTGCTGGGTCGTTAAATTTTGCTTGGTAGTGTAACACAGTTCGATGAATGAAAAACATAAAAAATTATGATAAACAAAAAAGTTATTACATTATTACACGGAGACTTGAGACTTTTGGCCCACCCTGTATAACCTTGCGGGTTCACTTGTTCTCGATATATTAAAACTTGTGCACTGAGATCCGAAACAGTTTTGATCCTTCAAATTGCTGTGTAGTTTGAAAAGCATAGAAGTTTCGGGTTCCAGGAATCGTTCGGCACAGGCTGAATCTTTCTCTTAAGGAGCCCTTTTTCAATAGAAATACTCGTACATTCATCAGCAGTTAGAAAATTGAAATCAATTTTGCATATGTTTTGTATGAACCAATCGAACAATTATTGAGAAGTCATTATTTGATTTTTGTTTGGTAAAACAAGTGTTGTTTTTGCTACAGTACTTTAGACTTAACTGCCTTTTACTTAAGTGTACATTTGACTTAACTGCGTAAAATTAAATTTTCTTGTCAATATATATTTCAAAAAAATCCAACACAATTTCGTTTTTTAACTGCTCTTTCCGTAGCTGCACATACGAAATATCAATGATAGCTGCACTTTGACTTAACTATCTAAAATATATTATTTATTTATTTATTAAAAAAAATTAGCGGAGACGTTCTCGAGTTATAGACTTAGCAAGACATTTAGCGAATAATTTTTATTTTGTAAATATCTGATGTTGATTTTTCTGTTTGCTCAGATTTAAATTTAAAAGAGAATTAAATAGAAATTGGAGAAACGATTCAAGGAATCTGCTCAAGAATTATTAATCGTAGAAATAACAAAGTAAAATATTTAAAATTACAAAATTTTAATGTTTGCGAAATTTTTTCAGTTTGTGAATATTATGCCCATCTGGAGTGCCAAGATTTTGCTGTGCCCGATTGTACTGAAAATGCCACCTACGTACCCGGCAAGGAGTTACTAAATGTTAAACATCAAGTAAGTTTTAAAATCAATAATTAAAATATAAAAACATAAGAAAAACAACAAATAAATAAATACTACGATGTGGTGTTAATCGATAGATTTTAATGATTTCGAAAATGATTTTGACAGTTTTTAAGGATTTAAGCTGGAAATTTATAAAAGATTCATGACATAGCTCCCCGAAACTGATTTCAGATTACAGACATAGCGAACATAAAGTGAAAAGGTAGGATATGAACACGCGTGTGCATGATTAATGGTGAAAGAAACCAAAATGGCGGGGCAGTTGTAAATTTGAGCTTCTTTATAAAAAAAAAATCTTGTAATACGATGCATCAAAACTATTCTCGCATTCTATTTACACTGAATTAATATATATTTCTACAAAGCTAAAGATTTATATGGACTGAATACAATACTTACTAATGACTATACAGAGTGGGCCAAAGCAGCCTTTGAAGACATTCTGCTAAAGTTTGTATTAACTTTCTTTGATTTAATTTTCTCCTTAGTAAACTATCAAGCGTTCACAAATAGATTTACTATGGGCCTGTTCGTAAATACATTACTGCGCTGTATAATATGCGCATCACATTCGTAAATGAACAGCGTGGCAACTCTGCAATTGCCAACCGTTCGTAAGTTCACCATTGCAAATTACTAATAATAAAAATTATCACTGAATTGGATTTATAAATATAAGATTTTTTAATTATTATCTTTATAATTAAATTATAATTGCTCAATTTCCAAGGTCAGTTGTAGGGTTTATCGTTTAAAAAAATACGATATGTCTTTATCTGCTTGTGAACAGTCAAATTTGTAGTATGGTTATTTAATCGTATTTTTATTTTTGTTTTTATTTATATTTTCTTCTTCTAAACAAATTTGACACTCATTCCATTTTATTCAATGAAATTAAACGAGGTATGGCAATTTCTTATCTAGAAGGAGGGCGCTCTGATGTGCCTGTGGCTTGGTTACAGGTGCAGCCGTTACTGTTCATTTTATAATTGTTTTTCTATGCAAACTACACGATTTTACGTGACTTGTCGTATCATCCAAATCTCGAAATAAATTTATCATATACTTTTCCACAATTGAGATTTTTTCGTTGGTAAAGGCAAATAATCAAGTAAGCAAATCATGAACATAATAAACAGCTGATTAGCAAGAGATGAGCGAAATAATCATATTATGCAGTTCTTTGATGCATTCACGAACTGGCTTTGTGTGTAACAGTCGTGGTTCCTTAATAAATTTTAGAATTAAGATTTAAAAATTCTAGAAAATTCATCACGATCCGATAAACAATATTTTTATAAATAAAATTTACTTCGTTTTATAGCACCATTGGCGAGAAGGCAATCTACCGTCAAATTCAAAATGTGTTTACTGCAAAAAGACCTGTTGGTCCTCCGAGTGTCTAACAGGTAATTTAAAAATGATTATTATTTTTTCTTCTATTTGTATCAACTTTAATTCTTTTTTAAAATTTTCTCAACAGGTTATCGTTGCGAATGGTGTGGCTTGACCACGCACGCTGGATGTCGCATGTACCTGCCAACCGAATGTACTTTCGGTTGTTTACAACCGATCTATTTACCTCCGCATTGTGTTTCAATTCCACGTACCGAGGTGCCAATTAAAGAAATAATGGGTATTAGAAAAACCGAATCCGAATCAAATTTAGTTCGCGAATATTCATGCCGTAAGTGAATTATTCATTAAACATTCAACAGTAATTGAATGATATAAACTTTGTTCATCTTAATACAAATTGTTCTAATAATGAGCAGCATAAATTAATATATTTTATGAATATACATACATATATTTTACTTAATCCCCATTCTTCCATCATCAGCAACATTTTCTTGACTCTTCTTTTAATAAATTAAACATACAACAACATACAACATGCTTCATTTAACATCAAATATTTTAGTACGTTTGATGGCTGTATGTATTTATCTTATTAGATGTTGTAGATGTAATCTCTAGTCCTGCAACAAGTTCGCATCATGCCATAAATATCACAATTGCAACATTAACATCAAATTAATCATTAATACAAGATCACTTCAATTCATTTCAACAAAAACAAACACGTTTGCAGCGCATTTAATGAAAAATTAAAAGCAAAAATAAAACAATCATATTTTTACACTTTAAAAAATTATTATTATTAATTTCTTTCCTACTTTGTAACATCTTTTATTCAAACCATTATGATTTTGTTCCTTTTTTTTAAATTTTTATTATTTTTGTAATTTTTTTGTGCGAAAAATAAATTTAAATTTAAATAGCAGAGACATAAACGATTTTTTAACACAGTTCTTTTTATCAGTTAACAAAACACTGTAATGTACTTAACAGTCAATGTAGTAAATTTTTGAAGCTTTTTGGGAAATACAAATACTTCTTCAGGGTGCTCTGTAAGGCCGTTTTGCATTGTAATACTGAGTAATACGACATGTCAAAAACTTAAGTAAAATTAGAAAGTATAATAGTGTAAAAATAATATGTTATGAGTCTGACCAGAATACGGATGGCAATTTGACAGTCGTCGACAGGCTCTCACCATTTTTTAAAAATTTTCAAAAAGCTTATAATTTTTATTTTATCAGGGATTTGGTTTTGTGTAAGCATCCAAAGAAACTAACAAAACAGCAAAAAAGTCATTTGCTTGTAAACCCGTTTTCTTCTTACTACTTATACTTTTCATTTTATTTCAAGTGCGATAGTGTGCAAGCAAAATGTAATATTACTTTAGTTTTTTTGGCAGTCGCACCAAATCTCATTAGATGTCTCTCTCACAAAGTATTATGAAACTCGTAAGACTTGAATTATAGTGTGAAATGACCTTTAAAGAGCAGAAAAGGTAATTTTGGGACTTGAAAAGTTTCCGATATAAAAACAGAAATACGAGTTATTCTGCTCTTTAGAACAATAAACAAGTAGCCGTTATATTTTCTAATAGTATAGAATATATAAAATATTCTATTTTATTTGACAATTTGTTAATTTATTTAATTATTAAGCTCGAGGTCGTTATTCTTTAATAATTGTATTTCTTTTATTTATTTTCGATATTTCGTTAAAGCCAAAATTCACTTTATTAGTAAACTAAAATGATAACTATAATTTAACTAATACTTCATATTCACAGTGTATTGTTTAACTAACATTCTCAGTATAACAAAAGAATGGTAACCCTAACAATCTTTTAATTTTCAATATTGGCAGCACTGCTATAGCATATGGTTTTTTTTTACATTTTAATAAAACAAGATATTGAATTGCTGAAATTGGTTCGGAAAAACCAAAATTTTATCGAAAATAAAAAAACTGATAATATTGTATGTATGTATATATGATATTATGATAGATGATATCAAAACAAAAATACTAATAATAATTTACTAGTAATAATTTACTAATCAGCTGTTGTCTAAATATTTGTTAAACACTGACAGTTTCATATATAATTTATATAAAGTATATAATATAATATATACATACTTATTTATTATATTGAAAATATTTTGAATTTTGTATCATTTAATTCCTGAAGATGTTAACAAACTGTTAACGAAATATCGAAAATAAATACAAAAAATACAATTATAAAAGAATAACGACCTCGAGCTTAATAATTAAATAATAAAATAAGATTACTACTTTTTATTTCCAAATTGTCTTCGGGTACTTGTAGCATATTTCTTAATACGAAGTTATAACTTTACAATATAAAGCATGGTGATATTCCAAGCTATTGGCAAAAATCTTAAAAAAAAAAAAATTAATAATTTGTTGAATTCCAATGCTATGCAATGCACAGGAATTAAGAAAACAGACTTTGAGCAGTGTACATCTAGAAGAGGGACTACTATTTGTGGACATTTGAGCTGATTTTAACAACATTGCAATTCATAGGGAAGACATTATTTCCTGTAAGAATTTCTTCCGCGATGCGTGGTGCGTTTTGGTGAAAAAATCAACCACAAATAACCACAGCAACCTTGTCGTATGTGAAAATATTTCTTGAACGAGTTTCAACTACAGTCTCCAACGCAAACAGCCGGTACATACCTCCATCTTTTCGCTGTTGGCACGAAATACCAACAGACAAGGGGTGCTGTTGGCTAATTACTTAGCACGTTTACTCTGCAACCAAAAGACACACGCTTCATAACCCGGCCAAACCAAAAATATTTCTGTGTGTGCTAACAGTTCCCTTGTTCATAGTATAAACGCTTCGCCACTGCTATTACCAACCACAAACATATCCATTACGCATATAAATAATTGGTGTATTCACAAGGTAGTCGTAAAGAGTTCTAGTTCCAGCACAATGCATCGCATGTGTAGGGGTCATCCCCTGAGTGCTGGTCCAAGATAGAAAAAAAAAGTTTTAAAATAGTAACACGAACAAATATGACTGTTATAAACAACCCTTCATAATTTAGTGTGCTATTTCAAAAAATTCATTCCGCCGATAACAAAAAAAATAATATTTGATATCAAAATTCGTGGAGGAAAAATTCGGCATTCGGCATTCGGCCATCTGTATTGTGTAGCACCAAACCGGACAAGAGAAATGTATTTTCATACGTCACGTATAAGTGATATTCAATATAAATTATAAATAGATCATACGACCCACGTGGCGGCATCGGGGATATGCTCCCCTTCATGCTGGTGCGATTCTTGGATGTGGCCGGCTGGATATAAATGCTGAATACTACAATCCACATCAGTTACTTCCATTTTTTGGGTTACGCTAGTTTTGCGGTATCAAAACGGCACCCTGTGTTAATTGACTTCCTCCATACCGGCGGCGTTACCACCTGAACTAACTAACCATACGTCACGTATCAGTGGTATTCAATATGAATTATAAATAAATCATGCGACTCATTATTTAGTCAGTGTTTAAACTGCGTAGCCCACATTGTCACACGATATCATTCGCTCGCATATTACATGCAAAACAAAAACAACATACATATGTTATTGCAAAATTCTCCCCTGATTACGTTTTATAAATCTTCGCGTTATAATGACATCGAAGAATGTTCCGCTTCTTTGGTTATATCTAAACACAAAGATCTCTCTTTGAAAATTTATCAAAACATAATTTTACATTAAACGTAGGATTTCAAAATATACTCGTGTATCTACTGTATTCCCCATAATGCAAGTCTATACAAATACAAATATATTTCTATCGTTATATTGATGCAAACGCCAATCTAAATATTTATAACAGAACTAGTGCATTAATAGTGCCTATGGGGCGGCTACATGCAGACAAAGCAACCTTAATCACTTCATGACTTCCATAGATTTGCACACTAGTAAATAATGTCTGCTGTAGGATCGAGCAATTCTATTTTCAACACAACGCAAAATAAAAAGTGTAGACAATTTGTTGACAATGTCACCAAAAAATCACCAAACCAGTCGACAAATGTGATGATCTGGAGCTGCTTGGCCCCACTCTTCTTTCAGAGTTTCATTGCATTTGCTTTCTATAATTCGATATTTTTTCTGTACTGCTTCTGTTTGTTCTCATTTAATCGAATATTATACAAAAACAAAAAAGAAATTAATTTAATTATGTTTAGGTTGATGCTGAAAATTGATACCTTTACAGGCAATGAGAATTACATGCGATAGTTATATATACTAAGAAACAAACTAAATGCAAAGAACTGACATACACTAGCAAAACGAAATAGCATGCCATTTTCATTTAATTATTTTCCTTAATTTTTAGTTTTACTGATTTTCTAATAAATTCGCTCTCACTCTATTTTTAATAGTTTTAATTTTGTTTTAATATTTTTGAATTTAAATTTTTATTTTTAATTTTTTCTTTTTTTTTGTGTGTGAAACTTTTTCGATTGTTTGGCTTTTTCGAAAAAAAAAAAATACTTTTTTTATGAACATTCAGCCGATGAATTTGAAAGCATTGATATTGCTGATGTGATAGCCCATCATAATAACGTGATTAATGATATTTCAATGCAACACAATCATCGTCTTATAGAAGAGAGGAAACGAGCTGATAGTACACCCGACTTAAGTTTAAGAGAACTTTTATTATTACAAAGGCAACGTTTAGAGCAATCAAAACAAAATTTTTTTCTTTCATCTTCACCTTCTTCGTATGCACCCTCACCCATACCCACAACAATAGCGGGTGATGTGACCAACACCACATTGACGGCGGTAGCAAATGTTATGGAAAAGCGTTTAGACAGCGTGAAACACATCGCTGGAGCCGATAATGGAGTAGCTGCAGAAGATGCGAAAGACAGACAACAGCAGCAGCAGCAGCACAGGTCACACGAAGAGCACAAAATGGTGAACGATGTACAAGAAATAATTGCACTAGAGGCCAACGACGATAGTGCCCTACAAATGACACAGACCAATTCAAGTTTCATCACACATAATAAGTGCCAAAAAACAAAGAATATAGCAAAATCTCCTTCATCGTCGTCATCTTTGCATTTATTTTGCTCGAATATAGTACGCAAGATACCGTATCACGGCAGACGAAAACATGTATCCTCCAATACGGATGACGATGAAGAGGATAGGGGCGTGTGTGATGTATTCGGCGGCGATATAAGTGATGATTACGATCACTGTGACGTTGCCATAAAAAAGAAAAAGTCCGACGCTGGTAAACAAACAACGGAAACTGTAAAGGGAATTGCAGGAGTAGGCACTGGCAGTGATTGTGATTACCATGGTGATATTGAAGGCGGTACGGCATCACATGAAGGTTTCTATGAAACGTCTGATACTGGCGGCGAAATGACCACCACCGATGATATTGATTCTAGTATGAATCTCATAAGTAATTTAAGTTACAATAGTAGTAATAGCAATACGTCAATAGAAAATCGTAGCAGCTTAGAGAAAAGCAAACAAGCAAAACTGTCTTCGGACGAGGCGGCATCAACGAAAAGCAACACTGCGTTAAGTGCAGCCGCTGACGCTGCTAGCGCTGCTACAAAAACCATTACACAAAAGACTGGAACCAAAGCAAAAAAACCCACACTACCCTCATTAAAGGGACAAACGACAGCTGGCACTGTTAACTCGCCCAATTCAAGTGATTGTTCTTCAGCCTCTGCTGTACCACCACCCACCGCGCTTCATAGGACCCAACTGTCGCCGGTGGGACGTAGTAAATCGTTTCAAGAACCCGGCGTCAAAACACATTTATCCAGCCCGCGCCAAAAGAAATACGCCCGTTTCTTCCAACGGCGTCGCTCGAAGCGTTCCAACGCTGCCAAGTCGGAGAGGAAAAATGCCCAGAGCAACTATAGCCTTGATACCATGTATCAAAATATTGAAATTACCATACAGGATGAGGATGGCAATTATCAAGCGTACGATGATAATTATGCTACCCAAAGGACCAACAGCCAAACACGTACAGAGGATCTCGATGATGCCGATGTCGACGAGGAAGATGATGAAGACAAGGAGGTTTTAAGAGAATATTCAAAGTTTTTGGACAATCGTCTAAGGCCACGTTGTCATACTATGCATGGCGGTGTGGCCGGCACTACCCATAGTGAAGATGCTGGCGGTGATATTAGCGACGGCGGCAGTTCACGGCTCAGTGACAGTGAACATGTCCTTGGAAAATTCCTTAAAAGTATGCGCAGTTTATCGTTAGGTTGGCGTAAGCCGCGCTATTATAAACGCAGAGGTGATTTGACTTACATAATTAAGCAACTTTATTTAAGCAAATGTAAAAAATTAATCGCATTTACTTTTTGTAATTCTCAGTTTGGCTTGTTTGAATTTAAATTTTTCTTAAATTGTTTTTTTTTTCGTTTGGTTTTTGTTTTTGTTCGATGCGAGTATCTTCTAACATTGTTGCTTCTTTTATTTTATTTCGTAAGAATTTCCTTTTATTAATTCTTATCTACCTAAAATTAACCAGCCTTAACAAATCATTCATTTACATGTCATCGGCATGGGAAAGGATGGCAACGAGCGTTGTTCGATAACAAACACTTCTCGCTAACATTTTGACTACCATTTGACACTAATCAATTCAAAAACGAAAATCATTATCATTTCTTAACTCATTTAATCCCTTTAATCCCATTTTGCATGCTTATTTTAAATTTGTAATCAAAGTAGTGGTGTTTTGTTTTCAAGCAAAAGTGCATTGCATTTCTTGCCCGATTTTTTCCTATTCATTTATGACATTTGCACTTTATTGTTGCACTATACAGTCATTGTACAGCACTTTAAAAGTGCAATGCACTTTTCGAGAAACGAAATCAATATTAGTTTATAAAATTAGTGTGCAAATTCATAAAATGCTGAAAGGGGTACGAAAATTCAAATCTTTGGCACATTTCTGTAAATTGGCAATTTGAACCGGCCATGTAAAAACTTGTCCAAATCCTGACACTCATGTACACCCATTTCGATGAAGATGTTATTTTCTGAAGGTACCACTACACCATTTTAAGTGTAAATTTAGAAAATCGAAATTGTTGTTGAGAAAATGCAAATTAATAATGAGAAATCCAAATTCATCTTGAGAAAATACAAATTGATATTGAGAAATGCAAATTCATATTGATTCAAAGTGCTAAACAAATAATTCAGTTTTCACGAAACAACTTTCAATTTGTTCTGCAAAAGAACACGTGGCTGGTACGGAAGAGGCACAAGAGCCACAGTACAAATGCCATCTTCCAGAGGTCCAAACATACATCTAATCGGTGGAACATCATCCATCCTTATGGCAGGAAAACGTGCATTATTCAAAATGCAAGATCCCAAAGAGTGTGTAAATAGCTTGACAATTCGATGGGAGGAATTAGGAAATATTTTACAAGATTTATGTAGGAGTTGTGTGCGAGAATGCACCCTGTCATAGTCAATTAGAAATAATTTTTTAAAACTCACCTGCTATCATTCTTGGATTGGCTCCATATAGCCCAATGTTGAATCCAATTGAGTGCATATGGTCTACATAAAATTAAAACATATGCAAGAACTCATCTTGCCATACCAAATGCGTCGTCTCATGGTATATGCGAGCAACGCCTTGTGTGTTTGGAAAATATTATCGAGCAAGCACAACAACATTAACAGCAGTTGATTGTGCAAGAGCTGTACAACAGTTTACACAAGGGCAATAGAATTGGAGAATATGCCTGTTGGGGAAGTTGCGTATTAAGCAACTTTTGTGAAAAATATTTCAAGGTGGTTTTATTTTAGATTTAATATCTATATCTCATTATTAATTTATGTTTTCTTAATATGAATTTATTTTTTTTTTTTAATATCAATTTGCATTTACCCAATATGAATTTTCATTTCTCAATATCAATTTCTATTTTCTCAATTTAAACTTAGAAATGTATAGTTTTTAAGAAGGCACATGGCAGTTCAATTCCAAAATTATTATTGAAATTAAATGCTGTTTTTAGTCTTTGGTTTGGTAGTCGTTATTCTGACATATTCATAGGTTCTAAATGATCCAGGTTTAGCGATATTAAAAAAGAACCATAGAAAACTGGAAAATAACAAAAAAGAAAAATTAAATAAAAAATTTGCGGTCATTCTTAGATACCGCATGAATTAATAAAATTAATTTTACTACTTTCATACCTCCAGAGAACTTAATCCGCAACAAATTTTTTGCCCTATTTAACACTGCCTTCAATTCACTGAATGCTCGTCAAAAAAGAGGGCATCCCGCAAGTAAGTGATCGATATTTTCACTACTTGCGGATCACAATATTAAAATCATTTGAGGGTATTAAAATTAGGATCATAATCAGCTTAAAACGACTTAAGCACTGTAATGTGATTAACATATTAAAATTTATTCTAGTACAGTTTACGGTCGATAATATGAACACCGCAAAATATAAACACATTTCCTTCCATTGACACCATTCGTAAATACATATGAAAAATCTCGGAAAAGTGAACTGGCTTAATTTCAATTAGTACATATTATCGCGAGTTCACTGTAAATCATTTATAAAAAAGTAGAGTTGGGACTCTACGGAACTCGAATTGAACTGAAACTATTCTTTTGTCACTAATGAATGGCGGGTGTATCTCAATCTGGTTATTGAGACACATGCGGTCTCGCTCGCAAATCCGTACTCTGGAAACGGAGTCGTGCTCGGACGGGCTGGGCAAAGGTGATAGACCGTCAAACTATCATACCGATTCATTGGTTTTAATCTCATTACAGTGTGCAAGACATTGATAGAGCATAAGCTCTTCACTTATACACGGTATAGTTTCACGGTATAGTCCAACATTTTCCTTCAACCGCCTCATAACAGTGGCTGTATTAGCGGTCCATTGTCGTTAAAAGGGCCTCTTTTCTTCTTTCTATTTCTGCAGGACTTGGCTGAGATACCGGAATACGACATGCGAGGAAAATAGGTTTATGTATCCAAAACTTAGCCGAGTTTAGTATCGCTTAGTTGTCATGATGATAGAGAAATCTGATCTAGAACTGATCTTGAGGAATTAACAGCCTGTAAACTTACACATTCTTTTGCCACAGATATTAAACCGTTTTATAGGGTTTTATGAGTATGGACATGCAGTTGCATATATCACAGTCAACAGAATATTTTACTTTTAAGAGCAGGACCCCGATTGCCGTTCCAAGAAAAAAGAAGTAAATTTTTTGTCAACTCCGAAAGAACTTGGTACCTGAATAATTTTATTTCTATATAAGAGTACATACCTCTTGTTCTTCTTTGAAACCTTTTTAAAATGAGCATATCTCGAAAACCAGCATTAAAGTGATAATAGTGCGCTGAACTCCTCCTCCTATTTTATTTAACCTTTGCTTAAGCTAATTGCAAAAAATCCATATGAAAGTTTCGTTAGACCTGCAATGTCTCGCCTTGCTCTTTATCTTTATATTTGTAAAAAAAATTAATTTAAAACATTAAAACCAGCATGTGCTAAAAATTTAAGTTTTCTTTCCTTTTAAGGTATTTGAATAAATTAATTAAGTGAATGATTTTTATGCTAATCCAAAAATAATTCAACTTTAAGCTAAATCTAAATTTAAGGGCTGTTGACGACAAAAGTTGATCCTCGTGCATTAATTAAACACATTCGCCACACCAGGCGACAGGCTGCATTCGTTGCACTGCAGGGCGCTACTTAATTATTTTGCAGACGGCAGGCGACCACATCGTAACCAGCTGAAAACTGATAGATATTGTTATTTTCAGTTTTGTCACATTAAAATATTTTGCATTTATAAACATAAAATTAATTAAAACAAATCAATTTATTTGTTTACAACTTCTGGATTCTTAACGTATTTACGGTCTTTTACATTTGTAAAATTAACAAAATAATGAATGAAAATTATTGTCGTTCACAGTTAATTTTTTTTTTTTTTTTTTTTTTTTTATCTAGGACCAGCACTCAGGAGATGACTCCTACACATGCGAAGCATTGTGCTGGGAACTATAGGAAAGGGATAGTAGAAGAAACGACAGGAGGTGAAGCTTAATTAAGTATTTTGCAGCTCTGCCTTCGCACGTTCTTTTGTTTTTATACTCGTAGCAGTGCTGAAGCTTCGGTTTAGTAGCCATTTTTATTATTATTTTACTTCGCCGGTGCTACACAATACCGACGAAGGAGGGCGTTCTGATGTGATTGTGGATTGCTATCAGCTGAAGCCGGTATTGTTCAGTGACCAGTGACTATGCCTTCGCCACTGAAACCTTCCGACAACAACTGACACACAAAAACACACTAATGCACATCAGAAAAATGCGAGATGTTTATTTTTATTTAAAAATTTTTTTGTCTGAAACTGGGGTTGAACCAGTTGGTTGTGTAGTCAACGTGCAGACTACCATCCATCGTGCCACAATATTTGTCAAAAATTAATTTTTTGATTAGAATAAGGGAAAAATAACAACTAATCTCCAACACCAGTTGAGTACAGAACGTATTTTTTATGTACATAGTTGTAAATTCAGTAACATCATCTATTTAACCCGACAATGTTTAGGAAAATGTATACGAGGATCATTGTTACTGTCCACATACTATTAACAAAGGTTTGCCAGCTATCTTTTTTTTTTCTTTTTTTTTTTTATCTGGAACCAGCACTCAGCAGATGACTCCTACACATTGTGCTGGAACTATGGGAAAGGGATAGAAGGAGAAACGACAGGAGGTGAAGCTTAATTAATTATTTTGCAGCTCTGCTTTCGCACGTTCTTTGATTATACTCGTAGCAGTGCTAAAGCTTCGGTTCAGTAGCCATTTTTTATTATTGTTTTACTTCGCCGC
Source organism: Dexiosoma caninum (assembly GCA_963924685.1). NCBI lineage: Eukaryota > Metazoa > Arthropoda > Insecta > Diptera > Tachinidae > Dexiosoma > Dexiosoma caninum. Next base: position 106,464,558 of record OZ004725.1, on the reverse strand, counting down.
TGCTACATAATACCGACGAAGGAGGGCGTTCTGATGCGATTGTGGATTGTTCAGTGACCAGTGACTATGCCTTCGCCACTGAAACCTTCCGACAACAACTGACTGACAAAGACACACTAATGCACATCAGAAAAATGCGAGATGTTTATTTTTATTTTAAAATTTTAGTCTCAAAGTGGGGTTGAACCCAGGTCTGTTTTTGGATTTGTAGTTCATCGTGTCATCGCTACCCTCTTGTCTTTTTTTCTTGTTTTTAATAAAGGTCATACTTCATATATTCCCAAAGGTAAAACATTCTGTTTTTAGTGCATGTGAGAACGAAATTAGCTCGTTACAACTTTTTAATTGTCTTTCCTTATAGAATAGAATAGAATAGAATAGAACAGAAAAGAACAGAATAGAAAAGAATAGAATAGAATAGAATTCTATAGAATAAAATAGAATAGAATAGAAAAGAATAGAATAGAAGACAAAACGTGAGTTATTCTTGCTCAAAGGCATGAGAGCTGCAAATCGACCCCAGTCGTACGTTCCGATCATCAACGTCGACTGTCTCATACCGTCGAGGTCAAGCCTGAGGTGTTCCCTGGCATTTCCGATCTCGGGTCGTGTATTTTCTAGGATCCTATTCGATCCAAGCACACAAAATAATCGTTCGTCCAAATAATCTGATTATAGGTGTTCTGACGCATCTTCTGACCACCCCATCTACCCCTTATTGCAATCCTCACCGTCATGGCCGGGCAGATACCCGCCAAATTGATATAGCTGTATGCGACACCCCGAAGTTAAACATTTTAGTTAGTAAACTTTTTCGTGAACAGCCCTTATATATGTAGTTATATGAGCTACTAACACAGAATTCAGATTGGCAATTTTATTTTGTTCGTATAAGAGATATCACTTTCGTTTCTCTGATGTCTTCTTCTAGAAGATCTGGCTCATTGGCAAGAAAACGAATTCAAACTGAACTCTCTAAAATCTCTAAAGACTTGATTTTATTATAGTTACAAGAAAAAGCCAACCAACTATGAAATAAATTATTATTATTATCATATTTCATTAGCTCGGAGTATATCGGAAGAGTTTAGCAGTGGTGATACGCCACGTTTTAAAGATGAAGAATCCGTGGATAGAATTGAGGCAATGGCAGTAGTGTCAGGCGGTAGTGCAGCTGGCTGTAGTAGTGCTGGTTCATCTTCTCATCATAGACCTGATTCACAATCAACACATAAATCGGATAAATTGGATAAAGAGAAAGAGCGAAAGGAAAAGGAGCGTGAGGAAAAAGATATAGGTATACTTTTCTTAGGCACATTCATTATAAAAGAAAAAATCCTCTCAAACATGTTTGAATATTTTAGAAGCAATTAAAGTATTTGATGGCATAAATTCATTTAGACGGCAACTATATCGTGTCATCATAGTACCTCGTACATATACACTGGAACAATTGTTAACCACAGCGTTAAGAGCATTTCATATATCAAGAGATCCAAGTGTAAGTTGACATTAATGCGGCATATTTTCAATGTTAAAGCCTCATATGTATGCTTTATGGTTTAGGCATTTTATTTAACCGATTTATATGCACCAGCTGGCATGGAAGATGCTCCTTTGCAAGATCCCAATCCTGTTTTAAGTTTAAACTATTTGGAGGGTAAGCGACCAGCTATATTTCTAAGGTTTCACGATAGGGATAATGGCTTTGTACGTGTTTATCCGGGCAAATTACAGTGCTCTCTGGAAGAGCCTTATGTTAGTGTTCCTGTCGATATCACGACCACCATTAAGGATTTGATACGTGATGCTCTTGATCGTTTTGGTTTAACCGATAATCAAATCGATGATTACAGGTAAGTCTTTCGCATTTTCCGCACACTCTTTCCATAATGTTTATTTATTTTTCCAGATGTTCCCAAGTATTATTAGATAGTGGTGTTACTGAGCGCATTTTATCTATAACTGAACGTCCTTTGAACATAATGAAACAAATGGGCAAAGACTCTATACGTCAAATGGAATTGATGCGTTTTTACATGCAGCACAGTCAGGATCCACATGGTCCCAATATAGCCCTGTTTGTTGGTAATTTAGATCCTGGCAAATCTCAGCGCAAATATGAGGACTTCCTTAATAAGTATTTAAATGAAGATAGTAAATTTACAAGTATTGGTCCAATATATTACGAATATGGTTCGGTTGTTTTGACCTATGAAGATGCCCAAAAAGCGGTAAAATATTTATGCGACATTCGTAAATTTTGTCAATCAAATTTAGAAAATTTATTATTATTTTTTTTAGGTACGAGCTTTTTATATACTGCGCGAAGTCCGTTGGGATGGTAAAGATCTGTTGGTTATGCTGTTGCCAAATATCGAACCCAGCATGGTGCCTGCTGATATGAATCCTCTGCTAGTGTTTGTAAATGTTAAATCTGGTGGCTGTCAGGGTTTGGAATTGATATCAAACTTTAGGAAATTACTGAATCCCTTTCAAGTATTTAATTTAGAAAATGGTGGACCACTACCCGGGTAAGTTTGTAATAATTTAAAAACGAAAATCCCTTTCCTCTTCATAAAAAAAGTAACATTAAGAAATACAAATAATTTCAGTTTGTATGTATTTCGTCATATCGCTCATTACAAAATCTTGGTGTGTGGAGGTGATGGTACAGTGGGCTGGGTACTTCAATGTCTCGATAATGTGGGACAAGATTCTGAATGTTCTAGTCCACCCTGTGCTATATTGCCTCTGGGAACGGGTAAGAACACATTTAATTAACACAAATTGCAATGGAAATTATATGCGAATGTATTTGTTATTAAAAAAAAAAAAAAAAGGTAACGATTTGGCACGTGTACTTTGCTGGGGGTCGGGTTATACTGGGGATCAGGATCCCCTAAGCTATTTACGTGAAGTTATTGATGCTGAGGATATTCGCTTAGATCGTTGGACTGTGGTATTCCACCCTGAAGAAAAACCCGAGGAACAGACTATGAAGGCACCAACCAATACAACCGGTAAGAAGAAGAAGGCTCATCAAGCACATCTATCGCAACAAACAGATCAGCATCATCAAGAACCGGCCATTACATCGAGTGATAAATCAGGTCTTTTGATTACTCAAAATTTTTCTATTCTTTTCTGTTTTTTTTTTTTTTGCTTCTGGAAAATCAAACAATTTTTTGTCTATTTTCTTGTTATTTTCTATATGTAAATGGTTTTGATTTGAAGTGTATTCTTTTGTGTTGTAAACCAAACAGAACTGAAATTAAACTCAACTGTAAAATATTTGAATTCGTAAAATCCCTTTAAGGATTCAGTTCAGTAAATTGAGTCCTACAATTGCACTATGAAGTTGGTTCCATTTTCCAAATGTCCATTTCAAAACACTCTTCTTCCCACGTTTTCTTTATTGAGTTCAATTTAATTCATATATAAAACAAGAACAAAATTAAATTTTTTTTTCTTAAAAAATTGATGTTGTAACTGAAAGCAAATAGTAAAACTTTTGCAAACAGAATGTGTAATTGGGCTTTAAAAAAGCAACAATGAATGGTGGTTATGCTGCTACTTTTGATGTCGTCATAGATGTTTTGCTTTCAACATTTTTTGCATGTTAAAATTTCTTAATATTTAAAAATAACTACAACCAAATGATTTGCAAAAAAAAAAGAAAAATAAGTCATGTGAAAATGTAAATAGTTTCCATATTTTTCTTCTCTATAATTCCCCTCCCATCCAAAAGTATTTAACAGCTTCTGTTCAAACGGAATAAAGTGAAATGATCTTGAGTACATCGCAAAACTTTTGTTGCATGAAGCACTTTTTTCTTTAACAAAATTTTTATAAATTGAAAGCATTCATTTAATTCACTGTAACTACATTACCATTGACTGCATACATTTTTAATTCATAAGAAGATTTTTATATTTAACAAACATTTTGAAGTTGTTTAAATGAAGTTAAGATGCTTAAAAGCCTACACACAAACGGCCAGGCGCTAACGTTGAATCGTTGTACCTAAACAAAAGCGGCACATTTTTTTCACTTATAGTTTGTTTACTTAGTGTTTGTTTTTCACTTTCTGCAACCCACTTCACTTTTCATCGCCCTATCAAAATCGGTTTTACCAACTGGTCAGCATTACCGAGATGTTGTTGCGGTTTCCTTTATTGTATTAATTGTATTGCCATGAGAACGCTTGCCGCTTTTGTTTAGTGTGTTTTGCTTGTTTTCAATTCTTTTTATCGATGTTATTCCATTAAAGAGAAAGAACTCAAATTTCGGGATTTTTAACATTCTGTATAAAAATATTTCTTGCAATTGCAGAACTATTAAATTTTTGCATTGCCCTTCATATTTGACCCCATAATAAGGCTTCTAAGGAATCCAAGCACGACTTTGGATGTGGCTCCTCTTAGCAGCTGACTGTTGAGCAAACTAACTTGCTTCCTCATATCATGTATATCAGGAAGTATTTAGCAGCTTTTTACTGGCCCTACTGAGTCGAACCTTCTCGTCCTCAGTTCCTGAGCCATGAACAAGAAAGGTGAGTAGTTTATCCTCCTCTTCTGCGGTTATGTTGGAGGCTTCATCGGGCCCTAAGTCCACAGCAAGCTTCATTTCCGCTGGTTCGCAGGTCACTTGCAAGGATATTGTTTTCCGTGAGGCGTTGCTGCGTTCAGTATCATTTTTACTTCGTTTTTCTTTCCATACGGGAAGTAAGGAGCCAGAGTTGTTCGACCCGCGACAGTGCCTCGGTGTCACGGTAAGGCTGACTACAACCATATGGCGCCCAGTATCTGGAGGTCACCGTTAGAAGACACACTTACGTAGTGTCATTTATCCCGGTACGAATAACACTTGGAATTATGGGTTTTATTGAGTTTTTCTCTCTAGATCCGCCATTTTCAGTGGAAAGCAAGACCACGTCGTGCAGGTGTGGCAATAACCACAATGGTCGGTCTTTAGACAGTTGACGATTACCGCCAATTGCCTCTGTATCTTCTGCCCCTACATGGAGGCACTACGTTACTTCACCCCCTGCAATGATTAAATATCCGACACAATCGTACGATTATTTATTGCAGCAAAATTCTGCTGCCAGACTGTCACACATGTTTGTCGTCAACGTAAAAATGTAACTCTGTTTGCATTATTATTGAAATTATTCAAAAATATTGTCAAATGGGAAAAAAGAAAGAATTTTTCGCAAGCGTTCGACATCAATATCCTTTGAACTACTCTACAGATTTTTGTAAAATTTGCGGGCTCCGATACATCTTTTAACTTTATAAAAATCGGCGAATATCTAAACTCTATTTGGCGCAAACTTTTGGATTTATTACAAAAAAAAAAAAAAGACTTTCTAAATTTTTCATCAACAATATCACCCTAACGCGACACCCGATTTTAACTGATTAGATTTAGAACTTGATCGGAACCTTAGAACGTCGAACGTTTACTCAGAGGAGGAGGAGTGATTGTTTTAGTGGTAACAGCACTCAGCACAGGTGACGCCGATCACTGTAAGTGTGAAGGCATTTTAAAACCAACCTCACACGCCATAAATAAATTATGCATTTAGTAAAGCAACATATTGTCACTTTTTTCCCCAACTTATCACAAATAGCAACTTCTGCAAATAATCTGAGCAATTGAGTATTTCGCCTATCTTAAGGTGTTTTTAAAAGCAAATTACAACTTTTAGACACCAATTTTAATTTTTCGCATTTTAATGAAATTTTTGTCGTGTTCAAGTTCACAGTCAATTTATCATGATTTATTCTGATTAAAATAAGGGAAAAAGAACAATTAATCTCCAACACCAGTTGAGTATAATACGTGTTTTCTATTCCACTATACACGTCATCAGGAAGGTATTTGTAAAGTCATTAATATCATCTATTTAAACCATCAGAGCTTGTGATAAATTAACTGTGAACTTGAACACGACAAAAATTTCATTAATATAAAATAACTACAGTTCGATTAAAATTCTAAATATTTTCGCATTTTATTTAATTGCATTTTATATTGACGTTTGCTAAAAATGGTAATGCAGATAGATTCTGCATTATCTCCTTAATTATCTGCCTTAATTCCAATATATTTTAGGGATTTTGATATTTAACTTCATTTAAATATTTGCGCGTATGCATGGGAAAAACAAATACGGGAAGACACTAAATAAACACATGTACATAATTTCATGTAAATAAATATTTTAAAGAATTTTATGACAAAACAGAATTGTAAATTATATCTTCATATCTTCGTATTGTAAAAGTCTTCTTATCATGTCTAATTTATATTAAAGAAAAATAAATTTATTCTTTTTTTCCTTAATAATCTCTTGAATTAATAAAAAATTTTTTAAATGTTTTGAGTAATCTAAAACAAAAAAAAAAAAATTCGTCTTATCCAAACAAAAAAAGGAGCCGGTGACGACGAATGTGAGGGTACAAAAAATGAGGATAACACGCAAATATTTGTTATGAATAACTACTTTGGAATCGGTCTCGATGCAGACTTATGCTTAGATTTTCACAATGCGCGTATGGAAAATCCATTCAAATTCAATTCTCGTCTTCATAACAAGGGCGTGTATGTGAAGATGGGTCTGCGTAAAATGATGACCCGTAAATGTACAAAGGATTTACAAAAGGAAATGCGTCTGGAAGTAGATGGCAAAGTAGTTGAATTGCCGCCCTGTGAGGGCATTATAATATTGAATATTTTAAGGTAAGTTTATGGAAAACATTAGATATCTTTTCTAAACTCGTCTGTATGTACGCGTATGTACTTTTTTTATTATGTTGCAGTTGGGGAAGTGGTGCCAACCCCTGGGGTCCTGACAAGGATGATCGTTTTTCGTCACCCAATCATTACGATGGCCTCTTGGAAATTGTTGGCGTCACCGGTGTTGTGCATTTGGGTCAAATACAATCGGGCATACGTTATGCTAATCGTATAGCCCAGGTATTTACATTGCAAATGAAATTGTGTAGTAAAAGAAGTAAAACTAAAAACTGGTTTCGGTTATTTTTAGGGTGGTCATATAAAAATGCATTTACATTCTGATTTGCCCGTACAAGTTGATGGTGAGCCTTGGGTGCAATGTTCCGGTGATATTGTGGTCTTAAAGTCTGCTCTGCGGGTAAGTCAATATTTCACTTTCAAATTATTTCAAATTGTATTTTCTCTTTCAAATACAACTTTCTCTAAAGCATGTTTCCTGCATGTTACTGTTTTTCCTTTAATGAAAATGAACAGATGCGAAACCTGAGTATTTTTTTTTCTTCTTAATTTTGTTTGGCTTTTTATTAAATTATGTTCCGAGTCCCTTACTTTCTCTATTTTTTAGTTTTATTTCAAACAAATATTTTCCATAACAAAAGAAGTTAATTTTGATTTCTCGACACTGATCACAGAATCGTTTCATTGTTTACACCGTTTAATTTTCGAATAATTTATTTAATAATTTTCATGAAACAATAAATGAAATAAACTCAATACAGTAAAAATTTTAAAACCTTGAATACTGATTTTTTTTCAATTGCGAACGTGTGTTTTAATGTTTTAAATATTCCCAGTTGTTTTTTTTTTTAATTGAAATATTGCAAAATAAACAAATACAGTAATCCTCCCTATAATACGGTACTCTTATAACGCGTTTTCATGTCCCTAGGCGATTCCGAAATTTATTATGTATTCATTTGCGTGACCAAAACACTCGTATGTAATAACATGCTCGGACATCGTGTTTTTCTATAATGCGGAACTAATCTAACGTGTTATAGAGAGTATTACTGTATTTATAAGCAACTAGACACATTGGATTGCAGTTAACAATTTTAATAAGTTTTATGGGAATTATTCATTTCTTTGGAGCCAAATTGTTGAGGGTGACAAAACACAAATACATTTTTAAATAAATATTTTCACGTCTTTCGATAATTCAGAAGACCGATAGACACAAAGATACTCATAAATTGTGGGTAGCGATAGGTGAAGTAGTTAGAACATTGACTACAAAACCAATAGTCCTGGGTTCGAGCACAGTTTTGGACAAAGTCATAAAATCTTTTCGCATTTTTCGTGATATGCATTCGTGTGTCTTTGTGGCAGTTGTTGTCGGAAGGTTGCAGTAGCGGAAGCATAGTCCCTGGTCACTGAATAGTAACGGCTGCACCTGACACCAATCCACAGGCACCTCAGAGCGTCCTCTTTCCTCGGTGCTGGTTAGCACCAGCAAAGTAAAATAATTACTAAAAATGGCTACTGAAACGAAACTTCAAAATTTAATACGTCTCCTTGACATTAGAGTCGCTTCAACACTGCTACTGTATAAACCAAAGGACGTCCAAAAGCATAGTTGTAAGATAGTGCAGCTTCACCACCTGTCATCTCTCTCACTATCACTCTCCTCCAATTCCGGCACAATGCATCGCATGTGTAGGGGTCATCGCGTGAGGTCTGGTCCAAGAAAAACATATATACATATATTTAATAAAATGTAACGTGTGATAATTTGGCTTTCAAGGGTCGATGTTGTAACCACACACAATTTTTGTTTAATCTGCTGGCAGAGACCCGGAGTTTTTCCGTTTTCGTGTCGGTTTTTGTTGGACTATTTGTGTTGACGACTAGTGTCACTACGCTAAAAAGAGATGAATTTACATTTTCAAATTACAACAAACAAATCATAAATAAGTTAATAGATAAATATGTAACCAACACGTTACAAGTTCCAATTGGTGTTCGTTGAAAAATAATTTTTGTTTTAATTGCCGTTAGTAACGCTGTCGTTGCCATTTAGCCAAGCGTAACGTTGCTGTAGTTGCATGACGTATGATGTATGAAAACCCATGGAAATGCTTGTCTAAGCGAAATACCACGTAACTGTGACTGACGTCTTCGATCTGTAGAAAATATAATTTTTTTTTCGACGTTACGTAACGTTGCAGAAATTTCCATCATGGTTTGATGCAACAACATCAATGTTACGCTTGACGCTCAATGAGCCTTAAGACTTTCATATTTTCATCAAGCCAAAGTGCAATTTTTTGTAAAAGTGTAATTTTTCAGCTCCCGGCTAATTTTCAAATAGGTTGGGGGGTAAAAAATATGTTGTGAAAAAATTAACTTTCTGCAGTATAAAACGGCCAGGAGGTTCGCATTTAATGGGCCAAAATAGACCTAAATCGGGTTTGCTACTTTGTTTGTCTATAACTCTTCAACTAAAAGCTTTATGTGATAAATCTATAAAAGTTTTTTTTGTTATACAGGGTGTCTGGTAGCAGAATTATATTTTCAAACTTAAATAAAAAACGTAATAATTGACACAAAGTTTTATTAAGAGCATTGAACGATAGAAATACGGAGGAAAAGTGGATTTAATTTCTTTAAGAGTATGTCATCCAGATCGTTCAGATACTTTTTTTTATAATATCATGAATAATCGTTCTTGGAAGTCCCAGTGAGGCTACTCTTTTCCGTATTGAAAGTCGCGGATTTTCACGTAATCTGCTTTCAACCAGTGCAATGTTTTCGGCAGTCCTTGAAGATCGACTGGGCCCTGGCCGTGGGGCATTCATAGCCGAAGCAGTTGCGCGGAATCTGTGCATCCACGAACGAATTTAATTTACACTCGGTCCATCACTTATTCGCCGCATACCGAACTTTGAACAAAATTGTCGACGAGCAATTACGTAAGAAAAAATGTAAATGTAAAAAATGTGTCCACAGCGAACGCGCGATGCTCACTCGACCACTGCGACATAGTGACTGATAAATCCGCAAATCGATAATTCCAACGGCGCTAATTCCTCCCTCCGCACCGTTTATTACTTTTTGAAATAATCGTATTTAGAAATGTAAATTTGCCACCATTATAATAAATGGAGAAACATTTTCTTTTCAGCATTTGCAATACACGAGCGATCGCTAGTGGTGTTTTCATCGGTCAAAGTTAAAATTTTCGTCAATTTTAACTTGTCATGTAATAGAAAATGTTATGCTGATTTCAAATATACTTTTGGTATAGTATTCTAACTGTATTATGTCCAAATGACCATATAATCGTACTTCTGCCGAGATACAATAATAGTATTCAATACCTTGAATACCTATAATACGGAACTCATGTCACTCGGGTTTATTCGCTTTCCATATTAATAAGTCTATTCAGAAGTCATTTAAGCATTAATTTTTCCCGTTTAATCGAATAAGAACAAACAATTATTCGATTAGTCGGGTAACATTTAAATTTGCATACATATACGTATAACGCCTTTAACACACGTGTTGAGGAAATAAAATCTTTGGGTGGTCCAGCCAAAACGCACCACGTTAGTTTTAAATAAAACTGAAAGTTTTCACAGAATTATCTTAATATTATCAATATATATATCAATATATCGGCCAAATGCTCTCCACGGCTTCGGTGGCATATCTCTATCCGATGCTCGATATTTTCAATAGCTCTGAGACATAATTGAGGTTCAATGTCGAAAATATGCCGAATTATCTTATTGTTTTTGGCTTATTGACGTACACCTTTTTCTTTTGAATATCGGCAAAGAAAGAAGTCCAAGTCAAATCACATGATCGTGACGGCCAATTAACAAAGTCACGACGTGAGATAATACGGCCATTGAATTTCTTGCGCAAAAGATAAATTGTTTCGTTGGCTGAGTGGCAAGTGGCATCATCCTGTTGGGATCACATATCGTTCAGGTCAATATACTCAACTTCTAGCCACAAGACGCTTGTTATCATTTCGTTGAGCAAGACGACGACTCGACGTTGACGGCTCTTCTGCCACACTATTGCGAACAACAGCATGGTGTATTCACATTTTCTACAGACCCTCTGAAATTTGCATACAATTCTCCCGATTGTGGACACATTTGGTCGAAAAATCACGAATCGCACGAAATGCATTTCGATTGAACGCCTATTCTCGTAAAAGGTTTCAACAATCTTAACGCACTGCTCAATTATGTACCTCTCCACGGTTGAATTTGTCGAACACTAAAACACAGAAATGTCAAATTAAGTTGGGCAACAAACGTGACGTGTGTGCAAGTGTGACCCACAATTAACATCTTGCATTGCGATTGGACCATCCCTTAGTAGACTGATTTAGTGAAAAAGTTTTCGTTGTACGTTCCTATGTCAAGTTGCACCAATGGCACCCAACACTGATCTAAAGTTGTTTAACGAATAGAAAGATTATTAAGCATTTGATGATAACGCGATTGGAAGTATTGTGCAAAATAAACTTTCCAGACATCTCTGTAATCTAAGTGAATGTATGTAATATTGCATTATATTTCTATGACGATGATGTTGATATTGAAATAAAAATGCTGCACAATTTAAGAAGAGAAAGTAAATGTGATCGTGCAACACGAATTAATTTCGCTGCAGATAAACAAATGTCTATTCAATTATGCGTATTCGTTACAAGGTGGCACGATGGATGGTAGTCTGCACGTAGACTACAAAACCAAACCAGTTCAACGCCAGTTTCAGACTAAAATTTAATATTAAAAAAAAAAAAACATCTCGCATTTTTCTGATGTGCATTAGTGTGACTTTGTGTGTCAGTTGTTGTCGGAAGGTTTCAGTGGCGAAGGCATAGTCACTGGTCACAGAACAATACCGGCTTCAGCTGATAACAATCCACAATCGCATCAGAACGCCCTCCTTCGTCGGTATTGTGTAGTACCGGCGAAGTAAAACAATAATAAAAATGGCTACTGAACCGAAGGTTCAGCACTGCTACGAGTATAAACAAAAAACGTGCAAAAGCAGATCTGCAAAAATAATTAATTAAGCTTCACCTCCTGTCGTTTCTCCTACTATCCCTTTCCTATAGTTGCAGCACAATGCTTCGCATATGTAGGAGTCATCTTTTGAGTGCTGGTCCCAGATAAAAAAGTAACACACTATAACTTTTTTAAACTATTTTGAACGAGAAAATAATAGGAATCGGTAAAAATTTTTTACTGCATGATCTTCTAACTGGGGGAAAGGACAAAGTCTTCTCTGAAGCCAAAAGAATTGTTGGCCGTTTATTCCGTTCATTAGTACTTAACAATATACAAAAAAATAAAAAAAAAAATAATAAAAAAAAAAAAAAATAATAAAAAAAAAAAAAAAAAATAAAAAAAAGGTTTTCATAAACAATTTTGCACACAAAAAGTATTACTTGTGTTACAGAAACACCAGCTAACAAACTTTTTTATAGAAATATGAACTGATTATAAATTGTGTTGTCATGCCCTTGATCCAAGTGTTTGCTCATGGATATTTGTTATGTTCAATCAGCTGATTAAAATTTTTTAATTTTTTAACTCAAATGGAAGCCGTTATTATTATTTGCCCACAATGTGTCTAGTTGAAAACCATATATTATCGCTCATTTAATCAAACAACAAGAAAACATTTTTTTTAAACAAAACGAATTTAAAATTGCTGTTTCGGGCTTTTCGTATGAATTAAAAGTTGAATAATACGTGTATGTTTAATAAGAAAATGTTTATTTTTGACTTATGACGTTGTTTGAGTAAATAACCGATATATTAATAACATCTACCTACTTGATTTACAAATAAAAATGAAAAATAACATGTAAGATTTTTTCTGAATCCCGTGAATGATTTTAATTATTGCAATGTTATTGATTCCTTTAAGGAAAACTTGTTACGAAAGTTTTCAAAAACATGATTTAATTAAAAAAAAAAAGCCATTAAAACGAAATATGTATAAATAAAAGCTGAAAAATAAAAACTCGTTGAGCAATTTTCTTAAACAAAAAATAAAGAAAACAAATGTTGTTATTTAGGCCCTAATGCTAAGGAGAGTCAAAAGTAAGAGACGTTTAACTGAGCCACATATTTCACCAGCCGTCTTAAGCCTGTCATCAACAGCTGCTGCTACCTCATCCTCTTCAACAGCTTTACAAATAGCGGCAGCACAAACTAACGTTACGGTCGTTGGACAGCTGCAGCCACAACAAGCGCCACAGCAATTACCGGACAATGCAAATGAACGTGATAAAGATAAAGATGGCCAAAACGCTAATACCACATAGAGATCACGTCCGTCCGGTTCTAGTTTTCTTTTTTCTTGTTTTTTATAAAACTCTTCTTTTATTTTTACCAACAAAAACTCTACACACAAAAAATAGCCGAAAATCGAAATATATACAATTTTGTTTGAAAAGTTTTTTTTTATTAGAGAATTATCTATAGAAGAAATAAATTAAAACTTGAGCAGAGAAAAGCCACACACACATCAAATCCCACCACCCTCTTGCTAAATTTCAAAACTTTTAAACAAATATCAAGAAATAGAACAAAGTTTTATTGAAGAAAAAAAAATGGAAAATAAATAATAAAGAAAAAGGAACAAGGAAAAAGGAATAACATGTATTAATTAACAAAGTGAAGGAAAATAACTAAAAGCATTTATTAATGTTTAAATAACTGAAACATTTAACTAAACACAAAAAGAATTATACAAAAAATAAGCATTAAATAAAAATAAAAAACATAATTCAAACAAAATAAATAAAAGATTTTCATTTCAAAAAATATTTACAACAAAAAAATAATAACTTGTTTAATTTTCCTAACAAAACGAAAAGAAAAAAAGATTTTAACAGAAAAAAAACATTTACACACACACACACACACGAACATTACAAAATCCAACTTCAAACAAAAAATAATACAAATTGAAGCCAAACCAACAAAAACTCCCACCGTCTTTTTTTTACGAAAAACATTTAAAATTTCTACACATTCACATATTTTGTTATTATTTGCAAAAAATATTCTATATAATTTAGTTATTAATTTAATTAAAAAACATTATTGTTTAAGTTTTAGGCATTCATATATTTTTTTTTATATTAATTTTGCTTTAAAAAAAAACAAAAATATAAATTGATATTTTTATTTACTGCCAGGCCCACGATATCCCAAGAATTTTTTCATTCGCTCAACTACATTTAAGACAAAACAATATTTTAGAATTTGTTTGTATTTTAATTGTATGTATTTGTACGAATTAAAAAAATTCTTTCGACATCGTGGGCCAGGCAGTTAGTTTTCAAAATTTTTCATTCATAAGCATGAAACACATTCGCCACATCAGGCTACGATCTACTTAATTATTTTGAAGGCGGCAACTGCACCATAAAAAGCAGATTCAAATTCTTGTACTCTGGTTGTCCCATATCATACAAAATTTTGTTGTTGCGCACTTCTTCTTGTAAACAAAAAATTCTGTTGTTGTAGGGACGAGTTCACCTGGTCTGAACTCGCCTTGGACAGTACACAATGATTTTTGGTTGTTGTTGTTGTACTACTGAGTATACCTGGTATCAATTCACCTTGATCGACATGCTCTCGTTCGTTCCGTTCGAAAATTTGTGTTGAAAACAAAAACAAAAGCAAGGTTATATTTTTACCATCATACTCTCGTAATAGCGTATTTGTATGTCAGTTTGGCATGTTGACAATCCAAAAATTTTTATATTCTACTCTCTCTCATCATGTTAAACTGTCATGCCAAGTATGATCGTCTAATAGGGCTTAACGAACGAGGGGCTATCAAAGAAATGGCAGGTAATCTCTTAATATAAATATGAGCTGGTTCACACACATCAAGTTGGAGTCGTTAGATATTTATATTGTTATATTTGTAAACAAAAAATGCTGTTGGCATAGAGACGAGATCACATGGTATAAATTCGCCTTGATATACTATATACTACAATGTTCACGCAAAGTTACCCCAAAGTACAATGAATATTGGCAATAGCAATGCCAAACAAACTGCTTCAATATTTTTATGAATGTCAGCATTAACGTACATATGTATATACATGTGTGACTGTTTTTTGTAAACAAACGCAATCACATACAAATATTGAAACTGAATATTGCTGTGTGTGGCATTCACTTTATCCATAATATTACAAAGTCTGCTTTTACACTTAAGCAATTGAGAGTCAGACATTTTTTCAATTCTCTTTTGGTCTTGCCCAAAGTTTTACATTGAGAACATTAATAGTCAGACATAAATTTTTGAATTCTTCTTTACAGTCACAGGTATGTACTCGTATGTATGTTGTATGAAGCAACAATATGAAAATTGTGAAAAGTAGGAAAGGCATACAAAAAATGTCCGGTACAGAGACTCATGTACTACACACTTTACCTCTTCAACCCCTCGCCCACAAACGTCGTCTGTCTGCCTTTCAATTGCCCTAATGTAAAAGGCCTGTAAAGGTGAAGTAAACCAAACCTTGAAGCAAAACGTTTTCGCGTGTGAACTTAAGCGCAAGATCAAAATAAGTGCAACAAAAACTGTTTGGGTAAGCTTGCCGTGTGTGAACCAGCTGTAGAGAAAATTCCCGCATTGTTTTTTTAACAAACTATTACTTTTCATTAATCAAAGATTTCTGCATGTGTAGCAATTATTTAGAGCTCTTTATAGAAACGCCTAAAATATTAGATTTAACAATTACATGCATACATTTCGTAATAATAATACACTAATATTAATAGTAGGAAATTTTATAAAAATTCAACATTTCCAAAGACAAAATATTAGCGATGATTTCTCGGAAATTAACATTCGCTAAATTGTCGAAAATTTTATAAAATACGAACATTCGCGCTGCTAATACCAAAATCTTCAGAAGACCTTTAACAAAATTTTTGAAAAAAAAAGCTAAGAAATTCCACATGTTTATACAAGAACTCTCAAAAAATATTTGAGAATTCCGAAATATACAAACACAATAAACTTTTTACAACGAACATTATATTATTCGGTTTAAATATATTTAATTTTTGTAAATCTTTTTACAATTAATCAACGTTTGCTTGACAATGGCAAAATGAAAAATTAAATTTTTTAATTCAATTATGTAAATATTTTTTCTTTTATTCAACGCGAGTCAAAATTAATTTAAATTTTTTTTAATTATTTTAATTAATTAAATTGGACTCGCATTGAATAAATGCATAAATCCCATTAATATTATAAATGTGAAAGTTTGTATGTTTCAATGTTTGTTCCACCATCACCCAAAAACCCCCCTTTGCGAATCTATCGAACCGATTGCGATGAAAATTTAAACACGGAAAGAAATATGTAGTATATTATAAGGCTAATGCTTGTCCAAAAATTTAAAATATAATGAAATCTCTGCAAACACAGTATGGCGGACGGCCCAAATTGGCGGAGCACTACTTTTCTGATATGGATATCAAATTAAATGCATTTGTATGGAGGTAACTCCAAATCAAATGGAGTCCAAAGGCACATCAGAACGCCCTCCTTTGTCGATATTGTGTAGCATGTCGCATTTTTTCTGATGTGCATTAGTGTATATTTGTGTCAGTTGTTGTCGGAAAGTTACAGTGGCGAATTCACAATCACTGGTAACTGAACAGTACTAATGTACAGGCACATCAGAACGCCCTCCTTCGTCGATATTGTCTACCACCGGCGAAGTAAAATAATTACTAAAAATGGCTACATAATTCAATACGTTTCCTTGACATCAAAAGCGCTTCAACACTGCTATAAAACAAAAAACGTGCAAAAGGAAAGTTGTAAGATAGTGAAGCTTCACTTCTTATCATTTCTCTAACTATTCCTTTCCTCTAGTTCCAGCACAATGCATCGCATGTGTAGGGATCAGTTTCTGAGTGCTGGTCGCTGGGTGCTGTGCGACCCAAAATGGCGGACAACTACATCAGTGAGTGTGTGGATAGCGAAGCGCAAAATAAATAGCTTTTTGCTGCAGTTTATTTAAAATCAATTTATATTAAATTTAGCACGTTCTTTTTTGGTAACAAAAACATACATTTACAAAAAACTGGACGTTCGACCAGTTACCAATACGCAAGTCCTCTCTAAAAAAAAGTAGTATTTCTTTATAAAAACAGATTTATTTATCATTACAGTAACAGACTGTAGTTTATTTAGGAGGTATTCCGTGGAGTCATTTTTAAATTTTCCATTTTTTATGTTGTAAAGTTTTTATACAGTAAAATTAATAAAAAAAAAAAGAGAAATAATTTTTGTATTTTTAAATCAGTTAATCATTTGTTTTTACGGAACTTGAGGTTTGTTTTTGGTACTGTAAAATATTTCGTGTTTCTCAAATAGTTTATGGGAATATTTATATGAACATGTGAAATTTTATATTTTTGTTTTTTTTCTGTCCACACCTTTTTAAAGGCTCTTTTAGACTAGTGGAATTAAATAAAATTGTTTAATTTACATCAGATATCAATTATATTACATATTTTAATTATTTTACACCGTAGAAGCACTTAATTAATTAAAGGCCTACTTATTCTCGCCTTTTATTTTATTTGGCCATCAACCACATATGTTCTGCCTGAATCAGAAAAGAATTTGAGTTCACTTTTATGTTTTTAATTAATAATTTAACTTTTAACAACTATTTCAATTCGCAAATATATGTATTTCAAAAAATTTAGAAAATTTATCTGCCTGTTTATAGAGCATTTAAAATAAATTCTTGAACAAAAAATATTTTACGTGTTTAATAAAAAGACAGAAATATATATATTCACTTTTTATATATATATTTTAATATATTTTATTAATTCCTTATTATTTTCTTAAATTAATTTTTGAATTCAAAATAGTTATTTAATTTTGATAAATATCTTTTTCTCTTTTTTACAAAAAAAAAATTAAATAAATAAATAAAAAACTTATAAAATCCTAACATCACCATGGACTTTCAAATCAACTAAAATTTACACATATACACAATGTAATTAATAAACTAAAAAAATACTACAACAATTTTAATTAAAAACAATTTTGTACCGGACGGTTAAAACTTAATAAATAAATTATCCAAATTCAAATCGTAAAGGCCACCATGTTAAAAAGAGTGAAAAACAAAATGAAACGACGCAACACGGAACCAACCATGGCTTTAGCCAATCAACAAATGTCCTTAGCCTTGCCACCTACAACTGTTGAAGGAGATTCCGAATCAGAAATATCTACCAACAATACAGATTTCTGAATATGGTACAGTGAGCGTTTGATTTAAGGTTTTAATAATATAATTTTATATTATATTTTTTTATACTTTCCAAATCATATAACACAGAAGAAACATTTTTCAAAATTCAATAATTTCTTTTTCATTGCTCGTACTGTATAATTATTAAAGCCTTGAATTTAAATTCGCTCTAATTTGAAGAAGAAAAAAAAAGAAAACGAACTCAATCACCAAAATGGTATTTAAGATTTCAATCTTTCCTAAAATGCATGGAAATTGCAAGAATTTTTTTACAATTTAAATCTCAATTTTTGTTTTTTGACTAATAAAAAATATTTTAATAACTTTGTATGATCAAAACTAACAATTAAGTGCGAATATTTAAATTTTAATTTGCTTTTTAACTTGGACTTTTGTAAATTTGCATTTAATTTTATTTGTCCATATGTACATCTGTATGCCAACCCAATATCTGCCAAAGTAGTAAATTCGATGTGAAAAAGATGTAGTTTCCAAAAAATATTATTTCAAAATGTGGTATATCTACTCGTACCACTTGTCGGCTACAGTTACAAATTTTTTTGCCCGCTTCTTCTTGTTTTCTTCTTTTATTTACGTTATTCAAGTTAGAATGACAGCGAGCGAAAAAATTTCAATTTTGACATCCAACCAGGATAAATAGTCGTCAGCTTGATATGAATTCGCCTTGGTTTTATTGATTGAAAAATTTAACAATTTTAAAATTTTTGGCCTTTTTTTACATGCATTGTTAAAAAAGTTTTTTAGTTAATCACCTAGATTGGATTAGTTAAAAAAATTCGGGTAACAATACTTCAGCACTATTGTTGAAAACCTAAAAAAAATGGTAGATTTTTCTCGGAAAATGTTAGAGTTGAGTGAGATACCTAAACGATGTAGAGTTGGCATCACTGACATACATATACATACAAATATGTATGGGATTGTTTAGTTTAAAATTTATTTAAACTGTATTTTAAATTATTTAATTTATATTGTGGTAAATGAGAACTCGCATTTATTAAAAACAAATATACAAATAGTCTGTGATGTATCATGCATAGTGTAACAGACAGCGTGATATAAATTTATCACGTACATACATATGTACATATATACACTAATTTATAATTGCAATGAGTTTTGTGGAACTTGCAAGCTATTTTACCTCTAATATAGTTTAATCTCTACTTCAGTATAAATAAATCCAGCTTATTTCATTTGAATTAATTTCCATAGAATGTTATTTGAAATTTATTTAAATGCAATTAAACGTACATATGTATATGTATGTATGTATGTATACTTGTTGAAATTTTTGTGTTTTTACTTTAATTTAAAAGCACTAAACTATTTATTATATTTAAGCATATTTTGACTTATTACTTCAAATATCATTTTAGTTTATATTTTCTTTTTATTTAGTAACTTTTGTTGTAATAGAACGGTATTGAAATTGAAGACAGCTTAAGTTCATTCTATAATATTGTTTTATAATTATTTCGGTTTTCTTAAATTTTCATTTTACCAGATTCATTTTACATAATTTCGATTATTGAAGGCTACAAAGCAAAATATTCATTTTATAGTAAATTTTGTTTTAAAGTGACGTTTCTACCATTTGAACAGTCAATAGGCCTTAAAATTTTGTATAGAAGCTATTAAAAAAATTGGCACCTTTTCATTTACTCTGCGGATTGTGGAAATTATGTATAAGTCTTTCAAACTAATTCTATTGTTTTAAACGTTTGTGACTCTGTAGCACCACTCATCATTTCATTTACTTAAAGTTTCAATTCCTTTACAGTAGGCAGATATGTACATACATTCCTACATGTAATTTGTAAAAGTTGTGAGAACTTAATTTAAAAATTTCACAGAATTTCACGTTCATTAAATTTGAAGCAAATTAACATTTTGAGGCATTCTGTAAGATCACGGCAAAAAAAAACTTTTCAAAAATTTTACTTACAGAAACTCATAAAAAATGCTCTTGCTTATAAATAAAACAAAATAATGAAATTATAAAAAGTTGTAAAAATAGTAAATATGAGAAAATACAACATGAAATATTTATTAAAGTAAAAAGCTTGACGACAAAACCTTTCTGCCAAGAAGCAAAAAGGAGAGATATGTACTTATGTATGTATTTTTAAATGAAAAAGAAAACCATTTTTAAAAATTTTCAGTTAAACTAAAATATACAGCATCTATTTTATAGTGCATTTGCATTAGCAATTCTTAAACTAGTTCGAAATCACGAACATGTTCAATAAACAATGATGTTTACATTGGCATTTTTAACAGTTAAGAAGTTTATCTCTGACAATTCATAAAGAGATTGTCTTTAAAATTAAACAAAATCAATATATTTGATTATTTCTCCAGTTTGTTTTAAATTTATAAACATTTTTTTCTCTACTAAACGTGTATTTTTCTTCTGTGTTTCGCAATTTTGTGATTTAAATATATGATTTAAATATTGTGTGTTAAATATATGTATCTCGCGTTGGCAAACAAATGTATAAAACACAGAGTTGCATTTCCAATAGCTAGTTCTTTGTAACTTAACGTTTACACAAGCCACTAACAATTCCAAACACTTCACACATTCACAATTTTTTACTAATTTACACTCAAATTTTTCGACAGCAACAAAATATCCGTTTTGTGGGATATGAACAGTAATTCATACACGCGCAATGATTTAAAGAACAATGCTTAAGCCTTTAAGACACTACATTTTTTCTGCATTGTATAAAATCTTTTATAAGTTGACAACTTAGCGATTTATGCACAATGTCTGCTATTTTGAGCTTGGTTTTTGACCGTATATTTCTCTTTAGCGTTTTTTTTTTAAATTAAAATAAGGAGGCGACACTTAAAAATGTAAATAATATATTTTGAGTGTTTCTCTCTGGCTGTGGTTGTCCTTTTCTAATAGTTTTATATTAATTAATGAAAAATAAATGTAGTGTTATACGGGCTTTATGAATCGAGAGCAAAATTTGTGTAAGTGAATATAGAAATATGTTAAATTATAAGTAAACTCGTTTACTTATCTTACTGCGTCGCCATTGTGCTGCGTGTGGTATTTATTTTGCATCTAAATATATTTGGATGCCTTTCTTGCGTATTAACTACAACAGTGTTGCAATTGGGAACAAAATGCATTGTCAAAATTTTCAGGGTTACATTTACGAATACATTGCAATGTATTACTACAAAGCAACATGCGTTTACGAAGTCAGCGCCATTTTTATATGAGCTTTAAACAACAAATACTAACGGTTCTAAGCTTGCTCTTCTTAGCTCATTTATAAGAATTTTGTTTTCAAATATGTATACAATATTTAAATTTTTAAAAGAGTTTAATAAATTGCAATCATTTAAGAATTACAAAAAAATAATGGAAGTAAAAAATATGTATGTATGTAAGTAAAGTTAAATAAAATAAAAACTAATTAGCTGATAAAAAAAACAGTTATACCAACTAAAACATCGTATGTACGTACTTTTAATTTAATTTTATATTAAGAGTTGAATAATTTCAAAAAAAAAAAATTTCAAATATTAAATTTTCTAAATATTTCTTTTTATCAAAATCTTATTTATATGAAATATAGTTTGAGAACTTGTTTTTTTAATTAATTTAAAATGAATAATAAAGCTAAAGAAACGTATTTCCAGAACTACAGGAAATTAAAAGAAACAATTAGTTAAAAGCCTAAATTCTCAGATCTCTTTAAAGCGCCAAACATTTTTTTACACTAAAAATTTAAGCCTATAAGCTTTTTTCTCATTTCTTATAAATGATGGACAGAATACAACCAAAATTTTAAATTTTGATATACTACACAAAAATATTAAATAAATATAATAATAATTAAAATCCATAATGCAAACGGACAAGAAATTAACAATAGAAGACTTAAAATGTTGACAAATTTTAATTGATGCAAACCGTAAAGAAACCAGAAGCAACATGTACCTTTTATTATACAAATCTTAAGAAATTTAATAACACTGAAAAAAACAATTTAAACACACACACACGGATTTACCTTTAAAAGTTACAGTTTATGCATGAAAATTGTTATCAAATGCATAGAATAGCAGAAAAATTTAACAAAATGGGACGTTTAAAAATTTATAATCACCGGAATTGCCTACTATTTTCAATTTATAAAATTATTGCACACTTAACAACAATACAAATACAATATTAATATGGATTTGAAAAGTTAACTTTAAATGTAATTAACGATGGAATGTGCATTTGTTAATAATTTCCTTCAAAACTGTAGATAGTATAAAAACTTTAAAAATATATAATTCATATATTTATATTCTTTTGCTAACAAATGGTTTTGAAAAACTACATTTGTATTCTAAATGAAAAAATCAAAAACTAAGTTCTTTCATAAATATTTCAACAAAAAAAAATACAAAAAGAACAGAGAAATGATTACTTTCCGTAAAACAGTACATTTCTCTGAATATTTTTAATTTTCAAAACAGTTACTTACACCAACAACAAAAATCAATAGGCAAATTACGGTATTGGATATCGATTAAATGTACATACATACATACATACGAGTACATATCGGTCGATGTCCAGTATCGTAATTTGATCCCACAAACTTCCTTCTCTTTCTTCGATCTTATCCCTCTCGCTCTCTGATACAGAATGAATACAGAGAGACAGCGAGAAAAAATAAACAAAAATATATTTTGATTTTTTTTACGTCCTGTTGGTTCTCTTGTTAATTATTAATAAATAACACCATCAGCTAACACGGAAATGAACCGTCAAGACATAAAATAATCTCAAAATACCATTAAACACATACTCTCGCAGAGAGTAGCTAAACAAACATACAGGCAATACACCAAAAAAATCAAATTAGGTTTGAACGAATTTGGGGCTCATTATGAATTGGCGTTCAGTCATAATTTCCGTGTTAAAGCGGGGAGGTTAACAAATTCCTCGTGGGACAGTTGTGAGGTGACTTTCTAGAATTGAATAACCAAAACCAGAATTTCTTTATAAGTTATAATGTTTAATTTTTCAAATTACCTTGCAATTGTTTAAAAAAAAAAGAAACGATGAATTCGACAATATCCCTTAACGATTATTATTTTTGCGTGGCTTCGAAGTTGGAAAATTCCTTGTTGGACAAATGAAAAGTTTTTTCTTAGAATTGAATATCCAACACTAATACATATGTACATACATGTACATACTCGTACATATTTAATTTTGCAAATCACTTTGCAGTTGTCTTCAAATAATTAACAAAGAATTTTTAAAAGTCATGCGTCAAAAATACTTAAAAGAACGACTGAATGTCGATGCATTTATTATTCGTTGAAACCTTTCAATTGATTTTTAATTTTTAATAACACAAATTAACAAACATAAATATATACATAAATATATTTTTTAATTCTAAGATCTTCACATGTATGTATGTGTATTAATTTTCGTTATTAAAAGCAACAACAAACAAGTTTTAATCCAACAAAAATTTTAGCATAAGTTAACAAATGACATAAATACCTTAAAACTACAACAAAAAAATATGGTAATAATTTGAAGAAAATGAAAAAAAGTCGTCACAAAAGTGTAGTTTCTCTTAGAACAGAAACTACAAATAAAATTACAAACTAAAATGAATAAAGTAAATTCATATAAAATAATTATTATAATAATAAAAACAATAACTAATAAATAAAACAAAAGACAGAAAAAAATCATTCCTCCTGTTTAAGCAACAACTATAACAACATGAAACTGTGGAAAGTAACAAGAAAATATGAATGAGAACTTTTACTTCCAAACAAATGTAAAATATACTTGAAACACTTACACACCCACACAACACTTAATACAAACAACCATTAACACACACACACACACGTCCACATCAAAATAAAAGTAAGAAACATTCGAAATTAACCAATAAAAGAAAAAAAATTAAGGAAAATAAAATAAAATGTAAATGTAAAGAAAAAAAATAAAGAAACCAGCGTATGAAGGAATGCTTTTTATTTGTAATAGATTGAATGCCAATAGAAGGAATAGAACGGAGGTAGGTAGGTCAGGGATTATTAATGAATTTTGGAATTATGGATTTCGACAAGATAAGTTCTGCTCATTGCCGAAGATAGGGGATGGCTGGGGGGCAAAACCCAGCCATGCCCACATCTTTTTTAATTGCTGTTTTCGCTAGAATATTTTTTTGTAAGTGTAGTGATATTTTTAATAATCTTTACCTTTTACCGCTACCATTGGAATATTTAAACAGAGTCGTAATAAGTTTGATGATACTTGGAGTGATATTGAAAACTTTTCAAAGAAAAATAATATATAATTGAAAGCAATAGGAGTTTTGAAAAGACGTAAAGATTTTTATATAAAATCAACATGAGGTTAAAGCAAATTTCTGGATCTGACTGATGATATTTAGTTGATTATTGGAAGTTAAATATATGTGTTCAGTAATCGATGCCATAATTTCTAACATCGAATACCGATTCCGAAACGTTCCGTTAGTTATTAGTGCGTTACCATATACGAAACACAGTGTTGCTAAGAGAAATTTCGACAACAGACTACAGACTATGCAACCAAAAAACAAACATGTCTGGTTGCATAAGCATGTTGCATCGTCTTTAGCCACCAGTCCCCTGACTATTGCGACAAAAATTTCTTTATGATTTAAGAAGGGGCTCTCAAAAGGAATGCTAGAATTGTCGCAGCGACATCAGCTTTGATGTAATGGGAATGGTAAGTTTTGGCTAGGGTGATGGTACCTGCTATTAAGCCGAAGAGCAATGTAGGCCCTTCTATTATCAAAGTTGAGGAACTTCTCCGAATGGTCCAGCCCATCCAGTATTGCTTAGTGCGTAATCTGGTTTGAACTCTGATCTCCTGTTTAAGGCAGTTACTGTTGAAGCCAAAAAATGCCGTAAGTTCAATAAAACATCCCTCAACTCCTTTTTAGCCTGAAAGTTTGTCTTTTCGTACGGGAGACTCTGGTTCTCCCAGGTTGCACCACGTAATTTGCAATAACTCGAGAACTATCTCTTCTACGCTTAACTTAATTGGAAAATTGAAACACATTCAGATTCCTTGTTAACTTTATTATTTATTAATGTTAATATTGATTGCCTCCATAAGATTCATTGAAATAAAATACTTTATTTTACGTTGATCTACATATTTCGAACCATAAGGTTCATCTTCAGAATCTATAAGTTAATTTTTATTTAATAATAATTATAATAAAATTTTTAACAATTTATGTTACCAAAATTGATTATTTATATTTTACAAATTTTAGGTTCTAGTGGAAGTGTTTTATATTTTTGCGTGTAAATTAGTTTCTTGCCCGTCATAATTTCGTGTACTATTTTCAATTTTAATCAGCTGATCATTAAAAGTAATAAATTTATCAAAATGCCAAAAGCAAGCGAAATAACTAAAATAATAACAGGTTTGTGCCAAAATTACATATTGGACGTCATAATGGCTGATAATAATAATAAATATTTCTTGGGCACACTTTGTCTAATAAATAAAAAATTAATGATAAACATAAACAACTGTTGCCGTAATACGAGCTGACAAATTTTTTTGGGCGGCGGCTGGTGGAAACTTGTTACTTGGCCGCCAGCCAATTAGGTTGTGAAAGCAAATTATTCTCACTTGTATATTTTTAGAAATAATTTTTTTTTTAATTTTTTTTTAAATATAAAAATGTGATGTAATAAATATATATAAAAGTCTAAATAATTTTTAATCGTCCTTATATTCTTTGTATATTTTGGCGGCGGCTTAACTAAACAGCTTTAGACATTCAACTCAGATTTCTACTGCTAATTTATGACAAAGCAATAAACACAGCTCTAAAAGTCTTATTATTTTATGACTGTTTTTATTCACAGCCCAACAACAATTTTTTTTAACTATTGTAAAATGTTAAGACATTATGACATTATGACTTGATAAGACTACCATTTGAATTCCCCAATTATTTCAATCAATTGTATATGAAAGTAGATCGAGTGTTATAAAAGTAATAAACTTGTTTTGAATTGATTTTTTTTTTGTATGTAAATGTATGCTACTATTCAATTAGTATTCAGTGGCTGACAAGGAGTTTAGAACTTCGCCAGTAAGAATTTTATAATAATTATAATTTGTAATTCATTTAGTAACCATATTGTTAGAAGCAAATTTTTATAATACATACATACATACATATATACATATACGTATAAGTGTGACTATTTTTTATAAAATAACGCACACAATGACAAATATTGAAGCTGAACATTGATCGTGTAGCATTCGCTTTACGGCCATATATGTCAAAATCAATTTACATTTATGCGCTCCAATATAATTTGTACTCATTTGTTTAATTTGAGAGAGCGCGCCATTAGAAGTTTTACTCATTTCTTTATTTAGGGAGAGGGTTGCAAAAGCAATTAAGCCATATGTGACAGCGCATAGAGAAAGGGACATAAGGGTAAAAAAAGCAATTTTCACTTCTTTTTTGAAATTTATTGCTAAATATTTGGAAATAAAAAATCTAATATAAAATAACATAAAAATCAATAAACAGTTAATTGATTTGTCTTTTTGGCTTACTTTTTCTACATTTTTGTAATGCTACACTATAATTATAAGACGAAGTCTTATTGTATAATAAATAATAAAATAAATAATATAAAATCATATTAACAGAACAAAAAATATGCAGTTTCCAACTATATTTTCTCCTCCCAACGGATTTCAAAACCTAAAAGTATTTGGAAAACTATGCAACGACTTGATGCAATAGATGTCCAATTTTCTCAAAGACTTACCAAATTCCATTAGATAATCTATGGATTTGGGAGTTAATTTAATGCAATAGCCTAGATCTAAACGTTTGAGTCTGCGAAGACCTTGGGCAATATGCAACACATCGTAGTCACTAATCACTGAACAACCGCAAACGACTAAGTCTTCCAAAGCAGGACAATTTCGCACCAGTTCCCTTATGTCTCTGGAAGTGATATTTCGGCAAAAGGATAAATTTAGTTTCCGCAATTCGTTAAGTTTTAAACCTTTACCGAAGTTGGTCAGTCTTCTACAACCGCTTAAGTTGAGGGTCTGTAAACCTTTGAGTTTGCTAATAGGAGCTGGATTTGAACCGAAGCCCAAAAGACCTTTACTTCTGATGCGGTGGCATTTCTCAAGTATTAAATGCTGCAGGTTTGGCATATTATCAAATATTGATGCCAGCGTATAATTGTCGACAGACTTTCTACAATTTGCCAGAGATAAGTACGTTAAATTAGGTAAACTTTGTGTTAACAACATCATGCATTCCCGATCCCTACTACCCATATCTATGAGTATTAAAGTTTTGAGAGTTGTATTTCTTTCCTTCGCCACACCTTCCAGGAGACCTTGAAGAGAAATATATTTGCAACATGACATTTTAAAGTTTTTCAATTGCAATTTACTAAAACCCGCGACACCATCATTTGTTATATTGTCCCACCCCACCAGATTTATATTTTCCAAGGACTGAGGCCATTTCTTTATAATTTGTTCCAATAGTAAATCATCCTCTGAACGACATAGTACGTCAATGTGTCTCAAATTTATGTCCCCGGGCAAGCACTCCATTATCTCCTTGATCCAATGTTTATTATACCAACCGTGTATTTTCAAAGATTCGAGCTGGCGAAATGACGCAAAAAGCTGATACCACTGTGTTTGCTCCTTTAGATAACAACTCAATCTGATTGTTAAATGTTTCAAGGACTGGCAATGATGGCGCAAGGTGTCAATAATTAATTGCTCTTGGCCACCAAATACCACCAAAGAGAGGTTTTCCATTTTCAGTGACCGGTCATCCGCCAACTTCAATAGCAAAGACTTATGTATGTCTGGAGTTACTAAGTCAGACATATCCAAAGATTTAAAGTTTTTAAATCTGGTAAAATTCATCTCAACTGTCAGGTTCGTATGTGCTCTGTCTGATGACTGGAATACAACTAATTCCTCCAGCTGAGGCGTACTGGTATTTAAAAGTGAAAATACCGGCGAATCGTACAGATCCACCTTTCGTACGTTTTGATACAAAGCGTTCAAAATCAAACATAGATCGTTACTTGCTTCAAGGCCCTTGATTTCGACGGTATCATACTTCATTCTTGTAGGGAATTCCTCATCGCTGTGCAAGCATTTGGAAATGGTTGCCACATTTTTAGCGTTTATGATAAATTTTGATTTTCCCATAAACTCGTGCAAACTAGTTATGTGGTGCCAACGTTTGCAAACCTCACGAACTTTTTGCAAATCGGTGTGGGGCAAATATTCGAAAATATTAATTAATAATTCATTGGGCAAACAGTTACA
This sequence comes from Dexiosoma caninum, assembly GCA_963924685.1. Classification (NCBI taxonomy): domain Eukaryota; kingdom Metazoa; phylum Arthropoda; class Insecta; order Diptera; family Tachinidae; genus Dexiosoma; species Dexiosoma caninum. Next base: position 106,436,020 of record OZ004725.1, on the reverse strand, counting down.
CCCACATGGTTGCTCTTCGTGTAATTCTTTACGCATAAATTCTGTTCCCTTATCAAACATTTTGTTCATGTTTTCGTTTTGCTGAAATTAAATTTTAAATATTTAGTTGACGAATTTTCTTTAATTTTTCCACATTTAATTTTTACGCATTTAAGAAAACTATTGTGCCTGCCACTAGTTTTAATTTTAGGAATAATTTTTTAATAAACATATTTTTCATTGAATAAATCCTGATTTCTTTGACCAGTGCACAGGAGATGGGTCGTACGTATGCAACGCAATGCACAAGAAGTACTTGGAAAGGATTAGTGTAGAGAAGAGAGATGCAGTGCAGTAATAGACGAATACAAAGCTTAATGGCTGCATAACTCTGCAATTGCGCATTGATTTAAGAATTTCTACAGAAGAGTGTGCTACGTTCCCGGTGTTCTGTTGGTAAAGAAGAGCCATTTCATTTATTATTTCATTTCGCCGACATTATATTGCTCTAATAGCGATGAAGGAGGGCGCTGTTAGCGCAGACATAATAGAACTTTTTTTTGTGTGATCAGGGAGTAATGCCGCAGATGATCTGGGCCCTATTCCACAAAAGAACTTATCAACTTTTCACTTTGCACTTATCAAATTGCATTTTTTGGCAAAGTGAAAAGTGTTTCTGTTCCACAATATTCTTTGCAAATCTCACTTTGAATTAAGCAAATTTTTGTAAATACTTTGCTCTCTTTGCAAAGTCTTTGCTCTTTTTGTAAAGTCTTTGCGCTCTTCTGCAAAGTGAGTGTGCAAAGTGTTCCACAAAGCATTTAATCATCTTTGCATTTCTGTCTTATCACTCTGTTCCGTACTATGGGCGGGGCCTTATGTGTCTGTATACCAGACATAGATTTTCGAACTGAAGCACTCACTGAATCACTTGATTGCGGTACAGGTGGAGGGAAAGAGGATTCTCGTTGCACCTGATAATACGTCTGTTAATAGATTGACGCAGAAAACGAACGTTTACTCTGGAATGGAGCTGAGAACTGTCCGAGACTAATTAGATGTGGCTCAGTCAGTGAGCTTACATTCATGTGGGTCAAGGGCACTCCGGTATTAGGATTAACGAGGCTAAAGAACTCGCGGTGGCTACCCGTCGACCGGAAGGCAGGAATCGCGCAGATGTTGCATTCAGTTCGGCGTATCAGATGGAACAGTTTCACGACCTGTATGCAGGCTCGTATTATAATGTTTAACAAAGAATGATATGATGTGAGTTTCTAAGCGCACCACAGCAGAACGGCTGAACCGATGTCGTTAATTTTTTTCGCATTGTTTAAGGAGGGTTTATTGGGAAAGAAAAGCTCGATCCGTAGGCTGATAGGGGGTGGGGGGAAATTTCTGCCTCTCCAAAAACGTTCATACTCATTTTAATGACTAATCTGATCATTGTTTGAAATATTCCGAGGATGTTTAATAGGGAGAGAAAAAGTGTACCGCTTCGAGAAGGACACTTATATCATTACTTTTTTTTAAGATAGGACTACGAAGGACCGTGGGGAACAATATGTACCTCTCTGAAACTATCCAACTGATTTTCGTAAAATGTAAACCATAGATAGACCAGTTTATGGAAGGACACTACATACCCTGGCTGGGTATATTAGATTAATTAACTTTTGAAGTGAATCAGTTTAAAATTAAAAATTAAAAAGTTTTTTTCGTATCTTAGTACGCATCGAATTTTTGTTTCTTAAATATATCTGTTGATATACATAATTTGGAAGTGAATCAGTTGAAGCAAGTAAAACAGTATAATTGTTCAACTGATGACTATTGGAAACATGTTAAGGAACGGAAATATCGTAAAACCAGAAATCGTAAATTGTGCACTCAAACTAATATGTACATACATATATATTTTCTGTACTTCGTATTCGTATGCGAGGGAAGGATAGTAAGAGAGATGACATGTGGTGAAGCATCACTACCTTACAACGCTGCTTTTGATCGTTCTTTTTTTCATGCGATTTTAGTCAAAGAGCTGAGAATTTTGTTGGCACTAAACAAAATAAATCAAAAAAATGGGCGCAGGTAATAAAAGTAAAGTAGTTTTTAATTATTTAACTTTGAAGTGATTTTTTATATATTTTTTTGGGGATAAAGCACAATTTTGAAATAAGAACCATATATTATAAAAAAATGTTTAAATTAGTTTGTTTAAACGAAGAAAAAAAGTGGAAGAGCACAGAAGAGAGCAGAAAGAGTCTCAACCAGTGACGGAAAATGTAGCACAATTGAGACGCCCATACTTCAAGGTTCAAAAGCAATTCGAAGATCTTTATGTGAATTGAAAAATATACAATTATCGAATTCACAAGAACCTGTACCGTATATCTTTTATTAAATACACTTTTTGTTCATTTGCTTTTAAACATCATATATTTAACTCGTTTCATTATTCGTTTCTACAGAGAAAACATTCCACCCGATTAGTAAAATTGGCTGCTCAAGCAGGATAGAATATTTTGAAGGTCGACGGAAAGGTGCTTCCAATTTTACACATATAATTACATAGTGTTTCCACAATCCGAATAGCTGACACGTATAAAAAATTTTAATTTATGAAATCAGTTTTTATTTTATTTTTAATTATATTATTGCTCTTTGAAACTGTGAATACCCAAAATATTTAAAACTGTCATAGGACATCAACACACTGATTGTGAATGTATTACTTAAGGTATATTTAAAAGCGAATACACTTGTGATATTTATAGCATAGCGGTTCACATGTGTTACACTATAAATATACAACAAACAGGCAGTTCTTCGTGTACGATCCGAATACAGGATGCAGAAAAATGTACAAGGACATTTCTATACAAAGAAATTGCAAGCAATTGAAGAAGAAAACAACAAACTTATACATATATACCTTATATATACCATATATATACGAACCAACGATGTGCCGCAGCCTGCTAAGGAATTTAAAAGGAATTTTATTTTTCTAAATGCAAAATTTTTCCAAGAATAATAATCATCTGTTTTCTGTAAACTGAAACACACAATTTGAAAGAGAATTGAAAAGCAAATTCTCCTGAATTTCAAAACTATGAAAATGAAGAGTGCAACAAGAAGGATTATTAATTCACGTATATTTCAAGGCGAATGCATTTGCGATATTAGGTGTGTGTTTTTACTCTAAATTGGGCACCCGCGGGCGCCCAATCGTACCAGAAAGCGTTTTCTTACACAAAAATTGGGTAAATGAGAGACGTTTTGAGAGAGTAATATTCCTGTTCTTCTTGCCCGAAACAGCCCGTACTTTTTTATTGGGCTACTTTGGGCAAGAAGAATAAGTAATCAACTGGTTTATAAGTAAACAATAATGATTTCAAGATTTAGTTTAAAATTATTTGGAGTTTTTTTTAATTAACATGTATAAGCCAAATTATTGTGTTTTTATGGATGTATGAATGTGTGTAGTTTGTAATTGTACATACATCAGGTCTGTTCCAGGTGCATAACAAAATTACCCGAACTCGCACAAATTTATGTTATTTATATATGATTCTAATTTTAAAATTGTACTTTTTCCCCAAAAAATATGTGAATGTACATAATTTATGGTATTCTCATAAAGTATTTTTTTATATAAAAGCAAACTCAAAAATTGAGAATGAAAGCGTATTCATATACATAGTACTATTTCGCTAATGCTTACTTAGCTCAGCAGGGGACTTTTTCCAATTTTTGCTTACAAATTCAAGATTCTTATGTTCAAAATGAAACTAATCAATCGAGAATTGAAGTTGAATACCGAACAAAAAACCAAAAATTTATAAACAAAAGCATAACAGTCCATGAGTTTACTTTTTTTATTACACATACATATTTCTATTTGAAGATTTTTCTTCTCATCTATATATATATATATATATGTATATAATTTAATTTAACGGGAAAAAGCACAATTTTAAAATTAGAATCTTATATAAAGAGATACTCTATTTTATTTAATTATAAACAAAAACCAATTTTCCCGAAGAAACTACACAAGGCGTAGCGATATATAGAATCAAAATAAATATTACATATATTAAAAAGACCTACAGCTTAAATAATTAGTGTTATGAATATAAAAAGAAGGCAAAAAACTAGAAGAATTATAAAATAAAATTTATTTCGGCAATTTTGTTATGCTTGTGGAACAGACCTATTTTTTTGGTAAATTTTATTGTTTTTTGCTTTTTCTTACTTTTGTACATTTTTGTCTCTTATTGAGATTATTAATTATATTATATTAATTATAGTTTACTCTCATTTTACCGAACTTTACCAGAAAAGCAAACGAACACATATCACAGCATTAGTCAGTTGTTGTACAATGAACACTACATGTAAAATGAATTTCCCTTGGGTTAGAAATTTCAAGAAACTGATAAAACAAACGCAAAATTTTTCGTAAGAATAATAATCAGATGTCTTCTTCGTCGTAAATCGAAACACACAATAGGAAAGAGGATTTAAATGGATATTCGCCTCAATATTAAAAACTATGAAAATATTAGTGAAAAACTGGAAGTGTATTAAAATTTTAGAGGCAAGACCCAAGTAAGGTGAAGAGTGCAACAAGCAGGATGAAAAGAACGCAACTAAAGATCATCTGGAATCTCGTCTAGATCTAATTAATGTGCCTTGGTGTTACGCAATGCACTCCAATTCCATTTGATAAATATTTATATATATTTCAATATTTTAAAATTTGTTTTTGTTTTTGAATATAATTAAGGATCCATCGATAACGTGTGATATTGTGGTGCAGGCAGTTAACCTTTCACTCCATGTGTTTGTATGCGCACATGCATAAATAAATTGAAAAAAAATTATTTAAAACCTGCAGGAAAACCTTTCACTTAAATTGTTTATTTTCTATATCTTTGGTTTAAAGTTCATTTGAATCTCGAATTCAATATTTGCACAATAGTTTTCTTAAATATTCAAAGTGTATTTAAATTATGGTCAACACCAACGGTTTCATTTACCTGACGTTTGGTTACATCTTCCATTTTGCTTTCCTATTCGATCGCTCCGTCAGTAATTAATATTCAGTTTTTTCTCCCAATAGACAGTGCTCTGCTTTAATTCTCAAAATTTATTGTTTTAGTTAAAATTATTTAAACCACTTTTCTTTAAGAAAATTTATTTTCTAATATTTTATTTATTTGCTTTTGACGCGAAATTCAAAAACGATGTGAAACGTGCAAACGCAAAATTACAAATGACGAATTTGCATAGGAATTTTTGGATGTTTAGGGAAACGCAACAACACGTGCAATAACGACCATTCAAAGAAAAAATGGAAGCAAGTCGGCGGGAAGCATTAAACAGAGAATTCTTTGTTCTTTTTGAAATAATTATAATCAGCGTTGCGACCAGTAGTTGTTACCAAATGACAAAGGAAAATAACCAAAATATGTTTCAATGAATTAAGTAAGAAATATAGTTCCTAGATCTCTTTATTAGATTTGCGATTAGAAATTTCTTTGTTTATAAAATTAAAGGTTTGAATAGCATTTCAAATATATAAACAAAAAATTAATAAAAGGATTAACGACATGATTTTTAGAAAAACGTCTGTCGAATGATCACACACAGTTATCGACCTTTAATGCTAGAAAATTTTAATTATTACAATTATTATTATCAATTAGTTAACTTCAGTTATTAAATAATTTCTATAATTTAAAGCGCATTTTAAATAGTTTGCTAAATTTATTATTATTATTATTATTATTATTATTATTATTATCAATTATCCATACAGAAAAAGCGTCCGTGGCGAATTAGAAATGTTTTGTAAACTCCAGTTTACAATAAATGTCGTTCGGGAACAATTTTAGCCTACAATTTTCCTCTACAGATATTCAGGTTTGTAAAGAATAAAGGCACTTTCACAACATATGGTAGCATAACTTGGGAAGGGTTTTCCTTATTCTATAAAGGATAAACCCCAACTTCGAAAACAAAATAATCTTTAGGCCGTGCGAACATTGTTTCTAAGTTTGCTCAGTAGTTTTAAAAAAAAATTTTATAAAAAATGTAGAATTTTTTGTTTTCAAGAATGCATAAAAAATAAAAATACAACTATAAGTTTATTTTTGTATCTTGTAGATAAATATATTCCAAAGAAATAGAAACTGATTTCGTTGCAATTGGTGCACCACTTTTGATTTCATTTACAATTTAGTGAAAAAACTCAATTGAGAAAAATTTACATTTCCATACATCAGTACAATTTTTGAATTTGTGTCTTTGCTGGTGTTCCGTATATGAAACAAGTGAGTGTTCTATCTCTTAATTGTGAATAAAATCAAGAATACTGCACCAATTTCAACGAAATAGTGGTTATTAGTAAATACAAGTGTACTATACGAGTATACTATACGAGTATACTCGTACATTAAAAAACTAAAATATGTAAAAAGTATAAAATTTAAAAAGATATCACTTCTATTTTTATTTTGACCTTTATTAAAATTTTAAAATATTTAAAATTTTATTTATATAATAAATTTAAAATTTTATATATTAAAATATAAAAGAATGGATGATATTGTAAGGACAAGGGAAATGTTACTGTAGTTCTGAATAAGACTGATTATAATTCAAGAATGGATGGATGATATTGTAATGATATAACAAAATATAGCATTATAAATAGAGACCCTACAAATAAATTACAGAAGATTAATATTGAAATTGTGGAGGAATTATTTAAAAAGGAATATATAACAATAATAGAGAAGAATAAATTAAAAACAAATATTGCAATAGCTCCTAGATTGTATGGATTACCAAAAACACATAAGGAAAATTTTCCATTGAGACCAATTTGTTCATTTATAAATACACCTTCATATGAGCTATGTAAATATATATCAAATATCCTGAAAAAATTAACTATTAATTCAGACTATAATATTAAAAATTCTTTGGAATTTAAAATTAAAGTTGAAACTTTGAATATAGATAAGGATGATAGATTAATATCATTTGATGTTGTATCTTTATTTCCAAGTATTCCAGTTAATTTAGCATTAGATATAATAAAGGACAAATGGGATAAGTTAGAAAGACATACGAATATAAATAGGAATCTTTTTCTACGTATTGTCAAGTTTTGTATACAGGATAACAGATATTTTCAATATGGAAATAAAATATATTTTCAGAGTAAAGGACTTCCTATGGGATCACCAGCATCATCAATTGTAGCGGATATTGTGATGGAAAAGCTATTAGATTCTTGTATTGGAATATTAATTTTAAAACCTAGAATATTAACTAAATATGTAGATGATATATTCTGTATTATTGAGGATAGTCAAATAGATAATATGTTGACAATTTTTAATAATTTTAACCAAGATATTAAGTTTACAATAGAGAAGGAAGGGAATTTAAAACTTCCATATTTAGATGTATTGATTGAGAGAAGAGGTCAGAATTTAATAATAGATTGGTATCATAAACCTACATCCTCAGATAGAATAATAAACTATTTTTCAAAACATCCAAAGGGAGTTATAATGAATACGGCAGGAAATTTAATTGACAGAGTTTTGAATCTTAGTAGTAGTCAATTTCATAAGAAAAATAAGGATATAATTATAGACATATTGAGGAAAAATTATTTTCCAACACGAGTAATTCATAAATTATTGGAAAAATACGGTAAACGGGATGATATTAATGGTAATAATAATGTGGAACCTAGAATTTATAAATCTACTACATATATACCTAATATATCGGAACAACTTTTAAGATCGAAATTATTTAATACTGGAAAATATAGGATAGCATATAAAACATATAATACTTTAGGGAAATTATTTAATAAAATGAAAGATAGAGTTAAAAACACAGAGTTATCTAATTTAGTATCCAGGATACCTTGTGGAGGAAATAATTAAAAAGTTGTAATAAAGTATATGTAGGAACAACAAAGAACAAACTTAAAACTAGATTAGCAGGACATAAGTCAGATCAAAAATACAGACATATAAATACACAAAAAAGAGCATTAACTACACATTGTGCATCATTAGATCATTATCCAAAATTTAAAGACACAACTATATTGGAGAAAGAAACTAATTATAAACGACGTTTTTTGTTGGAAATGTTACAGATAATTAAAATACCTGCGGACAATAGAATAAACTATAAATCATATGTAGATAATTTAGCACAAAATTATAGATATTTAGTTAATACAATTTAGATTTAGATTATGTGTTATGTATTATATATATATATTTATATGCAAAAAATATAATTAATAATAGATAGTCATAGGTCATTTATTAAATTATTTTTAATAATTATGTTATATTCTAATAGCTATATGTTATTATTACATTGTAAAAATATATTATTTTACATACATGTATATACATATGTACAAAAGAAAATAATTTTGAAAACTTGTTTATTTATGTATACATGTACAAACATTTATACATGTGTATAAAGAATATTTTTAATATTAATGACAAAAAAATTTTCATTTCCTTTCAAAAATATTTTCTTTTCCTTATTTTAAAAAAATATTTTTGTTAATACAAATTATTATTTCCTGACGATGCTACCTATTTGGTAGCGAAATATTGAGAAATAAAAAATAGCTGAAAAACTTTTCATAAAAAAGACCATCGCTCAAAAATAACTATAATTAAAAAATTTAAAAAGATATAGAAACTATAAATAGGTACAGCATAAGGATATATAATTTATAAGTGGATGATGAAGGCTCCCCTGCCATATACTCGTAAATATTACACCATATGAAAACTTAAAAAATTACAACCATAATGTGGTATTTACTGTGTTCCTATAGCCAGGTCACACATTAAGTTTAAGAAAAGTGAAGAATTGCAAAATTCAAGAAGGTTCGCTTTAAATACAGGATACGAGTAAGAAAAATGTTTCAGATAAATGGGACAAAAAATTAATGATCAAAAATTGAGAGGTGTCCTCGATGTATAAGTAATTGCACGTTACGAGTAGGGTTTGCAAAAGTAAAAGTATTTGCAAGATTTAGGATTTGTTCTGTTTCCATAATTTTAAAAAAAATTGCGAAAAACTATGCGAAAATCCAACGATTTATCAATATTGCAACCTGAGTGCGTCGGAACAAGTTGGGAGACAAGATTATGTTCATTTATATCAACATTGTGGATATAACGTACAATTTTTCGAAAAATCCTTTCTATTCTACAATTTTTTTTTTAACTTTGACCAGCACTCAGGAAATGACCCCTACACATGCGGTGCTTTGTGCTGGAACTAGAGAAAAGGGATTGTAGGAGAAATGATAGGAGGTGAAGCTTCACTATCGAACAACACTGCTTTTTGCACGTTATTTGTTTTTGTAGCAGTGTTGAAACGTCTTTGATGTCAAGGAGACGTATTAAATTTTGAAGCTTCGTGTTTTTAGTAGCCATTTTTTTAGTAATTCTTTTACTTCGCCGATGCTACACAATACCGACGAAGGAGATCGTTCACATGTGCCTGTGGATTGTATACATCTGAAGCCGTTACTGTTCAGTGACCAGTGACTATGCTTTCGCCACTGAAACCTTCCGACAACAACTGACACAAAGACACACATATCCACATCAGAAAAAATGCGAGATGTTTCTATGAGTCTGAAACTGTGGTTGAACCCAGGAAAAATTTTTCGTTTTGTAGTCAACGTGCAGACTACTTCGACCATCGCCACCCTCACCGCATTCAAGACAACACTTCAATAACATAATTGATTCAATATAATCAATTTTGTGGTTATTTATAAGAATTATGGGATACGCAAGGTTGGAATTATTTAAACGAAAACAAATGGCGTTAGTCTTATCTAGGTGATTATTTAGAAGCCTTTCCGATAATGAGGTATGTCTACGGCCTTACAAAATTCGTTCACAATGGAATTCATGCAATTATTTAAATACAGCAGCAAGAAGATGGGGTACACCGGAAATAATAGCTCCTATATTCGAATCAATACCGTTCACCGACACAAATTGGGACCTCTCCGATAAATAGGTATAAACTAATTTGGTAAACAAGTTTAAAAAAATGGAAGTCGTTAGTAAGTTTCGCTTTAAGAACGTTATGGTTTATACGATCAAAAGCCGAGGATATTCTGGTTGCAGAGTAAACGCGGTCACTATTCGTTCAATTGTTCGAAATTACCAAACTTGTTTTTAAAACTTAACAAATAAAATATAAGAAAAATGTATACGAGTACATGTAGGTACTACAGGGTGGCGCAGAACGAGCTATATGGTTTATAAGTTTTTTATTTATGCGATTATTATTATTATTATAATTTTTTTTTAAACAGTATATTATTGGGGAATTCTTTGCAATTAGCTTTGAAAAATGATTTCCTGTAAGTGATCTCCATTTTCTGCTTCGCACATACGTGCTCTTTTTAGCATATTTTCCATTTTCATTTTTCCTTTTCGCAAAATTTCGAGTGTAATGGCCATGATTTCATTTCGAATGTTGGTTTTTAGTTGGAGTATGGTTCTTGGTTTGTTAACGTACACATTAAAATGACGACAATATGCACGCTGTGTCAACACAATAGACCGTTGGTTTGAAAAATAAAATTCAATTATTTTTGTACGTTGTTCGATCGTGTAATGATTCATAATTAATTCCCCAAGTCTTCTTCACAAAATGCTGAAAAAAAACAATGAAAAAATAATAATTAAAATAGAATTCAATTCAAACAATATAGTTCATTCTGCGCCACCCTGTATAAGAAAAATGTATACGAGCACATGTAGGTACTAATATTTTGGACTGGATAAAGTAGCCAATATTCACATCTCCACATCGCAAAAAATGGTTAGAAATAATTAAAAACGGCAACGCTGATTTCGACTACATTGTTGTTTGTATTGATGGCAGTGTATATTGTCAGATTACAATCCGATATTTTCTGTTGAAGGGTGCGCGACTAAACGCTGATCACTGACAAATGTAGTGTTTCACTGTCTCGTTCTCTTCTTCGTATGCCCTGCATGTAGTGTCCATTGTCAGTACCATGCGCGTCAGATGTGGCCTCATCTACGTGTGATCGGTTATTATACCGACCATTCTGCTGAGTGTTGGAGTCTTTATTCTTAGTGCCTCCCTTCTTTATCTCTTTATTCGTTTCTCCCCAAAGTTTTGGAACTAAAGAGTATTTTAAGCTCCCCATTCGCCCATTGTTTCTATTCGGTCTTGAGTTTGTGAAAAGTGATGCTATCTAAAGTTAAGATGCTAAGCGGTTGCTCTGCAATTCGAAACGAAAATTTTTCGAAATTGTATTTTATTTTATCTGGGACCTGCACTCAAGAGATGATCCCTAGACGTTTTCTTTTTTATCTGGGAGCAGCACTCAGGAGATGACTCCTACACATGCGAAGCATTGTGCTGCAACTATAGGAAAGGGATAGTAGGAGCAACGACAGGAGGTGAAGCTTAATTAATTATTTTTGCAGCTCTGCTTTCGCACGTTCTTTGTTTATACTCGTAGCAGAGCTGAACCTTCGGTTCAGTAGCTATTTTTATTATTGATTTACTTCGCCGGTGATACACAATACCGACGAAGGAGGGCGTTCTGATGCGATTGTGGATTGCTATCAGCTGAAGCCGGTATTGTTCTGTGACCAGTGACTATGCCTTCGCCACTGAAACCTTCCGACTACAACTGACACACAAAGACACACTAATGCACATCAGGAAAATGCGAGATGTTTATTTTTATTTTAAAATTTTTGGGATAGTTAGACAGATGACAGGAGGTGAAGCTTCACTATGTTACAACTCTGCTTTTGCACGTTCTTTCTTTTATAGCAGTGTTGAATCGTGGAGACGTATTACGTATTACATTTTACATCAGTAAAAATGCGAAATGTTTTTATGATTCAGTCTGAAACTGAGCTCAAAACTCATGAAAAATTTTCGATTTTGTAGTCAACGTGTAGACTACTTGAGCCATCGCCACGCTATTTACATTAGTATATGATGCATTTCTTTTCGATTGTTGGTTATTGTTCGAATATTGACGCTAAGAACGTTAATTTAATAAGGCTCCCAAATGCACAGTCATTAGTTAATTATTAGTAAACTAAAATGATAACTACTGTTTTAGTAATGCTTCGTATTCACAGTGTTTTGTTTAACTAACATCCTCTGTATACCAAAGATTGGTAACCCTAACAATCTTTTAATTTTCAATATTGGTAGCACTGCTATAGCATATGGTTTTTGTATACATTTGTTGTATTATTTCTTAAAAATGGACAAAACAAGCACGCGCTCATCGAACTCTACCGCGCATGATATTCAATTACTGCAGAAATTGGTTCGGGAAAAGCAAAATTTTATCGAAAATAAAAAATCTGATGGTATTATATATAAATATATAATGGTAGATGATATCAAAACAAAAATATAAATAATAATATACAAATCAGCTGTTGTCTAACTATTTGTTAACCAATGACAGTTGGCGGTTTAACTAATAGTAAACAAAAAGCTGTGAATCAAATATTATCCGTTAAACTGTTGTTATTAGCTAACTAATGACTGTGCGTTTGGGCCTAAAAGACACAGACAAAATAAGATAGTTTCCAATTAAATGTGGTATCCTCTTAATTATTTATTTAGTAGTGCGGCATATACAACGTCATTTTAAAGCAATTCTTTTAAATCGGTCAGACTTCTATATCATTAGCACGTGAATGGATGGCGCGATTGTGCAGGATAGTGAATCAAGGCTTGTTTTCTATTTTCCTAATTTATTCTTAATTAATTAGTAGAAGATTGATAAATTACAACAATTTTTTCTGGTATTGCTGAATCAATTAAATATTTTTTTTCGTTTGTTTTTTTTTCTATTTTCTTCCATCAAATAAAACTAATAAAAGATTTGTTCTTGGATCCATATTGTTAATCTTCAGGATCAAATTTATTGCTAAATATTTGGAAATAAAAAATCTAATATAAAATAACATAAAAATCAATAAACAGTTAATTGATTTGTCTTTTTGGCTTACTTTTTCTACATTTTTGTAATGCTACACTATAATTATAAGACGAAGTCTTATTGTATAATAAATAATAAAATAAATAATATAAAATCATTGTTGAATTTCCAACTGGGTATACTTTTTATTACTTGTCTCAATTAGTCAAATTCGTATGCAGTGGTCAATGCACTAGTTTCGTGCATTAAAATAATAACAACAAATACATAAATATAATGCAAGTTACCGCTACTCGAGACAGTCATTGTAAATCAATGTAGAAAAAATCAAGAATTTTGGACCAAAACTTTGCAGCTATCAATATTAACCGCTTAATAAGACAATAATTGAAAAACTATGCATAAAAAACGTAAAACTGAGTACCCAACAATACTTAAAATATATTAAGAGTTAAAATTAATTTTTGTTATCATTAAGTACAGTCCATTTAAAACCTTTGAATAAATAAGTTCTGAACAATTTGTGAAGGAATAATTATTTAACGATAAGTGATTTAAGTTTACATAGAATTCAATTTTGGAATTTGGTAAGTCATCAAAGGGCAAGAAAAAGCTCTTGTCCGCAACAATCATATTAACATAACAAACAATATGCAGTTTCCAACTATCTTTTCTCCTCCCAACGGATTTCAAAACCTAAAATATTTGGAAAACTATGCAACGACTTGATGCAATAGATGTCCAATTTTCTCAAAGACTTACCAAATTCCATTAGATAATCTATGGATTTGGGAGTTAATTTAATGCAATAGCCTAGATCTAAACGTTTGAGTCTGCGAAGACCTTGGGCAATATGCAACACATCGTAGTCACTAATCACTGAACAACCGCAAACGACTAAGTCTTCCAAAGCAGGACAATTTCGCACCAGTTCCCTTATGTCTCTGGAAGTGATATTTCGGCAAAAGGATAAATTTAGTTTCCGCAATTCGTTAAGTTTTAAACCTTTACCGAAGTTGGTCAGTCTTCTACAACCGCTTAAGTTGAGGGTCTGTAAGCCTTTCAGTTTGCTAATAGGAGCTGGATTTGAACCGAAGCCCAAAAGTCCTTTATTTCTGATGCGGTGGCATTTCTCAAGTATTAAATGCTGCAGGTTTGGCATATTATCAAATATTGATGCCAGCGTATAATTGTCGACAGACTTTCTACAATTTGCCAGAGATAAGTACGTTAAATTAGGTAAACTTTGTGTTAACAACATCATGCATTCCCGATCCCTACTACCCATATCTATGAGTATTAAAGTTTTGAGAGTTGTATTTCTTTCCTTCGCCACACCTTCCAGGAGACCTTGAAGAGAAATATATTTGCAACATGACATTTTAAAGTTTTTCAATTGCAATTTACTAAAACCCGCGACACCATCATTTGTTATATTGTCCCACCCCACCAGATTTATATTTTCCAAGGACTGAGGCCATTTCTTTATAATTTGTTCCAATAGTAAATCATCCTCTGAACGACATAGTACGTCAATGTGTCGCAAATTTATGTCCCCGGGCAAGCACTCCATTATCTCCTTGATCCAATGTTTATTATACCAACCGTGTATTTTCAAAGATTCGAGCTGGCGAAATGACGCAAAAAGCTGATACCACTGTGTTTGCTCCTTTAGATAACACTTCAATCTGATTTTTAAATGTTTCAAATACTGGCTATGATAACGCAAGGTGTTAATAATTAATTGCTCGTGGCCACCAAATACCACCAAAGAGAGGTTTTCCATTTTCAGTGACCGGTCATCCGCCAACTTCAATAGCAAAGACTTATGTATGTCTGGAGTTACTAAGTCAGAGATATCCAAAGATTTAAAGTTTTTAAATCTGGTCAAATTCATCTCAACTGTCAGGTTCGTATGTGCTCTGTCTGATGACTGGAATACAACTAATTCCTCCAGCTGAGGCGTACTGGTATTTAAAAGTGAAAATACCGGCGAATCGTACAGATCCACCTTTCGTACGTTTTGACACAAAGCGTTCAAAATCAAACATAGATCGTTACTTGCTTCAAGGCCCTTGATTTCGACGGTATCATACTTCATTCTTGTAGGGAATTCCTCATCGCTGTGCAAGCATTTGGAAATGGTTGCCACATTTTTAGCGTTTATAATAAATTTTGATTTTGTACAATCCATCAGAGATAAGTACGTTAAATTAGGTAAACGTTGTGTTAACAACATCATGCATTCCCGATCCCTACTACCCATATCTATGAGTATTAAAGTTTTGAGAGTTGTATTTCTTTCCTTCGCCACACCTTCCAGGAGACCTTGAAGAGAAATATATTTGCAACATGACATTTTAAAGTTTTTCAATTGCAATTTACTAAAACCCGCGACACCATCATTTGTTATATTGTCCCACCCCACCAGATTTATATTTTCCAAGGACTGAGGCCATTTCTTTATAATTTGTTCCAATAGTAAATCATCCTCTGAACGACATAGTACGTCAATGTGTCGCAAATTTATGTCCCCGGGCAAGCACTCCATTATCTCCTTGATCCAATGTTTATTATACCAACCGTGTATTTTCAAAGATTCGAGCTGGCGAAATGACGCAAAAAGCTGATACCACTGTGTTTGCTCCTTTAGATAACAACTCAATCTGATTGTTAAATGTTTCAAGGACTGGCAATGATGGCGCAAGGTGTCAATAATTAATTGCTCTTGGCCACCAAATACCACCAAAGAGAGGTTTTCCATTTTCAGTGACCGGTCATCCGCCAACTTCAATAGCAAAGACTTATGTATGTCTGGAGTTACTAAGTCAGACATATCCAAAGATTTAAAGTTTTTAAATCTGGTAAAATTCATCTCAACTGTCAGGTTCGTATGTGCTCTGTCTGATGACTGGAATACAACTAATTCCTCCAGCTGAGGCGTACTGGTATTTAAAAGTGAAAATACCGGCGAATCGTACAGATCCACCTTTCGTACGTTTTGATACAAAGCGTTCAAAATCAAACATAGATCGTTACTTGCTTCAAGGCCCTTGATTTCGACGGTATCATACTTCATTCTTGTAGGGAATTCCTCATCGCTGTGCAAGCATTTGGAAATGGTTGCCACATTTTTAGCGTTTATGATAAATTTTGATTTTCCCATAAATTCGTGCAAACTAGTTATGTGGTGCCAACGGTTGCAAACCTCACGAACTTTTTGCAAATCGGTGTGGGGCAAATATTCGAAAATATTAATTAATAATTCATTGGGCAAACAGTTACACCCACATGGTTGCTCTTCCTGTAATTCTTTACGCATAAATTCTGTTCCCTTATCAAACATTTTGTTCATGTTTTCGTTTTGCTGAAATTAAATTTTAAATATTTAGTTGACGAATTTTCTTTAATTTTTCCACATTTAATTTTTACGCATTTAAGAAAACTATTGTGCCTGCCACTAGTTTTAATTTTAGGAATAATTTTTTAATAAACATATTTTTCATTGAATAAATCCTGATTTCTTTGACCAGTGCACAGGAGATGGGTCGTACGTATGCAACGCAATGCACAAGAAGTACTTGGAAAGGATTAGTGTAGAGAAGAGAGATGCAGTGCAGTAATAGACGAATACAAAGCTTAATGGCTGCATAACTCTGCAATTGCGCATTGATTTAAGAATTTCTACAGAAGAGTGTGCTACGTTCCCGGTGTTCTGTTGGTAAAGAAGAGCCATTTCATTTATTATTTCATTTCGCCGACATTATATTGCTCTAATAGCGATGAAGGAGGGCGCTGTTAGCGCAGACATAATAGAACTTTTTTTTGTGTGATCAGGGAGTAATGCCGCAGATGATCTGGGCCCTATTCCACAAAAGAACTTATCAACTTTTCACTTTGCACTTATCAAATTGCATTTTTTGGCAAAGTGAAAAGTGTTTCTGTTCCACAATATTCTTTGCAAATCTCACTTTGAATTAAGCAAATTTTTGTAAATACTTTGCTCTCTTTGCAAAGTCTTTGCTCTTTTTGTAAAGTCTTTGCGCTCTTCTGCAAAGTGAGTGTGCAAAGTGTTCCACAAAGCATTTAATCATCTTTGCATTTCTGTCTTATCACTCTGTTCCGTACTATGGGCGGGGCCTTATGTGTCTGTATACCAGACATAGATTTTCGAACTGAAGCACTCACTGAATCACTTGATTGCGGTACAGGTGGAGGGAAAGAGGATTCTCGTTGCACCTGATAATACGTCTGTTAATAGATTGACGCAGAAAACGAACGTTTACTCTGGAATGGAGCTGAGAACTGTCCGAGACTAATTAGATGTGGCTCAGTCAGTGAGCTTACATTCATGTGGGTCAAGGGCACTCCGGTATTAGGATTAACGAGGCTAAAGAACTCGCGGTGGCTACCCGTCGACCGGAAGGCAGGAATCGCGCAGATGTTGCATTCAGTTCGGCGTATCAGATGGAACAGTTTCACGACCTGTATGCAGGCTCGTATTATAATGTTTAACAAAGAATGATATGATGTGAGTTTCTAAGCGCACCACAGCAGAACGGCTGAACCGATGTCGTTAATTTTTTTCGCATTGTTTAAGGAGGGTTTATTGGGAAAGAAAAGCTCGATCCGTAGGCTGATAGGGGGTGGGGGGAAATTTCTGCCTCTCCAAAAACGTTCATACTCATTTTAATGACTAATCTGATCATTGTTTGAAATATTCCGATTATGTTTAATAGGGAGAGAAAAAGTGTACCGCTTCGAGAAGGACACTTATATCATTACTTTTTTTTAAGATAGGACTACGAAGGACCGTGGGGAACAATATGTACCTCTCTGAAACTATCCAACTGATTTTCGTAAAATGTAAACCATAGATAGACCAGTTTATGGAAGGACACTACATACCCTGGCTGGGTATATTAGATTAATTAACTTTTGAAGTTAATCAGTTTAAAATTAAAAATGAAAAAGTTTTTTTCGTATCTTAGTACGCATCGAATTTTTGTTTCTTAAATATATCTGTTGATATACATAATTTGGAAGTGAATCAGTTGAAGCAAGTAAAACAGAATAATTGTTCAACTGATGACTATTGGAAACATGTTAAGGAACGGAAATATCGTAAAACCAGAAATCGTAAATTGTGCACTCAAACTAATATGTACATACATATATATTTTCTGTACTTCGTATTCGTATGCGAGGGAAGGATAGTAAGAGAGATGACATGTGGTGAAGCATCACTACCTTACAACGCTGCTTTTGATCGTTCTTTTTTTCATGCGATTTTAGTCAAAGAGCTGAGAATTTTGTTGGCACTAAACAAAATAAATCAAAAAAATGGGCGCAGGTAATAAAAGTAAAGTAGTTTTTAATTATTTAACTTTGAAGTGATTTTTTATATATTTTTTTGGGGATAAAGCACAATTTTGAAATAAGAACCATATATTATAAAAAAATGTTTAAATTAGTTTGTTTAAACGAAGAAAAAAAGTGGAAGAGCACAGAAGAGAGCAGAAAGAGTCTCAACCAGTGACGGAAAATGTAGCACAATTGAGACGCCCATACTTCAAGGTTCAAAAGCAATTCGAAGATCTTTATGTGAATTGAAAAATATACAATTATCGAATTCACAAGAACCTGTACCGTATATCTTTTATTAAATACACTTTTTGTTCATTTGCTTTTAATATTTTTATATGATATATTTAACTCGTTTCATTATTCGTTTCTACAGAGAAAACATTCCACCCGAGTAGTAAAATTGGCTGCTCAAGCAGGATAGAATATTTTGAAGGTACGACGGAAAGGTGCTTCCAATTTTACACATATAATTACATAGTGTTTCCACAATCCGAATAGCTGACACGTATAAAAAATTTTAATTTATGAAATCAGTTTTTATTTTATTTTTAATTATATTATTGCTCTTTGAAACTGTGAATACCCAAAATATTTAAAACTGTCATAGGACATCAACACACTGATTGTGAATGTATTACTTAAGGTATATTTAAAAGCGAATACACTTGTGATATTTATAGCACAGCGGTTCACATGTGTTACACTATAAATATACAACAAACAGGCAGTTCTTCGTGTACGATCCGAATACAGGATGCAGAAAAATGTACAAGGACATTTCTATACAAAGAAATTGCAAGCAATTGAAGAAGAAAACAACAAACTTATACATATATACCTTATATATACCATATATATACGAACCAACGATGTGCCGCAGCCTGCTAAGGAATTTAAAAGGAATTTTATTTTTCTAAATGCAAAATTTTTCCAAGAATAATAATGATCTGTTTTCTGTAAACTGAAACACACAATTTGAAAGAGAATTGAAAAGCAAATTCTCCTGATTTTCAAAACTATGAAAATGAAGAGTGCAACAAGAAGTATTATTAATTCACGTATATTTCAAGGCGAATGCATTTGCGATATTAGGTGTGTGTTTTTACTCTACCAGAAAGCGGTTTCTTACACAAAAATTGGGTAAATGAGAGGCGTTTTCAGAGAGTAATATTCCTGTTCTTCTTGCCCGAAACAGCCCGTACTTTTTCTTTGGGCTACTTTGGGCAAGAAGAACAAGCAATCAACTGGTTTATAAGTAAACAATAATGATTTCATGATTTAGTTTAAAATTATTTGGGGTTTTTTTAATTAACATGTATAAGCCAAATTATTGTGTTTTTATGGATGTATGAATGTGTGTAGTTTGTAATTGTACATGGTCATGTACATACATCAGGTCTGTTCCAGGTGCATAACAAAATTACCCGAACTCGCACAAATTTATGTTATTTATATATGATTCTAATTTTAAAATTGTACTTTTTCCCCAAAAAATATGTGAATGTACATAATTTATGGTATTCTCATAAAGTATTTTTTTATATAAAAGCAAACTCAAAAATTGAGAATGAAAGCGTATTCATATACATAGTACTATTTCGCTAATGCTTACTTAGCTCAGCAGTGGACTTTTCCCAATTTTTGATTACAAATTCAAGATTCTTATGTTCAAAATGAAACTAATCAATCGAGAATTGAAGTTGAATACCGAACAAAAAACCAAAAATTTATAAACAAAAGCATAACAGTCCATGAGTTTACTTTTTTTATTACACATACATATTTCTATTTGAAGATTTTTCTTCTCATCTATATATATATATATATATATGTATATAATTTAATTTAACGGGAAAAAGCACAATTTTAAAATTAGAATCTTATATAAAGAGATACTCTATTTTATTTAATTATAAACAAAAACCAATTTTCCCGAAGAAACTACACAAGGCGTAGCGATATATAGAATCAAAATAAATATTACATATATTAAAAAGACCTACAGCTTAAATAATTAGTGTTATGAATATAAAAAGAAGGCAAAAAACTAGAAGAATTATAAAATAAAATTTATTTCGGCAATTTTGTTATGCTTGTGGAACAGACCTATTTTTTTGGTAAATTTTATTGTTTTTTGCTTTTTCTTACTTTTGTACATTTTTGTCTCTTATTGAGATAAATTATAGTTTACTCTCATTTTACCGAACTTTACCAGAAAAGCAAACGAACACATATCACAGCATTAGTCAGTTGTTGTACAATAAACACTACATGTGAAATGAATATCCCTTGGGTTAGAAATTTCAAGAAACTGATAAAACAAACGCAAAATTTTTCGTAAGAATAATAATCAGATGTCTTCTTCGTCGTAAATCGAAACACACAATAGGAAAGAGGATTTAAATGGATATTCGCCTCAATATTAAAAACTATGAAAATATTAGTGAAAAACTGGAAGTGTATTAAAATTTTAGAGGCAAGACCCAAGTAAGGTGAAGAGTGCAACAAGCAGGATGAAAAGAACGCAACTAAAGATCATCTGGAATCTCGTCTAGATCTAATTAATGTGCCTTGGTGTTACGCAATGCACTCCAATTCCATTTGATAAATATTTATATATATTTCAATATTTTAAAATTTGTTTTTGTTTTTGAATATAATTAAGGATCCATCGATAACGTGTGATATTGTGGTGCAGGCAGTTAACCTTTCACTCCATGTGTTTGTATGCGCACATGCATAAATAAATTGAAAAAAAATTATTTCAAACCTGCAGGAAAACCTTTCACTTAAATTGTTTATTTTCTATATCTTTGGTTTAAAGTTCATTTGAATCTCGAATTGAATATTTGCACAATAGTTTTCTTAAATATTCAAAGTGTATTTAAATTATGGTCAACACCAACGGTTTCATTTACCTGACGTTTGGTTACATCTTCCATTTTGCTTTCCTATTCGATCGCTCCGTCAGTAATTAATATTCAGTTTTTTCTCCCAATAGACAGTGCTCTGCTTTAATTCTCAAAATTTATTGTTTTAGTTAAAATTATTTAAACCACTTTTCTTTAAGAAAATTTATTTTCTAATATTTTATTTATTTGCTTTTGACGCGAAATTCTAAAACGATGTGAAACGTGCAAACGCAAAATTACAAATGACGAATTTGCATAGGAATTTTTGGATGTTTAGGGAAACGCAACAACACGTGCAATAACGACCATTCTAAGAAAAAATGGAAGCAAGTCGGCGGGAAGCATTAAACAGCGAATTCTTTGTTCTTTTTGAAATAATTACAATCAGCGTTGCGACCAGTAGTTGTTACCAAATGACAAAGGAAAATAACCAAAATATGTTTCAATGAATTAAGTAAGAAATATAGTTCCTAGATCTCTTTATTAGACTTGCGATTAGAAATTTCTTTGTTTATAAAATTAAAGGTTTGAATAGCATTTCAAATATATAAACAAAAAATTAATAAAAGGATTAACGACATGATTTTTAGAAAAACGTCTGTCGAATGATCACACACAGTTATCGACCTTTAATGCTAGAAAATTTTAATTATTACAATTATTATTATCAATTAGTTAACTTCAGTTATTAAATAATTTCTATAATTTAAAGCGCATTTTAAATAGTTTGCAAAATTTATTATTATTATTATTATTATTATTATTATTATTATCAATTATCCATACAGATAAAGCGTTCGTGGCGAATTAGAAATGTTTTGTAAACTCCAGTTTACAATAAATGTCGTTCGGGAACAATTTTAGCCTACAATTTTCCTCTACAGATATTCAGGTTTGTAAAGAATAAAGGCACTTTCACAACATATGGTAGCATAACTTGGGAAGGGTTTTCCTTATTCTATAAAGGATAAATCCCAACTTCGAAAACAAAATAATCTTTAGGCCGTGCGAACATTGTTTCTAAGTTTGCTCAGTAGTTTTAAACACAAATTTTATAAAAAATGTAGAATTTTTTGTTTTCAAGAATGCATAAAAAATAAAAATACAACAAAAAGTTTATTTTTGTATCTTGTCGATAAATATATTCCAAAGAAATAGAAACTGATTTCGTTGCAATTGGTGCACCACTTTTGATTTCATTTACAATTTAGTGAAAAAACTCAATTGAGAAAAATTTACATTTCCATACATCAGTACAATTTTTGAATTTGTGTCTTTGCTGGTGTTCCGTATATGAAAGAAGTGAGTGTTTCTACATAATTGTGAATAAAATCAAGAGTACTGCACCAATTTCAACGAAATGGGGTTTATTAGTAAATACAAGTGTACTATACGAGTATACTCGTACATTAAAAAACTAAAATATGTAAAAAGTATAAAATTTAAAAAGATATATAAACTATAAATAGGTACAGCATAAGGATATATAATTTATAAGTGGATGATGAGGGCTCCCCTGCCATATACTTGTAAATATTACACCATATGAAAAACTAAAAAATTATAACCATAATGTGGTATTTACTGTGGACCTATAGCCAGGTCACACATTAAGTTTAAGAAAAGTGAAGAATTGCAAAATTCAAGAAGCTTCGCTTTAAATACAGGATACGAGTAAGAAAAATGTTTCAGATAAATGGGTAGGCGATTCCAAGCACGGTGTACACAGACAAAAAAATTAATGATCAAAAAGTGAGAGGTGCCCTCGATGTATAAGTAATTGCACGTTACGAGTAGGGTTTGCAAAAGTAAAAGTATTTGCAAGATTTAGGATTTGTTCTGACAAAGATGACAAGAAATTTACAAACAGAAAACATTACAAAACATGCCTCTTTATTTAAAAACTTGTAAAAAAAATAACTTTAGTAAACGAAAATACTATCAAAAAGATGGCTCAAAACTTCAAATGCACTTTTCTCAGTTCACGACTTTTTGGAATTACGACGGTATTGCACCTTTGGTGGGTTGCGAGCTGATCTAAATAAAATACATTGATTTTTTTTAAATATTTAATTTTTTTAATTCAAAAATATAAAAAAATTTTAATTCAAAAACATAAAAGTACTTATATTAATGCGAACCCTGGGCTTGCTTATTTTTAATTAAATTCGAAAAACGTGGTTTGCAATTGTGACACGAAAACAATCAAATCGTTTTTTAAATTTAGTTTATTCCCTTTTTTTGTTTTAATGTTGTTTAATGTTAATATTTTAAGTGCTTTTTTAGCTAGCTCAGGGTATTCTGCCTTTCTCTTTAGCCAAAATGTAGAATTATTTTGAGATAAATATTCCATTTTGAGCATACTGTCCGCTGCCAGCTCACATAAATTTTCTTTAAAATTATTGGCAAGATTGGCGAACTCAACGAAGTTATTTTTGAACGGATTTAATACCCAGCAATCACCATTATCTTCTTGCTGCTTTTCTGCTTCTGCTTCAACTGCGACTTTCGATTTTTTTAGAAGCATAAGCAGAATTATTCGTTGCTTTTAAATAGTTAAAAACAGTCAAAGCAGTAAAAAGTAAAAATTTTATTACTTTTGCTGCTCCGACTTAAGTTTTTTAAACACTGCCGTTAGGTTTCTGCTTAATGAATAGGAAGCAAGCAGTGTCATGTTTTTGCTTTATTTTCATTAAATTTTCTGTTTTTATAATAATATTTTCAAATTTTGAGAGCAAAAACGTTAAGGGATCGCCAAATTTTTTGAAAATCATTTTGGGGTCGCGGCTTCCAAAAGGTTGAAAACCACTGCGCTAGGGGGTAAAAATTTTTTTCACAATACAATCACAAATTTAGAGTAAGATTTTAATTACGATGACGCGGTGTGAGCTGTGTATGAGTGGATTAGTGTAATCATACGGACAACAAGAAGTACAGAGAAACTTAACATACACTAACACCATCTAGTGCGCAATAGTAGTAGTAGTAGTAGCTACTAATTTTCACTAATTGTCGTACATTATTTTATCGTAGGCAAATAAAAACAAATAAATAAAATGAATAGAAAAACATTTAATTTTAATAACTTTTAAAAATATTTTTTGCACTTTTAATAAGAAATTTACTAAAACAAAGCAAAATAAGGAAAACAAAATAATATTTCATTACTAGATGTTTACACATCTCCCCTGTGATCGGACTCACATTTTTTTTACAAACAACCTTGATCTCCCCAGAAATTTTCATAGTGTTGACTAATGTATTTACTCGCCGTGAAGTATTGCCAGTTGTTCTCAAAGTGACCGGTTTATGAGATAACATTGCAACGGCATACGCGTTTTTCTCTTCCCAGGACAGTGACCAAAATATTTTAAAAATTTTCTTTCGTCCTCTTTTGTAATTTCGTTGTACTGCTTACCGAATTTTTTTTCACATATTTCCGAAGGGCAACGAGCCTTCAAAGTTTTTTCTCTTCTAATTTCCATTACTCCATTCCCTTCTTTGAGCCGCTTTATCGATGAATACTCCTGGCCACGCATTTGCTTGAGTTTTTTAGGCTTTCTACTCCAGTTTTGCGTACTTCCCTGACCTTTATGTGCTTTTTTAATTACGCCAGACGAATCATCCAACAATAAAGAAGAAGATACATTTTCAGATAAATCGGAATCAGTGCTGGGGTGGCACTCGCGTTCACTTGCTGAAAATCGGATTTGGAGGAAAAGCTTGAGTGGTCAGAATCCATTGAGACAAAATGTCCCGTTTCTTCATCCAGCACGAACTCCATGATTTGCCAGCGTTGTTTATGTGGCAGTTTATTCAAGGTGAAATATTTTTTTCTACTAAAAAAATGCCACCAAATAGCAAAAAAAAATACCCGTTATATAACTAGACTTTGTGACTAAATAATAATAACTCGATTATAAAATATTCTCACCGCAACAACAAAAACCAATGAAGAAGGAAAGAAGTTTAGGGTGGCTAACAGCCCAGTGGTGTTATTAAACGATTAATTTTTTTCCTGGTAAAAACAACTTTCATTTGAATACTGACCACATTCGTAGGGATTATTTAACCAAACGATTTCAGTTGAAACTTTGAGTTGAACGTGTGAAGTTGAAAAGCGGCAAAAAAATATTACCGAACATAATCACGATTCTATTAATAACAAAGGAAAGGAAAAACTTTAAATAAATAGAAAAAATAGGGAAACAAATTGTATCGATTAAAATGTGAGTTTAATTAAAATTTCGAAAATATTAAAACAAAAATTTTAATTCAAATGTAATGGTGTTTTTTTATTAACTTATACTCGTACTTGCTAAATGTGTGTACTGCAGTGTATCAGCATTTCACTAGTTGAAAATTTTCGCATGTAATTGACCCACTAGTAACACCCCAAACTTGTCACAAAGTAAAGTTCGTGTTTATTATGAATGTAATTGTGGTTCTTTTTTAATCATTGCGTTGCATGTTTATTTTTCACTTAACTATCAATTTCGTCCATAAATTTGTAACGAATAGAATTTTTTCATAAACAACGCAAATAATAAAATTCCAAATTAAATAAAACATTGCGATGTGTTAAACATGTTCATCAAAATCGATAAATAATTAATATAGAACAAAATATTGTTTTTTTTTCAAATATTTCCATTTTGTAAATTTCGCGATTGTTATTTCGTTCGTAACGCATTTGAAATACATTTGTCGAATTCACAACAATGTGTATCTTGTACACTATAGCCTCAATTTTCAGGGCTTTTGTTAATTTAGCTCAATCCGCTTTGCGACATGTTCTTGATTCCGATTTGCGTACACAGAAAATTTCACAATTTCTTCGTCCAGCATACTCGAAATATATTCATATATAGGCTTTGCCAATATTTGCCAAAGAAAACATAAGGTCGATGAAAAGATCTGTTTGGAAATGATTAACACTCTAATCTAAATGAGAATTAAATAAAAGAATTACTTCCTGAAAACTTCAAAATTACATATGCCGTGTGGGCAACACTGGTTACCACACGTAATAAGAAGAAGAAGAAGACAACCGCCCCCGATATCCGGCCCGAGAAGGTTAGTTTCGGTTAGACGGCAGCCGAACAAGACGGGTCGTCTCAAGTAGCACCGTAGGTGGCGTTTTCTCTCTTAGTTCACGTACCTCAAAAAATCCGTCAGAACCAATCGAGAGCAGAGCCCCAAGTTGTCCAAGAAAGACACCCCAGGGAATCTCAGCATCGACCCAGCCAGAACCGGGCACTCACAGAGATAGTGTACAACAGTCTCCCTCTTCACATCCCCTATACCGGGCATTGAATGGAATGACCATCCTGTCAGCATGCGTGCCGATGGCCCAGTGGACTGTGCAGACGACCGTAATTCTACTAATGGACATTCGGGAAAAGCTGAAGAGTTACCGAATTCTACGTCAATCAAACAGCGGCCACAGAGCTCTTGCTATGGCGCAGCTAGCGATAGATCCTTCCCTTCCCCCTGAACGACTCCTCCCGGAAAGATCACACAAAATTTTAAATTTTTTGTCAATTAGACAACTCGTCCACTGGTAGTAGATTTCACTTTTAGAAAAGTGCTGCCAAATTCTACTACTTTTCATTACTCAATACTCAATACTACCCGATACTCAATACTACTCGATACTTTTAGCGAATTTTTTTAATTTGTAACGAATAGCTTTATCTGCATGTTAAAGCAATGTCACCTTTAAAATTTAAAAAACGATCAGCTTCTACTTTGCTCCTGCTTTGTTCATTCCCCTAATGTAAAACATTCCCATTTCCCTCTATCGACAAAAAAAAATATGTGAAAATGAGGCAATTTATACCGATATTGTGCTACGGTTGTATTCTCACGTATGGAATCGTCAAATAAAGAAGGCAACTTTTAATCTAAATCTTGTTCTAAGTTATGTTAAGTCAGATTACCCCGGTCGAGGGTATAAATAAGTTATAGCGTCTCGGCCCAGTTGGGTCATCGAGGCACTGCGAGTATTCTGATCTATTGTGCACCCCATCCTATCTAGCCACTGTGCAGTATACTCACGAATTAGATTAGCTCCCACCGGCGGAGAGACCGAGGATCCCCATTCGTACGCGTGCGCCCGCCCACGAACCTCCTACTTCTATTCATTGTCCCTGAACCATTGGTGATAAGATGATCAATAGATTCATCATCCTCACAGCAGGTCCTGCAGATGCTCTAATTGCAGTCTTTTTATCCGCTCTATTTGCATCAAAATCCAGAAACTTACTAGGAGTTGTCTGAAGTAGTCTGCACGTTGGGTATAAAAAGAAAAAGTGCTGCATTCGAGCCCAATTTCGGTCCAAGTCATATAATATTTCGCACTTTTTTTGATGTTCATTAGAGCGTCTTTGTATCAGTTGTTGTTGAAAGGTTTCATTGGCGAAGCCATAGTCTCTGGTGTCTGAACAGTAACGGCTTCAGCTTATATATAATTTCTAAAAATGGCTACTAAAACAAAGCTTCAAAATTAAATACTTCTGCTTGACACCAGAGGCGCTGCCACACTGCTATAAACAAAACAAAAACGTGCAAAATCAGAGTTGTATAATAGGGAAGCTTCACCTTCTGTTATTTCTCTTACTATCCCTTTCCTCTAGTTCCACCACAATGTGTCGCATCCAAGATAAAAAAAAATTAAAATGAAAAACCTCCTGGATTGTTTAAGACCTTCAGTGTCATTCCAATGCCGATCCATCTGGATCCTAGTTCAGTCCTCAATCTTGGATCGGTCTTATTGAAACCGAATATGGGTCGGGTTCAATGAAGATGTAGAGGATGTGCAGTATCAATCATCAGAATCTGTTAGAGATAAATAGAAGATAGGAATAGACAGCTGAGCAAGAGATGAGAAAGAGAAATGAACGATAAGAAGTTGCACAGAAGAAAACACACAGCAGTCGTTCTGCCAAAACCAAATGTCAGAGCTGTCGACATATACTTAGACCTCATGGTCAATAGAATGAGATTTGGGAAGGTGAGGTATCGCTTGAACTTCCTTGGTTTTGAAGATGACAGAAGAGGCGACACTTCGAGAACCCACCAGAGATTGGATTTATATAGCTTAAGTGTATCTTCTACACAGTTTAAAAACAGCTGTATCTAGTCTGGTTCTATGAGCAACCAGTGGTCCGCAGTCCTCCATACCCAAGTAAGGGTTAAATGACTTATGTACTCTTAGTGAGTAGTTGTGTCAACGCCGAAGTGTAGTAGTCCGTGTAGTGATGATGGGTTAGGATTCGTGGCGGCTGTGATTACTACATTAAGGCACGCGGGGAGAATAGTTTTTGGTCTGTTGTGAACATATGGTCATGTTTATATTTCTTAACACCGACGGGTGTTATGGTTTCTGTAGATAGAAGTTCCCGTAGTTACTCTACGTTAGGATAGAGTCTTTTTCTGGTGAATGGATGTCTGTATTTAAGGACCATGACGCCAATACCATCTGATGTGACACGGCGGTTAGACATGGCGAGCAATTTGTACTTTGCTAGTACTTTTCTTGTCCCCATTTGAGCTGTGGTGAACGTCACGGAATTCACCCGGTGTTAGGAGCACCGTCCGGTTGGGCCAAATTGGCAGGTACTGAATTTAATCTTAAATCCTTAACTGATTCTTAATATTTTAAAGTCTTTAAATTATTTTAACGAAAAGGAATATATAATTCAACTGATTTTGACATCTTGGGTTTGAAACAATGAGAAAAATGTAGAATAAATAAGTAAGGACGTGCAGCAACTGTTTCCAAAGTACAACTTCACTTTAAATGAAAATTAACTAAATTCATATTCAAATACCATGTCATCAATTCGGTCTCAGAACTTAATGGTATTTATAAATATAGTGGAATCCGGACAGAAATGTTTACGTTCATGGGCGATGTACTCTCAACAGAAATTGCAAATTCAAAATTGAACTTCGCTGAAAGGGGTGTCCGCCTTAGGAAGGTGTCTCCTCATGGGTGATTTTACTGTACATATATTTTTTATTGTTATTTTATGCAGAATAGTAGATAAGGCGCCCTGACCGAGAAATAAATTCTATGTTTAGTCTTTTGTATTTTTATTCAACAAATACACGACATACCTACAACTATAGGTTTTTTCTTTGGCCACCTCAACTTCGTTTACTAACCACACCAGCTAAAAAAGTGAGAAAAAATAGTTTTTTGTTTTATTTATGCCAATTATTTACATAATTTAAGGTTCGTTACTTTTTTTGTAACAACAGAACGATACGAGTAGTAAAAATTTTAACAGAAAAACTTTTCCTGTAGAGCCATATTATATGGAGGTTTGTTGTAGTTGTTTAACAATTTCTAGCATGCCAGCCGAGCAGCTCCGTTGAAAACTTTTCAAAAGAACAAAAACATGATAAAACTATTTGTTTAACCAGGAAAAAAATATATATATATAAAATAAATGAAACCACAATGAATTATGAGGAAAAATAAAGTAGTCCGGAAACGGTGTATCGTGGTGGTATCGATTGACCATCTTAATTTAGAGAATTTATTGCTTCTTATTTGGGTCTCGAATTTCTGCCACTCTTTAGAGCCTTTTTTACGTCGCAAATTAACATCGAATTTCGTAATTGCTTTAACAGTTCTATGAAATTAAGAAACGTCTCTACTTCCTTCAAAGAAACAACACAATTTCCGCTACAAACGCTTAACAATTTATTGGGCTATTCACAAGGTAGTTCTAAACTCATATGTTTTAAAATAATAACACAAAAAATATGACTGCTATGAACAACCCGTCATAATTTAGTGTGCCATATCAATAATTTTTTGCAGCTGTTAAGGAAAAAGCACTTGTTTGATATCAAAATGCTAAAGACAAGTGAAGAAACTAAAATAATTCCATTTTTAATTAAAATTGTTCTCTTGGCACACAAAATTGTTGAAACAAATATAATAGAAAACCGTTGTTGCCAGTGATATGAGCTGAATAATTTTTTGGACGCCGGCTAGTGGAGAAACGTTAAGAAAGTAGCTGCCAACCAGAAATTCTCTCGCTTGTCTATCCATATATATATATTTTTTTTTTTTTTGGTTTTTTTCTTTCTGTCTTCTTATAAAAAAGTAATTTAATGTAAAGGTATAAAATTGTGAACAATTTTTAAACAGTTAAGAATATAAGAAATATAAATCGCCGGCTTGTAAATATAATCGCCGGTTCGACTGAAGAGTCTCAGTGTACGATTTAGATTTCTGCTGTTATTGTATGACACAAAACAATAA
This sequence comes from Dexiosoma caninum, assembly GCA_963924685.1. NCBI lineage: Eukaryota > Metazoa > Arthropoda > Insecta > Diptera > Tachinidae > Dexiosoma > Dexiosoma caninum. The sequence continues at coordinate 106,405,428 of OZ004725.1, read as the reverse complement.
ACATACTACCTCGAAAAGTTTTTTGTTGAAAGCACACCAACACTTTGTTTAAAATATTCAGACATTATGACAATATGACTTAATAAGAGACATTGTGAATCGCCCATACGTGTCTTCTTAAGGTTTTTACTCTTTTTTTTTTAGTTATAATTAAGAAATTGCAGATAAAAAATAAGAAAATTAGAATGCCAAGTAAAGATTACATAAATTTAAATCAGTTCTTACAATTATTACAGTCGAACTTTTTTATAGGATGGAGTTCTATCTATTATAAATTCTGTGCCATTATGGAATAGCATTACAAGTCGGTTTAAGCACGTAATTTATTTTAATGCGAATCCCCTATTGAATTTATTAGAAAGAATAAGATGTGACATGTACATTAGAGCGTGCCACCTTACAGGTAAAAAATAATAAGAATTGCGCCGTACACTCCCTAAATATAAAGTATTTTTGGACGGCAATATCGAAAAATTATTTTTTTTTTTAACGGGTCGCCCTTTCTGCAGGAATTATCGCATTAGTTCTATAGCAAAACTGTATTAATTTTTGGGGAGCATTAATTTTCTGACATTAGGGCGGCACATTAAGTTGGTAGAAACACAGATCTGGGTGACAAATACTAGAACGGAATTCTGGAAGTCAATGATCATTGATGCAGAACATTCGGTTTCTCGGGACAGAAACATTGATATATCATACCTTAAGATGCGACTGCAAATGCCGAATATATAAAGAAAAGTTTAAAAAAATTATTTTTTTTTTAAATTGCCGTCGAAAAATACTTTATACTGGGGGTGGTACGGCGCACTTTTTTTCCCTGCAAGGTGGTACGCTCTAATGTATATCCAAACATACATACACACACGCATACATACATACTATGTAAAAAATCAACCTAAAAAATTAACAGACATTTGAAAACGTTATGGCTGCATAATGAAATCACAGGATATTCAATATTAAAGCGTAAAAAGCTATTAGACTTTTTTATAATGACCACAAATTGCGTCATATACTATGCTCGTAGCATATGTACATATGTATATAGCTTTTTAAATCCCCAAATGAGGTCAATGTCAATTTTCAAACAAAGTTTTAGCATAAGAAAAACAAAAACTAGAAGGAAATTAAGTTTCCTTGAAGCCCCAACATATCACGTGATCGTGTATGTACAAACAACACTTGTACAGCCTTAGGATTTTATTTAATCGCTCTTATTTAATTTCTACGCCATCCTTTTAAGCATCTCGTGATATTTTTAAATTTAAAACTAATTAAAGGTTCTCAGGGTCAAGAATTTCACCAAGTACACAGTCACAGTCACAGTCACTCACAATCGCAATAACAACATCGATAATTTTACCAACGCCACTAAATGTTGTCGTGACTAATAATTTATGCTGCCCAATAGTAAATATTTGAATTTAAAATGTTTTTTTTTTCAAATAAACAAAGACTTTTATAAAATTTATTAATAACTAAAAATAAAGGAGGTCTTTTGTTGTTTCTTGGCTGGAAAACAGAAAAAAAAATGTATTAATAAAATATTAAAAGGGAAGTGGAGAAAACCTCGCACTTTGAATACATTTCTATAGAAGGTTAACGCTTCGGTCAATAACGGGGTAACTTTTTCAATTTAAAAATGGTCGCTGTTCTGTAATAAAGAAGATATGGCGATGAAACCAAAAATCGTTGCGATTTATATGTTTATAAATATTACAAAAGAAGAAAATGTTAATAATATTAACTTGGCAAGAGAGTCAATGACCGGGTACCCTGGTAACCCCCGATTCAATTTCTACATATTTGTTTTGGTTTTTCTTATTAACTTTTACTAGTTTATTGTCATACTTGTTCATTATAATTCTTTATGCACATTAAAAGCATTTGCATTTGTGTGTCTTTGTGTCAGTTGTTGTCGTAAGGTTTCAGTGGCGAAGGTATAGTCACTGGCCACTGAACAGTAGCGGCTTCAGCTGTATCCAATCCACAGGCACAACAGAACGCCCTCCTTCGTCGGTATTGTGTGGCATCGGCGAAGTAAAATAATTCCTAAAAATAGCTACTAAAAACGAAGCTTTAAAAACTTAATACGTCTCCTTGACATCAGAGACACTACAACTCTGCTGTAAAAACAAACAACGTGCAAAAAGCAGTGTTGTAACATAGTGAAGCTTCACCTCCCATAGTTTCTTCTACTATCCCTTTCCTATAGTTCCAGCGCAATGCACCGCATGTGTAGGGGTGCTGGTCCAAGATAAAAAAAAATAGTTTTAGTGTGCTGATCGCATACTGGATTATCACACACGCTGCATGATTTTCTGAGAATGGTAAAAAAATTATTCGTCGTGATGCTACGCCCACTTCCATGGTATGCGCCTGTTAAGTCTTCAACACTCTTTCAGTTTACTCACTCTGCCAGTTTACCAGTATACAGTTTTTTTTTTTTTTTATCTGGGACCATCACTCAGGAGATGACTCCTACACATGCAAAGCATTGTGCTGGGAACTATAGGAAAGGGATAGTAGGAGAAACGACAGGAGGTGAAGCTTAATTAATTATTTTGCAGCTCTGCTTTCGCACGTTCTTTTAGTTTTTTATACTCGTAGCAATGCTGAAGAGCTTCGGTTTAGTAGCCATTTTTATTATTATTTTACTTCGCCGGTGCTACACAATACCGACGAAGGAGGGCGTTCTGATGTGATTGTGGATTGCTATCAGCTGAAGCCGGTATTGTTCAGTGACCAGTGACTATGCCTTCGCCACTGAAACCTTCCGACAACAACTAACACACAAAGACACACTAATGCACATCAGAAAAATGCGAGATGTTTATTTTTATTTAAAAAATTTTTTTTTTTTGTCTGAAACTGGGCTTGCTCTTGGAGTGGATAAGAGTTATTGGCATAACAAATCCACCAAACCTTAATCCCATATTTCGAGTACACATATACTGTGTGAATTTCGTTCTACAGCTGTTCATCGATCGCTAAGTTCTCGCTTGGCTTGCAGTATGCAGATAGATTTGCCTAAGAAGTGATAGCCCAAAGTTCTTTCGCATTATAATTTTTTGAATAAATTACGCCACTTCATTATCATTATGCCCATGAAGTCGTACAAATCAGCTACTGTCACATCCTGCAATTTTAATTGTGTTTTGTTGGATTTTTTTTCGCATAAGTGGCATGTGCTTTTTGTTTGTATGGCTCACAATTTTGTCAACCATTTCCAAGCTCAAATAAGACTTAAAAGTTTGTGCTTTTGGCAACATTTCTGTTGATCATCCTCAGTCACAACGTTGACATATGGTATTAAAGCTGCTAACTTGATGGAACGGCGAAGAACCCTTTTGCCATTCAATACTGTCACGAGGATTACAGTTTGCTTGGACATACAATTTCTCTTAGTTTGAAAAACTTAACAAAAACTACAAAAGTACCGTCATATAGCATGAAGAAAGTAGGGCAAAAAAAAAAAACCAAAAGTCGTAGGGAATTGTCTTGATAGCTTAGCAAGATATGAAAAAGGGAAACGCAAATAGCTAGGATATATAAAAAACGAAATTGTTTTTTATATACTCGTATTTTAACAAATATTTAACACAAAAATATAGTTTTTAATTTAAAAGTGCAAAAAGGGGTACCAGGGTACACGATCATTGACTAACGTCTATTTTTCTGGTTATTGACCGTAGGGTTAAAAGAAAATATCATTTTATAAGCAGGACTTTATAGCCTAATAATGCACTAGTTGATTCAGCTGGAAAGAAAAGTTTCAAAAAAGATTACATGCGGAATATTTGCTAAATTCACAAGCACATTCGTATTCAATTGCCAGACTTCACACAACTGTGTACATACATACATATAACATTTGTGGCCTTGCCCCAATAACAAAGTGCTGTATTTGTTTTTGGTGCTGTGGAGATGCGTCCTACGTCTGCAATGCATTGCACTGGAACTAGGAAAGTAGGTCGTGGGAATAGAGGGAGTAGTGTTTGTGGTCATTCGACTTAAACATGGCAACATCGCAATTGACGGGGCAGACTTATGCAGGAAGTTTATTCCATATGCCAACAGTTCGACTTACAGGGTGGCGCAGACTGAGCTATATCGTTTAAATTGTTTATAACTTCTTTATTTATGCGATTATTATAATTTTTTTTTTATTTTTAAATACAGTATATTATTATAGGGGAATTTTTTTGCAATTAGCTTTGAAAAATGATATCTTGTAAGTGATGTCCATTTTCTGCTTCGCACATACGTGCTCTTTTTAGCATATTTTCCATTTCCATTTTTCCTTTTCGCAAAATTTCGAGTGTAATGGCAATGATTTCATTTCGAATGTTGGTTTTTAGTTGGAGTATGGTTCTTGGTTTGTTAAAGAACACTCTTTCTCATAATTAATTCCCCTAGTCTTATTCACAAAATGCTGAAAAAAAAACAAAGAAAACGAATTTCTTCTGTAATTGGTAATACTACGAGTATTTGCTGACAACTCTTGACTAGGTTAAGTTAGGTTCACCAACTAACAACTAACAAATTTTATCCGAGGATATTTAAACGATATTTAATGGTGGCTGTAGAATAGAATTTCATAGAATTCCATGAAATGTTATTGGATTAAGTTTTACTGGGCGTGGCACCGCCCATTTTTCAAATGTGAGATTAATTAAAATATTTAATTTCGTTTACGTAAACAAAACAAATCAACGTGATTTGAGAACGCCAGATTTCTGCGAAGAAACGCTTGAAAAAAATTTTTTTTTATTCTTCTTATTTTTTAAATTTGAGAAGCCAACATTATTTTTTCAAATTACACTTCCAATGAACGAACAATGCAAATGGCAGTGTTTCCGCTTCTAGACGAAGCTAAAATAAGGAAATCAGGAAGGAAGCAACTTACACACAAAATGATCTAAAACCCATAATTTATTTGAAATTAAAAGAAAATAAAATATTTTTATTATTCATTATTGAAAGTACTGGTATGCATGTGAACATTTATACATATCCATATACGTACGTATATGTGTACATACATCAATCTGTATATCGTATGTAAATCGATTATTAACTGAGGAAAACTTTCAATGACTTTCAAACAGGGGCGTCATTTTCAAACACAAATAAACCAAACAAAAACTAAAAAAAAATTCCAAATTCAATACTTTCAATCAACATCGACATACGTACTGTACTACATTAATAAATATAGTAATTACAATGACACCTCCATTTAATATTCCTATAGACATTGCTCAGTATGATAGGCCTTCAGTTCGCAGGCCCTCCAATTACATTTTAGGTGCATTTATACTTTTATGCAACACAGGCCACGATAGTTTAATATATCGAGCCTTTGGTGCAATGCCGTAGTAATTCAAAATTTTATTTTTTTGAGCTGGGTATGCAGAAATGATCTTTGGGGAAATATATATCTAAAGGAAAAAAGATTATCTATCTCTAATCTCTAACTGTTCAGATTCTACAGCTACAAATGTCTGTTATTGCCTCCAGCTATTTCCAACAATATTTATTTGCAATAATGAAATATTTCCCTTATGACAAGAAATTTACAAACAGAAAACATGCCTCTTTATTTAAAAACTTTTAAAAAAAAATAATTTTAGTAAACGAAAATACTATCAAAAAGATGGCTCAAAACTTCAAATGCATTTTTCTCAGTTCACGATTTTTTTAATTACTACGGTATTGCACCAAAGGCTCGATATGTACATGTCGCAGAACATTTGGTAAAACATGCGGCCTCAGTCCTAAAAGCAATCGCTTTTATTTTTTTTCCAACACACATACATACATATATGCATAGAGTGAAAACTTGATAATCCGGATGTTTGATTGCACACCTAATCCGGATTATCAAATTATTCGGACTACCGAATAAAATATTTTAAAAAAGTTATTTTTGCTTTCAAAATGCTTTTCAAGCACATATCTAATGATATATTAGCGGAATTCACGATAACAAAAACAAAATGATATTGATTTACTAAAGCGACAAAATGTAAAAATTCCAGTAAATTGTCATCTCAAGGCTTATTATTTTGCTTGGTAAAATAACAACTCACATTCGGCTGTGTAGAACAGTTCAAACTTTTGTGTGAAGTACTAAATTTTTTCTAATGTCGACATGATTTTCTTCTGACCGTTTTATTGATGTATCCAATCAAAAAACACAGAATTGCATAACAAAAGCATTTGATTTTCAGCAAAAGAGAAGAAAGAACTATGTTTTTTTATCTTGGACCAGCACTCAAGAGATGACCCCTACAAATGCGGTGCATTGTGCTGGAACTAGAGGAAAGGGATAGTGAGAGAGATGACAGAAGGTGAAGATTCGCTATCTTACATCTTTGCTTTTTTGCACGTTTTTTGTTTTTATAGCAGTGTTCTAGCGTCTCCGATGTCAAGGAGACATATTAACCTTTTGAAGCTTCGCTAGTAGTTGCCTTTAAAATTTTAATACACTCACACTTTTTCAATAATACGTCAACCTACATCACAGCCGTCAACTTAAATGATTTTTTGCAAACAGTATATGCGAAAAATTTTAGGTCCAATTTGATCATGTATCCTGAGCTTTACTTAATGGACAAAAAAAAATAGCGAGACGCGTATTTCTCAAACACAATCGAACGATAGGAATGGCAGAAGTCGGTGCGGGTAGTTTAGATATATTTGATACTTAGTGCAACATATGTTTATACTTCTTATAAATATAAATATGTCAGTAAAAGTTTTATGTTTAATTTTATCTTTTTTTGGTATTTGGGGATGTTTGGGAATATTTTCAAATTTATGTGGGGATGGCTACAAAAAGTACATGGCAGCCTTTCAAACAAATGAGTTTTATTTCCTTCGACGAATAATCGTTACGAAAAATTCGCAGTTCGTCCCAGTTAGGTTTATACTATGATACATTAAAGTTCCCCAACATACCAGATATTAATCAAACTGCAATACAAATTGACAGTAAGCTTATATTAATAGTGGATTTTAAGCTTTTCTTAAGTTTATTTAAAATAATATGTATAAAATATGAATTCACAAGCATTTTTTAGCAATGCTTGAGAAACTCTTATTATACACAACCGTTTCTAAGGTATGGGAAATGTATGTATGCATATTGAATATGACGATTGAAAAAGGCTTATTTTTCTCAATACATTCTAAAGTCTTGCTGTCTTTGTTCTACGCTTATAATGCTTAAGCGACGCAAAAAAACTGACGTCAAGTACCGTTATGCTTGTTGAGTAAATTTACTAAACGTTTTTTACGTATATGTACATTTGGTTTTAAATTTCAAAGTAAGTTAATTTTTGATCTGACAAAGCCTAATAAATATAGAAAAAATGTTAGAAGACAAACAAAGGAAGTAATTGAACTTCTTTTAAATACTAAAAAACAAAAAACAAATGAATGGGAAGATTCCCAATAATAGCCCAATTATCAAAAATAGTATTGAGTGTTCAAGTTCCAGTGAAAGTGATGCAACGTCGATAAATAATATTATTGAAGACTACAATATTCTACCAAAGGACGCAAGAGCATTGAAAAAAACACCTAGAGATGCACCAATTGTTGCGCTTACAGGTGATGATTACGTGCACTATGGACTAAAGGACTGCTTGACAGATTTCCTAACTTATTCATCATATGATAGTGATGCTATTGAATTGAATATAAATATTGACGGACTACCAATAGCAAAAAGTTCATTAGCTCAAGCATGGCCTATACTAGTGAATATAAACGGTACAAAGAAAATAAACAAATAATAATCATTAAATTTCTACATTTTATAGATGCAGCTATATCAGTGGGTTGTACAGAGGACACATTTATTAAGGACACCCGAACGTTTTTCCAGTTCGCGAAAAATCACATTAAGCTGCGAACTAATTACAAAAATAATAAAAATACATACTCGTAAATGTTTAATTATTAAATCAAAAATAAATTAAAAGAAACTAAAGGAAATAGTTGAGCGTTTATTCAATAATATATGCAGATATTATATGTGAAGCTTATTCTACAATTATATAAAAAAGCTTATGAAAATATTGAGACTAATAAGCTTTTCTAAACAACACTTAATAAAACATTATTTTCGCAAGCTTATTTTACAATTACATGGATAAGCTTAAAATAATATTGCAGAAACAATATTTTCACGAGGGTTCCGTTTTGATTTTTCTACAATTGTTACGATAGCCTTTTTCAATATTATTTTAATTCTTTTTCAAGCTTAAGGCTTAAGGCTGTTGGGTCTGTTTTTTTTTTATTTGTATGTTGGGTCGGCACACCCCCAACATACCCAAAGACTTGAGAAAAATATTATAAGAAGGCAGACGCGAATATTTGCAAAATTAATCAATCGCCTCCTGTAAGGCCATCACCTCCCTTGATGTGCACTATATACATAAGTACATACTTATGTAGGGATGTACATATGTATATATGTATATGTATTTACATTTGAAAGGAAGTATTTCATTCCAGTTGAAGCCCATACCTTCCCATTTAATATGCCTTAATTGCTCGTACATTAATTTTTGTGACTTTGACGTGTACTATTTGAACATAAATAATTATGAATTATAGTACAATGAAAAATATTATAGTACTTATGTTAGAGCTGTTGTATAAAGTTTACTTAACAATGTTTTAATACATACATATATTACATACGAGTAAATTTCTAACACATATACATACATACATATGTATGTACATATTTATTTCAATTTATTGGAAGGAACTCAAAGTCAATTCGGCTTACACAGTGGCACATAAACAAATGAATTGGAAATACGTGAAATATAATACTATTTTTCTGCTGGGTTTTGTCGGAATCTGGTTTTGATAAAATCTTTGTTAAAGACTTATAACACAGTTAAAGTCGAACTTCTCTATAACGTAGCAGTTGGGGACCGTCAAATTTCTACGTTATAGAGAAAATTCGTTATAGAGAAACTGCAAAAAATTTTGACTACATTTTTTTTATGTAGAAAATATATTTATTAAGACAAAAAAAAATTGCTTTTACATGAAAACTTAAATTTTTTTTTATTAATACATACATATGTGACTAAATTGATGCAAAAAATCGATTGCTAAAAACTTCGCAATAGAGAGATTATTTAGTGTGAAAAATTCTATTTAGGTCTTAAAAAATTTTACGTTACAGAGAGAACTTCGCTATAGGGAAGTTCGTTATAGAGAGATCAAAATGTATGAAAATACTCACAAAAATGTTGTGTTCACGAACTTTTTTTTGTTATAGAGAAGATTTCGTTATAGAGAAGTTCGCTATAGAGAAGTTCGACTGTACTTAGTTTAACTATCAGTCAATTTTCAGATTCTCAACGGATTTAGTAAGGCAGCCTACATAACATGAATACAGTGTAACCTCGATTAACGTTATAAAACTACTTGGAATTTTAGTGATGTGCTTTAGTGGGACTTTGTGTAAGTTGTTGTCGGAATGTTTTCGTGGCGAAGTAATAGTCACTGATCACTGAACAGTACCGGTTTCAGCTGTAACCAATCCGCAGGCACATTAGAACGGCGTCCTTCATCGGTATTGTGTAACATCACTAAAATAATTAATAAAATATCTACCAAATAATAAAATAATATGGAATGCGTTTCCTTGATACCAGAGGCGTTGCAACACTGCTATAAAAAATAATGAAGCTTTATTCTATATATTCCTTCATCACCTGCAATCTCTATCACTATTCCTTTCCTAGAAGTCACAACAGCTAGTAGAATGAAACCTCTCCTAACGGACACCTTCTATAGCCGGACAAACTTTGTAGAACCGAGATCTTCTTCAGTTATTCACTACAAAATATATTCTCATAATCGGACACTCTATTAACCGGAGGCGGACACTAAATTTTAAAAAATTGTGCGCAAAAAAATTCGCACAAGCGGACAGAAGCGATAATTTTAATTAATTCGCTTTGATTGAAACTCGCCAACATTAGTCGTATATCTTAATTTTTTCAACTCTGATTCATATCTGTTACCCCGTTTATACGCTAGCTAATCGCAATTAAAATTAACTTGCAATTAATTAACTCTCTGGTTAATGATAGATAAGAATACATAAACTTACACACATTTTAGTGATGCCGGTACAGAAAGAAAAAATTAATTGGCAACATTGCTATAAAAACACATGTACTACCCCCGGTGATAACAAGAATAACTGGTGAAGTGGCAGCACTTAACATTTTTTTTTTTTTTTTATCTAGGACCAGCACTCAGGAGATGACTCCTACACATGCGAAGCATTGTACTGGGACCTATAGGAAAGGGATAGTAGGAGAAACAGGAGGTGAAGCTTAATTAATTATTTTGCAGCTCTGCTTTCGCACGTTATTTTGTTTTTATACTCGTAGCAGTGCTGAAGCTTCGGTTTAGTAGCCATTTTTTATTATTATTTTACTTCGCCGGTGCTACACAATACACACACAAAGCCACACGAATGCACATCAGAAAAATGCGAGATGTTTATTTTTGTTTAAAAATTTTTGCCTGAAACTGGGGTTGAACCCAGGTGTGTTTTTTGGTTGTGTAGTCAACGTGCAGACTACCATCCATCGTGCCATCGCCACCCTCGTCATGTTGCAAATAGTAAAATTAATCGTGATTAGTTATCGTGAATTAGTTACTTCCAATTCAGAAATTAACTCACCGTTTATACGTCAAAAATTTCTATTCAAAACATTTTTAATTGTAATTAAGGCGTGCGTATAAACGGGTTATGTGTTAATGCCATTGAAATTTGTGAGTTACGTGTTAACACGAATGTGTAGAGGATTCCATAGAAATTGCTGTTTATTTGCAGAAATTGTTTGACGAAACTTGCTCAAAAATTTGTTAGTAGTCTACTAACAGGTGGTACTTGATGGGAACAGTGTTCCATTTCATATAACTACGAGGGAAGTTCGAAAAGTCACGTACTTATTGATCCGCCCTCGTACCATACTAGATATAAATGTCACCAACGGTAAATAATAAACGTGTATTGAAGCGGTCCTAATTTTTTCATATAAAATGCAGACAATTAGGTATTTGAAACATTTGAATAATTGCCTGATAACTTAATGATTCAACTTCATTATGAACTGAATTGTGAATTTGGTTAAATTTGAGTAGATGAGTTTAATGGCCCATTTGAAATTTTACTTTTTATTATGAACAAGCGGTTAATGACTTGTTAGTGGTTTGTTTTTAGGTAAAAGTCGTTAAGAAACAAATTATTAAACGGCATAATAAAAAGTTTACATTCAAATTAAGGGAGTCGAACGTAACACGAAAGTAATGAAAAGGGCTGTCAGAGACATGTTCTACAAAGAAAGTTTTATGCCCTGACAAAATATGTCTTAAAAAATGTGAAAAATTTGCTATATTATACGATAATCGGTTAACCGATTAATTTAAGGTAAATGAAATGCGCACGTATTTTAAAATTTGCTATTTCCGATGCAATCAGAATAACTGAGGTTTACATTCCCGCACAAAAACAAAATAAAAATGGCTCTTCGGCGGCTTAAAAATAAATGTGTCAAAATGACACGTTTATAAAATCCTCACAATCCTACTCACTGTACAGTAAAGGCTTCCGCTGTAACCAATGGACAGGTGCATCAGAACACCCTCCTTCGTTGGTATTGCGCAGCACCGCCGAAGTAAAATAACTATTAAAAATGGCTACGCCTCCTAGACATCAGAGGTGCTTCAACACTGCTATAAAAACAAAGAACATACAAAAGCAGAGTTGTAAGATAGTGAAGCTTCACCTTCTGCCATCTCTCTCACTATCCCTTTCGTCTAGTTCCAGCATAATGCGTCGCATGTGTAGGAGTCATCTGCTGAGTACTGGTCCAACATGAAAAAAAATTATCACGATATACTCGTGCACGTGCAATAATTCATTCACAAATAAATGATATCACATGGCTGCAAACTTTCTGCCAAAAAAATTTATTTCAAGTGAGGGATATAAAAATATAAGTTGACGATGTAAACCATATGTTACGAATATGAAAAAATTTTCAATTAATCTTGCAATGCAAACTCTACTGAAAAAAGTGCTATTGTACAGACTTTATCATGCCTGACATGTACTCCATTTGTAGGGTGCATCTCCTTAGCACCGGTCCAAGAAAACAATGGTGTGGATTAATTGTTCAAATGAAATTTAAAACATTTTCAGTATTTAAATTATTTTCTTAATTTCATACACGAAAATAATGGTGGCAGGACTTCATTACTGTATTGTGCAATACAGAACACACGTTGACCTATCGGGTATTACTATTAACACAATAAAAATCTTTTTTAAATTTAGCACTTAAGCCCGTTTGAGTGGTTTCGCTTCCAAAGCATTTCTAAACACGTTTTTGTCATTTATTTATATTGGATAATATTTTTAATTTCTCAGACTTTCTTTTACCTTGAAACCAAAATAAAATATAGAATGTGCCTGCCTTTGCATTGTAGTTCAAACAAAAGGACTTGAAATAGTGGTTGAAGAAAGGCGGTATTGCTCAATAATTTACTAAAAGAGAGAAGAGAATGGCGCACACCGGCAGTTGGTCTAGTGGCAGCGGTAGTGGCTCATCAACAGCTCAAAGCAGAGGGCTGGCAACGGCACCAAATCAAGAAGAACGCCTTTTGGTAAGTTCTTTCAGGGCAAGCAATCAATTCATGTATTTTTTTGCAAATGACTAAATGAATCGGTAGCAATCCTTCTGATAATTGATTAGAACTTCCGTGTCATGCTTGTTCTTATTTTATATTATGTATAGGTGGCTGTACGTCTTCGGCCTTCGTTTGAAAATAGTGAACGCTGCATTGAAGTGGTTTCCGCAAAGTCCTTATTGTTTGATGATGGTGGTCGAGGTAAAGCACGAAAGTACTCATATGATAATGTCTTCAAGGAGTCTGATACCCAGGTAAGTGCATGTGCGACATGAATGTTAAAAACTTTTGAAATACACATACGAGGTCTATTCAAAAGAAAAGGTGAATTTTGAATTTTTTTTACAAAATTATTTATTTATTAATCAATATCCATTTTGTCCCCTTCAAAGTAATCCCACTCAGATATAATGCACGTATGCCAGCGCTTCTTCCAATCCTCGAAGCACTTCTGAAATGCGCTTTTCGGTATGGCCGTCAGCTCGTTCTTCGATTCTGACTTTATCCCATCAATTGTGGCAAAATGCTTTCTTTGGTCTCTTCAGTTTTGGGAATAGGAAAAAGTCGAAGAGAGCCATGATTCTTTCTTCCACAATACCCATCGATTGAGCCATATTGCTTCACGCAAACGTTGCATAACTTCCTTGTAGTATTCCTGTTAACCGTACGACCTGTTGGCAAGAACTCATGAAGCACCACGCCATTGTAATCTTTTGAACAAACCTCGTATTTACGTCTTAATATACGAGTATGTACATTAGACCGTACCAGCTTACAGGCAAAAAAAGAAGTGCTCTGTACACCCCCTAATATAACGTATTTTTGGACAGTAATTTCAAAAAAAAAACAAGGTAGCGGTTCGCAAACTTTTCTTCATATTTTTGACATTTACATTCGGATTTTAAAGAATGATAGATATATCAATATTTTTGTCTCGAGAAGCCCAATATTTTGCATCAATGGCCATTAACTTCCAGTATATCTTTCTAGTATTTATCCACCAGATCTCTGTTTCTACCAGCCTAATGTGCGCCCCTAATATCAGAAAATGAAAGCTCTCAAAAAACAGTCGATATTTGTAGTCTGATCTACAACTAAGTATGATGTAACGAAATCGTGTCTACTTCTACACGCTTCTTACTTCTCTATCCCGTTCGCTTCAAAACAAAACAAAATGAGGGTGGCAATGGTCTGAAGTATTCTGCGCGTTGACCACAAAACTAAAAATTTTGCTGTTTCAGACGCATAAAAACATCTCGCATTTTTTCTGATGTGCAATTGTGTGACTTTGTGCAAGTTGTTGTCGCAAGGTTCCATTGGCGAAGGTATAGTCTGTGGTCACTAAACAGTAACGGCTTCAACTGTATCCAATCCACAACCACATCAGAACGCCCTCCTTTGTCGGTATTATGTAGTAAAGTAATTACTAAAAATGGCTGAGAGTAAAACAAAGCTTCGAAAATTTAATACGTCTCCTTGACATCAGAGCCGCTACAACACTGCTGTAAAAACAAATAACGTGCAAAAAAGCACGATGTGTAGGGGTCATCTCCTGAGTGGTGGTCCAAGATAAAAAAAAAGTAGAATCGCGAGATTCCCTTTCGAAAAATAAAATTCACTCATCAGAGCCCTAACCTATCTGCTGGATCGGATGAGGTTACCCATACATACATGCGACACCTCGGATGGGCCGCCCAGAGCATGCTTACCGAAAAATCTGTGCCGACATAAGTCAGCGCCCTGTACTCGCAGAGCAGGTTGAAAACCGCCTCCTCCTTATTCCCTTCCCGACAGTCGCGACAGCAAGAGTTCGGCATATCTGACCGAAATCGCGTCCATGGCGGAGAGGAAAGACCTCTGCGGGTAGTCTAAAGGATTTTTCTCTGCAATGCGTACTGCGAGTTGCCTCGAAATCGAGCACAAATGGATGCGCTCTTAAGGATGATCGCGTTGTGCGGCGCGAATGACCGGGTTTCGGGAAGTAATTCCCTGATTTCTTTAGAACACATCCCATTATAGTAACGATAGAGCAGCGAACCCCCACGTTTCGACGGTGCTCAAGAAAATCAATAGAGTTGGCTACCCTACTACCGCCAATGATTTTCTTCGCCCTCTCCTGTACACGGTCGAATAACTTCAAAATAGTCTTTGAAGCACCGGCCCATACATATGAGTTGTATTCCTTTTTCGGTCGGTATGTCTTACACCGTCTTAAAAATTAAAAAATAATTGACCCGACGACACACCAATATCATATAATTTCTCTTTAGGAAACAGTTTACAAAACTACCACAGCACCTCTGGTAAAAGAAGTGATTAAAGGATATAATGCAGCGGTATTTGCCTACGGCGCTACAGGTTCTGGAAAAACCCATACGATGTTAGGTCCTTCACGAAAAAAAGGTTCATCCGCCGAAATCGACGCCACTGGATCTAATTGCGGTCTAATGGTGCGAGCTATAGAGGAAATATTTCAACACATAGAAATGGACGAAGAGCCCAATGCGTCCAAGGTATGTTCACTTTCACTTTAGATAGAAAATAAACTTTTTCTCATTTAAAAATTTCATTTTAAGGTCTCCATATCATATTTGGAAATATATAACGAATTAATACGAGATCTTCTGAGTCCGGGAGGGCCGTTAGAATTAAGAGAGGATAATCGTGGGCAACGTATAACCGTAGCTGGCCTTTCGGAAATTACTACTTCTAGTCGGCAAGAAGTAGTTTCTTTGCTTATGAGGGGAAATAAAGCGCGTACCATGGAACCAACGGCTGCCAATCAAACCTCATCCCGTAGTCATGCTCTGCTAAGCATTTCAGTGCAAACTAAGACTTCATTAGGCATCAAACAGGGCAGATTATTTCTAACTGACTTAGCTGGGTCTGAAAGAGCTAAAAAGACCAAGAATCGTGGCAAACGTCTACAAGAGGGTGCTCATATCAATCGCTCTCTGTTGGCTTTGGGCAATTGTATAAATGCTTTGTCGGGCGGTGCACGTTACGTCAACTATCGTGACTCGAAGTTAACACGTTTGCTTAAGGAGGCATTAAGCGGTAAATGTAAGACTGTTATGATCGCTCATGTTGCTCCTGAAAGCAAACACAGAGATGAAACCAAAAACACTCTAGTCTATGCCGACCGGGCCAACAGCATAACGACACGCTTACAGAACTCCGTGTATGTCGATGAGTTGCAAAACTTTCCCACAAAACATTATCAGCACTTGGTCTCGGAGCTGAGAGAAGAAGTATCACGCTTGCGCACTAAAATGCTGACAGATCGTCCTCGAAGTGGAGCAGCAGCTGCAGCAGTCCCAGCTACAGAAGAACCTGCAAAAGCTGCCGAAAATGACGAAAAACGTAGATCGGAACTGAGGTATTTAAGGGAGCAAATAGTTTTAACTTTCAAGCAACAAATGAAGTTACGCCGCAAACTTTTGGAGGCCGAAAGCCATTTGTTAGGTTTAGAGCTGGATGCTGAGCGTCAACACATGATTATATCACACTGGCAGGGACGTATGGGTAAATTATATGATACACCCGCTGAAGAAGGTGCATTCAATTTGCTATTTCTACAAAAACAAAGAAAACTTTTATATCATTTCATTATATACAGACATCGAATCGGAGGGCACAATTGCTTTAAAGAATGCCTGGGGAGAATTGGCAGCGATTGAGAAGGAAACAAGAAGATACAAAGAAATACGCGAAAGAACAGAACAAGAGTTGGAATTATGTCGTCAAAAGGGTGTCCAATTGGAAGATGTAAGTAAATTTGAAATACGAGCATTTAAGCAGCAATTGAAGACGTGCGTTTTAAGGAGTTGCCTGAACGTATAAGCAGCGATGAGGAACGTGAACTGTTGGCTTTACTGTGCCGAGTGCATGAACTGGAGGCCGATAAAGTCTCTTTACAAGCAGAGAGATTAGCCAGACAAGCAGAGTTACGCAGAAGAGATTTGCAACTATTAAGAGCCGAAAGACAAAGAAGATTATGTGAAGGTAAGAACGTTCGATTGGAATATCTTAAGCATATTCTAAATTCTAAATTCGTAACTATAGACATAATTAGTTCCCAAAGACGTCTAATTGAAGAGGGTAACGTTGAATTGCCTGATGAACTACGTGAACTGTATGGCCTTTACCAACAGGAAATACATGCTGGCACTGTAACAGCAACAGCATCTTATGAGCGCAAATTGCCACCCATTTACACAGCTGGGTAAAATATATTTGTTCTTAAAACTCCAACAAAATACTATTTTATCCCCCTCCCCCCACCCCTGTAGTTCTGATTCCCCCTGCTCAAGTTCAGGCTCAGAATGGTCTCCATCTTCACCTTTGCCGCACATAGAAAGCGGCCAAGCCGTAATCGATTTAGCAATAGGAGATAATCCCGATCGCCATATGGGTCCAGCCGTACACGCACGTCTACCCAAATTAGCAGCAGCAACTAATAATGCACCGCCGCCATCCAGAAGAGTCTTGCGATTAAAGAAATAAAAATCACTATTGATCACAATAGATTTAGAAAAGTCCGTATGTGACTGCCTTGGCAAGAGGATAACAAACACGCAGTAGATCAGCTCAGGGAACATGTGAAACTTATTGTATGTATTTCATTAAAGCTTGTTAATGTACTCTTTTAAGAAAATGTGTTTTAAAAACATTTACGTTCTGATGAATTGAAAACGCACAATAGAAATAAAATTTAAAAATTATATCGTTCAGCATGAGTTTACATTTTAAAATAATTTTTATCTCTACAAATAAAAATGAAATGATATTCATTGCTAAGCGCATCACCGGAGCACAGCTGGATCGTTTTCCACAATTGTCTCTATTTATTATTTACACTATTCAGAGGATAGTTAATGGGGAAAGAAAAGTTGGACCAGGAGGTTGAGAAGGAGAAAATGCCTGACTCTCCGAAACGGTCGTACCGATTTTAATGTTTCCACAAGGGGAACTATGGGGCAATATAAATACATATGTATGTCTTTCCGAAACTGTCCATGCGATTTTCATAAACATTTTCAGGAAACATCGATAGGACACAGGCTGTACAAATTTTTGAAATAACTAGGACCACGTTTAGCGATGCGGGCCTTATTAAAACAGCGTATCGCAATAGGCTCGAGGGAGAACGACTACTTTTCAATTCCACTTGTGAAATATATGTTGTTTGTTTTGTTACTTTACTAAAAGAAAAATAATTTTTAATTACAATTATTATAAATTATTATTTTTGCAATTGATTAAACTTTTACAAAAATTACAATGTAAAATGTACATGACTAAATGTTGATTAAACTCATTTTAATTCTCTGCAAAGACAATGACTTAATTTAAATTTACCATAAAACAAATTGATTCAATATTTTTCGTAATAAAAATAACGTTGAACAATGTTAAATATATAAAATCCCGTTTTATATTAAAATTAAAATTTTATCACGTTAAAGCAACGTTGATTTTCATACAAAGATAGGCTAATCTAAAATTAACATTGAATGAGGTAAAATGAAAATTGGGAAATGTTAAATAAACGAATGAAAAATTTTAAATCACACTTAAATCCGCCCGCAACTATGCACTGTAAAAAGTTTTTTTCTGTTTGTATACTCGCAATTCTGAAAGACTTTGAGAGTTTTTATACCGAACTTTACCAGAAAAGTAGAAAAACACACCTGAGGGAGGCGATGGTCGAAGTAGTCTGCACGTTGACTACAAAACGAGAAATTTTTCCTGGGTTCAACCCCAGTTGCAGACTCATAAAAACATCTCGCATTTTTCTCTTGTGCATTTGTGTGTCTTTGTGTCAGTTGTTGTCGTAAGGTTTCAGTGGCGAAGGCATAGTCACTGGTCACTGAACAGTAACGGCTTCAGTTGTATCCAATTCACAGGCACATCAGAACGCCCTCCTTCGTCGTTATTGTGTAGCACCGGCGAAGTAAAATAATTACTAAAAAATGGCTAATAAAAACGAAGCTTCAAAAATTTAATACGTCTCCTTGACATCAGAGACGCTACAACACTGCTATAAAAACAAATAACGTGCAAGAAGCAGTGTTGTACGATAGTGAAGCTTCACCTCCTATCATTTCTCCTACAATCCCGTTCCTCTAGTTCCAGCACAGTGCACTGCATGTGCAGGGGTAATCTCCTACTGCTGGTCCAATATAAAAAAAAAAGTATATAAAATTCTCGTGTCCGAAACGGCTTGACCGATTCTCATGAAATTTTGTGTGCATATTGGGTAAAGTAAAATTAACCACGCCCACTTTACTCCCACTATTTTTTTACCTACTTTTTCCTTTTTTGCAATATGGGTATCAAATGAAAGGGTATGATGAGATTTTGAAAAGTTTATCATCAACCTAAATCCAATATGGCGACGGACCCTAAAAGTGCAAAAACCTATTTTTAATGCTTATTTGCAATATGGGTATCAAATGAAAGGGTATGATTAAAAAATTTATCACCAACCTAAGTCCAATATGGCGGCTGACCCTAAAGGGATGAGAACGAAACCGGTCTCCTGTCTTACTCACTAACATTTTCTTTTGGTTTTATTTGTGTATCGATCGTAGCAGTGACTGTTATACGTATTATTTTAATTTTTCTGTGCAACTCTCATGTTAATTTTACTCTGATCGTAAATTTATTATTAATTTCCAGTGAAATAATTATTTATTCATAATTTATTAATAACTGATAAAGACAGTTGTAACTATTAGTTAATTAAGTGATCTCATGTAAATAAACACGTGTTGCGAGCTCCCGCCAACAACGGCCATTACCGTACCTGTATATATTGTACTTAACGTTTTTTGGAAATAGTTTTAAATCAATAAGAAAACGTGTACGTGTTTAATAAATATACCTGTTTCATTATTGTGAAAGGTAAGTGAAATAATAAGCAAAGGAATACAATATTAAGTAACTGTTTTTTACCAATACCCTGATAGAAGGATTTATTAACTATTAATAATTTTATTTATTTGAAGACAATTTTAATAAATATTTTTTTACATTCAATAAATATTTATTTGGGAATAAAGTACATTTATGAATAGTTAATAAGTATTTATTAATAGTTAATGTAATATTAAAGAAATCGTATTCAATAAATAATTTATTAACTATTAATAAATATTTATTAGATCCTATGATGTTGAAAAATCTTTTATTAACAGTTAATAAAGCTTATCAAATATAAACAAATCTTTCTATCAGTGTAAGTATTTGCACTTCATTTATTTATATGTTCTACAAGGCTAAGTATGTGGCTTAGATTTGGAAGCACCATGCTTTTCCCACGGACAACTATATGTGGCATGTTGTCGCGTGGGAAAACCATCCAGTTTGTTTGTGTTGGCTAAAAACGGACTAACCAAGAATATTGTACACTCTATTGCGCTGAGAGATTAATCTTTATGTTTTTTCAACTGCCATAATTGATAGTAAAAATATTAATAATTATTTTTAATATTTAGATAGCTATCGAGAATTGTTATTTAAGATATACTATTTGTTACCTTGATAAAGATTAATTTATTAACCTATTCAATAAAGCATACTTTCATTGTCTACAACGCTTTAAGTAAATCTCCGCACACTTATAGTAGATAGTTATTTTTATTGAACTAAAAAAATGTTTCCTAGAAATAATATACATGGCAAAATACCGTTTGCCGGGCCAGCTAAAAACAGCAAAACTTGTTTTTTTTTCTCATTAGTAAACAGATTCCGTGCAAAGCCGGGACGGTCATCTAGTATCTTGCATAAATGTCCACCATTTTTTACTGTTGAAAAACGTTTATTTTTACTTCATTATTATTTATTTATGAAACAGTTGATTGCTTGTTCTTCTTGCACAAAAAGTATGGAGTGTTTCGTGCAAGATGAGCCAGAACATTATTCTCTCAAAACGTCTCTCATTTACCCAATTTTCTGGTAAGATTGTGATCCCGCGAGTACCCAATTTAGAGTAAAAAAAACAGACCTATTAAATTAGCAGATATTAAAAGTTGTTTCAACAGCAATCAGCAGGTCTGGATTTTTTACATTTTTAACTTGATTTTTTTCTGAATTAATGCAAAGCGATTCTAATATTTATCTAAAACTAGTTTGTATTAATTTGTATTTTGTATTAATTTTATGATAAAGGATCAATACATTTATCCTGTTCTATCTTATTGCTTTTCACGCACTAATTATAGTGAACCTAATGCTTTGTTCTCTAATGTTAACTGGGATTCCGGGCTGGTGCTGGTGATAACTTCGATACTATTGCAACGTAACCGTTCCTAAAATAAAATTCTGCAATAATAATCTGTGGAATAAACACCACTTAGGGAATGCTAAAAACAGGAAAAATAAATGTTTCGTCAAATATAAAAGAACTGGTACACCTGCTGATTTTCGAAAATACGATATAGCAAAATCTGATTATAATATTGCTAATAAATTTGCTTACAATATTTAATTAAATCATAAAAAATCTAATATAAAATTTAACCTTAAATCGTTTTATAAATTCATAAATTCCAAGCGTCGTTCTTCGGGTTATCCCATGCTTTGACAGTTTGAGGATGACAGTTCAATAATTAATATACAGGGTGGCTGATGAATTTTGTATTATTAAGAAACTGGAATAACGCCTTTTGTATGGAATATTTTCAATCTCTTTTCATTTGAAAGCACATTGAATTAGTCTTAAAGATAATCGAATTGAAATGACCGCCCTGCTCACCGATGCAGGTGCGCCATCTTAGCAAAAAAATTTTGATTACTGCCCGCAAAGTTAACGCTGGAACTGCAGCTACTGTCGCTCGAATTGATTGTTTTAGTTCCTCTACATTTGTCTGTTGCGATTTGTACACTTCCTGTTTACAATAACCATACAAGAAAAAGTGCGGTGGAGTTAAGTCAGGCGATCTGGGGGGACAACGAAAGGTTGAGTTTCTTGAAATGAGCCTGTTAGTTAGTTGAACCAAAACTACATACTGCAATGCGTGATAGCGGCATTCTTTTTCCAGTGTCCCACTTTTCATTTTCATTAAATCTAAGGATCAATCTACAAAAACCAAAAAAAAAAAATTCCAGATTACTTACATAGAAGAAAAGTTATCAAGTTTTCTTTTGGTATCGGCTTTCATCAGCCACCCTGTATTGGCGGACTTCTTTTCAACTACGTATTCCACCAATCCTTATGATAATAGAATATCTTATCCTCCTGCTGCAACTCGTTCGTGTGGGATCTACTTTCCCTTCATAAATATTGATGCAGTACTGTCGAACGTAATGTCATTGAAAAACTCATTTAGTTTTGCTCCTGATGGCTTAGCGAGCTGTGTCCTTAGAAATTATGCTGCATCTGCGCCTCTTACTTCAATATTCATTATATCTAATGATCTATGTTATTTACCACCAGAATGGAAGGAATCATACATAATTGCTTTATATAAAAATGCCAGCAGATCTGATATATATCTAACTACAGAGGAATTGCAAAAATTAACGCAATTCCGAAACTTCTTGAGAAAATACTCATCAAATTTCATCGTTTTGCGTAAGCTTTGTTCTACAACAACTAATATCTTAGAACTCAATTCAATTGTTAATGTTAGTTTTACTAATAAAATGGAAATTTTTCCCAATGGTGTAAGATTGAATCTACTGGAATTAAAAGTTGAGAAATGTAAGCAGATGTAATTTTGCAGACACAACCCAATTAAATATCTTCTATTGCATTGATATTGCTGTTTCGGGAAAAGTTCAAACCATATTAGATCTTAGCATACTAATGGATCACAGACTTACCTTTCGTAATCTTATTTCAATGACGACAAACCACTGGAGTACTTGGATTCATGAAACGCTGGTCTAAAGAATTTCACGATTCTTATATTACAAAACTTTTATTTACTTCACTTGCTCGACTAATTCTTAGAGTATGGATCTTTTCTATTCATATCAATAGTATTGAATCAGTTCAAAAACAATATTTAATTTTCTGTCTCCGTGTTCTTGCATGGAATTCCTATATTTTACCGCCGTACCGTAGCAGGTTTGCTTTGATTAAACTGCCTACTCGAAAAAGTCGACGATCAATGCTTAGTGATTTATTTGTTCTGGGCCTAATACGTGTTCTTGTGAGACCGACCCGAAATTGTCAACTCTTAGGATTGAAATACTACCGATCTGTTTATGATAATAATGATTATTTTCGTCAAACACATGATAACTTCAGCAAATGTGACGTTATTATTAACTTTTCCGAGACCAATCAATTTTTAAGTTGGAATTTAACTTTATATTTCAGTAGATGAATTACTTATATTGAAAATAATACTCTGTATTTGTAATAATCATTTAGTCAGTAAATATGTAAAAATCTATTGATGTTGTTAAATACGAGTAAATAAAGAATCTTCCAATTACGTGTGTATCTTAATTATAATTAATTATACGGTGTGCCAAATTTATCCTTTTTTTTTTAATTATGGTCGCCAACTTTTGCTATTTTGGGGACATTATAGGTTCGATTCCTAGCTGAGCATATTTCACAACAAGCGATTACAGAACAATTTCAATTGTATATGGTCATTTCCACAGAGAGGTGTACCAGTATCGAAAATTAATATGTCAATAAACAAATTAAATTTTCTAATGACCGCAAATTGCGTGGGGTAACCTTAGATACTCTACCATATTTTGCAAAATTTGGAGAAAATGACACATTTTTTTAATAAAATTGTACAATATGTTGTACAGTTGACTTGTTTAAATGTAGTTCTAATAAAATTTCCGAATAACTTTTGCCATTTTTAAATTTTTGGATGATAAGTTCTCGAACTTCGTTAGAAATAGCTTTACCGCGCGGCATCATAAATTTCAGAATTTTATTAAAAAAAAATTTTTTTTTTTTTATTTTTAAATTGCAAAATATTTTCCACAAAACACTTGAATAAAAAAATAACGGCAGTTAATGTATAGTACGAACTTTTCTTGGTCGATTTTACAAAGTTGCATTTAAAAAGACTATTTAAAGATATGGCTGTATAAAAAACCACTCATTAATAAGAATTAAAATTTTAGTATTGCATTTCATCAGTCTAGCAGTTAACTACATAAAACAAAAAATTTTGATATGTAAAAATATTTACAATAATATTGAAAATAGCATTGCAGAAATTTTCAAGGGAGTACGAACCTTTTACTGTCAGGGTAGTAGTGTAAGGTTCATAACAATGCCGTAATATGGGCGCACTCTACTATTGTAAACATTGCAAACCGAATAATAAAACTATGAAATTGTATTGGAAATAGGAAAATTTTTCTACATCTCAAAGTCTCCTTTAAATATTGCATATAATTAATTCTATTCTATATAAATTCACTTACCGAACTGTAATGATTTTTTGTTTATAAATTTGATGAATTGAGTTAAAATTAATCTTGAAACTTGCTTGAGGTACATATATTCTACATACGAATGTATATACGGACATACTATGTACATAGATCTTGATACAATTTATCTTGAATGAAATGGACTTGATTGAAGAAACTCAAAATTTTATTAATTATCTGTGAATGCGAAATGAAAATGTTGTATGTATTAATATTTTTGTTTTATTATTTAAATTATTTGCAGCATCATAATATTTGTAATATAAACTTTATTAACTATTTTCTTGTTTATTTAAATATACTGTGTGTGTGTGTGTGTGTACATATATATGTATATTTAAAGTATATATTTAATAATACATATTAAAAGCAAAACAGGGAATAGAGAAATATTGTTTAACTAATAAAATTTAAAAATTAACTATTCATAAAAATAATGTTTGATTTATAAAAGCTTTGTAAAATGGATTTAATATGTTAATTGTAAGGTTTGTTTATAAAAAAAATTTTAAATAA
This sequence comes from Dexiosoma caninum, assembly GCA_963924685.1. NCBI lineage: Eukaryota > Metazoa > Arthropoda > Insecta > Diptera > Tachinidae > Dexiosoma > Dexiosoma caninum. Next base: position 106,380,738 of record OZ004725.1, on the reverse strand, counting down.
TTCTTATAAATAATGTCCCTCAACCAAGTTGAGTTGTTAATGTTACACCTCAACTCAACTAATTTATTGTATTATGGTCCACAACCAATTTTAGTTGTCTTCGTTAAGATTTTATCATGTATAATACCAGTAACAACTCAACGAAGACAACTGAAATTAGTTGTGTATCATAATGCAAAAATTTAGTTGAGTTGCAACATTGACAACTCAACTTAGTTAAGTTGTGAATCATGATAGGGGCATAAAGTCATAGTTTGTGGTCAGATTGCTGCCAACTCTTAATGAAATTAATCCAATCATACAGAACAAGATATATCTATGTACATATATATGTATGTACCCTGAAGGAAGCCTGGGGAGAACTATCTGCTAGTTACCACTTTAGTCTCATAAATTAGTGACATTGTCGACAAACAGTCTACACTTTTCACTTTACCGTTTGTGTGTAGAGAAACTTTTGATAGCTGAAAACCTTTGCCTCTTTTTTGCTTTTTTATTTTATTTTGTTGAAAATAAATGTGGTACGTGCAAAATTAAAAGTTTTTGTAAAAAAAAAATGTCATTTTGTATAAAAATAGAAATAGTGAGAATGTAAAATAAATTTTAGTGAAAGTTAAAACTTCTGTTGGATCTTTCGAAGATTTTGTCTTCTTAAAAATTGGCTATGAGGGAAAAATTGCAAAAATGGTACATTGAAACAGTTCCTTTCGAAATTTCTTTGCAGGCGAATGTGTGAAGGTAATGCTTTCAGAAATAGTTTTGTTGGCCAAAGAGCAAAAAGTATACATCAGAAAAGTTTTTCCCGATAATTATTGCCACTTATGTAGGTATAAAAACTCAACTAAGTAGCAGAAATTTTGAAAAATTTGACGAAATTAAATTGGATATAAACATCGACCCAATTTTATTATTTAAAAGTTCGCGAATATAGAAACTCGGAAAATATTTTCCAAATAGTAAACAGTACCAGTGAATATCTGGTTTCAATGTCTACATATGTCGCCAAGTAGAGTACCTGTCAGTAGTACTTATAGTACTAGTGCTTTCTCAATGGCACGCACATATTAAATGTCTATAGCGCAGAAAGGGTATACTGAATCAGTAGTTCCAATGTCATTGTCTACATATGTACGCAAAAGAAGTACCTAGTCAGTAGTCTCAGTGTCTCTAGTACATCTCTAGTTTCATTATCTACCAAGTGGAGTACTGTTTCACTATTGGCAATTCCTACAGGGTATATATGCAAATATGTAGGTATGTCTGTACATAATAAAAAATAATTAAATTAAATTAAATTTCGCCCCATCTGGCCATACACTCTCAAAACGTCCGATTTCTTGTGTCTCATTGCCACCATAAACAATTTGTTTCTACGCGTTTTTTTTAATACAAAGTTTAAACGAGATTTTGGTTTCGTTAAAGCGAAATTTTTGTTAGCTTTTCTTATTGTAAAAATTAGGCTTGTCGAAAAATGTTCTTCATAAATTCAACAACTCATTTTTTATTCTAAAAAGATATGAATAATAATAACTAAGAAAATAATTGAAATAAACAACTGGATATGAAAGAAATACTTGTTAAAAGAAAAAAAAACTAATACGTTATAACTATTATAATTAATTTGATTATAAAATTCGTATTTAAATACATAAGATACCATATTTATTTTACCACTTTATCTAAAGTATGAAATATCAAGGAAAAAGAAAGAAATGCCATTTAAAAAATATGTATATATATATATATATATATATAATACGATTTATTCATTAAAATTATTTGAAATATTCTTGTCTCTTCCTATTCTCTCTTTCTACTTTGCGACAGCATTAGCAAATCTAGCAAAAACTTGCCGAACACATAAAATTAGTTGATAATCGACTTTTAAGAAAATTAATAAACTCTAGAAGGATTTCTTTTTTTTTTTTTTTTTTGAGCAAGTTGTTTTACTAGAACCCTAAGAAAAATTCAAATTCGAAGCCTAACTTTTATGGTAAATTGGATATAGTTTAAACTTTCCACGATATGCGAAAAAATTACGATATCCCGTCATAATCTTATTTATTGAAAAGATATTCATCATTTGGTTTTGTGAAATATGTAGAACATCAGTAATTGATATTAAATAAATACAAATAAAAATTCGAATTTACGAAAACTTAAAGACGCTCTTTTCTTAATTCATTAAATGTGATTGAAGATTCAACATAATTTCGAATTATGTGAATATCAAAGCAGATATGAATTCATAATTGAAAAATTATGTTAATGTCCTCCGGCGCGGAGCTTTCAATTTACTTGGCTAATGGGAGATTTGAGAAAACGCAAAATTTAGTTTAACGAGCGTAAGCCGAAATAGAATTTTAAAGCCTAAGTTTTATTAAAAATAGTATTTCGAAAATTTATTTTAATTTTAGTAGCTAAATACTAGTAACATATTTATGCACATATGTTTATCGGAAATTATAAAATTGCAAAAATGTATCAAAATTTAAAAATACAAGAAAAATAAGATTTTAGGGTTTTAAAAATTATTGTTGATATCTTTAGAAAACAATTCGTTTTGAAATTGAGCGCTTTGCCTTTCTGCAATTAAAATGGCACAAATTTTTCAGATTGTTGCAAAATTTATTTTGCAAATATTGCGAAACTCGTCAGTACTTTTATTTCGATTTGCAAAATAGATCCGGTTCAACAAAACAGTTTGTTGTTTGGGAATTCTATCCGTTGTTATAAGTTTCTTAAAATTGCGGAAATTCTGTTAAAATTAATGCAATTGCAACGATAGCACACTACGAACTTGACGAATTGGCGGCCAGAAAAACTTTAATTTTATAATGACATTTAGCAGGAAATAAAATATCAGACATTTGTTGGCATGTTCGAAAATTCGAAATTAATTTAAAAATTTAAGAAAAACTAAATTTTTCTTTCATATTAAAAATGCGAGATTTGAACTTGGTTTCGAATTTAATTTGAACGGAATTTCGAAAACCACAATTTATATATAATGCTTTTAAACGATTTCACACGATTTACAGAACACCTCCTAATATTTTTGCTTTTAATTCTTTCTTGATACAAAACACTTTTGAAAAATACTACGAGAATATAAAATATGTTGGATTTGCGCCAAAATTTTGTTTGCTATATATTTTTTTTTTTTGTCCTATATTTGTTCATGATTATCTTAATAATTAGTTAATATGTTATTTTGTCCTTTACTTTTATGATATATGTATGTAGAGTTAATGGATTTAGCTATGGGAAAAAAGAGATTTAATTTTATGTTAATATTCTTTTTTATAGGCATTAATATAAAATACCGATTCTTACTTCATTGAATTTTTGCTAATCGTTTGAATTAAGATCTACAAAAAGTTGATTTTATCAAAAATTTTTTATGCCTAAACAATTCAAACATTGATTATTGAAGGACGTTTTGAAAAAAGGCCCTCACTTTGATAACGTTCTCAATTTTTTTTAGTTATATTTTTTGTTTTTTATATTACCAGAGGATAAATGTATGTACTTTTAAATTTTAATACTAATAAACATCATATTCATTGTGTTATAAAAGGCCTAAAAATGTATGAATGTTAACAAAATACTATAAATTAATTAATTATTACCATTATGAAATGCTTGGAAAGAAAACCAGCTGTGAGTCGGTGTATTAGTGGTTGGTGTGCTTTTCCTTAATAAATTATTGTATTTTAATTAATATGTCCTTAAGAAATGCTGTTGATTTCTTAAGACAACATGAAGTAAATTCTTGTCTTGTTTGCAATTATTACGAAATATAAGTGGCACTTGTTGGCGCCTTTAAACACAGGGCTCCACATAATTGCCAGGAAATAAACCAGTTACACCATCCATAACGCCTTCCCACCAACCGTCGTCGTTCTTCTTGAGAACATATAATACTGAACTCTCTTGAAAACTAAGCTCATCATCTTTGTCGGCATAGTAATCGTAAATTGCAACCACTTGAGAAAAAAAGGATAACAAAGAAAGTAAAAATTTTGTTTTATGTATATTCGCAGTTGCCATTCTTACCCTTTTCTATATAATTTTTGGGCACCCATCCTGGCAAATTTTGATCATCGGGCACGATTGGTGCTAATTGGCCTTGACCAGCTGAATTGCGTGGTCTTCCAAAATCGTGATGCTCTTCCTCTGGTGGTGGTGGAGGCGGCAAGGGTGGAGATTGTGACCCAGGTCGAGCAAAGTTTAAGCTAAAATGATTTCGGCTTTAAAAATAATAATAGTTTATTAATTTTTTTAATCTAACTTTAAAGAATAAAATATTTCTAATCTAGAGGCCAATACTTCTTAACAATCTCAGTAGTGAATTTGGTTCAAAAACTTGTATCCAAATTTCTTAAGATTGACTACTCGGATAAAAAACATTACACTAATATAGCTTTTTAAGTGAAGTGACGCTCAGTCAATAAATGCTAATAAAATCAGTTACCCTGTTAACTGTGTTTGTTAACTTCTTCTTTGGGTATAACTTTACTATAGCGCATTTTGTTAATTTTTATATTGGTGTTGTTTCTTAAGCTTTTTAATGATCGAATATGTATCGCCGTTAGGCTTAACTCTAATGAACATCAAGGAAGTGCTTCTATTCCGGCTCTTTTGAAGGATGACCAACTATTCACAGAACCGGTAGAAAAAGCTAAACTTCTAGCTGGAGTTTTTTTTTTTCTTGGACCGGCTCTCTTGCGATAACCCCTATAAGTGCGGTGCTTTGTAACGGGACTAGGAAATAAGGTTTTGGGAGAAAGGGTAAAGGGAGTAGTGTTTATTGACATTCGACTTAAATTTTGCCACGTCAAAAGTGACAGGAAAGACCTCTGCGGGTAGTCCATTCCACATACGTGCGTTCGGCCAAAAAACGAATTTTCTCTGTAATTCGTAGTGAGATTTGCTGCCAAGTCAACTAAAAATGGATGCGTTCTTAATGATGATTGCGTTGTGCGCGCGAATGGCCGGGTTTCAGGAACTAGTTCCCTGGGGGTTACTCTGTATTTCGAATTGAAAGGAAATGTTATCGTATGCCAATGTAAATAACATACAAATTCGAATACTTTTCTTTTCGTTTCGAATTACAGAGTAAGCCCCTGATCTCACCGGCCCATGCATGCGAGTTGTATTCCTTTTTCGGTCGTATTTTAACGGTATAAATAGTGAGGAGATCAGATGGGGTAAAGTATGTATGTCTTACACTGTCTTTGCAAGTAACTCTCACTTGCCGGAAAGCAATCAACCTCTGCCCGCTCTCGAGAGTGTATCCGTAACTATGCCAAAGATATACTTTCGAGCTCGTGCAGTTAAAACGGTTTTAACGGACCTCAACATAAAGAAGGCACCTGGTCCAAATGGAATTCCAGCACTGGTCTTAAAACAGTGTTATTCGACATTATCACGTCCTTTGGTAATCGTTTTCAGCACTCTGTACCATGATTGTCAGGTGCCCCTGTAGTCTAGTGAGTAGTGTGCTAGGTTATCAGTTGAGGTTTTAATTTCGGTTCCTAGCAGAGACTCTGTATCACTACAGGTATCACAATAAGACCATAATAAATTGGATTCAAATGGGCTGGGACCTTTATTTACCTTTACATCCAGAAATAGAAGGTTGCAAATATAACGCCGATCCCCAAAAAGGATAAGGCGATTTTCAAAGCGATGGAAAGTATGATGAACTTCCACGTAATGAAATATCTAGAGTCCGATAATTTATTGAATGACCGCCAATACGGCTTCCGTAGAGGACTCTCTACCGGCGACTTATTGGCCTTCCTGTCGGAAAAATGGTGCCGTTCTATTCACTATTTTAGCGAAAGTAAAGTCGTGGCTCTGGATATTTCTAAAGCATTTGATAATAGTGTGGCATGGGGCACTTCTGTCCAAACTTATTGCTTTTGGTGTCGGTGATATCTTCACTCTATTTATAGAGGGGGCTCATTTAACGAGTACAAGATATATCCAAGCGTACCACAAGGCTTCATTCTCTCTCATACTCTATTTCTAAATGACCTCCTGTGTCAAACTTCTTACCCTATCCACTCTTTTGCAGATGACAGCAGCATTTGTCATTCATATGCGCTTATTCGTAGGCCTACATCGACTATGATTCATTGAATAGTGACCTCATGAAAAAATCGCAATGGGGTCACACGAACAGGGACGATTTCAACGCTCAATGCAGCACGCTTACGAATCGAATCATGCCCGATCACGCTGCCTCATCTGTAATTATGGACGGTATAAACACTGAGAAATCAGAAGCTCTTTATATTCTTGGGATGAAAATTCAGTGTGATGTTGGATGGACTGAGCACATTTTTCAGGTCTCAAAAGAAGCATTCAAGTGTCTCGGTTTTTTAAGATGGTGTAAGGCATACTTCACCTCATCTGATCTCCTGAAGTATTTTCGTAATTTTTCGAAATCTACTGAACTGAATTGGTTAATATCTCACGACATGTCAATGAGTTCAATATATTTCGAATGCATTTCGTTCCCATCAGTTGACACGTTCTTCAGTTACGAGATGTTTAAAATAGTCAGAATCGAATCCCAGAACCTCAAAACGTTAGAAAATAATGAAAAGTGGATTTTCGAAAACTCAGATGAAATCAGTAAGTTCCTATAGCGGATACTTAAAAAGAAATGTCTCTTCTACACGGTCTTTTCTCATTTAGTAATTGAAGCAAATTTCCGCCCAACAAAATCATTAATATTAATATTTAGTTGAAGAAATATTTGAATGTAAAATTATATTTAAGCAGTCGCCACAATATTATTATTAAATCTAAAATTTAAACTAAAACAACGTATGTTTTAAAAAGCAATAATATTTGGTCTTGCCGAAAAATGGATGTTTACTATATATAATTCTCAAAAACTTTTTCATTACCTGTTGCCATTCCTGCAGCGTCGCGAAAAATAAAAGTATAAAAAAATAGTAGACATTTAAAGGTTTAAATCAAAAACTTTGAATAAAAGATAATTTACTTACCTATTGTGATTACGACCCAGCGTATGCATTCCAATGTGACTTTGCTCCGTGATTTCATGTTGCGATACCGTCAGCGGTGAGGGTGGTGCTAAATAGATGAAAAATAACCGTTTATAAATCAAATATGTACCCATATTTCGCATGAATACAATTTAATAAACTTACGAGGCATACTATTACGATCATCGTATGTAGTGGGCGGTGGTGGAGGCAAAGATTGCATCATACCAGCTGATGGTAAATTAACATGAGTTGCAATTTGTTGACTTGGTGGCATTGGGAGAGCGCTGTAGCCAGCAGCGCGTTCGTTATTACCAGAACTTCCACCCAAACCGGTGCTACTAACACCAGTAGCCGTGGTGCTGGATGAGGCAGAAGACAAACGTTTTGGATGACCAATGGGATAGTTGGGCGCATAGTGTGAGGGTACTTGCGGTGGATTGACCACAGGTGGCGTACGATATTCACGTGAGCTCTTTCCTAATGTTCCAGTATTTGTAACTGATTTACCCAAAGTTCCAGTATTGCCAGCACGTGTCATTTGTGGTGGCGTAGGTGGTTTTGTAGTGGGTGGCGGACCCACAACAGATGGCTGTGCTAAGGATTGCACCGACCCATGTGAAGATCCACGATGTTGCTGTTTGGGATTACGATTTATTTGATTGGTATTAACGCTATGACCAATGTCATCCAAAATCGAATAGTCAATTGCTTTACGCACATATTTAATCGGTTTTTCGGGATTGATGGGAGCTACAATTTTAAATTGACGAGTGCTGACTTTGTTTGCAGTAAGAACACCTATTTCTCTGTAATAAAAAAAAAACAATGATTTATTTAATACAGCGGTTTGTGCAATTCATATACATATATTCAAAACAAACCTCCGTGCAACTTTTTCCTTGTGTATTTGAACCGTTTGAGCTATATGATTCATTTGCGATTCCATTTCGCTTAGCTGTTGAGCCTGCAACTCCAACAGCTGCATATAACTATAGGCCAGTGTATTGATTTGATAGGCTACACTGGCCAAGGATTGAGTTGTATAATTTTTGGTAGCTTCTAAAGCTGCCTTTTTATTATCAGCTCTATAGTAGGTATCCTCACAATAGTCGGCCACCCTTTCTAGGTTGGTGTAACTGTCGCGAAGACTTTGGCGTCCATCAGGAATTTCAGTGCGTATTAGTGATGCTAATTCGTCCATTATATTCTCACCCATGACCATTACACTATCAAAAGGGAATTTAAATGTTTTTGTTTACAGACAGACCTACAATGATATAAACACACACACATATATACATACATTCATATGTATATTGGTAGCAATTATTTTATTTTATTTTTGGACAAATCTATAAAATAATAAAAACACAACATTTTTTAATAACCACAGCTGCGTAGGGCGGTGACTAACTGATGCTTTACTGCGTCACCATGTCCATAAAACAGAAGAACGGTACCGTATATCAATGAAAATATAGGCTAAACGTTTAGTAGCAGCGCTCTGCCAACGCAGGGGTGCTACCTCAAGAGAGCAGCGAAAATGTTTATGAAAAATTGCTTTCTACTCTTAAAACACTAATATTCAGGGGAAAATTTGCACCCTTCTGTTAAAACTCACTTAATATAGTGGAATTAAAGACTTTTTTTTAAATAATTTTTTTATTTACTAAATAACTTGTGCAAAATATAGGAAACCTTATTTTTCACATTTTCAACGTAGCAATTTTTAATGACATCTGTTAGTCGCAGCCACAACACAAAGATGGACAAGTGTGACGCCGGCATTATTTAAGTAAAAATCATCTCTGCTAAAGCGAATGCTAGACGATCAATGTTTAGCTTCAATATTTGTCATTAAGTGCGTTATTTTAAAAAAAAATACACACTTATATGAAAATTTGCCGTGTAGTCAAAGTAATACAGAACAAAAAATTTTATTAAAAGTAAAAAACGAGTTTTTCTAAAGCCAAAATGAGAAGTAATAGTTGTAAAAGTTCTCGTAATTATAACCAAAGGGAATTTTATTGGCTTTGTAACGTTATCTTATTCACTAAATCATTGTTTAATTTTAACAATAGTAAATCTTCTGTATTATGAGTACTTGCAATATGTTTGCGCCTTATTAAATTTATGGATGACATATTAACTGCTCTATCGAGCGTAGCTTGAGTGGCAGGTGCGGCTAATGCAACTTCCGCTATTTTTGCTAATATCGGACTTTTATACATAGCGGCCTGCCAATACTCCAAAATACTGATATTAAGTGGTAATTTTTCTTCAAACTGGAAGTGTTCTAGACGCTCTTTTAGCCAATGGAAGTCGACTTCACGCAACGACACTGTATCATACGTCATCATTTCCATATTGCCTTTAAGATTAGCGGTTAGTTTTGAGTATCGATCACTAAGATCATTATTAGTATGCTTTTTGCTAATGGGTGAAGTTGTTTCTTCGTTAAGTATTTTCAATTTATTGAATATTGCTAGAAGTTGATTCTGTTGATTAAGAAAAATTATTTTATTGATGGGAGAATTTACATATATACAGCTATGGACATATAAATGGCACACATTTAAAATGTGCAATGATTTTAGTATTTTCTAACTAAACTTCTTTAAAAATGCAAGTTTTATCTCTTCTGATTGTTGTTGGCAGAATTTTTGTCTCAACTGCTCTCAAATTATCCGTTATATTTTTAATAGTTATTTACCGTTACCTTTTTTGTGTAAACAATGCTGCTTTTAAGTGGACATATAAATGGCACAATAAACGAAAAATATTCAATTCTCGCGTAGATTCAATTCAAATCACTTTATTTTTTGCGTAGTTTACAAAAACGAAATAAGCTGAGAAATTATTAAAAAATGGGCTCAGGCAAACATACCACAACAATTGAGGAAAGACGGATCATATGGAAATTGCACCGAGTGGCGGAAATTGCTGGAGTAATGCAAATTTCTCGAAAAAAATTGTACAATGCAATTAAATCATGTGCTGGGGATTCCCATATATTGATTAAAGGTAAAAGTCGGAAACCAAGACCTCGAAAAACAGATGATCGTACGGATGCAGTCATAGTAAGAATGGCAAAAATTAACCCATTCAAGTCATCACGGCAGATAGCAATATATATAAATGATTCCTTGAACTTGGAAATATCTAGCAGGCTTGTCAGGAGAAGATTAAACGAGGCAAATTTGTTTGGACGCATTTTCAGAAAAAAGCCACTTCTCTCAAAAAAAAAATATTTCAAAACGTTTAATTTTCGCCAGAGACCATAAAGAAAAATCCATAAATTTTTGGAAAAACGTGTTAAGTAGCGACGAAACAATAATTAATAGGATGGGACCTGATGGTAAAATATTTGTTCGTCGTCCTAAAGGCCAAGAGTTCAATCCTCGGTTCACCCAGAAGACAGTAAAACACGGTGGGGGCAACATTATGGTTTGGGGTGCATTTTCTTGGCATGGAGTAGGTCCGCTTGTTAAAATAAATGAAAAAATGGACAAGTTTCAATATTTAAACATTTTGAAAAACTATATGGAGCCGTATGCCTTCAACTCCATGCCAATTAAGTGGAAATTCATGCAGGAAACGATCCCAAGCATACCTCCAAAGTAGTAAAAAAGTGGTTTTGTGAGGAGAAGATTGATGTATTCGATTGGCCAGCCCAGAGCCCTGCTTTTTAAACCTATAGAGAGCCTATGGAACGAAGTCAAGGTTGAAATAGCGAAACATAATTATAAAAATATGGACAGACTGTGGTCAGCAGCGCAAAAAGCTTGGTATGAGATACCTAAAGCAAAATGCGAAAAACTCGTTGAAAGTATGGGCAGGAGGTGCGAAGCTGTCATCAGAAACAAAGGGTTGAGCACTAAATATTAACAATAAAATGCTGGTACACAGAAAAAAATCGATGAATGCAAATTTTTTATACTTTTTCAAGATTGTGCCATTTGTGTCCAACTCATTTCAGGAGTGTTTAGACTTAATGAATTTTTTTAGTTTTTATATTAATGAATTTTAGTGTAAGCTTATTTAATATTAAATATTAGTAATACAACTTTGCAAAAAGCCAAAAATTTGTTGTTTATTATTAATATTTCCGATATTGTAGCACAAGAAAGAACTAAAGGTAAAATGTGCCATTTATATGTCCATAGCTGTATATATATATATATATATATATATATGAATCATTTACTTACAATGGCAATTTCCTTTTGTTTATCACCCATGTGCATCGATCCCATATAACAAAATCTTGGATCCATATATAAAGCGGCCAAAAACAATTCGTTCTTAAAGAAATTAACTTTTTGCTTACATAAAGCATCTTCTAAATATAAAGCAATTTCATTGCTGGCAGTAAGCTCTTTCAGTTTAACCTCACACAATAACCATTCTCTATAAAAGTCCCCCATTGTAAAAAGATGACTACTTTGTAGCATTAAAGCTGTATCAACAATTGGCCTAAAACTATCTACAAATTTCGTAGCAAATAACCAATCAACTTCAGCTACAAAAGCTTCATTACTTTCGACTATTTGGCGGGTTGTTAGCAGAGATTCGATCATGTCATAAACCGAAAACCAACTAATCGTATTGCTAAGTAACGGCATCGGTGTTAAATTAAGCCGAGCAAATTGTTGACGAATGCTTATTGCTGAATCTCGACTTTGACTGATATTTTCATGCAACAGTTTTATGGTATCGTTGGCTACAAAATGTATAGCATGGCCGGGAAAGTTATGGCATAAATTGTGGCAATAATCTATGGGCTGCAGAAACATTCTTTCATCAACCATTTGTTCTGACACGACCCTAATATTATTAGTGTTGTCTTTTATAATGGAACTTACTCTACCTATATCTATTTTGAAGCGTTCTAATATCGTTATTACTTTTTTCTTTAAGTATGTAACTAAATCATCATCTGACAACTCTAGAGCACTTAATGTTATTACTTTCATTTCAAAATCATTAATAAATTGTATATTTACAAACATGATATTCCCTTCCTGACTGCTTGCAATGTCAAGTTTTAAATAAATAATTCTATTGTTCACCATTTTTGTAATTTCTTGTCGTAGTTTTTTTGTCATGCGATCTATATTTTCACCAATTGCTTCCGTACTATAGTCAAATTGAAAATTTTGTTTATCCGATTGTAGTGCTTTTTGAAACGTGTCTCCTTTTTTGAAAATTTTAAGAGGAATATTTACAATGGTTTTCGTTTCTACTAGACATTTTAAAAAATCCAATTGATGATCTGCATCTACAGCATCTATTTGAATATTATTTATATATGAATAACACGGAATCTTAATTACATCATTTTTATCATCACGTTTAATTTTGACGATATTCGAGCATTTTGTAGGTCGTTCTTCTTCTGTCATTTTTGTTTGGAGCGGTAGCATTACATGTTCTTCATATTCATGCCATTTGGTTTCTTGATATATTGTTGATGGAACAAATCCATTTAGTTGAACTAGATCAGTTTGTGCTATTGCAGTATGGTGATCATTCCCTATAAGGTGTTTTGAACTATTATTAATGTCCATTATGATTTCGGGAGGATTAGCGGGTGTTTCGGGGTTAATATTTTTATAATTGGTTTTATGATTTTGTGCTTTTTTATTGCCCGATTTCTTGGTTACATTTTCTATTTTGCAATTATCTTTCTCTCCAGACTTTGTACATCTTATTTCAGACTTCTTTGTTTTCATTGATTTTTTTACACACTGACTATGCATTTGCTGATAGTGCCTTATTATATTTCCCGCAACAACTTTTAGTCTTCTTTCACAGAGCAGGCAATTACCATAGTTAGATTTGTTTACAATACTTACTAATTTCGCAGGATCGTATATTTTGAAGCGTCCCATTGTTAGTGTCACACTTCTTTCTTTACGACAACGCTTTTAATAAATATTAAGCTAAGTTGTTAAAATGAGTATATTTGTAAACTTTAAATTCATAAATCAAGTTGTTGTTTAGAAAATATATTTTATAACAAAAAAAAAAATTCGAAAGAGATAAGCCATAAGAAAACCCCAACGTCAATAAATATTTTCTACGGCGGTTAAGTGCGCAGTTGTGATCATAGAATACCTAGAAGTGTCAGTTCGGGGTCTGACAAATTTTAAATCAGCTTTTCTTAAAATAGGCGGAGAAAGAGACAAATATACAATTTTACGAAAGATGAAAAGTAAACAAAAGAAAAATGTAAACATAAGCCACATTTTGTGCATAAGAACAAATTTATAATTTCTTGTGGTTTTATTGGTTTTAATTGTGTTTTGTGTTAATATTATAGGTAAAAACATAGTGAAGCTTGTTTTAATAGTGTTTTGTGTTAATATAGCAAAAAAACACATAGCGAAGCTAAAGAAATACCAAAAAGAAATTTGTTGTGCATAAGCCAATAAATTAACATTTTAGTGATCTTGTGATTTTTTGGTATCTATTTGTTTTAATAAATGAAATTAATTTTCATAGTACATAATTTTCATAACACAAAACACCACATTGTTGTGTTTTGTAACCACATATTCTTATAACCTATGTTTGTAACATTGTCGTGCTAAAAATTGCGAAATTGTGAGCATAAAGTAGATGAAAAATACGGCTAATTATCACATCTAGAAAATAAAAATCAAAACAAAACACCAATATTGAGGAATTTAGAAGAAAAAGGAATCACCGAACAGAGTTAGGGGGTAAAAGAGACAGCATATCTCTTGATGATGTCTCTTTCTCTGCTCGTTCGCTGCTTTGAACTGACGCTCTGTATACTTTGTGCTTCTGTATATTTTGTGCTTGATATGTCTCCGTTTCATTTTATTTCTTTTCGTTTGGTATACTGTTAACTTCTATCATAATAATAGCTACCCTGTTTTATTGTTAATTTTTTGTGAAATATAATCAAATATTTAAAAAAAAAATATAAAATTATATAAAAATTATTATATAATTTTTCTTCTTAGCGTCCATTTTGCTTCAAATTATATCTTGTGCTTCAAATGTGTATCCAAAAAAAAATATTCACACCTTCTATCACAGGGTAGTTATTTTATATTTACATTCGGTATTGAGAAATGTCAAAAAAAATTAAAGAAAGAAGATAGAAGGGAGGAATAAAAAATACTTTTATAACTTTGGAATAGTTATTTTCGTGGTCAAAATTTTTAGTGTACTTTTAGAAAATATACATGTATTTTTATAAAATTGTGCTGTCGTGGTCTAAAATGTACATTTCGATTTTATAATTGGTATAAATTTATGAAACCAGTTTTCCCTCACTGGCTTTCTCACATTTGTTTACATAAAAATGCATCCCTGATCTAATGGTGTGTGTTGGTTTTTGAAAAATTTTAAAAATGAAGAGAGCCATACGACTGTCAAATTTTTATCCGTATTTTCTCTCAAAATCTTATAGTTTCATTACATATTACGTTTAGACGATCCGACTTGTGCTCTTCTACACAATAATTTTACATGTCGTACGACAGATCTTATGGTCTAAAGCACCCTTAACAAATTTTAAAGCAAAAATTTGAACGTGTCACGCAGAGTTAGTAAACCAAAAATTAGCGGCGTTTGCTTTTACACGAAATCTTTTTGAAATAGCTGAAGCTTGTAGCACCCAATTTTTATTAATACAAGGTTATATCAAGGCAAATTCCACGTCGAACGTGTAAACAAGTTTATAATAATAATTATAATAAATAGCATAAAAGCTAAAAATAACGTGTTAAATTAATGTAATATAAGTTGAATTTAAATTAATTATCGCAAAAAGCAATTTATTTTGCATTCTTATTGTTATAATATTCAATTATTTCAACGATTTTTCTTAACTTTTCCACAAAAGTGAACAAACTTTGACGTGCGGCGGAAAATACGTTAGAAATCGTTGAATCAGCTGGCAGGCGAATTAGCTAGTAATTATTCGAGTTCATATGGTAATGAACCAGGCAAGGCAAATTCATTACCAGGTAAACTCATTAGCAAATTCGCCCGTCAGCTGATACAAGAATTTGTAACGTATTTTTTGGACCGAACGTCAAAGTTTGTTTACTTCTGTGAGAAACTTTATTGAATAGTATAAATAATTTTACCAAGAGCAAAATGTAAAATAATTTGCTACTATTTTGTATTCTATAAATTTCGTTAACAAAAAAGAAGAGGTTTTCCCTTTTTTTAAATGTAAACTTACTGTCAAAAAAAATTATCACCAGAGAAGTGGTTGTTCAAGGCGAATTCATATTTTTTTTTTGTCTTGGACCGGCACTCAGGGGATGTCCCCTACACATCCATGCATTGTGCTGGAACTAGGAAATTAGGTTATGGGAAGGAGGATAGAGGGAGTAGTGTTTATTGACATTTGATTTAAATCTTCCCAAGCTAAAAGTGACAGGAAACACCTCTGCGGGTAGTCTATTCCACATACGTGCCGTTCGGCCAAAAATCGAATTTTCCCTGTAATGCGTAGCACAAAATATTCTATGATGCGTAGTGCGAGTCGCCGTCAAATCGACCACAAATGGATGCGCCCTTAATAATGATCGCGTCGTGCGCGCGAATACCCGGGTTTCGGGAACAAGTTCCCTGATTTCATTAGAACACCTCCCATTATAGTAACGATAGAACAACGAAACGCACCCCTCGTTGCGACGATGCTCAAGAGAGTCAATAGAGTTGGCTACCCTACTGTCTCCTATGAGTTTCTTTGCTCTTTTCTGTACACGGTCGAGTAACTTCAAAATAGTCTTTGAAGCACCGGCCCATACATGAGAGTTGTATTCCATTTACGGTCGGATGTAGGCGGTATAAATAGTAAGGAGATCAGATGGGGTGAAGTATGTCTTACACCGCCTATAAAAGCCTAGGCACTTGAAGGCTTCCTTTGAGACCTGAAAAATGTGCTCAGTCCATCGGACATCACACTGAATTTTCATGCCAAGAACATCAAGAGCTTCTGATTCCTCAATGTTTATGCCACCCATTATTACAAATGAGGCAGCGTGATCGTGCATACGGCGGTGTGTTAGCATGCAGCATTGGGTCTTTTGGGAATTGAAATCGACCCTGTTCGCGTGACCCCATTCCAATAATCTCGTGAGGTCACATGTTAGCGAATCATTCATATTCTGCCGCGTCGCCGCGATCATAGTTGATGTCGGACTACGATCAAATGAATATGACTGGCAGATACTGCTGTCATCTGCGAAAGAGTGGATAGGGTTTGAAGTATTACATAGGAGGTCATTTAGAAAAATAAGAAATAGGGTAGGTGTTTGATTTCACTTTGTGCAAGATTTATTAATAAAATAATGTCGCAAGGCAAACTCATTTCAAATTTCTCTTGTTCGTCATATGAAATTTTTTTTCTTTTTTAAAATTGAAGAAAAATTATAAATAAAATAATTTCTATACACGCACTTGTATAGTTAAGCTTGCCTATATTTTCATCTAGTTGGTGCTTATACCACGCCAACGACAAAAATATCACATTTTTATGCAAAAACTCCCAAAAATGTTTGAAAATTATTATACAAACAGAAAAAAATTAACACCGACGAAATGTACATATAGACTAGCTTAACCATACAACGAGTGTATATAAATAATTGTATTTACACATGGAATGCATTGTGCTGGAACTAGAGGAAAGGGATAGCGAGAGATATGACAGGTGATGAAGCTTCACTATCTTATAACTTTTCTTTTGCATAGTTTTCTTTTTTTATCTAGCACCAGTGCTCAGGGGCTATCCCCTACATATGCAATGCATTGCACTGGAACTAGAGAGAAGGATAGGGAAGAAATAGACAGGTGGTGAAAGTGGTAGGAAGATAGAGCTTAATTCTTGCACAACTCTGCAGTTGCGTGTGAATTATAAAGCAAAGTTGCGGCGTCTCTGATGTTTTTTGACGCATTATTTTTAATCTAATGGGGCCATTTTATTTATTATTTTACTTCGCCGACGTTTTTTTTTATTGCTCAAATACCAACGAAGGAGGGTGCTGTAGCACAGAAAACTCAGAAAAAACTATTTTCTGATTTGACCCGGCTGGGAATCGAACCTGGGTCTTTCTGGTTGCAGAGTCAACACGCAGACTACTCGCCATCAGCACCCCCTATAGTGGATTAGTATTTTGTGGCAGTGTTGCAGCGCCTCTGATATCAAGGAGACGTATTCACTTTTGAATATGTTTTAGTGGCCATTTTTAGTAATTATAATACTTCGCTGGTGCTATACAATACCGTCGAAGAACGGCGATCTGATGTCCCTGTGGATTGGTATCAGCTAAAGCCGATACTGTTCAATGACCAGTCACTATGCCCTCGCCACTAAAAAATTCCGACAACTCACATACGACTTGCATGGAATAAATAAAAAAGAACAAGTTTTAAAATATTTTCTATTATGTATAGCATTTGTGTAAATTAATTTAACATTATATATTTGTACATTATCAAAAAAATTTATTTTTAAACACCTTCAAACCACAAAAGGTAATTTGTGCTTATAACTAAGTATGGATATTATTTTATTCGAATTTGGCTTCTAATAAACTTTTGAGCTTAGTTAGCTACATGCAAAATACATGACGTAAAAGTTCACAGTTCTTTATGCTTAAATATAGTTCTCTCTATGTTTTCCTGTATTTTTTCAACTTTCCGGGATTGCTTTTTGATAGTATCTTCCATATCATCAAAACGATTTGATTTGTCTTTATGCTTTTCATTTTTATATTTTTCCTTTTGTAAAGCATGTTCAGCATGTAAGTGACGCAACTTTAAAAGACGTGATTCAAAATGATGAAGTTCACTCTTAATGGAAGATAATTCTTTATCCGTAAAGTTAGTAGCCTGAGCTACGCGCCATAATCCTTGTACTTTAGTTTCAATAAAATCTTGACTATGAGGACCTGAAGAAACTAATCGCTCCAAACGGTCATAATGATCTTTAATACCGAGATGATGTTCGCGCACTAAATTGATATTACTTTCATATTTCTTAGCAGTGCTAACGGGACTTTCAATTTCATTATCATTGGGGTCACCGGTTATCATATTGAAATTTTCGAATTCATCCTCATTAATTGCATCTATTACAAATACAGGACAATTAGTTAAGAAAATATAAACATATTAAATAATAAAGATGTTATACCCACTTTCGTGTTTATTTACATCTACTTGCGATCCTACATTTTCCAATAAGCTGTAATACACATCTACTTTATCCTGATGATGTTGGAATTCTTGTTTCAAAGTATTCAATTCCTCCGGAATAAATCCCGAAACTTCGGCCTTTTCCCATAGCTTGTTCAACTTCTTGTCTTTAAAAAGGCTTTTATTAATATATCGTTCGTCAGGATTGTGGAACTTTTTGTACGGTTTTGTCTTTTCTTTGTCTTCGGTATCTTCGAAATGTTCCAGAAGATCATAGGAACTCATTATACCAATTAGTTTGCGTCTTATTTCATTTTCCTTAAGGCCATCCTTATCTTTGTGCTGGGAATTTAAATGTTTCCAAGCTATTTCTTCTTTATCATGTATTTTAAGTTCCACGTACAAAGATTTTAATTTCGGTTCTGTTAAACGCTAAAACGTTAAAATTCTTGATTATTCTGTCCTATTTCTGTCAGCAGTTAAGTTACTTACATTTTGTGCCTTACTCCATACTAAATTCAATTTAGCTACACGGAATGGCCTTTGTAGTTGCCTAAAGTCGGGATCGTATGTCTCAGATTTTACTTGTTCGAAATTAGGTTCGTTTGCTTCTTTAGAATATTTTTTAGACCTATTATCAGCAAATGCACACGAGGAAAGTAATAAAATTCCAATAAAACATAAGTTTATATTAAACATTTTTTTTTAATTTTCAGCCTGTTCACAGAGCCTATGAACCTGTAGTTAATTGCTTGCTATTTCCAACTTAATAATTCCCTAAAGAAAATTTAATAAATCCGGTGAGTTGTCACAGTGATGAAAAATGTGGCACAATTGTACCATTTCTAGCCCTAATTTATCTTATTTCATTCATATACATAGCACGCCATTTCATTTGTTGCCCCTATTTTTGTATTCTTTTCACTAAAGTTTTTAATCCGTCGCAAAGCAGCTCTGGGTTGAAGAACAATTCACGCGTCATCGTAATTATTATTTAAGACCGGTCAGGCCTGTTTTTCTTGTTTGGCCTTCGAGAGTTATGCGTCTCACTCGCACTGATTAATGGATTTGCCACGGCTAACTTTATCATTTACGGTTGATGTGGCTTTTCGTTATTAACCAGTTGCTGTTACTGGTGGAAACCATCAAACTCAGGAATTTTATATATAGTTTAACTTCCTATGTGAAGGCATAGGTCGCTAAAATTATATTGTGTGGGATACCCTGGCAATTTGCGTACTTGCTTCTGCCATCTGCCAAATGGCAATTAATTAACTGATAGATACAAACAAGTTTTTAATCTTTCCATATTTTTGAAAATGTAGAAATACTGGTTGCAAATTTTGTGGCCATTTGTATAAAATGCAGAAATGCCTACAAAAATTATTAAAAATTCTACTGGTTCTTCGAACTACAACACGATGTTATCTAATTTAATGAACAATAATTTTTCGTTATCATTGATGAATAACATGGGAAAATTTGCAACAAGTTACTGAGACTCAATTTTTTATGGTGTTTCAAAATTATTGAAAGTAGTTCAAGTCAACGTTATTTGTCAGTGGTTTTATGTATATGAATTAACTTAAATTTGGCATTCCAAGATCCATCCGAATATATACTAAGGATATAGATTACCCATTAAAAAAATTAATAAATAAATATTTTAATAATACCTTATGTCGGCGACAAGATATTATGAAATTTCAATAGTATTAAATTTCAGAAGTTCATGTAGTTCCTAAATATGTCGCCACATGCTAAGTTGCTCCGACAAATTTTAATAGGCACTCTCAAATTGTTAGTCAAAGAACAAAAAGTTGCCTATCTTGAGCTCAATTTATGGATAATTCAAATTCTTATTTGGAATTAGTTGCAGTCTATTTCTATATGTATGTCTTATGCCCAAATTCACAGTCATTAGTTTTTTTTTTTATCTAGGACCAGCACTCAGGAGATGACTCCTACACATGCGAAGCATTGTGCTGGAACTATAGGAAAGTGATAGTAGGAGAAACGACAGGAGGTGAAGCTTAATTAATTATTTTTGCAACTCTACTTTCGCACGTTCTTTGTTTATACTCGTAGCAGTGCTGAAGCTTCTTTAGTAGCCATTTTTATTATTATTTTACTTCGCCGGTGGTACACAATACCGACGAAGGAGGGCGTTCTGATGTGATTGTGGATTGCTATCAGCTGAAGCCGGTATTTGTTCAGTGACCAGTGACTATGCCTTCGCCACTGAAACCTTCCGACAACAACTGACACACTAAGACACACTAATGCAACATCAGAAAAATGCGAGATGTTTATTTTTATTTTAAAATTTTTGGTCTGAAACTGGGGTTGAACCCAGGTCTGTTTTTTGGATTCGTAGTCAACGTGCAGACTACCATCCATCGTGCCATCGCCACCCTCTAATAGCTAATAGCAATAGTTTAACCAATAATATTTGATTCGCAACTTTTTGTTTACTATTAGTTAAACCGCCAAATGTCATTGGTTAACAAATAGTTAGACAACAGCTGATTAGTAAATTGTTATTAGTATTTTTGTTTTGATATCATCTACCAATATATATATTTTCGATAATCTTTTGGATTTCCCAAACCAATGAAGCATGTTGAATAAAGTTCGATGAGCGCGCGCTTTTTTTATCCATTTTTAAGAAATAATACAACAAATGTTAACAAAAACCATATGTTATAACAGTGCTGCCAATAGTGAAAAATGTTATGGTTACCATTCTTTGGTTATACTAAGAATGATAGTTAAACAATACACTGTGAATATGATGTATTAGTTAAACAATAGTTATCATTTTAGTTTACTAATAATTAACTAATGACTATGAATTTGAGGCTAAGGCCAAAAAAAAGCGTACCTGACAGCCTATGTCATAATAGGGTAAATACACATTTTGTACAGTAATATTTTGTTCTTTAAGTTCAGTTTCGATCGCCTGTTGAGTGGGGGTTTAGATCGCGACCGCATTTTATGGCTTATTTACCTACGTATCTGATATGCAGTCGTCTTAATTTTTTGTTATCTAATATTACACCTAGATATTTAATTTCCCAGTTAAATGTGTTTAGCTTCCTGCAGGCGTTAACTTCAAAAATGGCAGCCGTTTTGTAAAATAAAAATAATTTTAGTTGTAAAATATTATGTGGCATTTTTTTATTATAGACTCTTTTAAACTAAAGGGTGGTTAAATTTCAAGGGCCGATGTTGATTTTGAATAAAACACAAACTATTTAGGAAATTATTGTAATTTTATTTTATTATGATATATTGGTATTACTCAATTATGTATGGAACAAAATTTCGGCCAAATGGGCGCCGCGACCACGGCAACAGTGGATGATCAATTTTCGAAGAAAATCATCTTCAGTGATGAGGTACATTTTCACCTCAGTGGATTCGTCAATAAACAGAATTGCCGCATTTGGGCGAATGAGAATCCAAGAGTGATTGTCGAAAAACCAATGCACCCACAAAGAGTGACTGTTTGGTGCGGTTTATGGGCTGGCGGCATCATCGGGCCGTATTTTTTCCAAAATGAGGCCGGTCAGGCAGTTACTGTGAATGGTGTTCGCTATCGTGAGATGAGAACGAACTTTTTATAGCCCGAATTGGAAGATATGGATGTGGACGATATGTGGTTTCAGCAGGACGGTGCCACTTGCCACACAGCTAACGAAACAATGGCTCTTTTGTGCAACAAATTCAATGGCCGTGTTATCTCACGTAATGGCGATGTCAATTGGCCGCCAAGATCATGTGATTTGACACCGTTGGACTTTTTTCTTTGGGGTTATTTGAAAGAAAAGGTGTACGTCGATAAGCCAGCAACAATTCAAGAGCTAAAGGATGAGATAATTCGGCACATTAACGGCATAGAACCTCCATTATGCCTCAGGGTCTTCGAAAATTTGGACCATCGGATGGAGGTGTGCCGCCGTGGTCGCGGCGGCCATTTGGCCGATATTTTGTTCCATACATAATTGAGTAATACCAATATATGATAATAAAATAAAATTACAATAATTTCCTAAATAGTTTGTGTTTTATTCAAAATCAACATCGGCCCTTGAAATTTAACCACCCTTTACAATTTTATGCTGATATTTAAAATTTGAATAAAAAATATTTCTTTCAACTGAAATGGTAGTGCATGCCATCAACTATACAATGTTACACTATTACACGCAAGGTGTAAACTTTTCCTTACCGATTGATCTTAGATACCAATAAAAATATTTATCATTTTATAAAACCAATTATTTTAATAAAAAGTAGTGTTATGTAAACAAAATCTGTCACTACTTTTATTACAACCCTGTTAAAAATTATATTTGGGATTGTCATAAGTGTTTTATTAGTGGTTTGTATTCTTGACAACCATTGTAAATAAAAGCAGACCGACTTTTTTATTGTGCTTGGTGTGGCTTATTTTTATAAAGTTCTTTATATATTGTTTAAATAAAAATAAATATACTAAAGTGTACGATTCATTCAAACATTTAAATAAATTAAAATTGTTCATATTACAAATTCAAAGCTAAAATGGCTACGTTACCGCCACGTAAAAATCCAACACCTACTCGTATATCTAAACAACATTTAACGCCTTTGCAGACTTTACTTCAAATGGGCTTCCAAAAGAACAGGGCGTAAGTTTTTCCTATAAGAAAAGTTATTTAAAGTGAAATAATTTAAATTTCCATGAAATTCAGTTTGTTATTGATTTTCTCCCCTGCTTCTTTATTGAACGTGTTATTCACCTTTTATTGATAACTTGTTACGATAGGGAAGTATTTCTCAGTCACAGCTCTATTGGGAATCCTATACAAGGGAAATTTTAAACCAAATAAATTCATATTAATACAAATTTGTCGCAAGGCAAATTCGTCAATTCTCTTTGCTCGTCGAACGTCAAATTTTCATATTTCAACGTTTTGTAATACGTAAATATAACATAACATAAATTAGTGCAATATAAGTTGAATTTAAATTAATTAATTCAAAAGGCAAGTAATTTTACATTTTTATTATTATAATTATTAAAATATTCACAACTACTTTTCTTAACTTTTTCACAAAAGTAAACAAACTTTGACGTTCGGTGTACAACTACCTTAAAACCGTTGAATCAAGTGAAGAGGGTGGCGATGGCACGATGGAAGGTAGTCTGCACGTTGACTACGAATCCAAAAACAGACCTGGGCTCAACCCCAGTTTCAGACTAAAATTCTAAAATAAAAATAAACATCTCGTATTTTTCTGATGTGCATTAGTGAGTCTTTGTGTGTCAGTTGTTGTCGGAAGGTTTCAGTGGCGAAGGCATAGTCACTGGTCACTGAACAAATACCGGCTTCAGCTGATAGCAATCCACAATCACATCAGAACGCCCTCCTTCGTCGGTATTGTGTACCACCGGCGAAGTAAAATAATAATAAAAATGGCTACTAAAGAAGCTTCAGCACTGCTACGAGTATAAACAAAGAACGTGCGAAAGTAGAGTTGCAAAAATAATTAATTAAGCTTCACCTCCTGTCGTTTCTCTTACTATCCCTTTCCTATAGTTCCAGCACAATGCTTCGCATGTGTAGGAGTCATCTCCTGAGTGCTGGTCCTAGATAAAAAAAAAAAAAAACTAATGACTGTGAATTTGGGCATAAGACATACATATAGAAATAGACTGCAACTAATTCCAAATAAGAATTTGAATTATCCATAAATTGAGCTCAAGATAGGCAACTTTTTGTTCTTTGACTAACAATTTGAGAGTGCCTATTAAAATTTGTCGGAGCAACTTAGCATGTGGCCACATATTTAGGAACTACATGAACTTCTGAAATTTAATACTATTGAAATTTCATAATATCTTGTCGCCGACATAAGGTATTAAAATATTTATTTATTAATTTTTTTAATGGGTAATCTATATCCTTAGTATATATTCGGATGGATCTTGGAATGCCAAATTTAAGTTAATTCATATACATAAAACCACTGACAAATAACGTTGACTTGAACTACTTTCAATAATTTTGAAACACCATAAAAAATTGAGTCTCAGTAACTTGTTGCAAATTTTTCCATGTTATTCATCAATGATAACGAAAAATTATTGTTCATTAAATTAGATAACATCCTGTTGTAGTTCGAAGAACCAGTAGAATTTTTAATCATTTTTGTAGGCATTTCTGCATTTTATACAAATGGCCACAAAATTTGCAACCGTATTTCTACATTTTCAAAAATATGGAAAGATTAAAAACTTGTTTGTATCTATCAATTAATTAATTGCCATTTGGCAGATGGCAGAAGCAAGTACGCAAATTGCCAGGGTATCCCACACAATATAATTTTAGCGACCTATGCCTTCACATAGGAAGTTAAACTATATATAAAATTCCTGAGTTTGATGGTTTCCACCAGTAACAGCAACTGGTTAATAACGAAAAGCCACATCAACCGTAAATGATAAAGTTAGCCGTGGCAAATCCATTAATCAGTGCGAGTGAGACGCATAACTCTCGAAGGCCAAACAAGAAAAACAGGCCTGACCGGTCTTAAATAATAATTACGATGACGCGTGAATTGTTCTTCAACCCATAGCTGCTTTGCGACGGATTAAAAACTTTAGTGAAAAGAATACAAAAATAGGGGCAACAAATGAAATGGCGTGCTATGTATATGAATGAAATAAGATAAATTAGGGCTAGAAATGGTACAATTGTTCTTGCCTCTATGTAATTTTTTGGAAATTGCAGTAGCAGACTGTCGAACATCGAATAGCGAATGTTAAATTGGTATTATGAATTGACCATTTCGTTGAAATTTTCTTTGTACATTAAATATTTTATCGAAGAGAATATTGTCAACGATTTTGGCACGTTGTTCAACTGTGTGCTGTTCCCTTTTAAATTCCGCAAGTCTTTTTTACGAAATACTAAAAAAAAATATAATAAAAAAGTTATATGGAATTTAAACACCTTTCCTCTTTTTGGGCCATCTAGTATATTATTTGTTGTGAAATCAATACGATTATTTTAAAAACAAGTTTTTTCTCTTAAAAAGTTTTTTTTCTCCAATTGCAATTTTTTTTTTTTAAGATACAGTTATGTTCTGCAAATCACTTTTTGTGAAAGTGATCGGAAATCACAAAAAAAGATGTACTGGTCACAAAACTTTTTGAATTTTTCTGATTTGAAACCGGTCAGCTAAGTGGCTGCCGACTTGAAATCACTTGCTAATTTTTTCTCTTTCTTTATAATAAATGTTACAATAAATTAATTGAATGAAGACCTTAAAATGTTTTTTATTGATTTTTGTAGTAAAAGAGGCAATTTTACATCAAAAAATCTATCAAATCATGAAAAAATTGAAAACACTGTTTTTTACAAGAAATGTTGTTATTTGCTTTTGTGATTTTACATTTACTTTTTGTTGTCTGCTGTTTTAGTTCTTCGAAAATAAGTCGATGATTGCCAAACTAACAATATATTACCATCAAGTAGAAATATATTTTATTTTTTATATAAAATTAACTATTTGAAATAAAAGTTATTAATTTTAGTTAAGTCGTATTGGAAGTTGTTATTAATAGTTAATTGTTTGCCTAATTTATAAAAGTAATAGCAAATGGAACTAATAAAATAATTACTACCTGTGGCAATTTCTTGTTTGATTTGTTAATTTTATAGTTTCTTAATTGTTTTCTCTTTAACACAACAATCGATAACAACAAAGCTCTAAGCATTTTAATGTTTTTAATTCTATTTAAAAAAATTTAGTTTTGTTATATATTCATTAAATATTTTGTTAAAAACACTAATTATTTTTCAATGAATAAAAAAAAATACTTTTTTTGATAATTTTTCTAGTTTTTTGACCTTTTTTTTTATATTAATAACACTAATTATTTTAAGCCTAAGGTCTTTTTATATATTTTATATTTATTTCAATATTTCGCTACTCCTTTGTGTAGCTTCGTCAGGAAAATTGGTTTTTGTTTATAATAAAAAATTTTTTTTAAAAAATTCACAATATAGGAAAAGTTTTTGTCAATGAAAATTTAAAATAAAAATATTAACAGCCATATTCATAAAAATATTAAAAGTCATATTCATAAAAATATATTCTGGATTTGAAATAGGTATAAATATTCGATTTTGTATTGAAATTTTTGTTTTTGAACCAAATCCAAAATACATTTTTACGAATATGTTACATATAATAAAATATTCAAAACAATAATTACAATAATAATAATGATAATAATAATAATAATAAAAATCTTTCGTCTATATCTTTTTTAATAATAACCTATATGTTTATAGTTTTAAAAATTTTTGTTCTGTCTCTAAATGTAATTCTATGTATAAAAAATAAAAACTACAAATACAATTATAATATATTTAATCTCTTATTAACTAAATGTCTATAATTTTGAGCAACATTTGCTGTATCTGCCTTAAAATTAATTCTGTTGGTAATTGGTGTATTAATTATATGTAACATTTCTAACTTTTCCTATATTGTGAATTTTTTAAAAAAATTTTTTTATTATAAACAAAAACCAATTTTCCTGACGAAGCTACACAAAGGAGTAGCGAAATATTGAAATAAATATAAAATATATAAAAAGACCTTAGGCTTAAAATAATTAGTGTTATTAAAATACTTTTTTTGTGTTTTCAAAAATCAGAAAACACATCGAAAAGTAAAAATTATTGGATTTTCAGAACAGCATAAAATCACAATTGTGATTTTTATAACATAGTAACGCTGATAAGAATGCAGTTTCAAAAGAGAATGTTTAATAAAGTTTAAGGACGATCTCGGAAGAAAAAAGTATTAAATTGAAATTCTCAATTTCATTTGAAATTCTCAATTTCATTTGAAATTCTCCCAATTTTCACTTGAAATTCTCAATTCCATTTGGAATTTTCTCAGTTTCAATGAAAAATTTTGTAGTGAAATATGAAACCTCAGACTTTTTTATTTATTTTGTAATTTCGATTTATTTTTTACTATAGCGAAAAGGCTTTAGCATCTACTGGTAATCGAGGAGTACAAATTGCATCCGATTGGTTATTAGCTCATGTTAACGATAATACTTTAGACGAATGTATACCGCGTGAATATATCTTATATGCGTGTCCAACAGGACCATTTCTGCAACAACTTGAAGAATTTTGGATCAAATCAAGACAACTGTGCGGATGGAACGGAGCACACAATTATGTGCCACATATTACTTTAGTTTCATTTTTTAAGGTAAATTAAAAAATCACAATTCGATAAACAATTAAATAATCCTTCTTATTTTTTATTACAGGCCCCGGACGAATGTTCTCTGCAATTATCGAAAGCATTAAAACAAGTAGTTGATATGACTGGCGCGTTGTTAGACCGTCCCATCAAATTGGAGCTATACATGAGTCAAAATTTTATGGGATTTTTTGTAGCTGAAGATGATGCCAATTACTTAAAACGTCTGGCCTTGCAATATGTTAAGGAAGTTTCAAACTCAAGTATGTAATCTTTATTAATTTATTTAATATTATTATATTGTGTTATACGTACATATATGTATGGAAAGTTTTCAATTCGGGTGTGTTTTAAATGGTCTCCTTATATTCTATTTCTTTCTTTCTGTTAAAATTTTTTTTTTACATTTCTCACATTTCTAACAATGTAATACTAATGTTTTCCAACATTGCTTAACAATGAAGTTATAAGTGACACATATGAACAACTTGATGCAATAGTGGCTTGCTTTCCTTGGTGTGGTGCTGTTTCATCGGGTAATCGTTGTATACCGCGTAGCAGTCGCTGTAAGCTAATTTTATGAAGTTATTTTCTTGTTTAAATATTTTACTAGAAATTTATTTACCATTAGCTTTTTGAATATTTTTCATTTAAATGTAAAATAACGTTTCAATAGACTAAACTAACCGAATTTGCAATCTTATGGAAAATGTCTTGCATGATATTATTTGCAAATAACTGTAATGTATACAATTGGATAAAATACATACATAGATACTCGTACACATGTAAATTAAAGTACGGTTATTTTTTTTAGTGCTTAGGGAAAATATATATAGGTTTTTATCTTCAAATTCGAACTTTTTCATATCAAATTTCAAAAATTAATTTCGGTCTTTTGCATATAAAATTCAGGATTTTAAAAATCAATACTAATTTTTCATATCAAATTCATGATTTAAGAACTCAAATTCCAACTATTGTAATTAATGAAAAAACATAATTTATATTAACTGAATTTATTTTGGGAATATTTATTTATATATATGATTCTAATTGTGTTTTTTCCCTTATTAAACTATATGTTAAATTTATTATTACATACTCTATGATATTCTCATACAGTATGAAAAATATCATAAAGCATTTTATTACAAAAGCAACTCAATAATTGAGGAGGAAAGCATATCCATATAGTACTATTTCGCTAACGCATAACGGTATGAAATTTTGATATTCTTTTGTTTCTTATGTTTTGTTTCATTTTTTATTTTTTTCATTTGATTCAAAATACATTAGTTATGCTGGCCAATGGCAAGCCTAGTGTAGATGAGAATAAAAAACTAAAAATAGAAATATGTGTATGTTATAAAAGTAAACTCATGGATTGTTATGTTTTTGTTTATAGATTTTTTGGTTTGTATGTTTGATATTCAAAAAATTCTCGTTTGATTAATTGAATTTTAAACATATAGATCTTGGGTTTGTATTCAGAAATTAGGAAAAATCCACTGATGAGCTAAGTAAGCGTTAGCGAAATAGTACTATATGGATATGCTTTCCTCCTCAATTATTGAGTTGCTTTTGTAATAAAATGCTTTATGATAATTTTCATACTGTATGAGAATATCATAGAGTATATAATAATAAATTTAACATATAGTTTAATAAGGGAAAAAGCACAATTAGAATCATATATATAAATCATAATTTAATCCAAAAGTTGTTCAGAAACAGCTAATGGCAATTTTATAGCATTATCCATGAGTGGTGCCTCTTACAGATTTTTAAATTACATTATATATGTTTCTTTACTCTCAATTGAGCACAAATAGCACGGAACAGCCCCCAAACCCTCGGTTTTATGACATTTTCTGACATAAAATATGAATAAAAATTAAAATATTCAGAATAGAATTTAATTGAACTACAGTTATTACATATTAATGAAAATTTCCTGTCGTGTTCAAGTTCACAGTTAATTTATAGTTAATATATGATATTAATGACTTTACAAATACCTTCCTGTTGACACAAAGAGTACTGATGACATGCATAGCAAATACGTATTATGTATACTCAACTAGTGGTGGAGATTAATTGTTCTTTTTTCTCTTATTCTAATCAAAAAAATGTAATTTCTTCACAATATTGTGATAAATTAACTATGAACGTGAACACAACAGTAAATTTTCATTAAAAAATATTTATAAAAAATATTTTACGTGTTGCAAATTGATCAAATTCAAAATCAATTACGATTCTTTCTATACGTTTGTCATATAATTATAATATACAAATTGTAAAAAGGTTTAGAAAAATTAAATATTAGTATTAAATCGAATAATAAATTTGTTGTTGTTTAAAGACAATTTTTCAAGAACCTATTTAGTTTATTTTGTTTGTATATTTCGTCATTCTCAAAGATTTTATGGGAGTTCTTATCAATTGCATAACATATGCAATTTCTTAGCTTTATTTCACGAATTTGGTTACTGCGTATTTTGGTGTTAGTACCAAATAACATGTACATACGTACATATATACCAGTTAAACCATGTAATAGATATAGATAAATGAAACAAGTATTTAGTATTTGATTGTTAAATTTCTTAGCACTTGTGTAGTATAATGGAAAGTCATTTATCTGTGATATAACCCCTCACTGAGTGCAACTTCTTGTGGCCTTGATAGACCTCGTCGTATTTCCCAATTCAATGCTGACTGTTGTAGACATTAATTAGCATACTCAGAATGCATGTCATGATAGTAGCAGGTATTTCCTTCAATAGAAGGACATTTGCTTTTGCCCCGTAGGAAGAATTGTCGAAAGCTGCCGAAATGTCAATAATCGCACACAGAGCTATTTGTTTGGACTGATAGCCTTCTCAATGTTAATAGCAATATTATGTATCGCAGTCACGCTACATTTATCCCATTGATAGGCAAATTGAAGCCGATGCAGTGGGAAATCCATCTGGTTCTCTTCCCTTATGTATCGATCCAATATCTACTAAAATCTCTATAAAAATAAAACATACAAACTAAATCAACAACGATAGCAGATAACTTGACTACTTTTTCTGTATTATATGTGCATACGTATCAAAAAATAAAATTCAAACAAAAGCGCTGATTAGTGTAAACAAATCATCTTATGAAGTTCCCTTTACACGATTAAAATACTAAGAAATTTTCTTCTCTCGACTTAGGATGCTTTCTAAAAAGTCGGCAGAAATAATTTCTAAAAAAATTATTATGAAATAAACTGTGCAAATAAACCATAAATAAAAAATTTAAAATTTAATATGCAGAAAACAGTTTTTCAAATTCAATGTCAATTTTATTTTATGAACGTTTTATAATATGAAATTCGGTATGGAAATCCGTGTTATAAAAATTTTTATGAATACAGAAAATTTTCGATTATCTATGTACATACTCAGTGAATTTTAAACTATAGTTTCATTATAATTGCAATAGTCTCTCTTATAACTATATTTTACCAAAAACATATTTCAATCATAATCGTATACATGCACTCTACACTATACACTAATTTCACTGATATTGTTGCTCTACATGAACTCTATAATTTGGTTATAATTTCATAACATGGTGTTTTTGGTTTTAGTAGCAATTAAGGAGCAAATACAACCAACGGTTGTTCTTCTTACCTATTTTCTATTTATGTAGTCTATTTAAGCTTTTATAAATAAATACATACCGAAGTTCGTTTGTCTAATATATTTTTGTTACTCTGTTCGTTTGTTTGTTCTTTTCTTTTCATATAAAATGTCATACAAAAATAATTAAACATTAATTAACTGCTATTAACTATTAAACTAAATAATTTAATTGAATCGATAAAACAATAACGAAATATAAATACTCGTAATATAGCGATTTCATTGGAACCTCATGTGAAATCATTGCACCTGACTTTAGCGTATCAATTTCCGCAGAATCAATTTAATGCACTGAAATCTTTAGTGGAATCACTAGATGCATCATGTGCCTCCAATTGGGAGCTGCGTTTATATTCGCGTGATCCCAGATTGGCTACAAAACAAGTACATATTATTATCATTTTTCTTTCCAAGTTTTATTAAATATACATACTTACCATATATTTATGTATGAACCCTTTTTATTTATCTTTGTTCCTGAAGTTGTTATTGTTTCCAAACAATGACGTCTTGCAAATTTAACCTTAACCCAGTAAAGTTTTTTGTTTATTGTTTTTAGTTTTATTTAAGTTTCAAATGTGTTAGTGTACTAATTTGCTGTATCTTTTCTCTTTCACTTTTTGTGTGCTTTCTTGTATTCTTGGCAGGTACATAAAGTTGTTTATCCACACAGTCCACATGAAATCGATGAGCTGGAATTACGTATTGGAGATTATATCTACTTGAATAGTGAAGCTGTTGACAATTCGTCGGACGGTTGGGCTGAAGGCATATCTTGGTTGACTGGAGCTCATGGCCATTTACCTGTTAACTATACAGAACGTACAGCAGAATCGGATGCTTGGACTTTACATCGTGTTGTGCAATTGTCAAAATCAATAACGCCTTCCTTAACTTCAGCCGAAGAGTGTGATTTGGTCGATGGTCGTAGCATTTCTACAGAAACAGAAGAACAGCAATCACGTCATCATCGCGATTTGCCACAAAGTAAGTACAAATTATTTTTAACACACAACTTTCTATGTACATATGTCTGTACATACATATGGATGTATGTGCGGTAATATAGTTTGAATTATTTTTAAAATACTTTATACCATGTTGTAATTTGTTATGACTCGCGTTAAATAAATAGTAAATCATAAGTTTAACTTATTTTTAAAATACATACTTATGTACATTTTTCTATTTCAGTTGGTTTACATTCGGCAGACTTAATAGAGGGTTCTTCCTTTAACGAGGATTCCGAACAAAGTGTTGAAAAATACTTGCGAAAAACTTTAAAGCCTTGTTTGGATTTACAATCGCTAAACAGTCATAACAATTCTAATACGCAAGCGACACCACTTATAGAAATTACACCGAACAGCATGTCCACTCCAAATGCTAGTGACATTAAAATTGAGCCCATACAAGCTGCTCCTCCTAGGGCTGATGATACCCTCAGTCAACATTCAGCAGAAAATTCAGTATCTTTATCGACGAAAAATCGTCGCGTATACATTATGCGTCATGGCGAGAGAGTGGATTTTACATTTGGCACTTGGATACCATATTGTTTTGACGAATTCAACAACTATATGAGAAAGGATTTAAATATGCCAAAAACCCTACCGAAACGGTGAGCTTTTGTTTCCCAAAACATACATTTAGTCTTTTAAATATGAAATATCGTATTTAATGCATAACTGCGTCAGAAACTGCCACCAAGCTATTTAATGATATTATATAAATATTTGTTGTGATCCCGTACTTTTTGGCCAAAAGAAGTAGGGGAACTCGGAAAACCACAAAAACGCAAAAAAACCCATGTGTATATAGGTCTGTTTTTTTTAATATAAATTGGTCGCCCGCGGATTCCCAAACTTAGCACAAAGCATTCCCGTACTCGAAAATTGGGAAAACGAAAGACTTTCTTCTTCTTCTTCTTAAACGAATGAACCCTTACTTTTTCTACGGGCGAGTTTAGGCAAAGAAACAAGCAATCAGCTGTTTCATAAATAAACTATAACAAAGTAAAAGTAAATGTTTCCCATAGTGGAAAATGTTGTAAATTTGTACACTAGAATCCCGTTAATTCGTAATCGGAATCTTTTTTATGGAAGTTTTTTAATTATTTATTTTCAATATTTCGCTACCAAATCATCGTCAGGAAATAATAATTTGTATTTAAATTATTATTATTATTATTATTATTATACAAATTATTATTTCCTGACAATGCTACCTACATATGTGGTAGGAAATATTGAAAATAAATATTAATTATATTATTAATTGACCTTTTTTATTATATTTTTTGATATATATTTATTAAGCCTGAGGTCTTTTTTTATTTTAATTTGTTTTTTATTATTCTTAATAATAATTGAATAATTGAAAATAAATAATTAAAAAAACTTTCCATACAAAAGACCATCGCTCAAAAAAGAAATATAATTAAAGCACTTTATTTATTTTAATAAATAAAATATAAATGGTTATCGTTTGTTTCACAGGGTAATATATATTAATAACACTAATTATTTTAAGCCTAAGGTCTTTTTATATATTTTATATTTATTTCAATATTTCGCTACTCCTTTGTGTAGCTTCTTCAGGAAAATTGGTTTTTGTTTATAATAAAAAATTTTTTTTATTATATTTAAAATAAACTTACCAAAAACATTAAAAGTTTAGCTTTTTTCTTATTCATCCTGTGTTTCATGAAATGATAATAATTTTTCGATTCGAAATTTTTTTACATTCGTTACGGGAACCAGCCACTGATCTGTTCGATGGCCATGCTAAGAAGTATAGCATTTCGCGAAGTTGAACTCACGTTATTTTTTTGAACATAATTTTAACATTTTCAACTAATTTTTTTTTCTAATTTTTCTTTTACAGAAATAATTGTCCTGATGGTTGGCAAAATGATTCACCTCTAACGAATATTGGTTTATATCAAGCCAATTTAATTGGTGAAGCCTTATACGATGCTCGCATACAAATAGATAATGTTTATTGCTCACCAGCGTATCGTTGTATACAAACATGTACCAGTGCATTAGAAGGTGTGCATTTTAGTTTTCCTTTCCCTTTACAATAATAAAATAACAAATATATTTCAAGGTTTAAAAATAACTGGGAAACATAGAATAAAACTTGAACCTGGTTTATTTGAGTGGATGGCTTGGTATCCTGAAGGTGTACCCGATTGGTTAAGGAAAGAGGATTTGAGAGAAGCTAATTACATTATAGATAATGACTATCAACCGTTTGTAACAGTCAATTCTCTAAATGAATGTGTAAAAGAAACTACGGAAGATTTTTATACGCGAAATTATGAAGTATTGAAACAAATTATTGATTCAACAAGTAAGTTAATTGTTATAGCTCATTTTCTTAAATAACATCGTAACTTGAAAAATTCACTTTTTTTTTTTTTTAATAATGAAGTCGATTTGTAGAAAACGTCGAATTGCCCTATTTGAAATATGTAAGGTGACTTCTTTTCTACCACAAAAATGACACTTAGTTAAAATTTAGCTACATAAAGGGTACGTTTTTTTTAGCAACTTTCTTTTTGGGAAAGTTGTTTTTGGCAGCTCAGCTGTTTTCGTGTAACATGTTACTGTTAAACATGTTCAGTTTCGTCTATAATTTATCCATGAATCGACTTGCAAACGAACAACTCTTGCAGATTATTGAATTTTATTATCAAAATTCATGCTCGGTTAAGAAAGTGCATTGTGCACTTCTGCCAGTTTATGGTCAATTTGGGCGACCTTCTGAGGCGGCCATACGGTATCTTGTGACTAAATTTCGCGCCGTTCGCAGCGCTACCGTGCGATGATTACAAATTTTTTACCCAAAATGGAAGAGATGGACTTGACTGACATGTGTTTTCGGGTAGACGTTGCCACATGCCACATAGTACGAGAAACAATAGCCCCAATTGAGATCCAAGTTCATGTTTGTGGATGGTCAATTGGTCGCCTATATCGTGCAATTTAACACCTTCACACAATTTTCTGTGGTGATATGGTTAGGCTCATGTCCATAAGGACAAGCTGACACCAGTTGACGCACTGGCAGCCAATATTGTAGAAATTATTGGTGACATACCGGCCGATATATTGGAGAGAGTATGCCAAAATTGGACACAGGGTATGAATCATTTGAGGCGTAGCCGAAATCTCTTAAAAAAATCACCTTTTACATATGAATGTGAAATGTTTCGCCAGCCCTATAATATTTATTATTGGAGAACAATGAAAGCCAATTTATGAAAAAGTTGGACGCCCTGTTTGTAAAGCACCAACGGCAGACCATGCACAAATACGCAATAATTTTGGGTTTCTGTATAAATTTATAAGTTTGTTTCCACCGACGAACGAAATTTTTTGTACGTGCTGTAATAAGTCGTCATATAGTTTTGCCTCCTTTGAAAAAATCCAATATGTAGACGCAAGTATTATTTTATTTCATCGTGAAATTAATATACATACACATTTTAAGTTCGTTTTATGTAAAACTGATTTTTTTTTCTGAGTTACGGCATTGTGTGAGCAAATGAGCTACATACATACATGTCTTTTAATAAAAAGAAAAATCGACATTATTTTGAATGTGTTTTTAGGTGGAAATGTTCTAATTGTAGCCCATGCCACCACACTTGACACCTGCACACGGCAATTGATTGGCGAGGCTCCGCGCAATACAAATGAGTTGCGCCAAGTTATACATAAAATACCTTATTGCAGTTTAGCTAATGTCGAAGAAATTGAAGGGCAATGGAAATTAATGGAACCAGAATGCTTACCAGTAACACATTCTAAAAATCCTCGCTTTGAATGGAACGCCCTGACTGCCACATAGTGCAAGTGCTTTGAAGAGTTTATCTATAAACTTTCTTCTTCTTAAGTAAATCAGTCTTTATCTAAATACTATCTACCTAAATACATTTAAACATAACAGTGCTTATTATTATTAACTGCTAGTTGCTCACGCTGCTATTCTTTTATTATGAAAGATATTTTTATAGTTATTTTGCTTTATGTTTTAAGTACAAAAAATTTTCGTTGTCAGCTGTTGACATAGGGAGATGGATGGAAAACGTACATACAGTGCCGGTCTTAAGCATAGGTAGCACCAACCACGTGCTTTATTTATTTTTTTTTAAGACAATACAAACTCTACGAAGCTCTTATAGCTTGTCTGTAGAAACACCCAGGGTTTAAGCGGGAATCGAGCCCGCACCTTCATATTGATTAAACTAATGCTCATGCACTAGA
The DNA here is from genome assembly GCA_963924685.1 of Dexiosoma caninum. Taxonomy (NCBI): domain Eukaryota; kingdom Metazoa; phylum Arthropoda; class Insecta; order Diptera; family Tachinidae; genus Dexiosoma; species Dexiosoma caninum. The sequence continues at coordinate 106,344,264 of OZ004725.1, read as the reverse complement.
CTACGGAGGCACCGCTACTGTATATAAATGTGTGTGCCAATGCAATACAATATTCATTCCTTTGCTGCATTTCGATTACGTCCCCGCATTCAGTTACGCATAATTCGAAAAAAGTCCAATTCAAAACTTAATGGAAAGAAAAAAGAAAATAACAATTTTATTCCAGTTGTTTTGCTATAAAACGTATGAATTAGGAACACAAAAAAATTTTAATTTTCTAATCGTTTTATTAAAAAGCCGAATCAAGTGCCAAAAATAGTGGTAAACAAAGTAATTAAAAATTAAATATGATATAAATGTAATGGAAACATTAACTGCTAAATAGACCAGGGACGTAACATTTATAAGAGAAATGACGAATCGGTCATAATTAACGATTAAAATTTATGAATTTAAATAATGGTTATATTTCATTTTGGTCACAGTTACCAATATATTAAATGAGAAATATTTTTTTCCCGGTTATGATTAACTATTATACCTATTATATGTATGTATGTATGTCTCCTTGCTATAAACAAAAAAAGTACAAAAGCAGAGTTGAAGCTTTACCACTTGTCATCTCTATCGCAATCGCTTTCCCTACCAATAACCACTATATAAAGATAAAGTAATTTTTACGTAACCTTTTCTTCTGAAAGAAAAAATTATTATTATCGGTTCCTGAAATAAACACATTGTTTAAATAACCGCAACCAAAAAAAAAACTATACCTTCATTAATTATGTGTTGTTGTTTTCGACATGCAACAAACTAAATATAACTTTCAAAGTTCGGTAGATATAAAAAATGGTGGAAAAAACTTATCCGACTTTAAATTGTAGTGGATAGACACGTACTCAAGTAGGACGAACTCAAATACTATGTTACACGACAATAGGTCTGTTCGTTTACTTTTCTGGTAAAGTTCGGTAAAATGAGAGTAAGCCATAATTTATCTCAATAAATGACCAAAATGTACAAAAGTAAGATACGCAAAAAATCATAATATTTACCACATAATAGGTCTGTTCAACGTGCATAACAAAAATATTTGCATCGTTGGCAACGGCTGTAAAATGTGGACAAAAATAAATTGAAAAAAAGTAAAAGCCATTTTTTATTAAATGAAGTGATAAATATGCACAAATATATGTACATACTTACATTTTCAAATTTATTTAAAAAATATTCTTTTTTAAATTAAAAACTTTTGTCGTTTCTTTGCAAATTTTCTGATTAATTTCTTAGTATCATATATAAATAAAAAACAGCCGATAATTTAATTCTAGACCGAACTTACCCAAAGAAAAAGTTCGTGCAACTTTGTACAGAAAATTAAAAATTTTACTCTCTAATTTTATTTCAAAATTGTAAAAAATTGTTAATTATTGCTGACCACTTGATTCGCTCTCTGAACCACTATTGCCAACCATGGTGTTCACACGACTGTTCTTGGTTTAGTTTGTCACTTCGTTTTCTCAATTTTTTTTTTTTTTTTTTGCATTTTTTGTACATACATAAGTATGTATTTATACAATTTGTATATTATTTTTTATTTTTGGAAATATTTTCATTTATTTTATTTTACAAACTTTTTTTTGTTTTTTCTTTATTTCTGTTTTGTTTTTTTCAGTTAATCTATGTTCACACGATTGTCAGATTGTACAATATTGTAGGATACAGCAATATGGTGGCAATGCACTCACAATGAAAAATTGTTACCATCAGGTAATTTGTCTGTTCACACTATTGAAAGAAAACCATACAATTTGATTGGCACACACTTCTGCGACAATAAATTTTTCTGCCAATAACAATTGTCGGTTCACACGGTTGTCAGATTATTGTATGGCAAACGTTGCCAGATCCGACTTTTAACATTGTATCTAAATATTTATGGGCAGCATTGCCAACAGAAATATTTATCTGCCAATGATGTTATTGTACGGTGCACTAAATGAAGCACATGCGACAACAACAAATGACTGTAAATTGTGTGTCAAGGGAAATGAAGGCTGTTCTCACGATTGACAGAATTGTGACAATATTGGCATACAATGCACCGACAATACATTTTGTTACGATGTTGCCACACAAAAATTGTATGTTCACACGGTTGTTGCAAATTTTGTAACAATTTTTCTGTCAATATTGTAGTTAATGTCAATCGTGTGTACATACCTTTAGTTCCGATAAACTGTCGATATTTTGTTATAAAAATTAGAGATGATAGTAATTTGTACGTGGTTCGTACTTGGTTCAGAATGAACCAGCACGATTCGTTCTCAAAATTTTGTAAGGCGAACCAAATACTTGCAATCATGGTTGGGGTATGAACCACGAAGGAAAGAGCGAACCACGAATATTGCTGTCCGTGTGAACATGGTATTAAGCTAAGAAGAACCATTTCTGTCAGTCCAAAATAGCACGTTCCCTGTTATAAAAAATAAAGTTTTTGTCTAGGTATGACTGTATTCTCCTGATCCTATCGCCATTAAAATAAGACTACACATGTTTTCCACGAATCATCAAAATCGGTCCACCCAGTAAAAAATTCTGAAGTAAGACAGAGAAAAATACAGTCGATTTGAGAACCTCCTCCTTTGAAGTCAGTTTAAAATACATAATTAAATTTAAATTATTGCATTTTATACTTGAATTTTGAATTTTTTTAATTACACACTAACAAACACGTTCATTAAATTTACATTGAATCATCAACTTGAGCAAAGATCAAATACATACAATCGAAAAGAAATCGAGTAAAAACGGAAAGCAGAAGGCAAAACACGTTACAACTTAGAAAAACGTTTCTACGATCGTACTAATCGAAACCGAAATCAGAAAAAAAAATTTAAGAAACGGAGAAAATTTCGACTAGAGTCGAAATGCAGGATAGGGCTGATTATGAATTTGTATGTGCATGTATTTGATTATTAAAAGTAACAGATCGTAACAATTTGTGGTTGTTCTCTTCGTCATCGGTGTACTTTGTTTATTCTTGTGTTGTTCATGTTCTTTCTTATAAATAAAATTAAATATTTACAGCCATAATGCTGTCTGTATCTATTCGAAATGTTTTATAAATTTCATATGAAATACAGAAAATTGATTACGATTCCAATGAAACTGAAGGTTTTCTTAACAGTGGATATCGCAAAGAAATTTGACTTGATGAACAGCTTATCGGACATGTTCTGCAAATCGCTTACGGTTTGAAAAACGCAAATCAGCATATTTTTAAAATGGTGCGTTTTCCTACTGTTTTTTTTTCCGAAGTCGTGTTCGAGCAATGAAAATATATGTATGTATGTATGTATGTTTTCTCATAACAAGGCACAAACAAATTTTTAATTAAAATGCCTCCAGCGCTCTCAGTTGCAATATTGGTTTTAAGATAGGTCCAATTAAAACAAGTTCATATGTAAACGTCTCAACTGTTTAAGAAATTCTGTTGAAGAAAGTCCGCTTAAGAAATTACAAGCAAATTTTTAAATGTTATTTTTAATTGAAATCTCTTTTCTATTTAAAGTCTACTTTGAAATCGGGCAAACGTCAAGGCCCAAAAACCGCTGAATCATCAGAAATAGATGACTGAAACTAACCCACACACTTTTTTTTCCTAAACTGGTCAGCAGTGACCGATATATCCATCACCGCTGACTAGTCAACAACATTAGTGTCGGCTGTTCAGATATACGATCTATGAGCAACAAAATTCATAAGTTAGAGGATGCAAAATCACATGTTCACAGAATTTCGGCAATTTTTCTCATATTTACCCTTAAGAAAATGAGAGAAAATTTTTTTCTACGCAATGACCCATAATTCGGTTAAATGACCGTCACTGCTCTTGTAGGGCTGGTAATGAAATTTCCTTGAAACTATCGATTTGTTCGGGTTTCTTTTTTTTTACTTTTTTATGCAGAAAATGTTATTTTTATCAATATTTTTGAAGTACAAATATTTGTAGACCCAATAATAAATTCGGTTCTTAGACGTTAGTAAATGATTGAGGATAATCCCATTAACGTCAAATAATCTAATTTATTGCCGATGTAGAATTTTTCTAATGAAATAAATGGCAAGGATTTAAATGCCTTTTGTATTCAAAACAATCTTAAGTAATCCCTGTTCTTAAAATTTTTCTAACGAGAAAAGTTGGCATCAAGGTGAAGTTAACCCATCTTGTACCACTACCCGAAATCGTTAAGATATCTATAAAAATATAAAATATCTATAAAAACAAAATGGAAAAAAATTATTTGGCCATGTTGGGCGTGGTGGACTGTTGCGAAAACGCAACGTTGGCTGATTACATGCAAATCACGTTTTGAGTATTAATTAGCCAATTATTTTTTTATATTTTTATTTTTCATTCGAATTTCAATTGAAGCATTTTAAAGCTAAAATGCAGTTTATAATTATTATTAAAATCAAATTTAAATTGCTATTTTTTATTTTCGTGGTATTTTTCAAAGCACTTTGGATGCATTTTTTACACTTTTTACACTGATAAATGGTTTGCGAATGACATTCACTGCATCTCTTATGTTTATTGTTTGGAGTTTTTCATATGATGTGCTCACGAACATTACCACGAGGTAAATTGTTTAGATTTTTCGATTCATTAAGCTCTAAATCTTCCATATAACTTGTAAGAAAAGTAACGATCTAAAACAACAACAACCAAAGCAAAATAGAAAAAAATTAACAACATAGCAACAATATAAGTGTAAAGTCAACCAGAAACACAGCATAAATAAAGATTCATTCAACAAATTAAATTAATTAATAAAAAATTAATCATGAAATTTCTGTTGCGTCAGTAGTAAAACAGAAAAGTGATTTGCACGCAATCAGCCACTGTTGCGAAAACGCTGATTAAATAGGACTATATTTCCGATAATGTTATTTTTTTAAAACATTTTCAATGCTTTCGCAAGCTATATTTAAGAACAAAAAAAATTTTTTTTTGTTAATATAGTATATTTTAGCTGCTTTTGAAAAAGTATTTTTTTGGACTGTTTTTAAAGCTGCTATAACTTAATGAAATAAATGAGGTGTTTTATATTTAAGGTCAGTGTGGAATAGTAAAGGCTCTAAACTAACGAAAAAATAACTAAACCATTCAAATCAAATAGTTTAAACTAGTTTTATATGCATCCAAAGTTGGTTTTGCGAAAACGCAACGGCGGTACAAAAAGGGTTAATAGCCCAGCTGGCGACAATTTATCACTGTGTGATGTTAAAATTGTACTACTAAGTTTACCTGGTATGAATTCGCGTTGGTTGGGATGTACGTGTATGGAGCAAAAATCCTGAAATCAACTTTTGTTTACATTTGACTTCGTTTATTTCTTTCATGTGCATTTTTGCTGCAAATTCTTTGATTTTTACAGATGGTGTGTCTGAATTAAAAACCAATTGTTTTGTTTTCCTGAAAATTTTGCTCTCTGTTTTACTTTAATACTTTAAAGTAACCGCTGCTAAAATTAAATTTAGTTTCCGTTCAGAATTTATGAAATTTTAATGAAAGTCGCATTTGGTTATATTGGCGCTGTATTAGTAGAGTGCCCGATAACCAAGCATATATTTAGCGTATCTGACTTGAGCGTTGTGAGTTCGATTCCCAACAAAAAAAATATTAGTCGCCTATTTAAAAATTATATTATAATAAATTGCAAAATGTAATAGCCGCAGCTAAATTTATTATATTTTAGTATTTCCTCGCCATTTCTATATTTTAGCTTTTAAAAATTCTCATGGTTGTTTTTTTTTAAAACATACTAGTTTTAAGTTATTCTATATACAAAATATACGTTGATTTCAGAAGCAAACAAGCAATTTAATATTTATAACTGCCAATACATATTTGAATTTAATTTATGAAGAATTTAGCTCAAACAATAAAAAAAAATCAAACATAATTATCGTTGCAAGTATTTTGTATTTATATCAATTAAACAATAAAAGATCAATATAAGCATTTGATAGAAGTTTTGGTAACATATAATTTTTGTTTGTATCACACAATCCACATAAAAAGCAATGTTAAGTAAAGCTTTACGATTAGGTGACTGTATGGTAATTTCGGATTCATTCGCATGTTTTTATTATGTTTCATTTCGAGTAGTGGGAATTTAACACAGCTTTTTTCGAACAAATCTCAAATGCCGCTATTCCACAATCAACCAAAATCAATACAATCTCAAATAGAAATTGCATTATGTATACATACATACAATATAGTGTATTGCATTTATTAAAACTTAATTGCTTCTTAAAACTACAATTAGAGATGAAAAAAGGTCAAGCAAAGTAAGAAAATGAGAAAACAGGCTGATTATGGAGTTCTTGTTTCACCTCTGATATTACAAAAACTTCTCATTTATTTAAATTAATGTTTAATAATATATGTCTAGTTGTTCTAAGAAAAATTTGGGTAAAGGTTCCATGAAGATCTACATTCGGAACAGTGAAATGCGCATAAGGAACTACAGGGTGGCGCAGAATGTGCTTTTATGGTTTGCATTCTTTATAACTTTTTTAATTATTATTTTTTCTTTGTTTTTTTTTTCAGCATTTTGTGAAGAAGACTTGGGGAATTAATTATGAATCATTACACGATCGAACAACGTACAAAAATAATTGAATTTTATTTTTCAAACCAACGGTCTATTGTGTTGACACAGCGTGCATATTGTCGTCATTTTAATGTGTACATTAACAAACCAAGAACCATACTCCAACTAAAAACCAACATTCGAAATGAAATCATGGTCATTACACTCGAAATTTTGCGAAAAGGAAAAATGGAAATGGAAAATATGCTAAAAAGAGCACGTATGTGCGAAGCAGAAAATGGACATCACTTACAGGATATCATTTTTCAAAGCTAATTGCAAAAACTTCCCCAATAATATACTGTTTAAAAAAAATAATAATAATAATAATAGCATAAATAAAAAACTTATAAACCATTTAAACAATATAGCTCATTCTGTGCCACCCTGTAGTACCTACATGTACTCGTATACATTTTTCTTATATTTTATTTGTTAAGTTTTAAAAACAAGTTTGGTAATTTCGAAAAATTGAACGAATAGTGACCGCGTTTACTCTGCAACCAGAATATCCTCGGATTTTGATCGTATAAACCATAACGTTCTTAAAGCGAAACTTACTAACGAATTCCATTTTTTTAAACTTGTTTACCATATTAGTTTATACCTATTTATCGGAGAGGTCCCAATTTGTCTCGGTGAACGGTATTGATTCGAATATAGGAGCTATTATTTTCGGTGTACCGCATATTGCTGCTGTATTTAAATAATTGCATGAATTCCATTGTGAACGAATTTTGTAAGGCTTCTTTTTTACCGACAATATTTTCTAATTATATTCCGCTTACCGTAGACATACCTCATTATCGGAAAAGCTTCTAAATAATCATCTACATAAGACTAACGCCATTTGTTTTCGTTTAAATAATTCCAACCTTGCGTATCCCATAATTCTTATAAATAACCACAAAATTGATTATATTGAATCAATTATGGTATTGAAGTGTTGTCTTGAATGCGGTGAGGGTGGCGATGGTCGAAGTAGTCTGCGCGTTGACTACAAAACGAGAAATTTTTCCTGGGTTCAACCCCAGTTGCAGACTCATAAAAACATCTCGCATTTTTTCTGATGTGCATTTGTGTGTCTTTGTGTCAGTTGTTGTCGTAAGGTTTCAGTGGCGAAGGCATACGGGTATGTTCTGCAAATCACTTTGAAGTAAAAGTAATTTGAAATCACTTCAATTTGAATGTTTAGTGTTCTGCATTCTACTTTTGACATTTCATTTACTTTTTGTTTTCGAACATTAATTCGTAGTGAATTGCCATGTTCTATAAACTACTTTAATTTGAAAAGAAGTGGTTTAAAAATATTTTTTGAGACGGTTCCTTTTTTAATATCAGCACTGAATTTTCATTGATCTCGCTACATTTTTATTTTAAATTTTTATTTTTTTTTATAAAAAACATACTTTAAGATTTATTAAATAATAAAATTCATATAAAACACTCAAAGATGTATATCTTATTAACTAAAGTCGGTTGGCGATATCATCTCTTATTGAAGTGGCTACGGAATCAGTTATTAATTCATCCCAATCATTGTCATGAATTTCATTTCTTAAATTTATTTCTTCCATATCCTGTATATTAAAATGTTTGCAAATATTATGCAGCGCGCAACATACATTTATAATTCGAATTGCTTTTAGGGGCTGGTACGGAAGGATATGAGCAAGACATCGAAAGCGGCTTTTCAACACACCAATAGTCCTTTCAACTACATTACTTGCTGATGCATGTCGTTCATTAAATTTGTGTTGACGTGAACCAGCCTGTGGGTCCCTATAAGGAGTCAGTAAAAACGGCTGAAGAGCATTGCCCGCGTCAACCAACAACCAGTTGCCTCTTTCTCCATTATCATAGCAACGGGAAAGATAACTGCGAGCTTTACTGACACTCCAAATTAGGGAATCATGACTAGACCCAGGTCGACGGGCATCTACCGCTTTTATAATCATGTTATAATCGCAAATCTATAAAAAATTGTGAATAAGTATAATATTTGAATTTACATATAATTTGGAAACACTATCATCGCATTTAAGCTGTAGTAACCTTTTCTGTTGTAGAAAAAGTTTGCAGCACTATGAGGCTTAGTAATTTCGACATGAGTGCCATCAACGCACCCTATTACACCGGGTATACCAAACTTTTGCATAAAATGACGCTTGGACAAATTACGCTCATCGTCGCTCATGATCAATGTGATCCATCTAGCATAAATGTGGTTTTCTAAAATGATAAGCACGCGATTTAAAATTTTGCACGTGGTACTTCGGGCTAAAGCCACATCGCTGTCTTTTCCAACACCTCGTTGAAATCCGCCTTCTGCTAAAAATCTTAATGTAGCAGCAAGCTGTATTTGTGTCGGTATGCAAGAAACAGGCAGCCTACATTTTATAGAATTTAAAAGAAGATGAAAAGCATCCTTGTTAATGCGGTAATACTGTAAAAACCTAAATACATATATAATTATAATTTAAAATTTTCATTGAAAATATACACATCATGTATGCATGTGTACTTGCATGGCGTCATTTATATCCAAAGGATTTGAGTGGTCTCGCAGAATCCTCCTCTGCACTTTTGCTGCCGCGAATTCATTGTTTTGAAGCACCATGGACACTAATATTACATTCATTGTTTAATTATTAATTATTCCTGAATATTTTTTACGAATTCTTTAACTTTTATGCGAAAAAACATTCAATAATTTAATTATGTATAAAGTAAAATTTTATTTTTAAAACCAGCTGTTACTATTTCTGTTTTCGAACTGAGAAAATGTAACACCAAACCACTTCTTTTGCAGAACACCAAAAATGAAAAGTTTACTTTTCAAAACGTATTTTACTTTCATTCCACTACTTTTGTAGAACATGCCTGATAGTCACTGGTCACTGAACAGTAACGGCTTCAGATGTATACAATCCACAGGCACATGTGAACGATCTCCTTCGTCGGTATTGTGTAGCATCGGCGAAGTAAAAGAATTACTAAAAAAATGGCTACTAAAAACACGAAGCTTCAAAATTTAATACGTCTCCTTGACATCAGAGACGTTCCAACATTGCTACAAAAACAAATAACGTGCAAAAAGCAGTGTTGTTCGATAGTGAAGCTTCACCTCCTACCATTTCTCCTACAATCCCTTTTCTCTAGTTCCAGCACAAAGCACCGCATGTGTAGGGGTCATTTCCTGAGTGCTGGTCAAAGTTAAAAAAAAAATTGTAGAATAGAAAGGATTTTTCGAAAAATTGTACGTTATATCCACAATGTTGATATAAATGAACATAATCTTGTCTCCCAACTTGTTCCGACGCACTCAGGTTGCAATATTGATAAATCGTTGGATTTTCGCATAGTTTTTCGCAATTTTTTTAAAATTATGGAAACAGAACAAATCCTAAATCTTGCAAATACTTTTACTTTTGCAAACCCTACTCGTGACGTGCAATTACTTATACATCGAGGACACCTCTCAATTTTTGATCATTAATTTTTTGTCCCATTTATCTGAAACATTTTTCTTACTCGTATCCTGTATTTAAAGCGAACCTTCTTGAATTTTGCAATTCTTCACTTTTCTTAAACTTAATGTGTGACCTGGCTATAGGAACACAGTAAATACCACATTATGGTTGTAATTTTTTAAGTTTTCATATGGTGTAATATTTACGAGTATATGGCAGGGGAGCCTTCATCATCCACTTATAAACTATATATCCTTATGCTGTACCTATTTATAGTTTCTATATCTTTTTAAATTTTTTAATTATAGTTATTTTTGAGCGATGGTCTTTTTTATGAAAAGTTTTTCAGCTATTTTTTATTTCTCAATATTTCGCTACCAAATAGGTAGCATCGTCAGGAAATAATAATTTGTATTAACAAAAATATTTTTTTAAAATAAGGAAAAGAAAATATTTTTGAAAGGAAATGAAAATTTTTTTGTCATTAATATTAAAAATATTCTTTATACACATGTATAAATGTTTGTACATGTATACATAAATAAACAAGTTTTCAAAATTATTTTCTTTTGTACATATGTATATACATGTATGTAAAATAATATATTTTTACAATGTAATAATAACATATAGCTATTAGAATATAACATAATTATTAAAAATAATTTAATAAATGACCTATGACTATCTATTATTAATTATATTTTTTGCATATAAATATATATATATAATACATAACACATAATCTAAATCTAAATTGTATTAACTAAATATCTATAATTTTGTGCTAAATTATCTACATATGATTTATAGTTTATTCTATTGTCCGCAGGTATTTTAATTATCTGTAACATTTCCAACAAAAAACGTCGTTTATAATTAGTTTCTTTCTCCAATATAGTTGTGTCTTTAAATTTTGGATAATGATCTAATGATGCACAATGTGTAGTTAATGCTCTTTTTTGTGTATTTATATGTCTGTATTTTTGATCTGACTTATGTCCTGCTAATCTAGTTTTAAGTTTGTTCTTTGTTGTTCCTACATATACTTTATTACAACTTTTTAATTATTTCCTCCACAAGGTATCCTGGATACTAAATTAGATAACTCTGTGTTTTTAACTCTATCTTTCATTTTATTAAATAATTTCCCTAAAGTATTATATGTTTTATATGCTATCCTATATTTTCCAGTATTAAATAATTTCGATCTTAAAAGTTGTTCCGATATATTAGGTATATATGTAGTAGATTTATAAATTCTAGGTTCCACATTATTATTACCATTAATATCATCCCGTTTACCGTATTTTTCCAATAATTTATGAATTACTCGTGTTGGAAAATAATTTTTCCTCAATATGTCTATAATTATATCCTTATTTTTCTTATGAAATTGACTACTACTAAGATTCAAAACTCTGTCAATTAAATTTCCTGCCGTATTCATTATAACTCCCTTTGGATGTTTTGAAAAATAGTTTATTATTCTATCTGAGGATGTAGGTTTATGATACCAATCTATTATTAAATTCTGACCTCTTCTCTCAATCAATACATCTAAATATGGAAGTTTTAAATTCCCTTCCTTCTCTATTGTAAACTTAATATCTTGGTTAAAATTATTAAAAATTGTCAACATATTATCTATTTGACTATCCTCAATAATACAGAATATATCATCTACATATTTAGTTAATATTCTAGGTTTTAAAATTAATATTCCAATACAAGAATCTAATAGCTTTTCCATCACAATATCCGCTACAATTGATGATGCTGGTGATCCCATAGGAAGTCCTTTACTCTGAAAATATATTTTATTTCCATATTGAAAATATCTGTTATCCTGTATACAAAACTTGACAATACGTAGAAAAAGATTCCTATTTATATTCGTATGTCTTTCTAACTTATCCCATTTGTCCTTTATTATATCTAATGCTAAATTAACTGGAATACTTGGAAATAAAGATACAACATCAAATGATATTAATCTATCATCCTTATCTATATTCAAAGTTTCAACTTTAATTTTAAATTCCAAAGAATTTTTAATATTATAGTCTGAATTAATAGTTAATTTTTTCAGGATATTTGATATATATTTACATAGCTCATATGAAGGTGTATTTATAAATGAACAAATTGGTCTCAATGGAAAATTTTCCTTATGTGTTTTTGGTAATCCATACAATCTAGGAGCTATTGCAATATTTGTTTTTAATTTATTCTTCTCTATTATTGTTATATATTCCTTTTTAAATAATTCCTCCACAATTTCAATATTAATCTTCTGTAATTTATTTGTAGGGTCTCTATTTATAATGCTATATTTTGTTATATCATTACAATATCATCCATCCATTCTTGAATTATAATCAGTCTTATTCAGAACTACAGTAACATTTCCCTTGTCCTTACAATATCATCCATTCTTTTATATTTTAATATATAAAATTTTAAATTTATTATATAAATAAAATTTTAAATATTTTAAAATTTTAATAAAGGTCAAAATAAAAATAGAAGTGATATCTTTTTAAATTTTATACTTTTTACATATTTTAGTTTTTTAATGTACGAGTATACTCGTATAGTATACTCGTATAGTACACTTGTATTTACTAATAACCACTATTTCGTTGAAATTGGTGCAGTATTCTTGATTTTATTCACAATTAAGAGATAGAACACTCACTTGTTTCATATACGGAACACCAGCAAAGACACAAATTCAAAAATTGTACTGATGTATGGAAATGTAAATTTTTCTCAATTGAGTTTTTTCACTAAATTGTAAATGAAATCAAAAGTGGTGCACCAATTGCAACGAAATCAGTTTCTATTTCTTTGGAATATATTTATCTACAAGATACAAAAATAAACTTATAGTTGTATTTTTATTTTTTATGCATTCTTGAAAACAAAAAATTCTACATTTTTTATAAAATTTTTTTTTAAAACTACTGAGCAAACTTAGAAACAATGTTCGCACGGCCTAAAGATTATTTTGTTTTCGAAGTTGGGGTTTATCCTTTATAGAATAAGGAAAACCCTTCCCAAGTTATGCTACCATATGTTGTGAAAGTGCCTTTATTCTTTACAAACCTGAATATCTGTAGAGGAAAATTGTAGGCTAAAATTGTTCCCGAACGACATTTATTGTAAACTGGAGTTTACAAAACATTTCTAATTCGCCACGAACGCTTTTTCTGTATGGATAATTGATAATAATAATAATAATAATAATAATAATAATAATAAATTTAGCAAACTATTTAAAATGCGCTTTAAATTATAGAAATTATTTAATAACTGAAGTTAACTAATTGATAATAATAATTGTAATAATTAAAATTTTCTAGCATTAAAGGTCGATAACTGTGTGTGATCATTCGACAGACGTTTTTCTAAAAATCATGTCGTTAATCCTTTTATTAATTTTTTGTTTATATATTTGAAATGCTATTCAAACCTTTAATTTTATAAACAAAGAAATTTCTAATCGCAAATCTAATAAAGAGATCTAGGAACTATATTTCTTACTTAATTCATTGAAACATATTTTGGTTATTTTCCTTTGTCATTTGGTAACAACTACTGGTCGCAACGCTGATTATAATTATTTCAAAAAGAACAAAGAATTCTCTGTTTAATGCTTCCCGCCGACTTGCTTCCATTTTTTCTTTGAATGGTCGTTATTGCACGTGTTGTTGCGTTTCCCTAAACATCCAAAAATTCCTATGCAAATTCGTCATTTGTAATTTTGCGTTTGCACGTTTCACATCGTTTTTGAATTTCGCGTCAAAAGCAAATAAATAAAATATTAGAAAATAAATTTTCTTAAAGAAAAGTGGTTTAAATAATTTTAACTAAAACAATAAATTTTGAGAATTAAAGCAGAGCACTGTCTATTGGGAGAAAAAACTGAATATTAATTACTGACGGAGCGATCGAATAGGAAAGCAAAATGGAAGATGTAACCAAACGTCAGGTAAATGAAACCGTTGGTGTTGACCATAATTTAAATACACTTTGAATATTTAAGAAAACTATTGTGCAAATATTGAATTCGAGATTCAAATGAACTTTAAACCAAAGATATAGAAAATAAACAATTTAAGTGAAAGGTTTTCCTGCAGGTTTTAAATAATTTTTTTTCAATTTATTTATGCATGTGCGCATACAAACACATGGAGTGAAAGGTTAACTGCCTGCACCACAATATCACACGTTATCGATGGATCCTTAATTATATTCAAAAACAAAAACAAATTTTAAAATATTGAAATATATATAAATATTTATCAAATGGAATTGGAGTGCATTGCGTAACACCAAGGCACATTAATTAGATCTAGACGAGATTCCAGATGATCTTTAGTTGCGTTCTTTTCATCCTGCTTGTTGCACTCTTCACCTTACTTGGGTCTTGCCTCTAAAATTTTAATACACTTCCAGTTGTTCACTAATATTTTCATAGTTTTTAATATTGAGGCGAATATCCATTTAAATCCTCTTTCCTATTGTGTGTTTCGATTTACGACGAAGAAGACATCTGATTATTATTCTTACGAAAAATTTTGCGTTTGTTTTATCAGTTTCTTGAAATTTCTAACCCAAGGGAAATTCATTTTACATGTAGTGTTCATTGTACAACAACTGACTAATGCTGTGATATGTGTTCGTTTGCTTTTCTGGTAAAGTTCGGTAAAATGAGAGTAAACTATAATTAATATAATATAATTAATAATCTCAATAAGAGACAAAAATGTACAAAAGTAAGAAAAAGCAAAAAACAATAAAATTTACCAAAAAAATAGGTCTGTTCCACAAGCATAACAAAATTGCCGAAATAAATTTTATTTTATAATTCTTCTAGTTTTTTGCCTTCTTTTTATATTCATAACACTAATTATTTAAGCTGTAGGTCTTTTTAATATATGTAATATTTATTTTGATTCTATATATCGCTACGCCTTGTGTAGTTTCTTCGGGAAAATTGGTTTTTGTTTATAATTAAATAAAATAGAGTATCTCTTTATATAAGATTCTAATTTTAAAATTGTGCTTTTTCCCGTTAAATTAAATTATATACATATATATATATATATATAGATGAGAAGAAAAATCTTCAAATAGAAATATGTATGTGTAATAAAAAAAGTAAACTCATGGACTGTTATGCTTTTGTTTATAAATTTTTGGTTTTTTGTTCGGTATTCAACTTCAATTCTCGATTGATTAGTTTCATTTTGAACATAAGAATCTTGAATTTGTAAGCAAAAATTGGAAAAAGTCCCCTGCTGAGCTAAGTAAGCATTAGCGAAATAGTACTATGTATATGAATACGCTTTCATTCTCAATTTTTGAGTTTGCTTTTATATAAAAAAATACTTTATGAGAATACCATAAATTATGTACATTCACATATTTTTTGGGGAAAAAGTACAATTTTAAAATTAGAATCATATATAAATAACATAAATTTGTGCGAGTTCGGGTAATTTTGTTATGCACCTGGAACAGACCTGATGTATGTACAATTACAAACTACACACATTCATACATCCATAAAAACACAATAATTTGGCTTATACATGTTAATTAAAAAAAACTCCAAATAATTTTAAACTAAATCTTGAAATCATTATTGTTTACTTATAAACCAGTTGATTACTTATTCTTCTTGCCCAAAGTAGCCCAATAAAAAAGTACGGGCTGTTTCGGGCAAGAAGAACAGGAATATTACTCTCTCAAAACGTCTCTCATTTACCCAATTTTTGTGTAAGAAAACGCTTTCTGGTACGATTGGGCGCCCGCGGGTGCCCAATTTAGAGTAAAAACACACACCTAATATCGCAAATGCATTCGCCTTGAAATATACGTGAATTAATAATCCTTCTTGTTGCACTCTTCATTTTCATAGTTTTGAAATTCAGGAGAATTTGCTTTTCAATTCTCTTTCAAATTGTGTGTTTCAGTTTACAGAAAACAGATGATTATTATTCTTGGAAAAATTTTGCATTTAGAAAAATAAAATTCCTTTTAAATTCCTTAGCAGGCTGCGGCACATCGTTGGTTCGTATATATATGGTATATATAAGGTATATATGTATAAGTTTGTTGTTTTCTTCTTCAATTGCTTGCAATTTCTTTGTATAGAAATGTCCTTGTACATTTTTCTGCATCCTGTATTCGGATCGTACACGAAGAACTGCCTGTTTGTTGTATATTTATAGTGTAACACATGTGAACCGCTATGCTATAAATATCACAAGTGTATTCGCTTTTAAATATACCTTAAGTAATACATTCACAATCAGTGTGTTGATGTCCTATGACAGTTTTAAATATTTTGGGTATTCACAGTTTCAAAGAGCAATAATATAATTAAAAATAAAATAAAAACTGATTTCATAAATTAAAATTTTTTATACGTGTCAGCTATTCGGATTGTGGAAACACTATGTAATTATATGTGTAAAATTGGAAGCACCTTTCCGTCGACCTTCAAAATATTCTATCCTGCTTGAGCAGCCAATTTTACTAATCGGGTGGAATGTTTTCTCTGTAGAAACGAATAATGAAACGAGTTAAATATATGATGTTTAAAAGCAAATGAACAAAAAGTGTATTTAATAAAAGATATACGGTACAGGTTCTTGTGAATTCGATAATTGTATATTTTTCAATTCACATAAAGATCTTCGAATTGCTTTTGAACCTTGAAGTATGGGCGTCTCAATTGTGCTACATTTTCCGTCACTGGTTGAGACTCTTTCTGCTCTCTTCTGTGCTCTTCCACTTTTTTTCTTCGTTTAAACAAACTAATTTAAACATTTTTTTATAATATATGGTTCTTATTTCAAAATTGTGCTTTATCCCCAAAAAAATATATAAAAAATCACTTCAAAGTTAAATAATTAAAAACTACTTTACTTTTATTACCTGCGCCCATTTTTTTGATTTATTTTGTTTAGTGCCAACAAAATTCTCAGCTCTTTGACTAAAATCGCATGAAAAAAAGAACGATCAAAAGCAGCGTTGTAAGGTAGTGATGCTTCACCACATGTCATCTCTCTTACTATCCTTCCCTCGCATACGAATACGAAGTACAGAAAATATATATGTATGTACATATTAGTTTGAGTGCACAATTTACGATTTCTGGTTTTACGATATTTCCGTTCCTTAACATGTTTCCAATAGTCATCAGTTGAACAATTATACTGTTTTACTTGCTTCAACTGATTCACTTCCAAATTATGTATATCAACAGATATATTTAAGAAACAAAAATTCGATGCGTACTAAGATACGAAAAAAACTTTTTAATTTTTAATTTTAAACTGATTCACTTCAAAAGTTAATTAATCTAATATACCCAGCCAGGGTATGTAGTGTCCTTCCATAAACTGGTCTATCTATGGTTTACATTTTACGAAAATCAGTTGGATAGTTTCAGAGAGGTACATATTGTTCCCCACGGTCCTTCGTAGTCCTATCTTAAAAAAAAGTAATGATATAAGTGTCCTTCTCGAAGCGGTACACTTTTTCTCTCCCTATTAAACATAATCGGAATATTTCAAACAATGATCAGATTAGTCATTAAAATGAGTATGAACGTTTTTGGAGAGGCAGAAATTTCCCCCCACCCCCTATCAGCCTACGGATCGAGCTTTTCTTTCCCAATAAACCCTCCTTAAACAATGCGAAAAAAATTAACGACATCGGTTCAGCCGTTCTGCTGTGGTGCGCTTAGAAACTCACATCATATCATTCTTTGTTAAACATTATAATACGAGCCTGCATACAGGTCGTGAAACTGTTCCATCTGATACGCCGAACTGAATGCAACATCTGCGCGATTCCTGCCTTCCGGTCGACGGGTAGCCACCGCGAGTTCTTTAGCCTCGTTAATCCTAATACCGGAGTGCCCTTGACCCACATGAATGTAAGCTCACTGACTGAGCCACATCTAATTAGTCTCGGACAGTTCTCAGCTCTATTCCAGAGTAAACGTTCGTTTTCTGCGTCAATCTATTAACAGACGTATTATCAGGTGCAATGAGAATCCTCTTTCCCTCCACCTGTACTCCACCTCAAGTGATTCAATGAGTGCTTCAGTTCGAAAATCTGTGTCTGGTATACAGACACATACGACCCCGCCCATAGTACGGAACAGAGTGACATGTCATCAGAGAAAGGCTTTCCTTCAGCTTTAAAATTAATGCGTCAATCAATTAAGAAATCTATCATTCCATAATTCGCGGCTTCTCTGCTCTACACTGTCGCTTCTCAAACAGTTCCCGTGAAATTTATTGCATACTTAGGGGACATCCCCTGAGCCCTCGTCAAAAAACCAGGATGAAAGAGATTTTTTTAAGAAAAATATTCCGATCAGTGAGGTAGAGCAAAACTAGGGGCACAATAGTTTTCTTAAAGTCATAGGATGTTTTTGGGAAAATTTAAGAAAATTCATAAACAAAATCTATAATTTTAGCAAAACGAAAACATCAACAAAATGTTTGATATGGGAACAGAATTCGTGCGTAAAGAATTACAGGAAGAGGAACCATGTCTGTGTAACTGTTTGCCCAATGAAATATTAATTAATATTTTTGAATATTTGCCCCACACCGATTTGCAAAAAGTTCGTGAGGTTTGCAAACGTTGGCACCACATAACTCGTTTGCGCAAATTTATGGGAAAATCAAAATTGATCATAAACGCTAAAAATGTGGCAATGCTTTTAAAATGCTTGCACAGCGATGAGGATTTCCCTAAAAGAATGAATTATGATACCGTCGAAATCAACAGGCTTGAACCAAGTAACGATCTATGTTTGATTTTGAACGCTCTGTGTCAAAACGTACGAAAGGTGCATCTGTTCGATTCGCCGGTATTTTCACTTTTAAACACCAGTACGCCTCAGCTGGAGGAATTAATTGTACCCCAGTTATCAGACCATAGGTACCTGCCAGTTGAAATGAATTTTACCAGATTTAAAAACTTAAAATCTTTGGATATATCTGGCTATGTATCTCAAGGCATACATACGTCTTTGTTATTGAAGTTGGCAGATGACCGGTCACTGAAAATGGAAAACCTCTCTTTGGTGGTATTTGGTGGCCTCGAGCAATTAATTATTGACACCTTGCGCCATCATTGCCAGTCCTTGAAACATTTAACAATCAGATTGAGTTGTTATCTAATGGAGCGAACACAGTGGTATCAGCTTTTTGCATTATTTCGCCAGCTAGAATCTTTGAAAATATACGGTTGCGATAATAAACATTGGGTCAAGGAGATAATGGAGTGCTTGCCCGGGGACATAAATTTGCGACTCTTTGATGTAGTAGGTTCTTCAGAGGATGATTTAGTATTGAAACAAATTATAAAGAAATGGCCTCAGTCTTTGGAAAATATAAATCTGATGGCGTGCGACAATATAACAAATGATGGTGTCGCGGGTTTTAGTAAATTGCAATTGAAAAACTTTAGAATGATATGTTGCAAAAATACTTCTCCTCAAGGTCTCCTCGAAGGTGTGGCGAAGGAAAGAAATACAACTCTCAAAACTTTAATATTCATAGATATGGGTAGTACGGATCGGGAATGCATGATGTTGTTAACACAACGTTTACCTAATTTAACGTACTTATCTCTGATGTATTGTACAAAGTCTGTTGACAATTATACGCTGGCATCAATATTTGAGAATATGCCAAACCTGCAACATTTAATACTTGAGGAATGCCACCGCATCAGCAGTAAAGGTCTTTTGGGCTTCGGTTCAAATCCAGCTCCTATTAGCAAACTCAAAGGCTTACAGACCCTCAACTTAAGCGGTTGTAGAAGACTGACCAACTTCGGTAAAGGTTTAAAACTTAACGAATTGCGGAAACTAAAATTATCCCTTTGCCGAAATATCACTTCCCGAGACATAAGGGACTTGGTGCGAAATTGTCCTGCTTTGGAAGACTTAGACGTTTGCGGTTGTTCAGTGATTAGTGACTACGATGTGTTGCATATTGCCCAAGGTCTTCGCAGACTCAAACGTTTAGATCTAGGCTATTGCATTAAATTAACTCCCAAATCCATAGATTATCTAATGGAATTTGGTAAGTATTTGAGAAAATTGGACATCTATTGCATCAACTCGTTGGATAGTTTTCCAAAAACTTTTAGGTTTTGAAATCCGTTGGGAGGAGAAAAGATAGTTGGAAACTGCATATTTTTTGTTCTGTTAATATGATTTTATATTATTTATTTTATTATTTATTATACAATAAGACTTCGACTTATAATTATAGTGTAGCATTAGAAAAATGTAGAAAAAGTAAGCCAAAAAGACTAAAACTATATCATTTAACAAATCAATTAACAGTTTATTGATTTTTATGTTATTTTATATTAGATTCTTTATTTCCAAATATTTAGCAATAAATTTGATCCTGAAGATTAACAATATGGATCCAAGAACAAATCTTTTATTAGTTTTATTTGATGGAAGAAAATAGAGAAAAAAACAAACAAAACAAAATATTTAATTGATTCAGCAATAGCAGAAAAAATTGTTGTAATTTATCAATCTTCTACTAATTAATTAAGAATAAATTAGGAAAATAGAAAACAGGCCTTGATTTACTAGCCTGCACAATCGCGCTATCCATTCACATGCTAATGAAGAAGAAGTCTGGCCGACTTAAAAGAATTGCTTCAAAATGACGTTGTATATGCCGCACTATTCAATAAATAATTAAGTACACATTTAATTGGAAACTATCTTATTTTGTCTGCCTTCTTCTAAATTAACTTTTTTTAGCGTCAATAAAGTCTTAATCTGTTTGGTTACAGTCGTCTCAAAATTACCATTCTTGGATAATTTTCGTAAATCTGTCACATGAATGCATTTTTGGTCCACATAACTACATTTGTTTAGTGAATCACGACCTTTAAGGGCTGTTGAGACTATAATACAAGTCCTACGACTTTCATAAAACTGTGAGTAGTGGTATGTTTATAGCGGTTTTGGGTCAAGTTTTCAATACAAAGTTGGTGGGTTATGTAGATACAGTCCTCGCCGTTGGTTTAGTACGCTCTTGCAATAGATGACGCCAGTATGAATTAGTTGTGCGATATCCAACTCGTGTTGAAGGTGAACAACCAATATATGGTTTGAGTGTTTGCTAAAAGACAATGAATCCATTTGTGAATTTGCTAACAAATTTCCCATACAAGGTGGTGTATGTGGTGTATATCTTCGCTAAAGATTGATGAATTTGTTTTAAAGTTTTTCAGCGCTGGGAATTATTAACTTCTAAGAATTTTTGAGAATGCCCAGCCATAGTATGGTTTTATTATGAAGCACGATCAAGTTTGTATATGTGGATTAGAGCTGTGTCAAACCGGTCACTTTAATGAGCGCTCATTCCCGTTCAAAAACCAAAAAAGAACCCGTTCGTTCAACTCGTTCATTTCGTTCTTTTGACTGAATACACAATCACAATAAGAAGAAACAATTATCTTTCCTGTACTTTATTGAACATGTGTTTGAATAAGTAAAATGTAAAGATTGCAGTAAAAAGTATTTCTTGCACTAAATTTTTGAAAAACATACAATTTTATGCAAGTTTTATTGTATTTAATTTATTTTTTTTTTCTTTCAAGCACTTCACTTCACTTCAATAATTTAATTTTTGGATTCACAAATTCCATTTAACGGAAAGTAGTTGTGTAGCACCGGCGAAGTAAAGTAATTACTAAAATTGGCTACTAAAAACGAAGCTTCAAAATTTAATAAGTCTCCTTGACATCAGAGACGCTACAACACTGCTGTAAAAACAAATAACGTGGAAAAAAGCAGTGTTGTAAGATAGTGAAGCTTCACCTCCTACTATTTCTCCTATAGTTCCGGCACAATGCATCGCATGTGTAGGAGTCATCTCCTGAGTGCTGGTCCAAGATAAAAAAAAAAAAAGTAAACTTAAAATTCACGATAGCAATATCACAGCGTAGACAAAATATATTTACGTGATAAATATGAACGGTAGGAGATACAACTGAAACTCATACAATTGGCATGGCTGCCAGATTTGGCGATTAATCGTCATTTTGAAGATATTTGGTCCCGAATATAACAAAAAGGCGATCTGATGAATTTTTCCTTAAAAATTACGATTTTTCCTTAAAAATTACGATTTTTCGCAGTAGTCTAATGGTGTTTTCTTTTCCGGAAAAAAGTGTTACATGTGATTTGGCAACATATTTAAATGCTCACCTGATTTTTAAGAATTGTTGCATATTTTACGTTTACAAAAGAACACATGTTTCGGCATAAAACAATAAAGTACATTTATTCCATAACAATAAATATAAAATGCGAAAACCATATAATTATCACGAGAGACGAACTAAGAAATAATTATTTTTCTTTCAGAAATAATAACTAGCTGTGGTATAGTGCTGCACTAATGCCCCTTTAATTAAAATGGGTCGAACATGTAGCATTTTTTTCCTTTTAAGAGAAAAGAATGCGTTACACTTTCAAAGTAACACATATTTTTCAGAAAAGAACATAAAGAAATATAAAAGGCAGAATAAATGCAGAAAATTCTCACAAAAGAAAACGCTATAAATATGGCATATTTATGTAGACGACATCGAAAAAAATAAGCATTTTGTAAAGGAGTCAACTTTAAATTTTTTAAATGTTATTAATATGAATTTTAAATATTAATAATCCCTTACAATGTAATATTCAATAATAAAAAACTTCTCGATGTGCAATTTGTTTATTTTAACTTGAATTCAAATTCAATATTCCTGTCGGTATCGTCAACATTTCTATTTGGGTATCGGGATCGAATCGTAATATGTTAAAGTACATACATATGTACATACGAGTACATATATAATTTTTTAACAAAATATATTCGGGTGAAATTATTTCCCGATTTACGCGATTCCTTTAGGAACGTATCGACCATATACATTTTAACCTCCATATTTACTGCCAGCAGCCCGATGCCAAGTGTTATCGATCGATCGCTTAATTATATTTTGATTTTGAGGTTAATCAAGGATCCATCGAAAATGTGGTGCATAAATAACTTTAAAAAATATATTCTATTTTTTTGACCTTTTTATAATTTATCTTATTATTTAATTATTAGGCTCGAGGTCGTTTTTATTTTATAATTATATTTATAAATTTAAATATATAAATTATAAATTTAAAGAATATTTTAAGCCTGCAGGAAAGTTTTCCTTTTAAATTGTTTATTTCATAGATCTTTGAATTGAAGATAATTGTGTAGTCATTACATTTGAGTCTCGAATAAAATATTTGCACAATAGTTTTCTTAAATATCTAAATTGTAATTCAATGATTGTTAACACCAACGGTTCCATTTACCTGACGGTTGATCACATCTGGCAAATCGTGCGTTGACGGTACTGTATCCATTTTTCTTTATAATTCGATCGGGTATGAACTTTATGAATTTAAAGCAAATAAAAAAATTAATTTTTTTAATATTTTCTTTTCACGCGAAAATGTTGTGAAACATCCGAAAGCAAACAGAGAAAGGACAAATTTACATTTGCATTTTTGGATGTTTAAGAAAACAGAACAACAACCTGTGGAATAAAGTTTTTTCTGAGAAAAAATTAAGATATCTACATGAAACAAAGAATTCTTTGTTCTTTTTGAAATAATTACGATCATCGTTGCCACCACAAAAAATTATTACTGGTACTCAGTTCTGCCAGATTTTGCAAATTTATCTGTTTTTTTTGCAGATTTTTGAAGTGCAAACAGTCTTACAAAATTTTAATTTGAGAGAGGGTTGTAAAAGCAATTAAGGTATACATAAACAGCGCTGCCAGAATGATGATTTTATCATATTTTTGATGATTTTTTTAACCAAAATATGATATGATGATTTTTTTTTTAAATTATGATTTTTAATTTATAGAAATTTTGATTTTTTATTTCGGTTGTGTACAACTTTCATTGTGAATTTTAAATTTTGTGTCATCTTGTTATTGGTTGCTTTTATTTACTTTACACTTGTTACCCTATAACGACGCAAAGCGCAACGTAATTTAGCGCTTAGCTTTTACGCTGAAATGAGTAACCTAAATTAGAGTGTTAACGTTGCGCCAGAAGCAGTACTGTTTATTCACTTCGATTAATAAAAAACTTTAAATAGCAATAAGAAATAGAGATAAATCACTTAATTGACCTGAAAACCTTACTTTTCAACAGTTTTATTTTTTTTGTGCCCAACTTCACTTCTTTATGCGCTGTAAAAATTGGATTTTCCAATTGCAAAGCGTTGACGCCGCGTTATTTCGGTTGGTTGCATACATTATGTAAGGGCATGAGAAATTTTGACAGCGGTATGCGTCGTAATTTAGGTTGGTCTGTTTATAGAAATGCATAATTTTTTGGGAAAAGAGACCTTAAAGCAAAGCTGTAATTTTCTTGGGACGTACAAATTATATTCTGTTGTACAAATGAAAAGCATAAACTTTCTTAAGCAAAAAAAAAAAAAGTAATGTGTAAGTATTTCGTACGAAAAGGTAAAATTAATATTTCTAATATCAATTTACGTGTATATATGTATATATAATCCATTTATTTACTATACATTTAGATGGAAATAACAAATTCCGCGAAAGTTATGATTTTTTTTCGACATATGATAATTTTCTTCTCAAAGCTTCTGGCAACGCTGGACATAAATAAAATTACTATTTTTCTTGCTATTGTAGCCTGTGTGCGTTTACTTTTGAGAGAGTAGTAGTTTTCTGTTTTACAGCCATACCTAAACAAGAGCGGAAAGCGTTTTCTAGCTGTCAAAAATTCTCATACCCATACAATTTGTATGTAGCATACCTAAATACCGCGGCGTCAACGCAACGGCAACGCTTTGCAATTGGAAAATCCGATTTTGACAGTGCGTTTTATAGTGAAGTAAGTTGCAAATAAAGAAGGTGAAAGAAATAAACATAAAAAAATATTTGTTATTAGAAAATGGAGGTAAGTAAATCCTTTAAATCGTCCATATAACTCATTGTATAAACTTTTTTTTTATAAAATGCTTATTTAAAAATCGCAAACACCAATAAACTTTATTGTTAAAATAATCAGGGTTGTTATATTTATTTTTTTGATAACCCTGTTTTTATCGGAGATAGCACATTAGATGTAAATATATAACTATTCTTTCAATTATTCAACATTAGTCAAAATTCATTACGATTATTTATCTATGTTTGTTATATGGTTTAGCTAACTTTTAAATAGGTTTAAATCAAATAATGAAAGGTTTGTTGTATAAAGAAAATTTTTAAAGAAGCTATTTGGTTGGTTTTGGTTTTATATTTCTTAATTCTTAAATATTTTTTGGGAGTTCATGTGAAATTTCTTAGCTTTTAAAGCTAAAGATCTACTAAGGATTTTGGTATTAGCGCCAAATGAAATCTGCATATACAGTACCGAAACCATATAACAAACACAGATAAATAGTCGAAAGGAAAAGAGTAAAGTGAATTAATCTACCTTATAAAATAAAAGTGTTTTCCAAATTTATGTTAATTTGTAAATAACTTAATGACTTTGCCAAACTCTTCACATAATGGTGAAAGAATATTTAACAAAATTAATCTTAATAAAACCTAGATAAGGCACTCATTAGAAAACAGGAAAAATAATTCCTGTGATTGTTACAATTTTAATATTACAAAAAATATTATAAAAAAACATAACTTGGATATGTATTTTTATTTCGTAATTACCTAATTTAAATCAATATCAGTTTATTAAAAACTGTATAATAGTATATTCAATGAATTTCAATTAAAAATTCTGTTTTAAATTAAAATAGAAAACATTGAACAAATATGTTTAAGATATTGTTGATTTTTCCATTATTTTGAGTTTAAAGGTTTTGTTGTTTTTAATAAATAAAATTAAAATAATAAATAAATGATCGATTGTTTTATTTATATAAAATACTATTGATTATTGTATAAAACAGAAGATTTTTGTGGGACGATTTTATTTCCAAAAAAATTTTACGATTTTTTGGAAAATATGACTGGCAGCCCTGTTCGTAGTAAGGAAACAAATTTATGCTTAAGCAGGGTACAATGAGACCAAGGAAGACGAAAAGATGCTTTCTATTTTACACATACAGTCCAACTCCTCTAATACAGACAATCGTTTGTCCGGACTATCCAGTAATCCGGACAGTTTATAAATTCTACTTCTGTAGTCCGGACCAGTATTGTTTTTTTTTCTTAATACGAGTAGTTTGTCGTTATTTTACCGCTAGAAATAATACATATACATACCTTTGTTTATCTTGTTTTTTTTTTTTTAAAGACAATTTAAACTCTACGAAGCTTATACAGTTTGTCTGTAAAGCACCCAGGGTCTAAGCGGAAATCGAACCCGCACCACCATATTGATAAGACTAATGCTCATGCACTAGACTACGGATGCACCCTGAACAGGAACACAAGGATGCCTAAGCAAACAAAGGCGCCAGTAAAGGAAATTTTATTTTAAAAAGAAATTAAAAGTAGAGCAGATAATTTGCACAGAGATATACTTATGTATCCAAACAATAATAAGTTCTTATTTCACGCAATAAATATTTTTAATCATTTTGAGTAGAAGTTTTCAAATGTATTCCGTAAAGTAATTAAATGTGATTCTTAAGCACACTTATTTAGTTTTTGTTGCTGATCTGAATTGTTTTGAAAATAAAAAGTAATAATAATTATAAATTGAGTTTGTAAAATTTGTGAACTGTAGTTCGGACGATCCAGTAATCCGGACAAAAGGTGAAACTATATCTGTCCGGATTATGGAAATTGCACTGTATAATAATTAAATATGTGTGGTTTACACAATCCGAATAGCTGACACGTCTAAAATATTAGAATTTATGAATCGTTAAAAATTCAGTGTTTTTTTATTTTATTATACCCTTAACTTTTAGTGTAAAGAGTATATATAAGTTTGTCATTCCGTGTGAAACTTTTTTAATATTCGTCTCAGAAGAAAAATTTTTATATTTTCAGAAAGGTTATGAATAGAGAAGTTGATAGAGCCATGTCCGTCTGTCTGTGTTTGTGTTTCTTGAAACGCCGTTTGTGGCCAAATTAATCATCTCATAAAATTCATTTTGTGTCAATCGGTCAGTAGTAGACCCGAATCTCTTCCTATTGAAATTTGGGCAAATCGGTTAAATAGTTTCCGAGCTACAACCGCAGATCCACGACCAACTTGGTTTTTTTTTTGAAATTTTAGTACAAAATTGTCCATAACTTCGAAACGGATGGAGCGATGTTAATGAAATTTAGTCCGTGTATGTAACTAGGTGGCCTACTTACTTTAAATACTATTTGGACCCGCTAAGTAGCTCCAAATATGTTCAAAATATGCAAAAAAAAAAACAAAAAGCACGCGATTTCCTTACGAAATATGCATTATATATTATGAAATAGAATAATAGAAACAATATTTAAATTAAAACATACTTCTTACTTACTTACATAACATGATTCGAACTACCATCAAACTTCACCAAAACGCCATCCATATACTCAGTCACCTCACCCATCAAGACCGCTGAGTTTGTTATAACTTATCTGGACTAAATCATACCACAATTTTCCCACTAATACTATCAAATACACTAACACAAGTCGTGTAACGACCCTTTTTAGCAATACATCTAAAGAAATTTTACCATATATGTATACGGAGTCTGATGAAACAAATACATTCTTAGCACTCATAAACTCATGGTGCCAGTTTTTATAAACAATTTTTTAGAAGCCAAACCTCATTCTTTTTTGCTAATTTTATAAATATGTACATCCATGCGAAAGAGTAGTAGCATTGCTTTTTGAGCATTTCTGTATGCAAAAAAAAAATTTTATTTTGACGAACAGTGTTGCCACGAAATAATGTTGGGATAGAGGACATATAGATGATTATCCGATTTTTATTTATATATATTTAAAATTTTACATGTAAAGAAAAAACAAAAAAATTAGACAATTTGAGTTGAATTGATTGGTATGATTGTTAAAATAAGTAGTAGGAAAGACTTAATTGTTCTTCGCTACACCAAAAAAATTTATAATAAATAATTTTATTTTTAAAATTTCTGTTAAAAAACATTTTACAAAATTTTAAAAAAGGCCGAATGTTTTCTTACGTCTTAAGTCTATGTGTGACTGTTTTTTGGACACTAACGCACACTAATACAAATATTGCCGCGGATATTATTAATGCGTGTCGCATCGGCTTAACGAAGGAAAATATTAAATTTAACAGTGAAAATGCTGAAATTGCTACAATGGCGGATTATGTATGCGAGCCAATGGCCTTCAATGTGAGATTTTATTTTAAAAATATGTTCAAATAAATATGTGGTATTGAGATGCTAACTATTCAAAACTAAAATACGCCAACTGAGCAAGCTAAATATGCCAAACTTTCATATTACAGAATTGTCTGCTGCTTTATGAATTATTTTCAATTTAAATTCATAAACTTTTTTTTTGGATGTAAAAAAAGTATAATAACTGATTTTTCATGGAAATTTATTTATTAATTCTTTAATGAATGAAATTAACTAAAATATAAATAAATTTAAATGAATTCGGCAGTAAGAAATTGTTGCATTAAAGAAGAAGCCTCAAATAAAATCGAAAATGCGTTTTGGCATAATTTTTACCAGAAACAAATAATCGTCTCAAATTTGTACGACGAAAAAAAGTTACTTACGCCGTACGTTTTTTGAATAATAATAGTGTCTTCTTTGCTGTACAGCTACCAAAAAAGTATATTATGATGCATTTGTGGCTTACACTATTCTTGTGTAATCGGATCTTTCAAACAGAGGCTTACACCATTTTGTGTTGTAAGTATTTGATACATTTAAATGAAGTACTCAAATATTACTTATATTTTCTGGAAGTAGAAGATTCCGCAAATAGTTTATTTACTACTACTAAATAAAGGAAATCTGTCTGAAGAATAAGAAAAACTCTTATTGTGAAAAAATCATGTTTATGAATAATCACAATATTTCTTATTTTATTAATTTTTGCCCTTTTATAAGATTTGCCCTTTTTCATTTCACTCATAAAAACTCACATTCAACATTGTTCCCATTTTACCATAATCACTACTAGATTTAACATTGCCTTTCGTAAATTGTAAAAAATAATTCTAATTTGATATCAATTTATCTCATCATTATTTCCCGGCAACACTGCTCTTCAAACTCAGATTTTTTTTGGGTTATTAAGATAAAAACAAAATGTACCATTTTAAAGCGAATGCTACATGCTTAATACAGTAATGCTGAAAAATATTTTGAGACGCAATAAATGTAATAATTTTACAGTCGCGGGTAAAGAAATCGACAGGTTTTCATTAAAATTAAATCACAACATAATTTTGGTTTTAAAAAAATTTATAACAATGAAGTTCGCACTGAACTGGGAATTTGTTTATTTTGCAAAATAGTAACAATTTTAAAAGTGTGACTTTTAAAAAATTTTAAATTTTCAAAATTTTAAGCACATAATGTATTAAAAATTTTCCGATTTTACATAATTTATAATAAAATTTATATAATAATAATAAAAGAAATAGCATTCAGTGTAAACTGTGCCAATGTTTGCAAATTTGAATTAAAAATTTTATCAACGAAAAATCAAGTTCTACATTTATGTTTGTTATGTCAGTTTCATAAAAAGAAATATTATTTTCTACACTGATGTTTACCGTTCTTTCATTTTGCGCCATTAATAAGCAAAAAAATGTGGTGTGGCTTCTGGTTCAAGCATTCACATTTAATGCTTGTTTTTGTTGTTTGTCTTTGAGCGTAATTATTTTTCCCTCATTTCAGTAATGCTGCCAGTATGTAAAAAAAGTAATAAAAATACCCAAAAAATTCCCACTTTTGATATATACTCGTATGAATAATAATTGTTATTAAAGCCCGTATGACACTAAATTTATTTTTCATTAATTACTATAAATCTATCAATAGAAAGGGACAGCAAAGCTAGAAAAAAAGAAATACAGTATACACTTAGTCACAAACCTCTACATATGATTTCGAAATTGCATTTAATCTGATCGTTATTTTATATGTGAAGTAAAATTTTTGAAAATTCTTACTTGGAAGTATTTAACAGGGCACATTTATTAATTTATTTAAAACAGAAACTTAGATATAGAATAACTTCTTCTACTTCTCACTTGATAATGAATGACGAAAGGGAAATATTTCCCCGAAATAACAAAAAAATCATTTTTATTCGATGCCTAAAAGGCTTAAAGAAGTTTAAGATGCAAAAAAGACCATACATTCCATTGAATATTTTCTAAGTCACCCCAAAGTTTTTATAATGTATCATATGTAGACTTTTGCTTTTATAAAATATATTATTTTTTTCATTCTATACTATTAAACAGCTTGAATTTTTATTTTCTGTAAAGATCGTTAATCCTATGAAATAAAAAAGTTTAACAATTTTTTTTGTATTTCTCTGAAAAATTAAAATTTATTGAAGAACTTAAATCGTATGTAGAGTTTTGCTACTAAGAGTATAATATTTACATTTCTTAAGTGTTGCCTTCTTATTTCCATTAAAAAAAAACGCTGAAGAAAAATATACTGTCATTAATATGAGTGCACTCATCGACACAAATAGAAAAATATTTACAGTTTATTATTCTAGTTTTAATTAGAAGTTAGAATAAACGAATGCACTAATTTGTTCCGTGCGTTGGCATACTAAGCTTTCAGATTTACCGAAGTAATTTTCGGCAAGCAAAAAATCATTTTTATATTCATTCAACATTGCAGAGTCTAGTAAAAAACTACTACACAATCTGCTCATAACTATAAATAATAATAAAGTGGCAGCCTTGGTTTTCAAGTAACATGCGAATACACATCCCGCATGCTTCAATAATCACTAAAGACTAAAGTTTTTATTCAAAAAAATTAAAATTATGGCTGCATGCCCTCTTTATTAGTGTAATAGCATTAGCACATGTGCGGGGTTTTGCGGTCTCTGGTTTACAATCCTATCTATTAACATATAAGTATATTGTTTCTCTCACTCCTATAAGGAGCTTATGGCATTCTTTATGTTCATAACTACGTTGTTTTATTATTTTGTGTACATACATGTATACATATGGACTACTGAAAAAGTTCTTAGGCCTTTCTCTGATTTAATGACTCTGAATTGAATGAGGTTGATGGATGAGCTAGCAAAGAGCAAGTTGTTGAGTAGCAAATTTCTTTGAATGATTTCGAATTATAGCTGTCCCTCAGAACTTCAGTTTCCTTTTTTACTGGTTATAGAAATTAATAATTTTGAAACACATTAATTGGAAAAAAGTCAAAAATTTTTTTTTTTTTAATTTAGAAAACAAACATTCATAGCTCATCTAAAAGAACAACAGTTGTGCCTAATTTAACGCAAGGAAGGATGTGTAAAGAAAATAAATTTTTTTTCGTTGCTTCGTATTTCCATTTGAAATGAAAAGCGCTTGTTTGGTGCATAAAAATTCTTCCAAAAAAATGGGATCATTCGTCCAATGTGATTTAGTTTCCAATATATTGTATTTCAATATATTCAATAGAAATAAAAATAAGAACAAGCATATGGCCGGAAGAAAACAATAGTTTTGAAAATAAGTGTATTCCTCTAATTCTACGTATTGAAATTTAATTATTTATGTGCATATGCATTATTAATATACTCTATATGTATGTATGTGGGTCTATAATCATATAAGTGTAAGCCTCTGTTAGAAAGATCTGATCACGCAAGAATGGCGTAAGCCACAAATGCATCACAATATTCGTTTTTGGTAGCTTTATGGTGAAATTTGGTTTGCATTATGACTTGGCTGTTTGAAGTTATATATTGATTGAAAAGGTCTGGTCCTTTGGACCAGATCCAACAATTAAGTAAAAATTCGGCACTACTAAACGACTATCCGGCAATTAGGCGAAATTCAGAAATAAAGGGACCCAGTAGTGAAGGGTATCTAAGATTCGGCACAGCTATCTGTAAAATGAATTTACCTTGGTTCAGTCATTATATTCACATGTGATATTCTATAAAAATACAACAAACAACAGGCAGTTCTTTGTTTGCGATCTGAGTACACCATGAAGAAAAATGTGCAAACCCATTTCTATACAAAGCAAATTCAAGAAACTGGAGAAGAAAACAACAAACCTTACGATATAACGCCGTGACGTAGGCTGCTAAGCAATTTAAAAGGAATTTTATTTTACAAAATGCCGCTGGCAAGAAAACAAGCGCAAAATTTTTCATATGAGTTTAAATCATTTTGTAAAATCAATTCAGTGCAGAAGCAATTTAACTACGAAAAAACTTTTTTGTAAAGGTTACATCTACGTTACAAATGTACATATAGACATGTATAGAGTGCGACCTCGATTTTCGCAACCCCAAAAAATGAGGCCTGTTTCAATTATCGGAATTTTGCAATGTTCGACATTAGTTCATTATACTTCATGAGACTCAATTTGGTAAATGGAATGCATATGATCACTCTGATAAAACTGCGTTTCTGAGCAAGAAATACACAAGAACTGCAAATGAATAAAAAAAATTATGTTGGGTTACTGAAATATTGTGTAAACAATAAAATTAATCAAAAGAAAATCGTGCTTTTTTCACTTTATTCAACGGAACTAAAGCTGAGCAAATCCTTTATAAAGAAATTTTTTTTTACTTTAATATTAAAAACTTTGAGTTAAGGCTCTATTGTTGCATAAGTGCGATATGTGATCATAAGTTTTGTGTATATATTGCTCTCCGCACAAATTAATACACTATGAAGATGAATTGTTGTGTTGTTTTTTTATTGCTTCTTAATAAATATAAAAAAATGTGTTTAAAATATGCATTTTGCATTGTTCGATTTTTTTTTGGCGATTTTTCAAAGCTGAAGTGACGAATTTTTTATATTTTATCGGGATTTCCACGATTTTTTGAGAATTTTATCTGGCAGCCCTATTGATACAACCCAAACGAACGAGATAAATATGAACGGTAGACGATATAACTGAAATGTATAGGAGAATATCTACCTTCATGTAGGTTTTTCGATACTGAAATAGCAGAGTAAGGAGAATCAAACTGATTTTTAAATTCTCCAAAATGTTGGTACTGTTTCTCATATTTTTCATATTTGTCATATATGCAAAAAAAAGGAAAAATTTTGTCTTAAAAAGGAAATCTTTTCCAAACAAAGATAATTTTTATGGTCCACGAATGTGACGAACGTAATATTTATTTCAAAAACTTTTCTGATTGTTAGAAAATTTTTAATTTGGCTAAAGTTCCTAGTTAGTCAGAAGGAATAAGATATGAGACAGCATTCCACGTGAACAAGGGTAAGAACGTCGTCAATCACTACCAATTACCAACTTACCATCTGTCACTTACATTTGCCTTGGCATTTTTGTTTGTTTCATTATTAAGTAACTATGCACATGCTTGCTAGTTGCTTATTTTTCCTCTACTAGCGACAAACTTTGTTGGTTTGATTACTTCTATTAAAATAGTAAATTTTAAAATTGCTTGCAAATCACTGTAATAGTATGTTCGCACTAATTTGTTTAAACGCGCTTAAGCGAAATGTTAATAAGTTAAAACGCAGCCCTCTAAATTACTTTTGAGATGTCTAATTTGACATTTCATCAGCTAAGATATTGTGACGCAAAAAAGCAATTTATTTGTATATCTTAACTTGGTGGTTACACAGTAAATTTTTGCTTTCCAAATTTTAAAAGTCTCTCACTTTTTTACTAAACACTCATACTTTTAAAATTTGAAGAGAATTTGCTTTTAAATTCTTTGGGCAAGTTTTGTTTCAAATTATAGGCAAGAAAACAGCTTATTCCTATTCTTATGAACAGCGAAGCCATCTTCATAAATGAATTTGCTTTTAAATTGTTCAAAACTTGCGTGCAGCTATTAATCTACTTGAATTTTGAGAAACAGTATGTCTAAAAAATTTAAAAGCAAAAATTTAACGGCTGGCTGTACCGTAAAATCGTGTTGTATTAAAAAAATTTTTTATTGCAAATGGCTGCCTTTTATGTAAATTTTGGAATGAATGGAAAGTTAAACACGATAGGTTTTATCTTATTATAAGTTTATACATAAAGATTTACATTGCAAAGAAATGAATAAAGTCATGAAAATATTCCAGCTTGGCAACACCGACATGATTAAATTAGCTTAAATTTGCTTTCTATTTGATTTGTCTTAATAACAAATAAATATGATAAAGTTTTGTGTAAATTGTGAAAAATATAAAACGTACATATGCTAGCAAAGCTTTAAATAAAGCTTTGAATAAGCAAAGGTAGATTTTTAGTGAAACGTGCTTTTCACTTGTAGAAAAGTTTGTTCATAGAAAACTTACAAACTACTTTCAGTTTATAGTTGGTTGCAGTGATGGAAAATGTGACACAATTGTGCTAATTTTTGCACTCTTTCGGCGGCATTAACTAAGTCCCCAAATTAAAAAATTAACTAGGACCCCAAAAATTTAACTGAACGTGAAATCAGTGCCCAAAAATTACCGTTGTTGTCCTATATATAAAAAATTGGGAAGCCAGTTCATTTCTCCCTGCAAATAATATTGGACTACGTGGTTCATTTTAGCTGAAATGGACTGGTTACAAACATACTCCTATGTAATGCAGCCGTGGACGATGCCAATGAAAACAACAGCTTATTATTACACGACAAGTGTTCGTATTAAATTAATCTATGAGGTGCTCCATGGAGTGGTTACATGTTGTGGATTTTGTGTTAGTCCGATGGGTCATGTGGACCATATAACCTTGGATATCGTAATGTTAAATAGATCATGTTTTCTCCATACATTTGGGTTATTTTTGGACTAGTTCTAGTCATCTGTGGACTATACTATACATGCATGTTTGGACTAGCCACATTATTTTCAGGGCTGCTTTGGAGACTAATTCATGCCGCCACTAATTAATGTTATGTGACACCATGGGGCACCCCTTCCATTTTATGGCCCTTTTTCTGGTATTTCAAATACTTTTTACTAAAATTTTTCATACTTTCATATTTGTGTCACTGGTTACAAATTTTGTGTCAGAACACAATTTGCTATTTTCAATAAATGAAATCAAATGAGAATAAATAAAAGACACAATTGGAAAGAAAATTGATAGCAAATTCGCATCAGTTTTTAAAAGAAAAACTGTGAGTGTACAAAAATGATTAAAGATTGTACTGAGGGACAACTCGTAATTGGAAACGAAAAGAAAATTATTTGAGTTTGTCTGTATATTATATACATATATTATATGTATGATAACATTTTCTTTTGATTCGATTTATAGAGTAAACCCGCGATCCTTTAAATGTACAACAAGCAAGAGTTCACCGATTTTTTCAACATTATCTAATTTTGAGTGAAAAAACAATGGCAAATCACCCAAAAATGTTTATAATTTGCAGTTACTTTATTCACCACAAATAATTTAAATTTTTAACGATTTTAGAAACACGAATAGTTAAAATTTGTAGATTATTGTTTGCAAAGTTAAAAGTTGTTAATGTTACAATATTATTTTAAATAAATAAAATAAAAAACTTAGTTTACTATAAAACATTATAAAAAAATATTAATGAAAAATAAAAATTTTCGCATAAATAAAAACGTAGAGTTTGAAAAATGCCACTGGTCACAGTGTCACTGTTCAAATAAAGGAATTTTTGTATGTCTAGTATGTTGGCAGCTTTATTAATGTTTTTAATGTCAAAGTTACTCATAGACTGAATTTTTTTAGGAATTATCACATAGAAAGTACAATCGAATTACAAAAGGTCGGACGTTTTCGTTAAACTGTGAAATTCGCTATACCGAACAATTTTCTTTAAGATAAAAACTAGAGTCCACATACAGCTTTAATTTTTAGACATTTGCACACACCTAAGTAGTGGCAACTGTTCTACTGCACAGTAGTTACGTTTCAAAAAGTCACATTTTGTGTGAAAATTCGTTATATGAGGCAAAAATTTCGTAAAACGGTAAATATTAAATTTCAAAATCAAAATAAAATAGCGAACTTGTGTGTGTTTTTATCTTGAAGAATATGAAATAAATAACATTATTGTTTGCATGTGTTATTAAATAAAATACATTTAAATCAAAGACTATAAATATGTACATATATAAAGATATTGCACGTAGAACATTGAATAAAAACAAAAATTGTTTGCGTTTATAGATGCTGAGGGGGGAAGTAGCAAGAGAAGAGAACACAAAAATTTTAGGCATACATACATATGTACGTACATAAGTATGTATGTAGTAATAAGCATTGGTTTTGTCAAGGTTATTTTGTTGTTGTTTTTGAAATATTTTTGTTTTTTTTAACTCTACTAGAAATTTTTTTTCCACAGAAATTATGGTTTAATTGTTGTTTACACATATAAATGATGCTTATTGAGAAAAGTGTTTGTGTGTGTTATATTTCTTGTCCAAAGCACATTCAATAACAATATTAACAACTAAAAGCAGTTTCTTGTTTTCATATAAATCATGTGCAAATAAACAGTGCAAAGCCAATGCGACCGATTTCTATGGATGTAGGGTAAAATTACATTTTTTGTTATTTATGTTGATTCGCACCGAACTATGTATACTCATTTGTTTTATTAAATATTTTATTTTAGAATTTTCAATTGTATAGTAAGAATATCTATGTATATGCATATGTATATATGCATAAATAAAACGTGAGCTTACCTGAGTTCGAAAACCATACAATTTATTACTTTGTGTACAAAACTATTATAAAATTTATTAAAATCTTTTTAATAAGTGATAACTAGCACAAGAAATTTAATTATTTTTGGTGATTGGTACATATGTATTTAATAATTTTCTGAATTTTAAGTTTTTCTGCGCTCGTTAATTTGTATTTGTATGTTTCCCACGACGAATGCTTTCGTAAAAGTCTAAGAATTAATAAATTTAGCATCTCCATTCTGTGCTTATAGCATACGTTGTTTTCTTGAAACCAAAAGGAATATATTGTATTTTTGGTGCAATTTACACATTGCTCAACAATAGTTTTTTTTATGTTTTTTATTTCTTTGGATTCAGAAAAAATTTTTTCGAAAACTTTTATATGAATCTTACATACTGCAAAAAATAAGTCTGATGGAGCACACAAACTTCCAAAATCTGAATTTTTATCGTAATTTTTTGCATGTACAAACATTTCTGATGGATATGACAAAATTTGCGCGGGTTTTATTATATCCATACGGCATCGAGCACAAAATATCCGTTGAGCTATGTAACCAACGAAATAGCGGCTTGATGTTAACTCTATTGGAATGTTTTCAGAGTTAAAACAATCAGCATCTTCATTAAAATAATCTTCATTTTCGGCTAATATATTTGTAACATCTACATCAAGAATGTGAGTACTTTCTGATGTACTGCCACTTCTTTGAGTATCCTCTAAAATTGTTTGAAACTCGATAGGTAAAAATATCGCATCGTCTTTAGCACAATTCGATGAGGTACTAAATTGAGTTATTTTTAGAGATGACAGTTTAGCTATTGCGACATTTAATTCATAAACCGAAGGATTTTTGCAGTGCCCGCCCTTGGCACGTATATATGAAAATAAGTTTTCCAACGGATCTTGATTGAAATGGCTTGTTAAAATGCAGGTCAAATTTGAGTTTTTTTCTATTTCAAATTCAAAATAAAATATAGCCTATATTTCAAGTTATACACTGTTAACATATCTGCGCAAAATTTCATTTAAATCGGTCCAGTAGTTTCGGAGATTAGCGAGAACAAACGTCGTGACATGTTATTTTTATATAGATATACATAGTTATATAAATTTCCAATTTTAAATAATATTAAATTCGGTGCGAATCGATGTTCTTGCAATAGTACAACAATAAAATACATATATTTGCCAATCAAATAACAATCAGCGACATTAGCTTTACGTATCTTATGTCCACATATATTGTGCGAACACAAAACGAGCCTTTGCTGTTTTTGTTTGTTTCTATGGATTCTTTCGTTTGTTTATTAAATGTACACACATGCACACATACTTGAGAATGCAAAGACACAAACGTATGAACACATGTATACATATGTACATAAATAAATAGTAGAGACATGAGAATAATAAATTCTCTCAGAAAATAAATGACTCTCTTGAAAAAAGTGGTTTTAGCATGGTTTTTCTACTAAAACCATCAGCAAATTTAGCATTGGCAGAACAATGTATGACAGTGCAACATCTTTATATATTTATAGTCTTTGTTTAAATAGTCATGGCTCCCAGATACATATATACATATATTTCTAGTCATTTAGTGTTATAGTCAGTGTCAGACTAAGTCATAATACCACTTTGCATTTTTCTTATGTGCGACTTTATGTACATAAGTAGTTGTCGGAATGTTTCTGTGGCGAAGGCATAGGTCAGAAGGTCAATGAAGAGTACCGGCTTCAGCTGATACTAATCCACAAGTAACATCAGAGCGCCCTCCTTCGTCGGTATTCAAAAATTGAATGCGGTTCCTGGTTTCAGAAGCGCTGCAACACTATACTATACATATAGTATTTATACTATACTATACTATAAAAACAAAAGCGTATAAAAGCAGTATTGTAAAAATAATAAAGTTTTCTTCTATCCAATAAATAAAATATATTTAAATAAATAAATAAATTTTTCAAAGTGTATGACGAATAATTAATAAATAAAATCAAAAAACAAAAATTTATATGGTGGGATTTCTGTAGAATACAGATATGAACTCCTGTGCAGAAATCAGCTCTGTAATGGCGATTAGTGGTGACAAAGGGTGTATTTTCAAACTTAAATAAAAAACGTAATAATTCACACAAAGTTTCATTAGAGCATTGAACGATAGAATGAAAATGCGGATTTTACTTTTTAAAGAGTATGTCATCCAGATCCTTTTTTAAAATTTCAGGAATAATCGCTCTTAGAAGTCCCAGTGAGACTGCTCTTTTCCGTATTGAAAGTCGCGGACTGCTTTCAACCATTTCAATGTTTTCGGTAGTCCTTGATGACCGACTGGACTGCGACATCGTGACTGAATGTATAATTCCATCGGCACCACCCTTCCTCCGCACCGTTTATTACTTTTTGAAATAATCGTATTTAAAAATATAAATTTGCCACCACCACTTTTTAGTTAAAAAGGTCGGCTTACATAAACTCATTATGTATTTTTATTGTTTAAACTAATGTTATTAGTTAAGTATAGATATAAATTTGCCACCAGACACCCTGTATAAGTACAATAACACGTGCATTTGTTTAGGATAAAAAATTTTAAGCAGAAACCGGGAAAGCTGATTGCCGCTGGCCGCCACATGCCGCGTACATTGACCCTCCACGATTATAATAACTCTGAAGTATAATTATAATGGAATAAAAATGAAACCGATAACTTTTTTGGTTAAAATAAAGTTTCAGCACTATTTACGCCATTTTGGCACATTTTCGATGCAAACTCGGCACAATATCTAAACTTGAAAGTCCCATCACTGGCTGTTGGCTGTCGTTACTGTAGTCTATAGTTGTTGTTTTTATCAACACACATATCCAAATGCTAAATGCAAAAAGGATTTAGAAAAATATTTTCGTTTTAAACTAAAATCTCAACTGAGTGTGTGGAAATGTGTGTTGTGCTCGGCTGTGTGATATAAAAACCATGTGTAATGCAAACGAAAAATAATAATATTAAAATTTTAGCAAACTATCGTGAACTATTTTTTTAAGGAAAAGTATTTCGAAAAGCATTAAAAGTATTAAGCGAAACATTGTAAAGGCCAGATAAACTCGAGCGGTTTAGTTGAAAGGAAGTACAGTAACTACTTCACGGCAAAATTATTTATTAAACAGAAGTATGTACGGAAAATTTTAAAACGGAACTTTTAACGGATTTAAATTTTGTTTTACCCGCTTTTCGATACGTTTTTAGGTTTATTTGTATGCGCAAAGGAGAAACTCGCCATAACAGAAAAAGCGATTAGTGAAATGAATATAAAAAGTACTTTTACCAAAAAGTAGCAAACTGTACAGTGAGAACGGAAACAATTGCGGATAAAGGATAAAAAACGACAAGAAGAAAATAGCAAATAACAATTTTTGAAAATTATTGTGTTGTGAGCCCTACACATGCAATGTATTGTGCCTGGAACTTATAGTGTTTTCTTTTCAACCAAAAAATGTGCTCTTTTTAAAAAAACGTGCAGTTTGCTGTTTCTTTCTTAAAAATGTTTTGCTTTCAGAGAGGGTAGAATGTTCTATTCAACAAAATTAGCCGTACTTATGTTGCAATAAAACACACTTTATACCACATACTATATACATACATATCTAGAGTGTTGAGAATGCCTTGTAGAAAATGTGTTTGCGTATTCATA
The DNA here is from genome assembly GCA_963924685.1 of Dexiosoma caninum. Taxonomy (NCBI): domain Eukaryota; kingdom Metazoa; phylum Arthropoda; class Insecta; order Diptera; family Tachinidae; genus Dexiosoma; species Dexiosoma caninum. Next base: position 106,303,579 of record OZ004725.1, on the reverse strand, counting down.
CTGCTGCCAGACAAAGTTTAATAAATAGCTTAGCACACGTAGAGTGAAAAAGTTGAGTTTTAAAATAGAAAAAAATTATCCTTATTTTCAAGCGTTTTTTTTATGAAATAAACGTAAGAAAATATTATATTGCTAATGATTGTTTGTCAGTGATATTAAATGTAAGTAGTCGGTGTTAAGATTTTTTTTTTAGGAAAATTGTTGATTAGAAAAAAATTGTTTAAACTGGGAATCGATAAGTTCGCAACCTGTCACTTTGTGTTTTTTGTTGAGACTGAGTTTAGACGAGAAAACATTTGGAAGAAACACATCAGAGAATTCGGTTTTGTTTTATCATTCCCGGTCACACACACGAACATGTTGCCGGCGACATTCTATTATTATTGTCAATATTGTTCCATTGTTATTGTTATTTTTGCAAGCAACGAAAATGAGAATAAAGCGTGTCGCCGAGTACCGAACACAAAAACTATCGTATTTAAAGTAAGTCGATTTCTCAACTTGCGTTTAAAAAATTTATTGAGGTAATAAATAGTTCTTTCGACTGCGGCATTAGAGTAAGGGAACGAAAGTATGTATACGAAGAACAAAGTTAGCTAGTTCATGCAGAAGATTTTCATCCAAAGCACTTTAAAATAAGTAAAATATAATAAAAAATTCAGCAGTTATTTATTTGTCAATTTTTTGCACGTTAGATTCCTTAGGGACCTTTTTTTACCAGTGTAAAGCATTGCGTGTGTAGGGGATTTCTTCTGAGCGCTGGTCCAAGATAAAAACAAAATTTAAAATATTAAGCGATATTATATTATTATAAAAAAAATCAACTATAAAATAAAAATATGCAAGAATTATAATTCACGATATACTTATGTAAATGTAAGAGGTTTTTGGAAGTTACTTCTAAAGCAATATATAAGAACTTTATGAATAAATTAGATTTTTCAACAATAGTGAAATTTTATTTTATATTATTTAATCATATAATTATATTTCATTTAATTTATTTTTATGTTGACTAGGATAGTTATCAAGTTGAATATTAAGCTTAAGGTATTTTTAGGAGGCCTCAGTTCGAATACCTCGGGCAGTCTTTTTTTGTCCACACGTGTACTCTATGTACTCTTTCGTGGTTATTTTAACGAAGCAATTTAATTCATAGGTTAACATACGTTAGGCAGGCAGATGGATGGAAAGGGAAAGATCCCATTCCAGTTGGGTCCCATGGTGATACCTGTGGAGGAAAAGCCTTTTACTCTTTATAGTGAAACAGACCAAAGTCTCTGCTAGGAAATGAACCCAGAACACCTCTCTAAAAAACTAGCGCACTCTTACTTACATTCGCTTAAACGAAAATCCGATTCAACGAACGTTCGAATTTTTGACATTACGAACATTATACAGCGAACGCCATACTAATTCTATACTGGACATTTGCTTTTTGTCTTATAGTAATAGAATGCAAATAAATATAAATAAACAAATAATAAATTGGAAAATTTATTTGTTCCCATTTTAATAATTTTTTTTTTATTTTATACACACATACGAGTATATTTTTGACAAGCATTGTGCAATTTATACAAACAAAATTGTATGTTATTAATAATACAAGCTTGATATAACTTTTCTATAATTGGCATAAGATCTTTACTAGACTACGTTTAAATTTTATTTAAAAAAATATGAACATTTTGGAAAAAAAAGTAAACGAAACCTTTTCCAATAAAATTTGTTCTTTGCGGGTTATTTTAGAGGTTAGGGCTCAATATACGGGAACTATACCGGTGGGAAAAAAAGTTCCATAATTTGCATATAATTATTTAAACATGTAATTCTTCTGCAATGAAACATATACTACACACAATAGACTGTGTTCACACGATTCATGTTTTACTGACATGATTGCTACTTAATAGACGAGAGTAACGAGTACTCATGTTCATGTACTGTCAGTACGTTATGCTTTCTCATTCTTAACTTGAATATACACACAAACTATATGTACATGTCGTCAACAAGACACGAATTGTGTGAACACCAAAGAAGAAAAAGTAAGAATCATATCGTTAAAACATGAATCGTGTGAAACAGACTAACACTTAAAATTGCTATTTGCGCAATTGTACATATTTGCGAGACCTCCTCTCTTTTCACCTTGCCAGAAAAGCACTAAAATGTACTAGAATTAAGCCAACTGGAGATAATGCAGTCTGGATCTGCATTACCTGCGTATATATCCATATAAATGCAATAAGTAAAATATAATTAAAAGTAACAGAACAATTATAGTGCATATTAAAAATAAATATTATCAAAAGATAAATATTGGAAAAATAGAGGACAAAACATTATAGTCCTCCCACTAGAATGAAAACAAAAATAATTTTTGAACGAAATTAATATAAACTTTAATTTCCCAGCAACAATAACAATACAATCGAATAAAATGCTTAGCAACACAACAATAACAGCACCACCACCACCAACAACAACAACAACAACAACAACAACAACAGCAACAACAACAGCAACTTTCAACAGTGATTTTGGAAATGCTTCATACTCGTATGGTTTGGAAACAAAAGTTAATTATCAAAGCGCATACGACTTTGATCAGCCTGCAATGGATTTTGGACGCAAAAGGGACTCGTTGAAAATCGTTATACCACTCACTATAGTTTATGTTTTGATCTTTGTAACGGGTGCAATTGGCAACATTTGTACATGCATTGTGATTAAGAAGAACCGCACAATGCATACGGCCACTAATTATTATCTCTTTAGCTTGGCCATATCGGATTTTCTGCTACTAATATCGGGTGTACCGCAAGAAATCTATTTGACTTGGTCCCGATATCCTTATGTATTTGGTGAATATTTTTGTGTGGGCCGTGGTATTTTAGCAGAGACTTCTGCCAATGCCACGGTCCTGACCATAACGGCATTTACCGTTGAACGTTATGTGGCCATTTGTCATCCGTTTTTTGGTCGGACGATTTCTAAATTAAGCCGCGCCATTCGTATTATCGTACTCATTTGGTTAGTGTCCATATTGACGGCCATACCCCAAGCCCTACAATTTGGTATTGTTTCATATCAGGGTGTCGACATATGTGTGGTAGTGCGAATTATAATTAATCATTCATTTCAATTGTCTACGTATATATTTTTCTTTGCGCCCATGTCCATAATATTCATTTTGTACCTTTTGATCGGTTTACATTTGCGCCGCCCGAATGTTATAAATGGCGTTTGTGGCGACAGCGCTAGTGACGGTAAGAACAGTTTCAATAGGAGGGATATGCAACGATTTCGTAATGATGTAACTGCCGGTAGTATGAGTTCCCAAAATTCTCATATGCTACGACGTGGTAATTTGGTCATGAAAAGTGTACAGAGTGATGCGATTCTCTATCGGTATTCTGGTGGTATACAATCTAATTCTATGCGTGGACGTTTTAATCAATTCTCGACTAAGAGAGTTTTAAAAATGCTGGGTAAGTGAAATAAATAATAAAGTCTAAGTAAATATTTGCATTGCGTTTCCTGTTTTCTTTTGTTTGTGTTTAATTTGCGTTGAGAAATTTATTGGAAATTTTTATTTTACCACCACAGTTGTATCGATTTTTGTGTATAAAAATATTTTAGTTCAGAAGAGAACCTTCACTATATAGTGTAACAATAAGACGATTAAATTTTAATAGCCCGGCATTTTAGCGATTGTCATGACGAACTCGTACACGTGACTCAAGAACAGCTGAGAATATTGCTGTAAGTATTGCTGTTGAGTGGAATCGAACGCCATTTCTGGTCGACCATAGAAATTGAACGATGGTAGTTGATTTTGTATGGCCGGCATTGGAAGATTTTGATGTGGGCCACGTTTGTTTTCAACAAGACTGCCCTTCGTGGCACACAAGTAATTATACCACCATTCTTTTGCGAGAAAAGTATACTGACCATGGTATTTCCCTAAGAAACGATCATAATTTCCCACCTACATCTTGATATTTAACACCTTTAGATGTTTTCTTTGGTGGTACGCGAAATATAAGGCCTATTGCAATGGCCCACAATCGATTCAAGACCTTAAGGATGGTATTCGTGAAGTTATTGAGGACATACAGCAGAAAAAGTGTGAATTAAACATTTGGCTGATGGTATACCCTCCTCCTTGCGATTAAATTGTGGTTAGCGATGGCTGAAGTAGTCTGCATGTTGAGTACAAAACCACAAAAAGTCCTGGGTTCGACCCCAGTTTCGGACTAATTCATAAAAACATTTCGCATTTCTTCTGATGTGCATTTGTGTGGCTTCGTGTCAGTTGTTATCGGAAGGTTTCAGTGGCAAAGGCATAGTCACTGGTCACTGAACAAAACCGGCTTCAGCTGATAGCAATCCACAATCACATCAGAACGCCCTCCTTCGTCGGTATTGTGTAGCACCGGCGAAGTAGAATAATAATAAAAAATAAATTGATACTAAACCGAAGCTTCAGCACTGCTGAAAGAAAAAGAACGTGCGAAAGCAGATAAAAAAAAAAAAGATAAAAACAAATAAATAAACAACAGACGATTTCCCTTACAAATACCCGTTTTTTCCAAATCAAAATGAAACCTCTTATTGTATATGTATGTACATATATAGATTGTATATAGTTTTAAATTTTCACGATTTCCTTCAGTCTTACAGTGATTTTGAATAAATGTTTGAACTTGTTTCCATTTTTTTAATTTAGTTAATTATTAGTAAACTAAAATGATAACTACTGTTTAACTAATACTTCGCATTCACAGTGTATTGTTTAACTAGCATTCTCAGTATAACCAAAGAATGGTAATTTTAACAATCTTTTAATTTTCAATATTGGTAGCACTGTTATAGCATATGGTTTTTGTTTACATTTGTTGTAATATTTCTTAAAAATGGATAAAGCAAACGTGCGCTCATCGAACTTTACCGCGCAAGATATTGAATTGCTGCTGAAATAGGAAATATTATCGAAAATAAAAAACTGATAGTATTATATATATATATATATATATATTATGGTAGATGATATCAAAACAGAAATACTAATAATAACTTACTAATCAGCTGATGTCTAACTATTTGTTAACCAATGACATTTGGCGGTTTAATTAATAGTAAACAAAAAACTGTGAATCAAATATTATTGGTTAAAATATTGCTATTAGCTAACTAATGACTGTGAATTTGGGCATAAGTGCTTTTAAATTTTGACTTGAAATGTGGCTCTGTTATGAAACAACAGAGGTCTTTTTGATTGGAGTTACAAATGCAATTGAATTAAGTTACTTTTTTCTTATTCAGGTTAGCTAACTAATGACTGAATTTGGGCATAAGAGTCAGTTTTTGGGTTTTGTGTAGTGTGTTTAGTTGTTTGACATATTTCAACCGTATGAGCTAATAAGATCTTTATTTCCTTAATAAATTTCGTTTATCTGTCTTTCATTTATTTAATTTTTCACTATAAAATTGAATGTTACTTTTCGAAAAACCATTAAACGTTTTGTAATTTGATCTATTAAATAGATTGCAAAACATACACGTCGTTTCTATATTGTGTTATATACATACATATGTATGTATGTATATTGAATAGAACTTGCCATAAGAGTGTAAAAAAAAACCACACACACAGTTGCATATACATTCGTACATATTATACAAATTACTTGCAGTGAAACATGCCTTTAACGAATATGAAAAAACATTCTGTTGATGCGCTAAATCCTTGAAATACTTCTTGTTTTAATGAATTCTCAACAACCAAACAATAATTTTTAATTGTTATGCAATGTTAAACTTATTCTTTTTTACATTTATAATAAGAATAAATTACGGGTGTCCCAACAAGAAAGCAAGATTTAAATTTTAAATAAAACACAGATATTTAAAAAAAAAATCGTGAAACTTTATTATATCGTAAAGTAGACAGAATGAGGTTATGTATGGAACAACATATCGGGCAGATGGCCGCCGCGGCTTTGCTGGCACACACGCGATCTTTTAATGAAATTTTCAATGACCGTTTTGCATAAATGCTGCGGTATTTCATTAATGCAGCGTCCAATTTCCTCTTTTAAGGCTTGATTCGTCGTCGGCTTATTCGCGTAAACCATTGACTTCAAAAAACCCCAAAGAAAAAAGTCTAATGGTGTTAAATCGCACGATCTAGGCGGCCAATTCTGGTCTCCAAAACGCGAAATAATACGACCGGGAAATGACTGATGCAGCAATTGAATTGTTTCTCAGGCTGTATGACATGTGGCGCCGTCTTGTTGAAACCACATGCCCTCCACATTCATTTCTTAAATTCTAGGCACGAAAAAACTGGTTATGATTTCACGATACCGAACACCATTGACTGTTTGCGCTTGACCTGCCTCATTTTCATAAAAAAAAGGTCCAATGATTCCTCCAGCCCAAAATCCACACCACACAGTGACACGTTGAGGATGCATTTGCTTCTCGTGAATTACTTGAGGATTTTCCTCACCCCAAATGCGACAATTCTGCCTATTGACGAAGCCATCAAGATGGAAATGGGCCTCGCCACTGAAGATGATTTTATCGGCAAAATCAGCATTTTCATGTTGTCTCTCCAATACCCAATTAACGAACTCCCTTCGCTGTCCATGGTCAGCTGGCTTCAGTTCCTGAGTCAATTGAACTTTGTATGCATGGAGATGCAAATCTTTAGTCAAAATTCGCTGCATAGTGGTTTTGGAGACACCAATTTGCTGAGCTCGGTGTCGAATTGAGGTGGATGGAGTTTGAGCGACATCATCACGTACAACTGCGACATTTTCGGTCGATCGACCTGGTCGAAGGCGCGTTGTTGTCTTTACATCATTAACAGACCCAGTTTCGGCAAATTTATCCATTAATCTCTTTAGAGTTGACTCTTTTGGAGCATTATTGTGACCCCAAATTGATCGCAATTTGCGAACTGAAGCCGCAAAACTTTCACCATTTTGGTAAAACAATTTCACAATGAGAATGCGTTGTTCATTCGTGTAGCGCTCCATTTTTACTAACCTCGTACCTTCTACTACCAAACAATAACAATTGTTCACATATCAAAGTATGACACTTCGAATGGCGCCAAATTTAAATCTGGCGTTCTTGGTGGGACACCCTTTATATCAATATACGAGGTTTGTTGAAAAGAAAAGGTGAATTTTGTTTTCTTCGATTACAATGGCGTGGTGCATCATGGGTTCTTGCCAACAGGTCGTACGGTTAAAAAGGAATACTACAAGGAAGTTATGCAACGTTTGCGTGAAGCAATACGGCTCAAACGATCGGAATTGTGGAAAAAAAATCATGGATTCTGCACCATGATAATGCACCAAAATCAAAATCGAAGAACGAGCTGACGGCCATACCGAAAATCGGATTTTAGAAGTGCTTCGAGGATTGGAAGAAGCGGTGGCATAAGTACATAATGGATATCGATGAATAAATAGATACTTTTAAACAAAATTTTAAAATTCACTTTTTATTTTGAACTAATCTCATATATATAGGGTGGCACAAAAGGAGCTATATGGTTTAAATGGTTTATAACTTTTTCATTTATGCGATTATTATATTGTTTTTTTTTTTTTTAAATACAGTATATTATTGGGGAATTTTTTGCAATTAGCTTTGAAAAATTATATCCTGTAAGTGATGTCCATTTTCTGCTTCGCACATACGTGCTGTTTTTAGCATATTTTCCATAACTTTTCGCAAAATTTCGGGTGTAATAGCCATGATTTCATTTCGAATGTTTCATAATTAATTCACCAAGCCTTCTTCACAAAATGCTGAAAAAAAACAAAGAAAATATAATAATAAAAAAGTTATAAAGAATTCAAACCATATAGCTCCTTTTGTGCCACCCTGTATATATATACTTGTTATATGGTGATATCCCTTGCTGCTTATACCAACTCTTCAGGTGAAGGCCTAATACGATATTTTTGAGAAAACTAAAAAATTCCATATGTTAAACAAAAAACTCTCGAAATATATTTGAGATTTACCAAAATTCAAACAAAAAAAACTAAGTAGCCTTTGCAAAAATTATTTTATACAGAAAAGATTTTTTTATTCGATCTACATCTATTAATTTTTTCATATGGACTAGCTTAGCCATACAACAAGTATGCATTTACATATGTATATATAAATAATTGTAATGTAATATTTATTTCGAACTTATTTTTGGTTATTAGTATATTTTTGGTTTATTATATTTGTGTAGTTTTATACATATCATCACTTGGCTATGTTCATTATCCTTTGTCGTTATAGTTGTATTTGAATTTATAAATTTCAATAGATGACAAAAAATCAAAAACATCCTTAAATTTTAAAATGCAAACCAAGAAAAAATTTGACTTGCGATGAAAAATTAAAATATAGAAAAGAAAATGCACATGAGATAAACCCAATACGTGACATGGGTTAATTAAACGGAAATTAGTGATGGGAAATTTTAACTTTACAAATTAAGTTGGTTGTTATGTTAGAATAAAAACTCACGTATTCAATTTCGTCAAAGAATTAGTGTATGAAGTGAAGCCCAGATTTGCGTCGTTAATGGGGACCTGAGAAATGCGACGCAATCCGAACCAACGCAAATTGTATCACCTTTTTCTATATAAGTGCACTGCCTTTATTGATTGGGTTCTAAAATTTGAAATGCTTACCAAAAAAAATTCTATTCTTGATAAGAACAATTTAATTGGATCTAATTTCATTCAGCAAGTGGATTTAATTATTAGAAAGAAATAAGAAAAAATATATGCTCTCATTTTTATATCTTAAGTTGTTTCTTGACCCAATCAAAGCACTAAGTAAATTCTTAACTCCTAAAACGCAACTGCGTTTAGAATAATTCACTGTATTGATATTCCCATTTTTACATGTAAATTGGCAAATTCTGCATTTGTAAATTAATTCATTTAATTTGGGTGCCTCCGTAGTCTAGTGCATGAGCATTAGTCTTATCAATATGAAGTTGCTGGTTCGATTCCCGCTTAGACCCTGGGTGTTTCTACAGACAAGCTGTAAGAGCTTCGTACAGTTTGTATTGTCTTCAAAAAAAAAAAAAAATTATGACTTCAGATAAAAAATTCCAACGTATGTAGGTACATATCTAGCGACGCAAATCGGAATCAAAACGAGGCAAAGCGAATTGGCCAATATTTTAAAAAGCGACGCAATCGGGGCTCAAGTATATAGTTTCAAATTTACTTACAACCGTAGTTTAGGCCAGTGGTGAAATGTATAAAATATACAAAGAGCATATACTGATGGAAGTTGGACGTTGAGTTTTTCCCCTGCTCTCTTGGAATGCTGTCTCATGTCTAATCATGTCTTCCTGACTAAAAGTTTTAAGTTTTTTTAATAAAAATTATAAATTATATAGAATAAATGCTCTATGAAATGATCTATGAATAACAAAAAATAAATATATAAAGCTAACAATTAACATCTACTGATAACCACACAAAGGTCAAACATGAAGAACGCAGAAATAAAGGTGCAGCAGCAGTCGAAAACAGCATGTTGTTCCGTTCTGCTAGTGTTTGTCAATGTGACTCTGATTTAGCTTCTTCCTTAGCAATTACCACATGTAAATTTTTCTGCCTGTATGTTTTCCATCATTAGCCCATTTAATTAATTAAATATGAAAAATGTTCGACAATGCACATTTTGGCGTATAAACGATGTGTTATATTTTAGTTTGAAAATAACTTAATCACGAACAATAAATAGCATTTAGCGTGAAAGAAAAATTATACAAATTCTGCATTGCAAAAAAAAATTGTTCCGTAAACAAGCAATTGCAGTGCAGTTGCACTAAAATACGATATAATACATAATTTTTATTTTTTTTATCTCGGACCAGCAGTCAGGAGATGACCCCTACATATGCGCCGCATTGTGCTGGAACTAGAGAAAAGAGATAGTTATAGAAATGACAGCAGGTGAAGCTTCACTCTCTTATAACTCTGCTTTTGCATGTTTTTTTGTTTGGTAGCAGTGTTGAAGCGCCTCTGATGTCAAGGAGACGTATTGAAAATTTAAAGCTTCGTTTTTAGTAGCCATTGTTAGTAATTATTTTACTTCGCCGCTGCTACACAATAACGACAAATGAGGGCGTTCTGATGTACCTGTGTATTTGTTAGTGTTCAGTGACCAGTGAAACCTTTCGACAACAAAAAACACAAAGACACACTAATGCGTATCAGAAAAAATGCGCGAAGTTTTTATGATTTAGTCTGAAACTGGGGTCAAAATATCAGGCAATATAAAAAAGTAGATTAGATTTCGTGAGTACTTGCAGCGTCCGTATGAACGAAGCGAGGGTTGCACCAAAGAGTTGGTTTCCTTTGCACATGCCGAATTGTCGACTGATATTTTGCAACATGCGTTTATCAAGTCATCACTATATTGCAATTATATACATATGTATGTATATAACAGTTATAATTGAGATTAATTTTTGTGATTAATGCTGGGAACACAATTGGGAGAACGACGAATTTCGTCTAGCACAACGAATTTGCTCGGTGAAACTTCGTTGCGACAATTTACAGTTGTCATAATCAGCAAAGTTATTTGCTTTCTGCGTTTTACCATATAAAATAAAAATTACTTGAAAAAATCAAACATTAAAAAAAAAAAAAAAGAAAACCATTTTTCCTGAAGAAGCTACACAAAGGAGTAGCGAAACAACAAAAAACAATTAAAAAGCAAATTTGTGGTAAATTATTTTGTATATTCCACTTAAATAATGTATATTAAAAATTAAACAATTAAAATAAAAATTAATTTTATTTAAAAACTTAAAAGAAAAACGGTAACGGTCGTTCATCGTTCGTCGCCGTATAACATAGAAATAAATCTATTGCAGGGTTCATCACGCATGACGAATTTCGTTCGAAGCCGGTGTTGTGTTAGTTTTCATATGCACAAATGTGTTTCATTTCTGATGACGAAAGTTCGCATTGAATAATTCGTCGTTCGTCGTAATTGTGTTCCCAGCATACTGCCGAAATTAATTTTACCAAGATTCTACTGTTAGTTGTAACTTAAATTCAACTGCTCTTTATAAGTAACTTGTTGTTATTATTCAATATAATAAACGCCAATAGCAACAGTTAATCAATTTCTATATTCCATAACGTAATAAATATACAACATATGTTCTTCGAAAAAGTCGTACAAGTTCTAATATTATTTATCAAAATGTCATCAGCATAACAATTATCGTCATCTTTATGCTTATTTGTTATTAGGCCAGATATCATCATTATCAGTTATTCGTATGCCATGTAGACAATTGAAGTACCCTTTCGATAAGTTTAATTAACAAGTAAGGAAAATACGACCAATAAAAACAGACAAACGTTATAAATCAATCTGATTAGAACATTTCGGGGGTTCTTTTGAAACAATTGAAAATGTGAACAATATTCATATCGCTGAGACATGCACGCTGCATTTAATGACACATAATTTGCTTCTTTTTAAATCCTCGTACATATTCAGAATATATGACTTACATATATCAATCTCATTCAAATAATCGGCGTAAAAGATTTGCCCATAAAACTTTGTCTTGAAACGCGTGACTTGTTTGACTCTATAGCCAGTAGATCGTGGGTTCAAACCCCTGTCCATACCTCCTTGTTAGTCGCTATTTGATCAATTGGCGAAATTAAGCGGCTTTCCTTTAATTTTAAAATGAATACGTCAACATGACATCAGAGACGCAGCAGCTCTGCTTTACAAATTAACAACACGTGCAAATGCAGAGTTGTGAAATCATTAAGCATTATTACTTTCACTGGACCACCTGCGTTTTGTGCAGTCCCGTGCAATGCATTGCGTACGTAGAGGACATCCGCTGATCAGTAGTTCAAGAGAAAAAATTTCGTCCAAATTCTCTTATTTTCATTTGGCCAGTACAAAGTCACCAAAAGACGTGTTCGACTTACAAACTGGCACACCGATCAATTGGTCGTGCTCCCCCTAATTTAGTGCAAGGCACATACATATGGAGCAGATAACCATCAGGATTGCGCTGACTAGATGGTCCAATGAGCTCACTTGCGCCACGATATAATGCCAGCTAATCAGCTAATTCTGTATAATCAGCTCCACAGCACAGTGGCAGGAGAAACTTCCGCATAACGACTTTTGGAGAAGTTTTCAGGTTGAGCATTTTCTATGCCACTTTATGCTCGCGCCGTTAAAAGACCGTCATGTGCTTTTCATTTATTTAGCACTTCCAGGCTAAATTGGTCACGGTAGAATCCCAGTTGGTCATGGTTACAAACAAATCGGTGCCGTATTACAGTGCCGGTATTAACGGGTCGTTGTCATATACAAATGTAGGTTCGGTCGAATTAGTCGGAATGAGGATGAGGAGCGAACAGTTGAACATTTACTGCAAGAGAAACCTTCATTCATATTCCTTCTTCAATCCGTCTGGGATCTGGAAGCATCCAAATAAGCTGATTCTTATTTAATTGGCGGCGTGTAAATCGAATCTACTGTAACCGAATATCCAATCCACAGGCACATCAGAATAAATTACCAAATCAATTAATTGAATAAATAAATAATTAAATTATTTGGCAAAATTATCACACGTCCCCACTCGCCACGTGCTATTTTAAGTGCACAGTAGCAAATATTTCCAATATTAAATTTCTAGTTTTATATACAATATTAGTATATGCTTGTGTATAAGTATGTGTAAACAAAATAACTGCACTAAATATTTCATTGCTTTATATTGCGTCATAATGATGTTTCCCATTTCGTGAATAATATTTGCTGGAATTTTCCCTTAATTAGTGGCCGTAGTCATCTGTTTCTTTTTGTGTTGGGCACCCTTTCATGCCCAGCGTCTTATAGCGGTTTATGGTAGCAGTGCTATAATGGCTGGCAGTGAAGAAAGTAACTCCGTTAATGGCGACACAGATGATCTTGCTATATCAACTGAAACACTATTTGCTGCTAATGCTATTTCAGCAACTGCATCTACGATTCCTAATGAAGTTGATGCCAGCCGGCATAGTTCCAAGGATACTGAACAAGTTCATCATGAGATTATTTATACAGTAATGACGTACGTTTCTGGTGTTCTGTACTATTTATCCACCTGCATTAATCCACTGCTGTACAATCTTTTGAGCAATAAATATCGTCAGGCTTTTAAGGTGAAAGTGTTTTTTTAAATTTAAATTTGTGTTATAAAAGAAAATTATTAATTTCATTTAATATGTAAATATTTTGCCTTTCTAGTCGATATTATTTAGTAGAAAGTCTTCACATATGCACCGATCTCAAAACTCTCAACGCTGCATTAGTCGACAGACCGCCATGAATTTGCCATCCATTCATCGGAATTTAAGTGAATCGCAACTGCAATCAAAGGTCTCTCTATTACGGGTATTTATTTGTATCCTTTCTCTTGCTCACTATATTAAAATAATTTGAAATCCTTCTTTTTTTTCTTCCCTCGCTGATTGCAGACGATCTCCAAGGAGAGGAAACTTACTCCATAAAAAAATTAAATGTTGTTATTATTATTAAATTATTATTGTTTACATATTTATATGCAATATTTTTATATTTTATATATATACTCGTACATACATATGTAAATGTGTTAAATTTTATAACCACAATGCACAGTAGAACTGGCAGGCAATAAAATATGTCGCTGAATCGTTCAACAGTTGCTTGCCAAATTGTTAGTTTGTTAAGCTATGTACACACGATTGTCAGATTTTACAATAGTGTAGGATATGCAATATGTCAAAAACAAAAATTGTCTGTTCACACGGTTGTCAGATTATTGTATGGCAAAAGTTCCCAGATGCGGTGTTTAACATTTTATCTATGTAAGTCTGCTTTTACAATTGAACAATTGGAAGTCAAATATTTTATCAATTCACTTTTGTTCTTGCCCCAAACCTTTTACATTATGGACATTAATTAGCCAGTCATAAATTTTTTAATTCTTCAGTCACATGTATGTATGTTATGTATGTTTTTGTGTATGTACATATACATATACAGAAATAGTAGTAAATCGACAATGAAGTGAGACAAATAATATGAAGCAACAACATGAAAATTGGGAAAAGTAGAAAAGAGAAAAAAAAATTATCCGGTACAGAGACTCATGTATTACACACTTTACCTGTTCAACTCCTCGCCTACAAACGTCCTCTGTCTGCCTTTCAATTACCTTAATGTAAAAGGCCTCTAAATATTTATGGGCAGCGTTGACGATAGAATGCCAATGGTGTTATTGGACGGTGCACTAAATTAAGCACATCTGACAATTACAAATGAATGTCAAATGATTGGATTACGTGTCAATGGAAATGAAAGGTGTTCTGACGATTGTCAGAATTGTGACAATATTATTGTCATACAATTAACGGACAATAGATTTTGTGACAATGTTGCCACACAAAAATTGGGAGTTCACACGCTTGTTCAACATTTTTCTCTCAATATTGTACTATATGACAATCGTGTGTACATACCTTTAGTCTTCAATCTCTATAGATCTGTTATTGTTCGTTTAAGAATACAACAATCAGCTGTATGTCTATGATAACTTTTGTACTCTTTTTAAACAGAAAATAAGAAATTATTATGAATATGACTGTAAGAATCATTCACTTTTTCTAAACAAAATGACTATTGTAAATATTTAACTCATTTTTAATGTATACGTGGGTTTTTGTATATGAATGGACCGATAGCATTTGCTGCCACTGCTCTTTGACATTTATGTTTTAGTCTTACAATTAATTCTATGTATTAAAAAAATTAATAATATTAATATATGAACTTTCTTTAAAAATATAATTTAGCAGACTTGTATTTTTCATCTCACAGAGTAGTGTTCGGAATTTGTATAGAGGATATAGAAATCCAATATTCATAAGAATTTTGAACGTTTTTAAATTAAAACGAAAAAGTGGCCTAAAGCCGTTTAGACACCGCCGATATATTTTTGTTCGTCTTGCTTCTCTGCTGGCCAGTTGCACAAAAAAAAATTTCACTAAATAAAAGAGTTCATTCTTACAAAATATGAAGTTAAAGTTGATGTTTTGAAGTCATTAAACTAATAATACGAGTATTTGCACTAAATCGACACTGATGTTAAATTATCGCATTAAATTAACAACTTTTTCATATAAAAATTTTTCCGCTCCAATAAATTGAAACTTGAAATATAAAAATATATTTCAAAGAATTATAATTTCCTATTATTCCTGATGATGTTAACAAGCTGTTAACGAAATATCGAATAATAAAAAACAAAATAAAATAAAAAAAGACCTCAGGCTTAATAAATATATGTATATCAAAAAATATTTTTTAAATGCATAAAATTATATGTGTTTAATTTAAATGAAGAAGAATGCCATATTTAAAAAAACAATTACAAGTTCAGCATCTCTGAGTCTCCTTTAAGAATATGGATTTATTAAATTGTAATGATATTTAAAAAAGACGAGAATTGATTTGTCTTAATTCATTTTAGGTCCATAACACAAACAAAGCAAGGTAAGAGGAAATTTTTCTTGGTATTTTTCAATTTCTAAGATACTTTCCTACATATCGCTACCTCAATATAGAAAAGCCCTAAGTCATATTTATCCTCATATCGATTTTTTTTGCATATTTCGGCATATAATACTCTAACAAAGCTTTTATGAGAAATTTTATAAAATTTAATAAAAAAAAAAAAAAGTATATGTGATTATATCACTATAATGAAAATTAAAAGCTGATGCAGTGAACTACACTTTCTAAAATCCGCAGTCTCAATTTATAGAGAAAACACTTCAAAATAATGCTGGTTTGTCATGAATAAACAAAAATTATAGAAATAATTTGCGATATTTTGGAGTATAAAATTTAACTGCCTGCCCCTCTAAATGCGAGTGATAATTGATTTATGCTGTGTTGGCTCGAAGTGTAATACTTGTTTGCCAAGTGTCATATCATTTATTTACAAGTTTAGGTGAATAATATACTGAACCGCAATTTTGCGACGATCTGTAATCATGCAAATAGTGTTGATTTCAAAGTCCGTAAGATGCAAAGCTGTTTCCTTACGGATAAACGCATTGATTGATAGTTTACCGCATACGGGAGAGGGCGAATAGGCTCATAAGTGATAGTAGAATAGTCAACTCCATTGACCCCCACTATGGCCCCTGAAAAGGACAAAGGAAATGAACATTCGTAAACTGACGAATGGGGTGCCTACCGTCAAAAATTAATTATGTGACTCTCATAGACCTAAAACAACTCTGCCGGCGAGTCTTTCTGATTTAACATAGTCACTGGTCACTCAACAATACCGGCTTCAGCTCTTTATATAAAAATATATACATTTTTTGTTTTATCTTGGACCAGCACTGAGGAGATGAGCCCTACAAATGCGGTGCATTGTGCTGGAACTGCTGTTTTTACAGCAGTGTTGTAGCGTCTCTGATGTCAAGGAGACGTATTAAATATTGAAGCTTCGTTTTTAGTAGCCATTTTTTTTTAGTAATTATTTTACTTCGCTGCTGCTACAGAATAGCGATGAAGGAGGACGCTCTGATGTGACTGTGGATTGGTATTAGCTCAAGTTGGTACTGTTCAGTGACCAGTGACTATGCCTTCGCCACTGAAACCTGCCGACAACAACTGACGCAAAAATGCGAGGTGTTTTTTTTTTCATTATTTAGTCTGTAACTGGGCTCGAACAGAGGGCTTTTTGCTTTTTTAGTCAACGTGCAGACTACCAGCGCCATCGCCACCCTCATTTTTTTTATTTGAATTTGCATTTCAGTTAACGATATAAAGAAATTTGTCCAATTAAAAAACAAAGCCGACAAGTTATGAGCTCGTAAAATAGAACAATAACTGCACAAAAAGAAAACATCTTTTACTTTTCAAACCTTAAGATGTCCATGATTATGAGTTATTTTTAACAGAAAATGAAAAATGAATTTTGTGACTAAAATCTTTATCTCAAAATACAATAAATGAACGTGTTGCAATTCCAAGCACTTGCAACAAACAATAAATAATATTGTCCAAGTACTCCATTTGTGAAATTGAAATTTGTTTATGCAAATCCTCAAGATTTATTCTCAACTCATTTCCACTCGTTTGGTTCTTAATTTATTATTTTTATTTAGATTTCAAAAACTTATACGCCAGCCAGAATGTTATAACTGAAACCATTACTTTTCCATTTAGATTCTATTTTTTTATATATATTTTTTTTGTTGGTGCAGCGGTATGAAGAGAACTCAACATTATGCATTGTGGATATAATGTTGAAATAGTTTTGTGTCATTTGTTTAAATTTACCTTTTTTCATATGATTATTTGTTGTCCTTTTCATCATATTTTCGCATACGTTTCGAAAAAAAGGTGGAGAATAAATATACTTGTAAAACAATTTGCAAATTGCATTAACGACACGTTTGCCTTGCATATCACACGTTCCTACACACACTCACACACACACACACACACACACACACACACAATCCAACGTGCTCAGTATTCAAAAATATTTATATACTAAAATCCTTCTAATTACATACATGCACATTATGTGCTGCTTCAAAAATTCGCGCATATAAATGAAATCTAATTGCAGACTTTGCAAAGAATGAATACATTTCAGAAATGATTTTTTCCTTCGAATTGGTCTACACGAAACAAAACAAAAAGATTGGTTCGGTTAGTATTTGTAGAATTCACAAGCTCGTGTATCGGTTGTATCGTCTATCGGTGCCCCAAAAGGAGCGTGCCAAAATTGTTGAACTTTATTTCAAAAGAAAATAATGATTTTATTCATAATTTATTTATGAGCGACAAAGCCCATTTCCAATTGAATGAGTTCGTTAATAGGAAAAAAAGGGCTACGGAAAATTCAAGAGTAGTTCAACAGCGAGAATTAGCTGCACTTAAGTGTAACGCTTGGTGCGGTGTTTCGAAGGAAAGGATAATTGGCTCATATTATTTTGAAAATTAACACGATGTCGCCGTTTCCATTACTGGTGTTAGATATCGGGCAATGTTGGATAACATTTTCAAGGCGAGGCGCGGAAAACCATTGGAAAGTATGGTTCCAATAGGATGTAGCCACAGCTCACAATGCGAGGGACACAATGGCTCTTTGAACTCAAACGCCCTCGGTCATTTTGGGCCATCCTGTATATAAAACGGAATGTGTGTTTCTTTGATATTCCTGAAATTTTCACAACATTTAACTGGGACTCTTGAATTATAGGTTACTTTTTTTAACCACTCCCACGTTGTTAAATTATGAGTTTTTAAGTGATTTTATAATATAATTTTCTAAACTATTTTTGCATATGGAAATGGCCCACTAAATGTTTTTGTTGGCGCAAAAGTGTTCCTTTTTATTTTTTGGGAAGAAAAATACTTTTATTGATAACACAATAATATACACTTTTTTTTTTAATATATTTTTCAAAAATTGTATAAAACAATGTGAATGCCAATTATTCAGAAAAAGAATATTAAATCAAACATATTTTTTAATACTTATTTTTAACTTTATTTATTTTAATAACAATTTATATATTATATTTTATGCTCAAAGGTTTGTTTTTATTTTTATTTGTTCCACTTCGATATTTCATTAACCATCGGTTAACATCTTTAGGACATTTTTGTTATTTTTTTATAAAATTTTTTCTTTTCAAAATTATTTTCAAAAAGACAAAAATCTCATTATTCCTTTTATTATTTAAAAATATAATATATATTTATTTTAAATATAATATTATTTTAAAATATAATATATAAATTGTAATTGTTTTTAAATCAAACATATTTGCATTGCGTTTGCAATGCATGTAACTGACCTAAGGACACTGAGAGTGATAAGGACAAGTGGATACTAATCCACAAGTAACATTAGAGCGCCCTCTTTCGTCGCTTTTGTGTGGCATCATCGACGTAGTTAAATAACTAATAAAATGGTTACTCAATGCCATGATACCTTGATATCAGAGAGACTGCAGCATTGCTGGTCTCAAATGGTGACAAATGGTCAAAAGCAGAGTTGTAAAAATAATGAAGCTTTCTTCTATCAATCCGTGCGTCAACTACCATCACTATCACCACCAATTTCCTATAGGCGTTAACACATAGTAGAAGGCAATCATGGCCTGCGTGTTACTTCTCTTAAAATATATATATATGGGTATTTCCATGAAATGGTCCACCGTGACTTCAAAAATCAAAACGTTCGCATAATTTTTTTAAGCACAGTTGGATTTAATTAAGTTGGATTAATTTTGTAGTATATTTTTATTTTTCATTTTTGAATAAAAGTTTAATTTTTTTGTTAAAAACTACTGAAAATATATGTAAAATTACTAAAATATGTATGAAGGTAAAAAGTGTCGCGTGCGTAATGTAACGTGCGTAATCAACAATTTATTTTTTTCTTAGCCAACACATGCATAGTTGTTTTTGAATAAAACATGATTATAAAGGTCCATTATTAACCTTTATAAAAACATTTTTTCCGAAATAAAAATCTCGAACAAATCGCTTACTTTCGCATTTTTTCTTACGGCTCTAAAAAGCACTTCCATTTTTTGTCACGTGCGTAAGTATACTTTGATTGCATGGAACTTGGCTACCCAGTGCTCAATTTTCCAATATATATACTTTTTGGAAGAACTCATCACATACAATGTAACGATTCTAAAATTCCATTCTAAAATTCCAATCCCTTTCTATTTTCACAATATTCAAAGACAATTAAACGTGTACAAATGTCGCATGCATAACCATGGAAACGCCCATATGAAAGTATTAAGGTGGGTCAGTTTCTTCGGATGAGAAAAAAACCCTGACATGCGTATAGTAAAATCGGAATCATAACAAAATTCTAAGAAAATTACGAGAAGAAAGCATGGGTCTAAAATCAAAACCTGGCTCCCACGAAGGGAGATCAAAATTCGCATTTGGGTAATTCCAAGTCAAATCAATCATGAATTTTCTAGGCTGCCTCCCATGTCCATAAAATTTGGTATTGTTGTTATTCTCGCTAAGAAACCTAAAAACTTGAAAATTTTTACAAATTGCAAATAATTGAAAATAACTAAAAAAAAAAAATAGCCAATGAAATAAGACTTAAAAGCAAAATAAAATGCAATGAATCCCATATGAAAGTCTTTTTTAAAATAAACCCAAATTTCGTCCAAATTTAATGAGAAAGTAAATTTTGCTTTGCATGGGAAATCTACTAAAAACCAACCAGATTGCGGTCTGGGGTAAATGTAGTATAAGTAAGAGAATTCTGAATTAATTTCTTTTTATTTTTCGTTTAGGTTTTTCTCAGTTTTTCTCGGTTTTTACGATTTATATAATTTTCTATCAGACCGCCTCAGCTTGAAATATAGTGAACTTTTTAAAGCTTAGATTTCTGAAACGAAGAAAAGGAAAAAACTGATGCTGTTAACAATTTGATATCAGTGAAATTTATTTAAATAATGTTTTTAATCAAAGTTTGGCTTCGTTGAATCAAAACGTACAAACATTTTGCAAAAATTTATTGTTAAGGTGGGACCATGCTCATGGAAAAATTAACGACTTTTCCAAGCAAAACCAAAAAAGAAACCCAACTGTGCATGTTTCTAATTCAAATTTCAGCCGAGGGTGGCGATGGTCGAAGTAGTCTGCACGTTGACTACAAAACGAAAAATTTTTCCTGGGTTCAACCCCAGTTTCAGATTCATAAAAACATCTTGCATTTTTCTGTTGTGCATTTGGGTGTCTTTGAGTCAGTTGTTGTCGGAAGGTTTCAGTGGCGAAGGCATAGTCACTCGTCACCAAACAGTAACGGCTTCAGCTGTATCTAATCCACAGGCATGTGTACGGGACATCTCCTGAGTGCTGGTCCAAGATAAAAAAAAAATATAGATCCAAACGTCTGATATTAATTTTGGACTAAAATGTAGCTCAGTGTACCCAGTGTGCAAAGGCGGCTGTAATGTTGTCTTTCAAAGCTGGAACTGTGATCTGTATACGAGAAGCTTCTTGTATCCCCACGAAAAATAGACTATTGGGGTAAAATTGCATGATTTCGGCGGCTAATGGACTGCTCTAAAACGTGAAATTAATTGCTCACCCAACGCGCCTATCAATATGCTCATAGTATCGCGTGCCTGTGGCATGTGACACCGTCTTGTTGAAATCACATGTCAAGCAAGTACAATTCCCCCATTTTGGGCTAAAAAGTCGGCAATTATACATTGACGAATTGGAATATCTCGATCTCCATTGACACTGGCCAATAGAGCAGCAATATTTTCCTCGGTACAAACTATTCGCATAAAAGTTGATGGATTAATATCCAGTAAAGTGAAACTGGTGTGAAATTTTATTACAACAGCTTGCATTGCTTGTTCGGCGGGTCGCTTAGAACGACCATAAAATGGTCTTACTTTACGAAACACATTTCTCATACAACATGAATTTCGATAATACAGTTCAATGCTTTGCAAGCGTTGTTCGTTTCTTAGGCTATTCAAGGTGAAGTCCAAACGTTACTGAGTATTTTTGGCATTGGCATGTGTCACTAATTTTTTTAATACACAGAAAAACCGAACAGCAAAGAAAATCACCCTGTACAATTTTCTAGTTATTTCAGTCAATTATCTTCACATTCATAGTAAAACTACGAGTATTAGCTTTCATGCTCATGATGTTTTTTTTTTTATTATTTTTTGGCCACTATCGGTTTTATATTTATTTACTGACATAACCAGACCGACCATCATTTTATTGGCCTGCAAATGGCCATCAGGTTTATGTCAATATGTTAATTAACTATTTGCGTGGGCACGTAAGTATGTTTGCAAAAAGCTAATAACGCATTTAATGATTCTAAGCTCCTGGGGCTTTTGTTGTATTTATAAATATACTCGTAACTGCATGTGCTATATTAGGTTTTAATAAATTTCTGGAAAATGTAAAGTATTTAAAAAAAAAATTAAAAAACATAATTTTCGTTAAAAGCATATCAATGAAATTATCTAAAAAAATAAAAAGTAAACACGCTACAGAGGAAAGCGTTGGTTGGGTCGACGCCAATATGAAATAAAGGAAGGATAAAGATTGGCAGCTCTTAAATTCCATTTAGAAAATGGTGAATGGTGTGCACCGTTACAAGTGCATCTAAATTCATTTGATTTCTCATTTCTTTGACGAATACATTTCGTTCCAAATGGAGTGCCGAAAATCGTATTTAATCTCGGTATGGCAATAGTGAATAGAAAATTAACCCATTTCTTCCCGCGTGATCCTGTACAATCTACAATTCGTTTCGATTACTTTTGAAATAGAAAACCAATTAAATGTGTGAATGTGGCTTTTTGCTGTAGTGTGCATTACGGGCGATAAAGCACCATGCTTTGCGTACAAATATTTGCCTTGAGTTTGTAAAGTCTTTGCGGTTTTTGGAAAAACAAAAATAACTCTACAAATTACCCAATATGAAATTCTATGAAATTACCCAATAATACGAGTAGTTATGGCCGCAACTTTTTGATAATGCAATGGTATTGAATGGAGATTGCACATTCCCTAAATGTGACAAAATTGCTTCTAAACGAAGCCTTTCGTAGGTTAAAAAAATAAAAAAATATATCAAAATCATTGTGAAGCATTGCAGCGCTGTTTGGTTGTATTACAAGCGCAGTGTCTTGTTTGCGAACAAAATTTTTTAACTCAATTGGAACTTATATGAAAACAGAAAGAAAATACACTACACTCGGAATATAGTGAACATTTTGTAATTCGAACTACTGGGTATAATGAACTCATTGTATTTTACATGAGTTACTCTAAATAGGGAACTACACTTCTTAACTTCTTTTTACATGGGATTATCGTTGCCGGAAGTTCTCGTTTTTAATACCGATTCATTGAATTCGAAGTAAAGGTATGTACACACGTTCTTTGTTTATACTCGTAGCAGTGCTGAAGATTCGGTTCAGTAGCCATATTTATTATTGTTTTACTTCGCCGGTGCTACAAAATACCGACGAAGGAGGGCGTTCTGATGCGATTGTGGATTGCTATCAGCTGAAGCCGGTATTGTTCAGTGACCAGTGACTATGCCTTCGCCACTGAAACCTTCCGACAACAACTGACACACTAATGCAACATCAGAAAAATGCGAGATGTTTATTTTTATTTTAAAATTTTAGTCTGCAACTGGGGTTGAACCCAGGTCTGTTTTTGGATTCGTAGTCAACGTGCAGACTACCATCCATCGTGCCATCGCCACCCTCACACTTCTGACAATCGTGAGAACAGCCTTCATTTCCATTGACACACAATTTACAGTCATTTGTTATTGTCGCATGTGCTTCATATAGTGCGCCGTACAATAACACCATTGAACACGACTGATCGAGCGGGTTAATTTTGTTCAATTGAACGAAAAAGAGCGATCACTGAAATGAACGAGTTGGCACAGCTCTATTCATCATTACTGCCATATTCTTCAATTATTCATGAGCATTTCTTTTTTTTTCAATCACTTGTTAGTAGTTGTTTAATTGTAACAATTTGCCCGTTCAATTATTTTATTTGAATATTTTAAGTTATCGCTCTCGGAATTGTCTGTAGGAGTTCAAATTTTATCAAAAATGTATGTGAAATTCTTGCCATTACAATTCAGAAGAAGATTACAGCCTTGTTTATGATCTGAGGTGAGAAGGGACAGTCTTTTATTTTTTTTTAATAGAAATTATTCTCCTTTTAACTTCTTGCTTTTTTCATTCAAATTAGCTGTCTTCCTTTTTCGGGACGTTTGGTCATCTTCAGAATATACAGCCAGACATACATAAAGATGATAATGATGGTGAAGAGGCTTTGTTTTTTCTGCTTGAGAATTTATTTGCCTCAACGATTCAAAACAACATCCATCCAGTTGTAAAAAAGCCACTGTTATTACCTCTTCGATTCGTAATAGTCTAATATACGAATTGATTGTATAAGTTGTTGGCATATACGTCTCTATGTACATACAGATGTATCTTTTTTATAAAAATACAATCACAAAACCCTTACGTTCGTATTCATAAAGAATAAGAACTTAATTGTCATATTTCCCATAGAAATCTATGATGCCAAATTGCAGTACCAAAAATCGTCGTTTTGTTTAAATACGAGTACAATCACGCCTAGGCTTGCCAGATCCGAGCAGCCTAAAAGCTGGAAACGTAAAATTTTCGCCTGGATTTTAGAAAAACAAAAAACTGAACCATTTTTAAAATGCACTTAAAATTACTAGTGTTGGACTTAAATTAGCAAAAAATGACAGTGATGATACTTTATAATTTGTAAATTATGTACAAAAAATGCTACTAATTGGAGTTAGGAAAAGATATAGTCTAAACATTTGCAAATATAGTTGTAATTTTATTGTGTTTAGAATGCAATTTCTCTGTACAAAATATTAATTTCATTATAAAAGAATATAAAATATGCATATGCAGAGACATAAAAAACTGGAAAATCCAGACGAATCCAGGCCATCTGGCAAGCCTAATCACGCCCAATATCAAATTACCTTTATTTTCTTTTTATGAATTTGCCGAAATCAATTATTTATCTAAAGCCACTTTACGCTTTTCTGCTCTACTGTCTCTATTTTTAAAGACTTTTTCTCTTTATTTGCTTCTCGTTTTGCAGATTTTTCGTTATCTATAGTGAAAGCGTGCGGATGTTTTTCTAGTACTTAAGTCTTTTCTCAGCCTCATCATATGAAACTGAAATATAAAGCTAAAATACATGTATGTATGTACATAAATAGATATAGAAAGAGTAAAAACCACAACTTACGAGCTCTTCTTTGAATTTTCACAGGATATTCAGGCCAAATTCAAAGGTAATGGCTGAACTTTTTTATAGACCATGTATTGCAATATACAACAACTTCCCAAATCGTATGGAGGTGGCATATACGAGTACTTACAGAGAACAAAATTTCTTTCTTCTTCAATCGTTAACAAAGAGCAAGTTATTATATCAATATCTTTATTGAATTCCTTGTTAACGAAAACAACCAAATAATAGTTGCATTTTATTCTAAACAACACAAAAAATCTAAAAGTTTATTAATTCTATTCTATGGGAGAAAATTTATAATTTATAAAATGCAAATATATGTATTTCTTAGCGTCGGATGACATTTTGCACACGCACGCGTTCACAAAAACTTACATGTATAAAAAGCGACGACTTTTCCTTCGCCATGAAGTACAGTGATATGCACACTTGATCGTTTTATTTATTTAAATTTTTGAAAATAATAATATACCGAACGATTTTCACACCTTGTTATAGTGACAGAAATATTTTATCGTCATTTGCCATTTTTAATTTGCACAGAATACAATAAAATTAAGTTAAATAATAAATGAGGGTGGCGATGGCACGATGCATGGTAGTCTGCACGTTGACTACGAATGCAAAAACAGACCTGGGTTCAACCCCAGTTTCAGACCAAAAATTTTAAAATAAAAATAAACATCTCGCATTTTTCTGATGTTGCATTAGTGTGTCTTTGTGTGTCAGTTGTTGTCGGAAGGTTTCAGTGGCGAAGGCATAGTCACTGGTCACTGAACAATACCGGCTTCAGCTGATAGCAATCCACAATCACATCAGAACGCCCTCCTTCGTCGGTATTGTGTACCACCGTCGAAGTAAAATAATAATAAAAATGGCTACTAAAGAAGCTTCAGCACTGCTACGAGTATAAACAAAGAACGTGCGAAAGCAGAGCTGCAAAAATAATTAATTAAGCTTCACCTCCTGTCGTTTCTCCTACTATCCCTTTCCTATAGTTCCAGCACAATGCTTCGCATGTGTAGGAGTCATCTCCTGAGTGCTGGTCCTAGATAAAAAAAAAAAAAAAAAAAAACAACTGACATATTTTTATTTTTTTTAAACAACACAAACTCTACGAAGCTCTTATAGCTTGTCTGTAGAAATACCCAAGGTCTAGGCGGGAATCGAACCCGTTAAAAACTACCTAAATAAAAAACGTAATATTATTCTCAGTGTATTTTAAGCGCAAACATTTTTTAAAAGCTTTCAAAGCTCTTTACCGCAAATTTTAAAATATGTGTGGTTGGACATAGTTGCTACATACATACAAATAAACTATTTAAACTCCTAAGGGTTAAATCGATAGTTCGACGTATTTGGTATTTTGTGTTGTACGTACCTGGCAGTACATACATACATATTTGCTTGGGTGCATAAACGTCCATGGATATATAATTTTGACCGTGCACAAACAGACACAGTTTCAAGATAGTGAAGCTTCAACTTCTGTCATTTCGCTAAATGTCCCTTTCCTCTAGTTCCAGCACTCTGCATCGGAGGTGTAGGGCATCTCCTGAGTGCTGGTCCAAGAGAAAAAAAAATCTTGCAAAAAATTATCCGTGTAAATAGAGGCTTGACTGTATTTAATAAAAGTAATGTATGCGCTTTTAGATTTGATGATTAAAACAACGAATAAATGAATGAAGGAGCATCATTGTAAATACTCACACGTACACGTCATGCATAACCGCAAACAAATATAGAAAATAAACACCTACACTACGGGTAAGGTGACCATTTTTCAAAAACTACCAATATTGCATGGCATAAGACTGTAAATGTGTGTATGGGTAGAAATACCCTGCAGGAAATGACAATAATGAGACTCATGTGATTTGCTATTGATTTAGTCATCAATACTAATGACTTGTTATAGCCCTGGCAATGTAATTTACTATACACATTTAACACGTCGCACTGGAGTCAATTCCAAATTTAGAAATTTTTCGTAGACGCAAAAACAGTTTTTTTTTTAATTTTTACAATAAAAATGAAGAACAATTATGCCAGTGTAATGAAATAGCAATAAGAAGTATACAACAGCAGTTGTTTTTAAAATTTTTTCCGTGATTATGGAAAAATTACAAGATTTTTGAATGATGGCCCCATTATGTGAAATTTGTTAATTTAGTTTCATAAATACTCGTCTAGCAATAAAATGAAATATGTATAACAGCACAATAAAATCACTTTTAACAACTGTTATACGAGTAACAGAAGCATAGGCACAATTTCAAAAATTTTCTTTTACTTGAAACAAAACTGATATGAATTGAGCTTACATTGGCATTGACCTTATATTTGTCTTTAGTTGACTCGAAAGAAGCTATTCTTATATCACAAGGAGGATACAACTATATATATTTTTTGGCGAAAGAAAATGAGAAAATGATGTGAGATTTTTACGGTAGGACCGCTGTATAGTAGTGTGTCACAAAAAAAAATTTGTTGGGTCTCAAGCATAACTTAAAAGCTTAAGGGGTCAAGTATTTTTGACATTTTTTTTTAGATTTTTCGGAAAAGGTTTAGAGGTCGCACAAGTCGAATTTTTTCTAAAAATCGGAGATGCCGGACGTTTTTTGTGTTTTTGTCATAAATTTGTCAAAAACCACTATTTTCTTGACCTTTGAGTTAACAATTTAGACAAAACATGTGATGGCCTTAATGCTGTGTGGAAAAGAAATATAAATTTTGTTAATAACTTTGCTCATTTAGGTACCTTTCATTATAATTATTCGTTTATAATTTTTACATAAATTTAAAAAATAACGTTCTATAAATTTTAAAATTTTTATGAAAATGAAAAAATCGAATGAAGCAGTTTGAAAGATCAATTAATTCTAAATAATTTGGACGAAATAATTTTTAAATTTGTTCTTAACGTTCCTGAGTTATATGACAAAATGACAAATGGGGGACGATTAGTTGACAATGTCATCAAATAGTCACCAAAACCAAATGACAAAAGTGTTGACTTGGAAAAAAGTTGGTCCCATGCTCTCTACAGGGTACTTATCGTGTAAAGCTTTAAGTTTAAATATAAGCTTGACAGCACTACACCATGCGCATATTTGAATTTATTTGACCGTTAGAATACAGTTTCACACTAGCAGTGTATGTGAGTGTGTGTTAAAGTGTATGATTGTTTATCTAATGCCTTTTTAGGTATGAACGACCTGTAACGTTTTTATGACATCTCTATATGGAATGCGTCAAAGTAACGACAATTGCAGCTGCAAAAAAAGTTTTTAAGCAAAAACAGCAAATTAAATTTTTGGTAGTGCTGGCAAAGTTTGAATAGTGGGTACTGACTATCGAGTATTTGCGCTCTGTCTTGGATATTCAATACTCAATTACACGATACTTTCAGAGTTATATTTTTTAAGCAAGTTAAATGGATAATTTAACAGCTAAAATACATAAAAACATAACTCGATCTAAAAAACAAATGTGTTTAAGCAACAAAATCAAACAAATTTCCGCAATAAAATTGCAAATGCAAATTAAGAAAAACACATTTAAAAAGAACAAGGAAAGCAGTACGTCCATGCATATGTATTTATGTATGTATTTTTGTATAAATTATTTACAACTTAATTTGTTGTTAACGTCGAATTAATTTTTTTTTTTGATTTTTACAATTGATAAGAAAAAATGGCATTTAAAACCAAGAGAAGCAGATCTTTTTTTTTTTTTTTTTTAATTTTCTATGCGAAATTACTTTAACATGCAGATGAAAACATGTGCGATGGCTGTAGTAGTCTGCACGTTGACTACAAAACCAAAAACACAGCTGGGTTCAACCCGAGTTTCAGACTAAAATCATAAAAAAACATATCGCAATTTGCTGATGTGCATTACTGTGTCTTTGTGTGTCAGTTGTTGTGGTCCACTGGTCACTGAACAATACCGGGTTCAGCTGATAGCAATCCACGATCATATCAGAACGCCCTCCTTCGTCGGTATTGTTTAGCACCGGCGAAGTAAAATAATAATAAAAAAATGGCTACTAAACCGAAGCTTTAACACTTCTATAAACAAAGAACGTGCAAAAAGCAGAGCTATAAAAAAATTAATGAAGCGTCACCTCCTGTCATTTCTCTAATTATCCCTTTACTATAGTTCCAGGTCATCTCCTGAGTGCTGGTCCCAGATAAAAAAATGGTTGGTTGGTCCAGGTGGAACCCCGCCACAGAGGTGGAGTCAATTAGCACAAAGTGGCGTTTTGATAACACAAAAACTCGCGTAACCCAAAGATAAAGGAAGACTGGAGTACTCAGCATCTACAACCAGGCGGTCACATCCTAAAAACGCATCAGCCGTTGGCGATCATATCTCCCGATGCCTCTGCCTGCTTCTGCAGAGGGCCGGGCATTCGCACAATAGATGGAAAATCGTATACTCACTACAGCGTCTGCATAGTGTATTTCAACCTATCCCAAGGTGTCCGGCCTGCTTCCCCATTAGCCATTGCCCAGTACAGACTGCCACAAAACGGGAACTATTATTCCTTGACATATGCATACGGTTGTCGATCCTCCGCCTGTTTTAGATCGAGTAGAATTGAATAGCCAAATGAAAATTATTGAGTGATGAAAAAGAGTAGAATTTGCCAGCACTAATGTTTGGCAAAAAAGAACAACAACCGTTTAACCAATTTCATTGCTTTTGCGTCATTGTCTTTTAACGCCTGTGTTTCATTCTTATCGTTTCCCGTATCTCGGCGTGTTATCTTGTCTTGTAAAAACTCTACCATGATGGTTATAATTCCTGCTTTTTCAATTTTTTTTTTATTCCCCACATCCAAATGCTTGTATGTGTGTGCAGATGTAAATATTTTTTATAATGAACTTTTGATGTGTGGTTTTCACATGCTCCCTTACGCATTTACTCACACTAGTAAAAGTTAACAAAGTTTTTGCATGCATGTGCGTGTGTGTGCTAATGCACTGGTATGTGTAGTGTTGATGATGTGTGTAGGTGATTTTTAGTCTTATAACATGGTGGCTCATGTCTTCTGGATTTTGTTTTCTTCTTTAGAAACATTTCATTTTTTTGTTATTCTAATGTTGTATAAAACCCCATGTAAACCATTTTTTAGTGGACAGTTTAATTTCTGCTTCAAACTCTAACGGAAATCGGCAGGAAATAAAAGTGAAAAAAAAAAATTGAAGACCGTGTTTGAATAAAATTTTACTGAATTTTTCATCTGCTACAAAAATAACTTGTTGAATATTTGTTTGGGTGTCTTTATTTTTCTAGAGAGAAGAAAAACAAGAGTTTGGGTGTATAAATTTGAAAAAAAGCTAAATTAGAAAAATGTCGTTTAAAATATTTTACTTGTTCCTGTGGATGCTTCTGATTTCATTTACCATCGTCAAAGGTAAATTATAATTGAATTAAAGTTGAAAACTGTTGCACCAACTTCATTTGTTTTTTACGATTTTACAAATGTTCAATGGAGGTTCAGAATTATTTTTTTTATTAAAAAAAAAAACTTTAATTTATTTTGGAGTTCTTGTTTTTGTTTAATTATTAATAATTTATTATTTTTAATATTTTTTTTCTATTTGTATAAATTTTTGCAAATATTTGCTGGTAAATTTTAATATACACATGTGAGATTTCTTAGCCTTTTCAAGAGATTGTTTAAAGTTATTTTATATTAATTAGTTACATTTAGCCTCAGAGAAATACACCAGCAAACTATTTATTAATAATACTGCTTAGCAAGGAAATTGTAGTTTATACTGAATTATCATGAATACTAATAGCATGGCGTATTTAATAGAAATGATGGCATTCACTATCGAAGAATATAATTTAATAGAATTGTGTTTTCATTTTCAAATCGAATCGTATTTGAACGAAATAAGCAGATCTTGCTAACATATTTCAGCAAAACACTGCGATGGTTTTCCTAATTAAAAATCAAAATGAGAGCCTAATCGATATGTAAAACTCGCCAAGCCGACGGTGCCTAATTGAAAAATGTTCTTCTTCAACAATGACAGTTTGTTCTGAAATGAAAATCACCAGTTCTGATAAGGCCCAATCTTCTCAAGTGCTGATGGCGAGTACTTAGTGTGTTGGTTGTGCGACCAGAGGTAGCCGGGTTCGATTCCCAGCCCGGTCTAGTTAAAAATAATAAATAAAATGGATCTGCTTAGCTTTAAAAATCATGCGTGAAAATTAACATTCGAGACGCCGCAACTTTGCTCACTTATTAATTAATTGAATTGAATTTAATCTACCTACCACTTTCACCTGCTGCCTATTCCCCAGACTATCCCACTCTCTGTCTAGTTCTAGTGCAATGTAGTGCATATGTAGTGGATTTTCCCTGAGCACTGGTCCAAGATAAAAGGAGTACCGTAATAGATATGCACTCTTGTTTTTATGTTTTACACCGAGCACGCTGTTCTTTTTTCTTTTCTTAGACTAGTGTTCAGGAAATGTATGCAATGCACTGGCCAAATCGAGGAAAAACGTTCTCGGAAGGGGTTGGATAGAATATAGTGTGATGGACATTTGATCTGCATTTTCCAACATCGCCGTGGACAGGGAAGACTTCTGCAGGGAGTTTATTCCACATACGAATAGTTCGGCTAGAGAACGACTTTTGTCTATAATATAAAAATGTACTAGTTTCGGGAACGAGTAAACGAGCACATCCCATGAAGTGGCGATTGCACATCGAGACACAAGCCCCTTTCTGACATTATACGAACATTTTCTGATGAATTTTCGTTCATCCTACCAGTTGGATCAAATTGTATGGATTAAGAATATCCAATATTTTGCAAAATTCTGTTTTCACAAATCCATTTGCGCATAACTGGCATTGACAATGTTGATTCCCACGATAATAAAATATATTGCGTCCAAATTCGTCTCTCAAGTCGGAGCTTTATGTCGTTCTTTTCGCTAAATAATTATGTATATTACTGATAGTCGACAAAAGATGGATCATTCATTGAAGAATATGGTACAACAGTACAATCTCGATAACTCAGATAATTGAAAACCATGTAATACCTGAAATACCGAAATGTACAATTTGCGAGATAAAAGAGAAAGTTCAAGATAACTTTTGCAAAAATAAAAGCTAACGTATTTTTACTTATAAGAAATTAACTTTTAAATAAAATTTAATATTGAAAAAACGACTACATGTAATTTATTTTTATAAACTGCTTCCGTTACTTGTTGTACAAGTAGTTGGACAGTTTTATCTGCCGAATCTTAGTTTAATTTTGCTCATGTCCACAATATCTCTGAGGCTTATAAGATTTAAAATAGTCACTAGCAGGACGGTCAGATATGGTGTTACGAATTTTTCTCTCTATACTAGGTGCACGCGGCTTCTACTAGTGGTAGTTAAC
This sequence comes from Dexiosoma caninum, assembly GCA_963924685.1. Lineage (NCBI taxonomy): Eukaryota > Metazoa > Arthropoda > Insecta > Diptera > Tachinidae > Dexiosoma > Dexiosoma caninum. Next base: position 106,271,174 of record OZ004725.1, on the reverse strand, counting down.
AACTCTTACGCTAATAAAGGGGCGTAATGGAAATAAAATTAAAAGAAACGCAAACAAAAACGCAAAAAAACCTCATTAAAATAGGAAACATTTATAACAGAGAGGTTGGTGTTTCCCCTGATTGCCATTTAATCTATTCATCTCCTGTAGAAATAATTAAACAAACTCCCCACCACTTTGTGAAGATCAGCCAGACTATCAGCAAAAAAATATAGAAACACAAGGAACAAATCTCTATTCAGGGAAAGTGTGAAAAAGCGAAAAAAAAATCTCTAAAAACTTATCCCTAACCAGGCTGAGAAGTTTCAATGGCTTAAATCGATAATTAATAACAAACAAAAAAAAAACTTTAGCAAACAAGAAATTGGATAACAAATCGAGTGACGAGACTGAAGTTCAAGAAACAATAAAAATAAAAAATAATCCAATAATATCTGTAACACAAATCAAGCAATCTACGAAATCTGTGATCACAGATAAACAAATCGACAAATATTATCAGCGAAACTTATTCAATGGAATTCTTCAGATTTTGGCTAATTACTAATTGAATAATGTAAATAAATAAACAAAAGAAATATACTTAATAGAAAGGAATATAAAAAATATATAATTAAAGGAGCACAATGCACAGAATGTTTAGGGGTCATCTCCTGAGTGCTGGTCCAAGGAAAAAAAAATTTAAATAAATAGAACACACGTAACTAGTTGATAAGCTTTACCTGAGTCGTCAGCATGTTCGTCAAAGTTTATCACTCAATAATAAAAATATAGTGACTCTAAGACTGCCGAATTACTTCACAATCGCCTTCAACTAAAACAGTTCAATAGCAATAACAAATTGATTATTTTCTTCTGCAATTCAATATAGTCTTCGCAGGGATTGTTCTTATCAAAGGCAGTCTGACAATTCTTATGATTAATCCTCCATTTAGGAGCTGTTATAACGTATCCTGTATTCACTATTACAGAGGGGGGGGGGGAAATTCAAACAGATTTGGTTATTCCCCCCATTTATTCTAACTGATAATACGGAGAGGACAGTCAGTATTACACCATCGACACAAAGGATCTCTGGGCTTTTACTCTGCATTACAGAGAAAACTTCAAGCTGAAACTACTTATAACAATGACTTGATCTTTTTGAGTCTCATAGTCAGTGTTTTAAACTTGCTCATTCAATCATTCGTTAATATCATCCGAATTATAAATCAGTTGTTAAGTTGACAACTAAATCAATTACGTCGAAGGTACTTCTTCATCTGAATCGCATTCTTTATCATGAAGAATTTGATTACAAAATTTTTTAAGAATATTTGCATCAATTCTATCCGTATCGAGGGTGGCGATGGTCGAAGTAGTCTGCACGTTGACTCCAAAACGAAAACTTTTCCTGTTTTCGACTCATAAAAACATCTCTCATATTTTCTGATGTGCATTTTTGTGACTTTGTGTCACTTGTTGTCGCAAGGTTTCAGTGGCGAAGGCATAGTCTGTGGTCATAGTCATAGGCACATCAGAACGACCTCCTTCGTGGGTATTGTGTAGCACCGGCGCATTAAAATAATTAATAAAAATGGCTACTAAAACCGAAACATCAAAAAATTAATACGTCTCCTTTGACATCAGAGACGCTGCAACACTGCTATGAAAACAAATAACGTGCAAAAAGCAAAGTTGTAAGATAGTGAAGCTTCGCCTTCTGTCGTTTCTGTAACTATATCTTTCCTCTAGTTCCAGCACAATGCACCGCATGTGTAGGGATCATCTCCTGAGTGCTGGTCCGATATAAAAAGAAAGCATTGCAAATCAAAGAGGTAACGCCTTTCAATGAATAAATTTCAAGAGCGTCCATTAGTGTTTCTGAACTTTATAAAATATTTTATAATGAAATTTAATCATCGGACGTAGAAACATACAAAAGAATTCGTTCATGCTTGTTGGACAGAAGTAAACACTTCCTTTCTTTTCACAAGTGACGGCATATACAGTCAATTCGCATTTTCGAATCAGCATTCGGGTGCTGATGGCGAGTAGTCAGCGTGTTGGCTCTGCAACCAGAAAGACACCGGTTCGACTCGCAGCCAAGTCAAAATCAGAAAAAAAACGTTACAGGAGCTGGAACAGGTTGAACAGTTTATCTTCCATTATCCTCAAATATTATTCATACTGGAGCTTCTGTAGATTTAACAATTTTTTCTTTACATTTAGCTGGAATTTCTTCTATTTTAGGGGCTGTAAATTTTATTACAACTGTTATTAATATGCGTTCTGTTGGTATTACTTTTCATCGAATACCTTTATTTGTTTGATCAGTAGCAATTACAGCTTTATTATTACTTTTATCATTACCAGTTTTAGCAGGGGCTATTACAATATTATTAACAGATCGACATTTTAATACTTCATTTTGTGATCCTGCAGGAGGAGGAGATCCCATTTTATACCAACATTTATTTTGATTTTTTGGTCATCCTGAAGTTTATATTTTAATTTTACCAGGATTTGGAATAATTTCACATATTATTAGTCGACAATCTGGAAAAAAGGAAACTTTTGGTGCTTTAGGAATAATTTATGCTATATTAGCAATTGGTTTATTAGGTTTTATTGTTTGACCACATCATATATTTACTGTTGCAATAGATGTTAATACTGGTGCATACTTTACATCAGCTACAATAATTATTGCAGTTCCTACAGGTATTAAAATTTTTAGTTGATTAGCTACATTATATGGAACTCAATTAAATTATTCTCCTACTATTTTATGATCATTAGGATTTGTATTTTTATTTACTGTTGGGGGATTAACTGGAGTTGTTTTAGCAAATTCATCAATTGATATTATTTTACATGATACTTATTATGTTGTTGCACAATTTCATTATGTTTTATCTATAGGAGCAGTTTTTGCTATTAAAGCTGGATTTGTTCATTGATATTCATTATTAACTGGTTTATCTATAAATAATGAATTTTTAAAAAATCAATTTATTATTATATTTATTGGAGTAAATTTAACTTTTTTCACTTTTACAGCACCCTTCTTCGTCGGTGTTTGAGCAATAAAACGTCGGCGAAGTTAAATAATAAATAAAATGGCTCCATTAGCTTACAAATAATGCGTAAAAAAACAGCAGAGACGCCACAACTTTGCTTTATAAGTAAGTAACACGCAACTGCAGAGTTGTGGAAGTATTAAGCTCTATCCTCCTACCACTTTCACCACCTGTCTATTCTCTACCCCATCCCTCTCTCTAGTTCCAGTGCAATGCATTGCATATGTTGGGGATAACCCCTGAGCACTAGTCCAAGATAAAAAAATGGCGATGGCTGAAGTAGTCTGTATGTTGAAAAAGAATCAAAAAAGTCCTGTGTTTGACTCCAGTTTCAGACAGTGGTGCTGATAGCAATCCCACAATCACATTCGTCGGTATTGTGTAGCAGCGGCGAAGTAAATACTGGCGAATACTAAAACGGGCTACTAAAAACGAAACTTCAAAATTTAATATGTCTTCTTGACATCAGAGGTGCTTGAAAAACTGCTATAAACAAAAAAACGAGCAAATACATAGCTGTAAGATAGTGAAGCTTCACCTCCTGTCATTTCTCGAACTATCCTTTTGTCTAGTTCCAGCACAATGCATTACATGTGTTGGGGTAATCTCCTGCGTGCTGGTCCAAGATAAAAAAGAAGAGTATTGACGTTTTCGGATGTTGATGGTATCCCGAGAGCACTGTAAGTTATTCACGCAAGTGAACACATTCTAAATTTCATAGTGCAGTCATGCAACGTAGAAAATTCCCACATTAGGCGCTATATTTGATCTTTCCATCCTCTCACGATGACAACGGGCTGCTTTCTCAAACACCGTGGCAACAGATATTTATTATAGAAATGAAGTACTCGTATATGTACCAGTATATATCAAGCAATGACAATTCTCTGATCTCTGCCGTGTGCCCTCGTAGAGTTAATTGGTTTGTCGTGATTTTATGATATTCATAGTCGTACTGATGAAACCTTAAAATGTGCAAGTGCTAGTATTTTTGCTGAACAGAACAAAAAATCTTAATTAAAAAAAAAAAAAAAAAATAAAAGTTCTACTTGACTCTGTACAAAATAAATTAAAAGAAATTATAAACTCTAATCACTTACAGCCAAATTTAGTTGAAGCTGCATTCTTTCTAAACAGCCAAAAATACCAATCATGGAAGGTAAAAGGAAACAGACACAAATAATAAAAATTAAAACACCTGCAAATGTTGTCATACACTTCGCTGATACTTCATAATTCAAAGCAGTCGTAACGCAATTCTATTAACAATCGTACATGTAGTTTTGAAAAGCGAATAAAATTGCTTTACGGCTGCCTAAAAAATAGAACTTGTTTTACTCTGCTCCCCTGCAAACGCCGCCACCAACCACCTTTTTGTTTTTTGCAAACATCATGCTGTCTGGTTCCCATCGCTTCCTACAATGCAAATACCACTTCTGAACGGCTTAATAATTTCAGTTTTATTTAGGATTTTTTTTTCGTTCGTATCTCTCTTGAAGTGCTTGCAAATCGTTTGTTGTTGTTGATTTTTAGTTCTGGAATTAATTTACGACAGCAATTATATCTAGAGTTTGCCATGAGTCAGTTGTCTTAAAGAACTTATTCCATCTTCAATTAAAGTTGTTTAAGTTTGTTATCTTGGACCAGTGCTGAGGGGAGATCCCCTACATATGCAATGCATTGCACAGGAACACAATAGACAGGGAAAGAGAGGGATAATGTAGAGAAGAGACAGGTGGTGAAAGTGGTAGGAGGATAGAGAGTTTTGTTCTGGCTCAACTGTGCAATTAGGTCTTAATTATAAAGCGAAGTTGCAGCAGCTCTGATGTTATTTTTAAGCAAATGGGAATCATTTTATTTATTACTAACTTTTACCCGCGGCTTCGCTCCCGTTATTATCTCCATTGGTTTCGGAAAGGCATATCTTACCCCTACGCCGCCCCCTGGTTTTATATAAAAAATATATATGTATGTAGCATATGTGTCCTTCTAGACGCAAAAACATAAATACATTTAAGTTTCATTAAAATCTGTTAGATGGTCTCGTTGGCGAGGAAATTGCCCCTATTTTCCCTCGTGGTCCTAGTTTTATAATAAGTAATACCCTATAACCTTCCCAGAGTTGCACAATTGCCAATGTGTCTTTTAAACTCAAATACATCCAAGTTTTAAAGTTCATCAAAATCGGCAATATAGTTTTCGAGATGCCGAAATTTTCCCCTACTTTTGAAAATGTACATTACGATGAGCATTTTTAGATGCAAATCTATCCATGTTCTAAATTTCATTAAAAACGCTTTGAACGTTTCGGAGGAGCAGAAATTTCCCTCCTATCGCCCTTCTTCTGGTCCTATTTTGAAAATGTTTAGTAGTTATTATGCTATCCTGAGCAAAGACGAATCCAAAATGCAAAAAATCGGTCAAATCGGTCCAGCCGGTCTCGAGTTATAAGTGGTGTAACTAACATGTTTGTCTTTTATATTTATAGATTTTACTTCGTCGACATTTTATAGTCCAAATACCGACGAAGGAAGCTCAGAAACATTAATTTTTTTTTTTTTTAGTTAAAAGCGGTGGGAATCGAACAGGGCTTCTTCTGGTTGCAGAGGCAAAACGCTTACTACTGGCCCCACTTTTTACGGCAATGAAAATGTTTATCTATTCTCTAAAATATATTTGAAATTTGGAAGTGATTAAGTTCCAGTACAATGCTTTGCATGTGGTGGCGGTTAACTGAGTGCTGGTTCAAGAAAGAAAAATGTTTCCCGGCTGCGGCAATAATTTTTCAAACTGTCTGCGCACTGCAGTAAAACAGATGTGGGATTCCTTTTATCAGCAAAGGCACCTACTGCATGCGCATTAGTCTATCAATCGATTCCCGTCTAGACTCTGGGTGTTTCTGCAGACAAGCTAAGAGCTTCGCATGCTATGTGTTGTTTAAACAAATGGGCCTCTGTGCACTTCTCATAAGAAATATTAATTTAAAAGGAAGAAATAGCTTTTGGATTTAGTCAATAATTTGCACGTTTCAAGTTTTTGTAATCAGGTTCCATATGACCGGTACATTGTGAAAGACGTCGGCGTAAAATATGGCGATCAAAAGGATCCCACAACGTCTATTACTAGTGAAATTGTAAAGAGTTTATTTTGGGCGTTAACAAAAGAACGATCTGTAGAAGATCTGTAGTAGAGTCGCGTTTATTCAAGCGACGACCAGCTAAATAGCGTAGAAGAGTAAAGCTAGACTTGAGTTCTCCAAAACCCTTCTCTCATGCTCTCTGATGAATCCAAATTCAATTTCAAAGATTGTGATGGAAAGAGGCGGGCACGCAGACAAGTAGCAAAATAGCGCACTAAACTAAACAAGAGCCTCACGTTTTGTTCCCTCTAGGGACAAAGCTGAAGCAGCAACACTAAATCAGCGATGGTAAATGGTTATTTATTTGTTGTTTTGTCACTTTATGGAGCCAACTTCACTTGTTAATATGCTGTCAAAATCGGGATTTCCAACCGCACAACGTTAACGATGCGTTATTAAGGTTTGCTTAATGTAAATCGTATTGGCATGAGAATTTTTGACGGAGAAATAACGCTGTGTATTGTAAAGCAATTGCTAAATACGGTGGAATATTGCTTCTCCCGCCAAGGAATTAGGTCGATTCATAAGATTGAGCAGAGTATGGAACATGATATGTTTCAGAATGTAATGTTGCCTTACCCAAATGAAGATGAAACACTTCAATGGCGGTATTATAACACAGCGAGCAAGAGGATTAAAGTTCAAGGCTTGTCGTGCTCAATCACTTGTTCTAAAACCTGTTAAGAACTTGTATCAGATCCTTAATATGGGGAAAAAAATTAAAACATTGCCGAAATAACGATGATCTATTTCAAAAAACTATTAGGGGCCGGTTTAGTTATGCCCAATACTGTACATATTGTTAACATAATATTTCTTTATTTTGCAGACTCCAAACTATTGTAAACCTTAGTATCCCGTTTCTGAATTCTTTTCTACTTCTGTCACATAAAATTTATTCATTTAAATACCTGAGGATCAACAATCAATAAGTAATTTGAGCACTTCTGCTGATATCGGAACACTAGTACTCCCTCAAATTTGCTTGAATTGCTTGTAGGATCTTATCAGAGATTTTCATGTGCTCTATTTAATTTATTACTTTTTTTTATACGAATTTATTATAAATAGAATAAATTATACAGAAATTAAATATTTCATGGGGAAATTCCATGATTAGATAAAATGGGCGCAGAGCTGGGAAAGTAGTAGTCAACTGGATATTTTTTCTCTCTTGAACCAGTGCTGTGAAGGTGTCCTCTGCGTATGCAATACAACCAGCGGAAGTAGTTGGGAGGGGACAGTGTATTGAAGAGACAGGTAGTGAAGTGATAAGAATAATGGCAGCGGAGTTGCTGCGTTTCTGGTGTTATAAAAGTCATAAAAACACTTCGCATTTTTGTCGATGTTGTATCAGTTGTTGTCGGAAGGATGCAGCGGCGAAGGCATACTCATTGGTCACTAAAGAGCAACGGCTTCAGCTGATACTCATCCACAAGTAAATGGCTAAATTGACACCAGAGGCGCTGGTGCCATGTATACAATTTTTGGCCATGAGCTGCACACTCACTCGCAAATTCATACCCATATATACATGCGTTGCAAAGAAATTTCTTTCTAGGATTAAGAGAATCATGACATTCTGCCTGCAAATAACAAAATCAATTAATTAAAAAAATATGCTGTTGCAAAAAAGTCATCTTGGTAGAAAATCTTCTTAAAAATGTTCTCTTTCCAAATGTATCTTAAGAAATCTCTAAATTGAAGAATAATTCCCAATATTCTTACAGTATGCGAATCAAGCTTCAAACTGGGCCAATATTCTTCAATGAATATTAGAATACGAGTATATTTCATTTAAAATTTAAAAAAAAAAATTTGTTTCATTATTCAGATAATTATTTAATAAAATTGCAACAAATAACTTCAGTTACAAAAGCAATAAAAAAACCTGTTGAATATTTTGAGGGTATCAAGAACAACTAAATGGTATTGGCCAACGGCAAACCTGTCTATGAGCGAGTGGTTAAACAAAATTAAAAGGAATGTTAAAAGATAATCGGATACACACACACACACATATATATATATATATATATATATATATATATATATATATATATATATATATATATATATATATATATATATATATATATATGTATAAACACAATCTTTCATCAACAAATCAGCCTTCCTTTCACTGTCTACATCTCTCAACTAAAGTCAATAATTATCAACGAGGTTTAAGCAGGATACTTTCAATTTTATCGCCATAATTCAACAAGTTAATCCATATAATTTTATTTTCATGTTTAAGCTTAAGAATAAATAAGAAGAAAACATTTCTCATTTGGTGTACAGCGAAAGAATTGAAGTTTGGGGATGTTAAATTTGGTCACATGTTTTAAAAACATTTTGCTTAAAATAGCCTTTCAAGCAGAAAAAAAGGATGTTCGGCCGTTAGCTTTAACAAATAAATTATGTAATTATTCTTTCAATTATTCAACGTTAGACATAATTCAATAAATTACAAAAAAAAAATTGGAAAAACCGCAGAATCTGAATAAATAGTATTGAAACGAGTTTCATATATATTCATTCCACAAACCACATTTTTCTAAGAATGTTTTAAAGAAAATCTTAAAATTACGCTCCTAAACTTGTTGTTTTTTTTTTAATAAACACCCATTGAAAGTTACACACGCATGCACGAGTGTATGAACATACGTGTAAAAGCTTTATTTTTCCTTTATGAAAAAAAAAGAAAAACTAACGATACACGAATCATACACATGCTCGCTTGTACAGCTGGTTTCAGGAAAAAATGTAACGAAATTACTATCATTAAAATTATGATTAAGTCAGTTCTTTTGACAGGTAATTCTTAGCAAAAATATTCACCGCAAAGTAATGAACCCACAACTAATTTAATGCCGTGTGCTTTATGTGGGTTATATTATGCACTTGGAGCTTAAAAATATGCTTCTAAAATTTTATTAATGGACTCCTAAAAATATGCTAACATATCGTAGCACTTTCATTTTATACAGGAATTTGTTCAAGTTCAACGTGAGTAAGCGTCATGATATGCTTATATCACTATTCCCTTTGTGGAAGCAACCCACACAAGTAACACTTTCGTTTATTTTTTTTTTTTTTTTATCTAGGACCAGCACTCAGGAGGTGACCCCTACACATGCGAGGCATTGTGCTGGGAACTATAGGAAAGGAATAGTAGGAGAAATGACAGGAGGTGAAGCTTAATTAAGTATTTTGCAGCTCTACTTTCGCACGTTCTTTTTTTTTTTTTTTTTTTTTTTTTTTTCATACTCGTAGCAGTGCTGAAGCTTCGGTTTAGTAGCCATTTTTTTTATTATTATTTTACTTCGCCGGTGCTACACATTACCGACGAAGGAGGGCGTTCTGATGTGATTGTGGATTGCTATCAGCTGAAGCCGCTTTTGTTCAGTGACCAGTGACTATGCCTTCGCCACTGAAAGCTTCCGACAACAACTGACCCACAATGACACACTAATGCACATCAGAAAAATGCGAGATGTTTATTTTTATTTTTAAAAATTTTTTGTCTGAAACTGGGGTTGAACCCAGGTCTTTTTTTTTTTTTTTTGGTTGTGTAGTCAACGTGCAGACTACCATCCATCGTGCCATCGCCACCCTCAATTATACAAGTTCATGTGCTCTTGCAATCCTTGGGCAAATAAAGTTTGCAATTATATCCACCACGAGCACTTCCGAAGCAGATCTCACTAAAGGATAAAAGCATTGAGCTGCAATCATCATCTCAATGGCTTAAATGGATCTACCTCACTAAAGAATATAAGAATTTAATGAAATTAAATATTTAAAGTCTTCTAAAGGTTCGAAAAATCTTTGGTTTGTGTGGAAGTGGACGTAAGAAAATATTAAAACACTATCTCAACGAAATTTGAGACACTTTTTTTTTATATTAGTGGACTTGCTCAACTGCTACGACTATGATGAAGAGATAACTCGCTGGTTACTGAATCGGATGCGATTACTTGTTGCGCTACTTACGGTGCACGAATTATGAGTATGAGTTGCAACCAGTGCGACCAGATTTTGAAATAATATAAAGCTAAATCACGTTTGAAATAAAGCTTAAAAGAGCTAAAGAATGCAATTTAAAGCCAAAATATAAAGCAAAATTTTTTGGCATAGTAACTATCAACTATATCGATATTTTTTAATGTTTAAATAGTGTTTATTTATTTATTTATTTATTATATACAAATATATTTTAGGTTAGGTTTAAATTAAAATAATAAAAAAAAAAACAGAAAAAAATATTTTTGAAAGAACAAAAATTCTACGCATATATGCGTATAAGTTAAAGGGAAAACGAAAAGCTCTTCAACTAAAACTAAACTGAGGGTTAAAAAGATCTTAAAACCGTAAAAAATAAAAGCTTTACAAAAGTTTACACATGTGGAAACAGAATGAACTAAACATGCAAAATATGTTACCTTAAGAAGATATAGAAAACAAATCTTAAAGCTATGTACGATACATAAAATATCAATATATATATATATATATATATATATATATATATATATACTTTTTAAAACTTCCATAACAATGTATGAAACGAACAAAAAAATTATTATCAATTGTATAAATTCTTATCGAATTTTTTTAAGAGATCCTTAGTTATTTCAAAACTTTGGCAACATTTATTTAGCTTTTTTTAATTCACAACTGATCTACAAGGAGTGATTTCATCGTATTTAATTCAGCATTTATACTAGACAATTTTAGGTTAAAATTGCATTGTCATAATTATTGTCTGGACGCGTAAGTTACAAAGACAATTTTTGGTATTTTTGAAAACTAATCGTATTCTTTATTGTCATGAAACCAAATCTAAACGCAGGGTTAAGTAAATCGCAATAGCGATTGTTTTTGCGTTTTCAGATTATTATTATTTGTGAAGTACTTTATTATATGGTTACCGCACATACATTTACGGCCCTTTTTACGATATCCGATTAAAAGTTAGCGTGGACTTTAACAGCAACTTTGACATGCAAAACATGCCGTTAAAACTCACGTTAAGTTTTAATCGTACCTTGTGAAAAGGACCGTTATTATATTAAACTGTTTTATTTATTTTAAAATGAAAAGTTATTCGGGCCTATTCTCGTTGGTGTTTTAGTTTTAGTTGTCGATGTCGTTTCTATACCGTTGTCGTTTTTATCATCGCTTCGTTTTTATATTCTTATGCTTGAAATAGTATATTGAAACGAAGGAAAAAGTTATCGAAAACATAATATGAAAGTTGACAAAATGTGGTAAACTTTGTAATATTTTATATTGTTATTTTTAGCATTAAAAAAATTTTTTTTTTTATTTTAAATGAAAAATCTAAAAATAACGAGTACGGAATTTTATTTTACAAGTTCAAGTGAGGATGAAGATACAATAGACGTAAAGATACATAGAAAAATGTTACTACAGAAAGTTGATATCTTTGCAATCCCTGATTCAATGTAAATATAATGTCATTTAGATAAAATCATTTCTAAATATATACTTATTTTTTTTAAAATATTTGTGAATACTTTTAAACTTAATAAGACTGCCTATTAGTACGTTCAAAATCAAATTAGTCCAAAACTAATATGCAACAGCGAAAGTCTGCAATTACGCCAACAATAAAATTGACAACAGCAATGCGTTTTTTTGCGCAGGGGTCAACATTGGTAATGACTTTAATCTGTCGTTGGCTCAACCGATGTTTAGTAAAATTTTATCTAAAGTTTTGGATGCGATGAATTTAACAATTTGCAATAGTTGGCTTAAAGTCCAAATGGAAAAGTGCAAAAGATTTTTTTATGAACGTACTGGGCCTCCTGGAGTTATATGTTGCGTGGACCGAACCGATATCAACATAATTGGTCCCAGCAGATTTTCTGATTTATACTACAACAGAAAAGACTTTTTTTAGCCTCAATAAATCCAATGATTGTGATTACAAATATATAATAAATTGGGTTGCTACTTTATGCGAACTGACTGCTTCGCGGACTGGGGGTTCCAATACATTTATTTTTTCCGCAACTTATTTCCAAAAACTATTAAAGTTCAAGCATTTTATGCTTTTTCTTTATGCCTTACCATATGCGGGGTTCGTTTCCATTTCTGAAACTGAAGTTTCAAATTGTTGTGGTGTTCTTATTTTCATTTTTAATTTATTTCATTGTGCCCGTTTTAATTTCGATATTTGAAATCAAAACGACAGAGAACAAATGTTTCTGTATCGTTAACAACTTCGTTTCAAAATAGAGAATACCGATATATTTTCGATAAATGATTATAACACCAACGGTGATACTAAATCAACGTTTTTATTTCGTTTTAAAATTACAACGCCAACGAGAATAGCCCCGATTAACACGAAATTAAAATTAAAGACAAAACGCTAGAAAAAGCTAAAGGCATTGATGATGAAATCTTGAAAAAAACTAAATGCAATTTTCAGTCTAAATTTAGCTGAAAAAAGCTAATCAGGTCACACTGATTGCAACAACTATATATTTCAGTAGCTGTGATAATCCTGAGAAGGGTGTGGAGAAAGTGCTTCACATCATTTGCTAACGCGCAGCTCAAAATGTGGATGGTTTAGTGAGGCAGCCGAGTCTACGGGATGATCCTGCTTATTAGATTTCAAAATTAAATTGGATCCCGCCGTAGCCTACTGCAAGAACATTAGTCTATCAATGCAGAGATTGCGGGTTCGATTTCTGCACACAAGCTAAGAGATTCGCAGAGTGATTGAGTGAGTTGTTTAACAAAATGTCCTTAGCAACACTCATCATCACTAAACACCAAAAAGAAATATTAGCAGGGAGAGAACAGCATTTCTGCTGTAAATAAATTCAAGTGTTAAATGCCCTTCAAGAACTTGATGTCCGCTTAATGTGGCATATTTTTTATCACTGACTGTACATCAGTAGCACTATTACTCAAGGACTTTTCATCTGGTTCCTTTAGATTTTCTTCTTTGTTTTGTTGTTGTTGTTTTTTTTCTTTTTTTAATACAAAGGTTTACTCGTATCGTAACTATTATTAAGATTTGTGTTATATCACTGCATCATCTTCTCTTGAGGAATGTTAATAGAAAAATTTTGTATAAAAATTTGTATTTAATGTCACATTTGGCGTTCGTTTTTTTTTTTTTTTTTTAGCTAAAAATAGCTTAAAATATTAATATTCCTAAGCGATTACACGGTGCTACAAAATAGAAGAAATAAGTTTAGTATTTTGTTATTACAAAATGAATTCATTTTTTAGGGAGAAATAGCACTCAGGCAACTAAGAAGAAGCTGCCGGAAATGTTGTCAGTGTGCGTTACCTTCCTTTTGGAAGGGGATAGTGTAGTGAAGAGACAGGTGGTGCAGGGATGCAGTACACCTTAATTCTTGCAGAACTCTGCCTTTGCCCGTTTTGTTAAATGGTGAAGCAGAGACTTATAGCGCCTCTGATGTTATGTGGACTCCTAATTTTTTTTTGTTTTTTACTTTATTTTGCCAATTTTTTTATTTCTCCAATACCGACGAGGAAAGGCATTGCGTTAATCCACGACTTTTAGACAATCTCAAGAAATGGTAGTCAAACGGTGTCAAAGTGCCGGCTAATCTGTGCTGTGATAAAGTGATAGAGTAGAAGATGCGGTGCTTAATTTTTGCACAATCCTATAGTAGGACGTTTTTTGAGAATTTGAAAAGCACAGTTGCTGCTGTGTTATGTTGAAGGCAGAGGAGAGCCATTTTATTCACTATTTTAATTTGCAGACTTTTTATTGCTGAAATATTAACGAAGGAGGGTGCTGCTAGAACAGACACAATTGAAAATTTTTATCTGACCGCGTTTTGAACCCAGGATGTTCTAGCTACACAGTCAACGCGCTATGTTTTCAGCGGAGCAGCATAGCTCGTTTGGCTAGGTTGCAGAATATCGTTGTAGATAATTTTGCATATAATATCACAAAGCACTGTAAATAATCTTTATTTTTATTTTTTAATTTACTGTACCCGTATTGTCCCGCAAGGAGGTTTTTGGGACAGAGTTCCATAACCAACGGGACATTAGCAACCCGCTGTACCTAACTAATTTTTTGACGTTATACTTTATAGTGCTTTAAATTCTTTAAATTAATGTGCGTATATCTTGACCATTTGTTTTATGAGATACGAAATAAATAAGAATGAGGAAGGTGTGTAGCGTCTTGAATTTCCTTTGTGTTTGATGGTGATAGAAGAGGCGACTCTTTGAGATCCAACTAGAGATTTGTTCCTGGACTACTATTATTGTAGTGCCCTCAGTCTATACCCTCAGTCTAATACAGTCTAACGACTGATGTGCTGCTTCTGAGTGTTTAGTTGTGCTCCTTGGAGTACTTCGTGTCAGCCGTGAAAAGTTGCATTTAATGTGCTGGCATGTGGTTAATAACTAAAGTTACGCATGGAGTTTAGTTATGGCTGTAGTCTGGACATATTAGTATACAGATTAGTATATATTGATAAGACTTTTACTAATCTAGGTGCTGTTTCCATTCAACAGTAGTCACCGGAGAGTGTCTTGGTCTATATGGGTGGAAGTTCACAATGCTGTGTCCTGTGATAGAGATAGATTAATGGAACTCTGTATTAAAGATCTTGGCGTTAAACGGTCGGATGTGATACAGCGTTTAGAAAGCCCGAAACATCTCAGCAAAGGGTATATCATAGACGAAGGAAAACTATGATTTGGATTGCAATCTATATGTACTTAGTCAGTCACTAGTTATCTTTCAATGTGCCCATGGGGTCGTTGTGAACGTCAGAATTCACCAGGTGTCGAGAGCATTGTGGTGTAAGATGCTATGCGCAGCTATCCACGTTACTCTTGCAGACAGATCTGTACCCATGTTTAAGTCGCATTCTATGATGTGCATCAAAAATTAGTCGATTTCCATGTTTATTCAGTCAATGAAATTTCGTTCGGTTTTCAGCGATGTGTTGTGTCCTTGATATCAAATCTTTAAGAATGTCATTGAACAATTCATTACTGGGTCCATCACGCAGTTATAACATGCTCACCCTACACACTGTCTTCAGAAAAAATATAACCAAAAGCAACGTCATCTTTCGTACAGATGTTCGTTTGATGCAATCGAATTAATGTTGCCCGATATAAGGGCATCAAACAAAGGCGGATACTGTGTTTTAACATCTCATTGATTACACATTATTTTTTTTTAATAAGAATTCTCTAATCAAATGAATTTATTTAAATTCCATCTTGAGCAAATACACTCGTTTAAAAAGAATGGAAAGAAGAGGTGGTCACATCTCTTTTAAAGAGACTAAAACTTACGAAGCTAAAATTTAAATGTGGGCGCTGTGTAGGACTCGAATATTTTTTTTTTTGGACCACTGCTCAGGGACTATCCCCTACATATGCAATGCATTGCACTGGAACTAGAGAGAGGGATAGGGTAGAGAATAGACAGGCGGTGAAAGTAATAGGAAGATAGAGCTTAATTCGTGCACAACTCTGCAGTTGCGTGTTACTTAAGGGTGCTTTACATTGTCCCACATGTCCAATTTTTGTGTAGAAGAGCACCAGTCGGATCGTCTAAAAGTAATGTGTAATGAAACTATAAGATTTTGAGAGAAAATACGGAAGAAAATTTTACAGTCGTATGGCTCTCTTGATTTTTTAAAACTGGTTTCATAAATTTATACCAATTATAAAATCAAAATGTACATTTTAGACCACGACAGCACAATTTTATAAAAATATACGTATATTTTCCAAAAGTACACTAAAAATTTTGACCACGAAAATAACATATTCGAAAGTTATAAAAATATTTTTCAAGGTTATTAAAAAAAAATCAATTGCACAAGAACTCCATCCGTGGGGAAAACAAGCAAACAGCTGTAGTTAAATTAAATGAGAATGTTTTCATATTACATGATTTTATCCATACCAATGGTGTAAAAGCCAGAAAACAACCATCCGGATTTTTACTCTCTTTTTTTGCAATACGGATGGAATTTCATTTTATTTTCTCTCACATTTTACGTACGGCAAAATCTTATCGTTTAAAGCACCCTTTATAAACCAAATTTGTGGCGTCGCTGTTTTTTTTCGCATTATTTTTAAGCTAAAGTAGACATTTTATTTATTATTTTACTTCGCCGACGTTTTATTGCTCAAATACCAACGAAGGAGGGTGGGTGCTGTACCACAGAAAACTCAGAAAAAACTTTTTTCTGATTTGACCGGGCTGTGAATCGAACCTGGGTCTTTCTGGTTGCAGAGCCAACACGCTGACTACTCGCCATCGGATTTCCGATTTACGATTTGAAAATACACTAAATAAATTATGGAAGAGAAAGAAATTCTAGAGCTTCAACTACGTACATTTCGAATTGTTCATCTTTCTTTAGTTTATTTTCCACCTTATTTATTCAGTGTTTTTTCCTTTTTTTCATTATTATTCCCTCATTTTTTATTTAATATTTTTAATAGCCAGTAATTTGTATTCGTATTATTGTTACGACATGCAACTGATAGTAGCAGGTAGCATTAAGTCATACAATGATGTTATTTACTCATTTTATATAATAAAAATTAATAAAGGAAACGAGTTCAACGCAGTACTAGACGCATAATGATATATGTGTGTGTGTGTGTGTGTGTAGTTTTGTGTATGACTGAAACATAAAAACATGTGGATACACATACATACATATGTATGTATATTATCCAACAGAACAATATTGTAAGTGTAAAAAACTTTTAAAATGCCCTCTTATGCCCAATAGAACGAACGTGTGAGTGCAAGAAAATTAAACTTTCGTGCAGATACAACACTTAACAAGCAGATGCAATAGAGAAAGCAAATATTTTTACATATTGCAAAAGTAAAGTTTATAAATTTAAAATAGTGTTGATACAAAATTCTTGGATAATTCAATGAAACCACAAATTTGTATACAGCAGCATCTCTCATAAGTGAAAGCTCCGTAAACGGTGGCCTGATCCCGCCAACGTGCCACTTTGCATTTGCAATTTCTATTGAAACGACATTTCGCTTATAAAGGGTCTTCCAACAGGGACTTCCGAACTTTGACAGTTAAAAACGTTCATCTTGTTGAAGCTACGCAGTCAATTTAGTTGACATTTATTCAGTCTATTTTGCCAAATCTGCAAGTTGATATACGATGACAAAATTGTTTTATCAAAATGAGTTTTTTTCGTGGGAGTTCTTTCAACGTGCCGCGCCCCATTACAGGCCATCACTGTAAAAGGCGAGCGCTATAGATCCAAGATTATTAACTTCTTTTGGCCTGAATTGAATCTGGACACCAACGACATTGGACATCAACACTACGGCACGACGTGCCACAGTGCATATTCTGCACGAGCCATTTGAGGGCATGGTGAAGGTGATGTGAACTGGTGACCGAGGTCGTGCAATTTGACCCATTTAGATTTCTTAAGTCGCAGCTGTATGCGAATAAGCCACAAATCACAGCGGTCCTCAAAGACAACATAACCCATGCCATCGGTCCAATTCAGTGAATGCGTGACGAACATTTGAACGCCACACATAATGACGTCAATAGATCTTTCAAACGAATAAGAAATTTCATATACACTTTCTGTTATTAAATATGTGTATTTAAATTTAATGATAGGAAGCGCTTTTTTTGTTATCTTGGACCACGACTCAGGAGATGACCCCTGCTCATGCAATGCAATGTGCTAAACTAGATGAAAGGTATAGTTAGAGAAAAAACGGGAGATGAAGCTTCACTACCTTTCAACTCTGCTTTTGCACGTTTTTTATTTATAGCAGAATTTAAGCTTTCGTGACCAGTGACTACACCTTCGCGACTGAAACCTTCCGACAACAACTGACACAAAGACACATCAAAGCACATCAGAAAAATTGCGTTTTTTTATGATTTAGGCTGAAACTGGTTTCAAAACCAGGACTTTTTTGGTTTTTTGTTGTCAACGTGCCGACTACTACTTCAGCCATCGTCACCCTCAAGACCTCAAAGACCCTTTCTGCGACATACATCTGCGGTCCCTTAGCCGTCCGGTCATGAGGGATTGCACAGTAATATTTCTTTAAACTAAATTACTTCAATCCAATTTTTAAAATATTGTCAAAAATGGACTATTTATTTATGGGTGTTATTTCAACGTTATATGGAATTCATTATGAAAATGGTCAAAGTCAAAAATTATTTAAAAATTTATTTATATAATATTGAAACGTTAGATAACGAATTTTTCGTACTTTTCTAACTTTGGCCGTGATTTTGGGTTAATAGAAATTAAAATAATAAAACAGATTACTATTACTTATACCCTGAGCATTATTATGAACTGATTGAACAGTGCAAGAAAAGAAATCGGTTTCAGTACAACAAATGTCGTAGCAGAAATGTATTTCAACGAAACCATTAGAAGAGTCAACAACACGAAGAATAATAATCTGTCAATTGACCCTAAAACCAGTGCATGAGATTCCTGAAAAATGTTTTTCTTATGCGATAATATTAATATGAAAGTGATATTTTTCTGACTTTTTTATCGTTGATTCACCACTGTTAACTCCACAAAGTATGCAATATAGAATAATTATAATTTACTTATTGTTGCCAGTGATGTTAATGTTTCGTTTCTCAAATTACTAAACAACTAGTGTTAATTGTAAATTCAAAGAACGCTGAAGTTTTTTCAAAAAAGGAGAAATTTTAAAAATCCTAAACACAAGGATATTCATTTAATTATTATTAAAAAATTCAATATTTTGTTTTTTATATTTACTTCAGTATAAGTTCTACTTCAATTTGACTTACTACGAATATATTCTTTTCCACGTGATTTATCTTTTTCTTCAATTTAAGATATAAGCCACGTCATTCTTTTTTTTTATTTTAATATGCCTGCAAAGTAATTTGTAACCATTACGCGTGCGAGTAGTCAACTTATAGTTCAGTGTTGCCGGGTTTTCTAACAACCGGTATAAATTATATTAAGATGACAACTTTTGACAGCTAAACAAAAAGGGGCGGTTTTATTTATGTTTGAGTGTCACGCCTACTAATATTTTGTTTTTTCTTTTTAATATTGTGACTAAAATGTGGGAAATTAAAAAGAAATTTTTATCAATTCTTGGAACAATATGAACAATATTTAATAATTTCATAAATTAATTAATGCATTAAAAAAAGAGGAATATTGAGTGGAAAAATAATTTTTTATTTTTCTTAAATGCAATTAGAAATAAAAAAAAGATTTTTCTTTCGATGCAACGCACAAATTCATTCTCATTTTCATATCATTCATGTTATTAAATTGATTCACTTCAAAATTATATTAACAAATAAATTCCAGAACAAAAAATCGACACGTATTCATTAGCGAAAAAATCTTTTTCACTTTAAATTTAAACTGATCCAATTTGAAATTAAAATAATCTTGTATATGGATATGCATTGTTTTCATAATTAAAAAAAAGCTCTTTAAATTATGAATTCGTTAACGTGACTCCCATCTGGACGCCCGTGCTATTTCCCATGTAGTTCACAATACCTGTAGTAACTCTAATGTTTCCCTATTCAATAATATTAATTTTTTTGTCTTTTTAATCCTTTTTTATTAACTTTTTTATCACTGTTAACTCCAAAAATTATGCAATAAAAAAATAATTCTAATCTATTTATTGTTGCTAGTGATGTTAACTTTGTTTTTTCCAAAGGATTTAATAATTTTGACTTTAAATTTAAAATTTTATTTTTAATAATATCAGAGACATTTTTTTTTAATGTGCATATGACTTATTTTTCTAAAATACGTGAATAACCGCCAGAAATGTAAATTTTTATACGAACATTATAATATAAATAAATATACAGGTCTTTTTGGCACAAAATTCTCTAATCATCGTTTAAAATGTTGCTTTGGCTTCCTTTAAACTCGGAAAAAATATATACTTGAATTTTTTTTTTATATTTTTATTTTTTTATTCACAATACTGTGGGTGTTTTGTTTTGGTATTTAAAGTTTTATTGTTTGAAAAGTTGTGGTGCTGGTTAACAATAATGCAAAGCAACAGGTTGCCGTTTTATATTAAATCACGAGGTGGGATGTCTGCATGGGTGTGTTGCCATAACGAAAAGTTTTTGTATCCACATTTTTAAAACAAAATGTGAAAAAGTATAATTGGGTTTTTTTCAAAATATTGACTGTCATTTTCATAATAGAGTTTTTCATCTAGAATATTTTAATATTAATTCTACCTTTTATTTGACCTTTTATTTTAAATATATAAATTTTGTAAATTTTCTTCAAGGTGATGCTAATCAAAGGTTAGCAAAATATCGAAAAAAACGATAAAAAAAATGTTGATATCGCCGTATTCATACAAAATTTTTTTGATTTTTAACAATATTCCATTATTATATCTTTTATAAATTTCAAAAAAATTTTATGAATACGGTCTTAAAATTTAAATTCTATGGAAATTTGTTGATTAAATTAAATGATGTTTAAAAGCTCTATTTTAGTTTTATATTTTTTTGAATTGTACAGCTACAATAATTAATATTGCAAAAAGAGAATGTTAAAAAATAAAAGATTATAACAAATTTTAATTTTTTGTATAAATTTAATTGCTCGGTTACGATAGGCAAACGAACTTCAGTTGTGTTGCCAGTCGCAGACTTTTATATTATGGGCGATATTATGGCGGCTGTTAAATATGAGTTGTAAATTGTTGGTTCTATTTTTTATTATTTATAATGCTATTCACTTACTTTACTGCATTTCGGCAGAATTTGTTCTTAAATATACAGGGTGGCACAAAAGGAGCTATATGGTTTAAATGGCTTATAACTTTTTTATTTATGCGATTATTATATATTTTTTTTTTAAATACAGTATATTATTGGGGAATTTTTACAAGTGTAAATGATGTCCATTTTCTGCTTCGCACATACGTGCTCTTTATAGCATATTTTCCATAACTTTTCGCAAAATTTCAGGTGTAATGGCCATGATTTCATTTCGAATGCTTCATAATAATTCCGCAAGTTCTCTTCACAAAATGCTGAAAAAAACAAAGAAAAAATAATAATTAAACAAGTTATAAAGAATTCAAACCATATAGCTCCTTTTGTGCCACCCTGTACAATGTATTGCTTCCGACAGCTTTTAATGTTTCTTAATTTCGATATTTTTTTCTGTGCGGTTGCTATAAAAAAACGACTTGTACTACGTAAACATAGTTTTCTCTTGTGCTTGTTTGAGCCAATTGGTAATACGTTGCTTTTAGAGATAGATTTTCCTTAAATTTAAATTTTGGTAACATGCTGGAGTATGTTTGGAACGAAAGATTTTTTCTTTTTTGAATACGTTTGTAAGTTTATGACTGTAAATTTTGTTATTTTTTTGCGATCAAACAATTCGACTTATTGGAATTTACTTTACGCAAATTTGGACCAAGTTAGAATTTTTTAATTGCCGATTACATTCACAAGATTGTTAATTCTGCTGTTTTACGTTGTTGCTGTTGATTAAAAACTCAGCATTTGCTCCTGTAACATAAAATATTTTTCATTTGATTATTTTTTTTTTCGTTTCTATTTAAGCCAAATTAAATTTAAATATACACAACGGCAACATTGGTGGCCATAAACCAGACATAAATGAACTAAATTGTTATTTATGCACGCCTGTGCCACATTTGAAGAGAGAAAACTTTTAAGTCCTTTTTATTTATGAACTGAATTAATAAAAATTTGAAAGAATTCTGAACAAAAATTATTTGTTAACATTTCTAAAAATGAATTTGCTGCAATGAAGTTTGATTATTCTTTGTATGTAATTCTTATTTTAACTTTTATAAATATAAAAAAAAATAGGTTCCTGCCTGGAGTATGGGCATTCGTGCTGGGGTGGTAAGTGTTTGAAATTTTCTTATACGCATTTATTCTTCTATTAATTTTATTAATAAATGTTGTTATTTTGTTTTAGCTCATGGAAAACGTTCGGGCAATAATCAGAAAATATTTCGCACAGATGCCAAACCGCACATTGAGATCGCTTTTCAGGATTTAACTGATTTAAGAGAGAAGGTAATTAAGACAAGAGGAAAGTAATAAATCTGGAGGTTTGAGTTTTGAATTAAAAAATCATTTCTTTCGATATTCCTGGTTTCGCCAGGAAAATAATAGTAAAAATTCCAAAGCGGCCCATGCATTTGCAATATAATTGTCGAATTTATTATTATTATTGTGCAATAGTATCACTAATGTGTACGAGTATGTCATATTCGAAGGTGACATCATATATTGGCAACCTTCAAAATACTTTTCATTTTTATTGGCACAGTAAAAGGAAGTGTATTTTTAAGAATACATTTCATATATAATTTTTTTTTTGTGAAATTTTGAAGTAAGAATCATATATAAGGATAGTCCCAAAGTAAATTCATTTAATATATTTTTACTTTTAGTTTAAACTAATACAGCATTTTATAGAATATGAAACCGTTTAAAATACTTAGTTCCCAATTTATTTTTTTTTTGTAGGTCAAGTTTAAATTTTAAGGGGTTAATTTTTAATTATTGCATAATGTAGGCCAAAATCGTAATAGTGTGACGAATAACATATACAATAATTTTATATAATGGATCTGCATCCTTAAATTCGTTTAAAAATTTCGTTCGCAGATTAATTTTGAAAATAGTAGGAAAAATTAAATTTATTTTTGTTTTGGAGGTCCATTTTCATTTGCACCTTCATTGTGCAGTGTATTTGTGCGTGGCGCAAACAATTTGTCCACACGAAAATTCTGGTTGCAATGTTTCATGCAAATTTTCAAGCAATAACTTTTGTTATATAGAGTTAGTGCATTGCATAAAAGAAAAGAAAGAAAATACCAAATAAATCAATCAAATGGGTGGTCTAGATATCTCAAAAATTACTAATATGATCGTTACATAACGCGTATCTATATGCAGCTCATAAATATTTGCCATGTTCACACATTCAATACAAAGTATTTTTACTTTGTTCGTTACAGTTTGGAAGTCAGTACTTATCTGGGCAATCCCTGTATGTATATGACCAACATTTCATGGAGTAATCAAATATTTTATTCTGAATTGGAATACAAAGTGTCAGCTACTTACTTAAGTGACTAAATAATTTGTGGATTTTTGCGAAGAACTAACCACTGTGCACTCATGCGTTTCGTGTTCATTTTCAAAAATATTTACGTCATTGAATATGTTTCGGTGGGCTTGTAGATAATGAAGCATACTGACATTTGCGAAAATATCAGTATATTGAGTGCAGCTGGTTGGTGTTTACAGCAGCATATAGCTTTATATTTTTTTTTCTTAGGTTAGTCATTCGATTAATTAATCGGGGCGCTAATTTAATCGGTTAATTGATATTTTGCAATATGTCACTAGAGTGATTAATTAACCGTTAAATGAATGTCTAGCATTTCTTTTTTAAGGATTATTTAATGAAAATTATACTCGCGGCTACGCCTTAGGTGCCTGACTTGTCCCTGTGGACGAGAGGCTTCAAGTATCCCCACAAAAAATAGTGTATTGGGGTCAAATCGCATGATCTTGGCGACCAATGGACAGCTTCAAAACGTGAGATTAATTGCGCACCAAAATCGCCTTTCAATAGGTACATAATCGCTAATCGAAATTTCAAACAACTGAGCGGTTAATAGATATCATCAATGATTCGGTTAACCGATTAATCTTAATCGCCTTTATGTCCTAATATTTATTCTATTTTATGAAGAATCTTTATTTTATATGTTGGTAACAATGTCTTTTAAATTATTTCCGATTTTATTAAAAGAACCCTACAGGGGACAGTAACGAGGAACAAATGATTGATTCTGAATCTTCAGGCAACAATTTAATGAAGGACAGTGATGAATTTCTACCGACGCCCGAGAAAAATGCTTTTAAACTTAAAAGGTTTCTATTAAGAGGACGCAATAAAAGTAACAATAAACAATGGAGTTTGGAACTGCCGCGGAATCAAGTGATCAAAGCAAGTGGCATCGAAAGATGGCGACGTCTACCTCTACACAATCTACGAAATGTGCAAGTCAAAAGACCTGATCATAAATGGTTACAGGAATTGGAACAAGAACAGCAACTGAATGTCAATGATTACATATAAAAATTGGGCAAGGCAATGAAAAGAACAACTATGAAAACACATCATGAGCGGCACTCTATCGCACACAAACACACACATCACAATTCATTACAATATTCCCTTCTCAGCATGTGAAATTATTTGAAAAACTGTATCTAATTAAATATTTAATTGAAAAGGCACTCCATATATTTGCATGTTCACACGTAATTAATTTAAAAGAAAAATGTAAATTAATGGAAATTAAATTATGACTTGAATAAGCATCGTAAAACATTTGCTCTTTTATTTTTGACAACTCCAACTGATTTTGATATGTTTTCTTTATTTATTTATTTAAAAATAAATTTTATTAAATAGTATTAATAAAAAAGGAGTAAAATATAAGTATGTATAACAGTGTTGTCAATATTAATGCCCATGGGCTGGAGGCGTTAATATAAAAACAAAATTTGTAACAACAAAAAACACGCTCACCATTATTTTATATTTGTCGTTTATTGATTTCTTTAAACGTTTGTAAAAATCAGCACCCAATAAAAGTTTTAAAAATAAAAATTTTTTCTTCTTAAATAATGCTAAAAAAAATTTTATATTATTGTTGGAAAACAAAAAGAAAAAGAGAAGAAGCTACTCCTATTCTCTCTACTGAGCCACTATTTTAGCTGGTACTTGGAAACAGGCTGCGTCACCATAGTTATCACCCAAACCCCAATGTATGTCTAAATTCACAGTGGGGTAAATTTGTAATACTTTAAAGCTATTTCTATAAATATAGGTCTCTCCGGCTTTTAAAGGACATCCCACTTGATAATGACCCTCTGCATCATAGATGTATGGACAAGCGTTGGTGCCATCATAACCGATAAAAGGCAACGGTATACCTACAATAATGCCTTGTATCTTAGAGTTTAATTCGTAAAAATCACGATTTGGTATAATTTTCATTGCAATACTGACGTCCGTATTACGTTTCAGCGTGCATTTGCTCTTTGGACAATCGGAGATGATAACATCGCCGTCTTCCAGCAGTCGGGCTTTAGCTAAAAAGAAGAGAAGAATAATAAAAAATACATGTTTAGCATGAAATGCTTTAAAATATTAATTACATGCAATTTATATATAGCAGCTTTATGTCGTAAATTCAAATCAAAAATAACATAAGGCCGTGATTCACAATCCTACACAACCGCACGATTCATTCACAGGGGAATGATAGTAAAGTCTGACCGGTTTTAAAAAATCGCTTCAAAATGGCGTTGTAAGTGCCCCACTATTATACGAGTACAAATAATTAAATACATAATAGTACATATCTACAATTAAAAATTACTTTTTATTACCTGCGTGTATTTTTTTGATTTATTTTGTTTAGTGCCAAGGAAATATTCAGCTGTTTCGCTGAAATCGCATGAATATTTTCATAAAATGATAAAGTTTTCCAAATCGCACGACTTAACAAAAAAATCTGTCGCACAGATGCATTTTTAGTACACATCAGCTTCCTTTTTCGACACACATATCATATTTGGCAGATCGTGTGGTTGTGTAGGGTAGTGAATCATTAGAATAACTACAAGGTGTCTGGTGGCAAATTTATATTTTTAAATACGGTTATTTCAAAAAGTAATAAACTGTGCGGAGGGCGGGTGTCGCCGTTGGAATTATCGATTGTGCGGATGTCGGATGTCACGATGTCGCAGTGGTCGAGTGAGCATCGCGCGTTTGCTGTGGATACATTTTTTAAAAGTAATTCTTACGTAATTGCTCGTCGACAATTTTGTTCAAAGCTCAGTATTCGGCGAATAAGTGATGGACCGAGTGTAAATTTAATTCGTTCGTGCTTTAAGCGTTCTTCCCGCAATTTTCGACCGTAATAATCGTGCCACAATCAAGTTGGGCATGCAAGAGTGTATAAATTTGAGTTCACATTTTCAGTGCTGGATGTTCCCGTGACGTACCCGTGAATACCGCACTGATCAAAGCGGAGAAAATACCGCCGATGGGAGTGTATCGATTCAAAAAGACCAAATTTTGTTGATTCCACTTTGTTCTTAACAATTCGACAGTTGTGAATAATGGATTGAAACAAATCTTTGCCTACAAACTTGTAAGATCGGATTGGGTCAATAATTAAAGTCCATTTGTAACCCTGAAACTTTTTCCGATTGTTATGGTATGACTGGGACCAATGGCCGTCTTGTTCATGCGATCAAAAGCCATTGTATTTCTTTCTAAGGTGCCATAGCAAGTCACTGGCTCAAAGACAACATCCAACATGGATCGCTATAAACGGACTCGTGGTGGTCATACCACCGAAGTCGAACGTCGGTCTTGAAATGTAATATTTTCACTACAGTTTTAATAAATCTACAGCCTGCCCCACAATGTCAACCGATAGATTAATAGATATCGGCCAGGCAGTTAAACTCAGTATCTCAAATTATCTGTGTTTTATTAATAATTAATGAAATTGTTATGATCGTAAAGGAAAACCCCTTATTAACCGACTTTTACCACCATTCCGGTATTTTATTTTTTATATTTTTATTAGTAGACAGTGATTCCAGTGAAAATTTTAAAAAATATCGGCTTTAATAATGTTTAGGGCCCCTGCCAGAAAAGAAAAAGAAAATATGCCACCCAATAGAAAATTTAAAATAAAATAAAAATCTGAAGCTGCTTACAGATTTGTCATCGAATATGGGCAATGTGGGTATCATTTCAAAGCTGTTGAGAAGATCTTTAGTTTTTCAACTTGAAATCATCATCAAAAGGTTTCTGCACGAAAATAGAATAGAAAATAAAGGTACATCTGCACCAAAGATGAGGTGGATAATTGGCAAAGTTAAACAAAATCCCCATCTTAGCGCTCCAAAGTTGAAGCTGATAAATACTTGGGTAAGCCCTGCGAACTCCGAAACTGTGTGAAGAATTTTGCGTGAATCAATGGAATGATGGAAGGACAGCCAGAAATAAGCTATTGATAAATGCCTTAAATAGGAAACACATAATAGAATTTTGTCAACAATATTAATTTCGTACCGATATACTCGTTAATAAATATATCGTCGCCGATCTATCGAACAATTAAAAAATTTTATAAGAGAACTTGTTGAAATAATAATAATAATAATAATAATAATAATAATAATAATAATAATAATAATGATAATAATAATAATAATAATAATAATAATAATAATAATAATAATAATAATGATAATAATAATAAAAGAAGTATAAAAGGATCAACAAATTTATTTTGTGGAAAAAATTTAAATTTTACGAGGTGGCTTCTTTGGACTTAACAGACCAGAACTAATAAGTCAATTTTAAAGTTTTTAAATGTTTCTTGCATTTTCATTTCATTTATTTATTTCAGAATTTTGTAATAATAAAAAGCCCTCATCTGGCCAAAAGAATATTACAATAGATTTAAAACATAGATTCTTAAAACATTAAAAGTAACCCTAAATTTATAACTAGATAACAATCGTTTTAATATCAGCATAGAATTTAAAAGGTAAAGATCATAATACGGCATCAATTTGTTAAAAGTATAATTTATCAAAAAAAGTAAGCGAAAAATTGTAAGCCCGATGGCTGCGATATCACACCAACTTCCTGCGAGTCGCATATAAACAAACTATGTCATATTGCCAACAAAATTAAAATGAGCAATGAGCAATCTTCGGTAGGTCTTGGGGGGGAACTGAAAAGATATTAAAACAGCTGGCAAGCGATTCCATACACGAGCTGTACTTACGAGGAAAGACTTATCCAGGAGCGAAGTGTGTATTCTGGGAATGAAAATTTGTGTATTTCTAGATGAATGACAAAATCGAACGCATTGAACTGAGAACGCAGGTGTAGAATTTCTAACAAGTTTATAAAGGCTCATAAGCAGCTTAATTGTTAAAAAATTAGAGAAACTACACTTTAACATTTGAGCAACATACTCCGAAACATGATCCCTGTATGTTAGCCGAAATACGAATCGCGTTATTTTATTGACCAATAGCTTAACTGTATTAATGTTACCATTCGTTGTGCATAAATACACCTCCATACAATAAGATATCTGAGAAAATAGCAAGGCATGAGCTAACTTAAACCTTACTCGAAAGGGTAAATAAACATTCAGGGAGTATAAACGACGAAGCGTGAAGTTAATATTCGAACATAACCTATTAATATGATAGGCATAGTTCAGCTTACAATCAAGCATCACACCCAACACTTTCAATCTGTCAACCCAACCAATGGGTACCCCTCAAATATGAACCGACAAATCCGGTACCGACAATGTCCCGAACCTCATAGCACTAGTTTTAGAAAGATTAATTCTAAGAGAGTTAGATTCCATCCATGCTTGGACACCGCTCAAGGTATTATTAATTTGGGTCTGAAGTAGATTACCTGATCGCTCCCCAAAAAATAAAAACTGAATATCGTCAGCGTATGCGTAGGTTTCACAATATTCCCCATTAGTCACATGGAAAATGTCATTAATATACATAGAGAAGAGTAGTGGCCCCAGAATGGAGCCCTGGGCCACACCTGAAAACACTGATGGTATCCGTGATTGATTATTATTGAGCGAAACAAACTGACTACGGTTACTCAAATAAGAGTGTATCAAAAAACAAGAGCTTCGCTAGAAATTAAAATGAGAATGCAGTTTATTTATCATCTTAGCATGATCTATACGGTCAAAGGCCTTGGATAAATCCAGAGAAACAAGGATGCATGATTTACCCGTATCCATCTTGTCCCTTATCATTTCGGTAATACCCAATAATGTAGACGAAGTGCTACAGTTTCGTCGAAAACCAGTTTGCCTGTCATTCAGTAGCGAAAGGCGTGAAATTTGTTCATAGATCTGTGTTTTAACTATATGTTCAAAAACTTTAGACAGTACAGGTAAGATACTAATTGGTCTTAAGTTGGTTAAAGCTGAGCTAGGTCCCGCTTTCGGAATCGGTATTATGCTAGCACACTTCCACTTTTCGGGGTATGTTGAGGTCGTTATAAGGGAATTAAGGAGATGCAAAATATGATTAGCAATTAGAGGAAGGATTATCTTATAAAATCTTAGTGGTATTCCATCTAAACCGCAAGCATTCGATTTTATCATCCTAAATGCAATAAGTAAATCAGACATGTAAGCGCGATTGAAAGCAAACCCGTCAAAGTGAACACTGGATAACTCGGCTCCTATATCAGAGTTCGTATCCGGGGATACGTTTAGTCCATCACAAAAATAATTATTTATAGTGTCCACATCCACCCCATGAGGAGCAGACAAGGATTTACCCACTCCTTCAGTTCTGAGCCGATTCCACATCTCCCTTGTGCTCATTTCTTCAAACGCCCTCGAATAGTGACCCTTTTTAACATTGCGAATAACCCTTTTCATCCTATTCCTGAGTTGACAAAACACTCTCCAGTTGACATTGAAACGTTGCCTCATAAATGCCCCATATGCAATGTCTCTCAAAGACCTTGCGTAAACGATCTGCCTTGAATTCATCCAATGATCAGCTTTACTAATTATAGCCCTCGATATAGGCACAAAGGCAAACATTCTTGAAATCAAAGTATTCAGCACATCAACTTGATGATTTACGTC
This sequence comes from Dexiosoma caninum, assembly GCA_963924685.1. NCBI lineage: Eukaryota > Metazoa > Arthropoda > Insecta > Diptera > Tachinidae > Dexiosoma > Dexiosoma caninum. Next base: position 106,241,143 of record OZ004725.1, on the reverse strand, counting down.
AATTGTATCATAAAGCGATGACATATCGTGATCAGCTAAGCAAGAAACCAAGCCATCCATATTTATGCGAGAAAAATTACGATATTCCCTAAACCGATTCTCATGCATTGAGTTGCGTAAGCTGCCATAATTAAAGTTGGCATAAATTAAAGCGTGGTGGGATAAAAAGGGACATTGTACTTGGCCGGTTTTATTTATATATGAGAGATTGCTTACCATAAAGAGATCAAGAAGAGACGTAGAATTATGCTGTGTGTCGAAATAAGTTGGAGCCGAGTTATGAGATATAGATATATTCATGCGCTCGCACAAAGATCTCAGTCTAATTGATTTCTGGGGATTAAATAAATTGTTATTAAAGTCGCCTACAATTATTATGTTTTCATATTTCTCAAAAATATCGCCAACCACGCTCTCAAATGCAAAAATTTCAAAAATTTCTTATATCGATATAAGTGGTTTTGTCACATTTTCAAAGATCAACACACATATATGTACGTATATATATAAATATATATACGCACATACATAATATGCATATACATACATAATACACAAACATAAATATGTATATGGTATTTTAAGAAGGGGACACCAATTATTCATAAAAGTTAATACTTATGTATATTCAAGAAACTTTATTATCACCATTTGGGAAAGGTCAGAGTCATCACAATTTTAGCGGCTCTTGAAACCTATCCAGCAAGGCAAACAAATCCAATTTCATCACGACTCCATCGCTCATAGTAATGGCGGCTGCTGGCAGATCACCGTCAAGAAACTTATATTTAGCAATACTATTACTCCATTTCAATTTCCGACATGAGTATAAAAGCTTGCTGGCCATAGGAGTTAAATGGTCGTTCAAATATACTCTGGAGGAGATATCGCCACCTATCAATTCATTTAGCTTTAGCGTACGTGTTGCTAAATATTTAGCCATTATTTTATTCTTAACATTAATGGATTGAAAAATAATCAAGACTTCCTTATTGTTTTTTATATAAATACATTGACTTATATCATTGACTGATAGGGCAATGTTGTACAGCAGGCCAATTTGTAAGATTATATCATTCTGTGACGCTATACAAATTAAACAAGGTAAGCCATGTAAATACGAAAGGTTTATTGAAAAAATGTATGTACATACATATATGCTATCTGCTGTATTCTTAAAAAGATATTAAATTCATAACGATATAAAACGATACAAAAATTATAATATTTCACTTACTTTGCGGACAATTTTTAACAGCTGTAGCCATAACAGATGCAGCCAATAATGTCACGGCGATTGTTAAACGAACAAGAGACTTCATTTTGTTGTTTTGTAGATTTGTGGTCAAGTTGATAAAGAACTTTGGTTTAGGCTTGTAATTAATAAAATAACTGTAATTTGAGCAGAGGAAAAATATATTAAAAATGCTGGAATGTATTAATTCAGGTTTTTTTTGGTGATAATGATAATTTTTTAAACAAACAAATGCAAATTCCAGTTAAACAAGTTCGAAATGATTTTTGTGCCTTTATTCTGAGTTGAAAAAAGAAAATCTGTAAAATTAATAAAGGTTAAAGTTCGAGAGAGACATCTGAACTGTAATTTGAGCAGAGGAAAAATATATTAAAAATGCTGGAATGTATTAATTCAGGTTTTTTTTGGTGATAATGATAAATTTTTAAACAAACAAACAACAAATTCCAGTTAAACAAGTTCGAAATGATTTTTGTGCCTTTATTTTGAGTTGAAAAAAGAAAATCTGTAAAATTAATAAAGGTTAAAGTTCGAGAGAGACATCTAAAGTTAAATTTTATTATCAAAATCGGATGCTGAGAAATCAAAAATTTTTTGTGTGCAAAGTCTGCACCGAATAATTTCTTAATCTCAAATTTTTGACTTGTTCACAGATGTCTATTTTATTTTATATGCATTTTTATTTTTAAGAACACATGTTGTCCAAATAAATTTGTACACTGAAAAACAACGAATTTTTACAATAATACAATAAAATTTGTCATATAAAGTCATGGTCGAATTAGTCTGCACGTTGACTACAAAACGAAAAATTTTTCCTGGGTTCAACGCCAGTTTCAGACTCATAAAAACATTTCTCATTTTTTCGGAAGTGCATTTGTGTGACTTTGTGTCAGTTGTTGTGGTATTCAGAGGCCAGTAACTATGCCTTCACCACTGAAACCTTGCGACAACAACTGACACAAGGTCACACAAATGCACATCAGAAAAAATGCGAAATGTTTTTATGATTTAGTCTGAAACTGGGACGAACCCAAGAATTTTTGTTTTCATAGTCAACGTGTAAACTGCTTCCGTCATCGCCACTTAATGGTCAAGTTTGAGATTCACGCGGCATCATCATTTCATTGGAGGCGTAAAACCGAAAAGTTGAGTGAAAAATATTTTAAGAACTATTCTTCACTTTTTTATATCCTACTCTTATCGAAATTAATAAAGAAAGTATTTAATTTTTAATAACAAAATGTAATGTCCATATTTTTGGAAAATAAAAAAATTTACTAATATTTCTCTTCTAAAGGGTGGTTAAATTTTAAGGGCCGATGTTGAATGTGAACCACACCTAAACATCAAGTTTTTTTCTGCATTTCATTTGACATTTCTCAATTTCAGACTAGCTCAATTTAAACCACGGAAAGATACAAGTTGTTATTTTGCAATGATATCTAAAAGTAAAATACAATAATTTTTAGGAAACGATTCAACATATCAGAATCCATTTTACTACATTCGATTAAGAACGAAATGTAGTTGATTGATTGGTTTCTTTAACTTGTGAAAAGTTTTTGCATCGAGAAAAATAAAACAATGATAATGGTTGTCTCCTGTTTCACAGAACAATTCATGTAAAAACTAAAATAAACGTACGCATGAAAACTTCAGGTTTTTCCTTACTCATGCAGTGTTCCACAAAGTGAGAATAATTTTTTCGATTCGAAATTTTCTCACATAAGTTACCGAAACCCGGCAAAGTTTAATACAATTTTCTTTAAAATTTCGAATGGAAAGCAATCGTATAATTTGCTCCCAGCATTTATGTAACTCTCAAAACCGGTTAAGCACTTCGGCATAGCATTCAATTCGAAGCTCTCTTAATTAAGAGACATGTTTTTTGAATATATAGACACTATAGCTTTAATTTTGAGACACCCAGTGTTTTTCGACCATGTCATGTGAATTGCATTTAATGGTAATTGAAAGCATTGGCACAAGACAGTGTCATATGCCGCACGACACGTGAGCGCCAGTTTCGTGAGCAATTAATCTCACATTTTGGAGCAGTGAATTAGTCGCCAATAATGCAATTTGACATCACTATACTATTTTTTTTTTTTGAGGATTCGTCAAGTCTCTCATGTACAAAGACAAGCCAGCCACAATTCCAGCCCTGAATAACAACATTATAGCTGCCATTAGTGAGATATCGACAGCAATGCTGGAAAAAGTATGCCGCAATTAGAGCAACATAAGAACTACTTATCGTTGCATACAAAAATATAAATTAGAAATTAAATTGGCGACAGCTGTGTTGGCGTCACATTAATAATTTTCATATAAGCCTGTGTATTAGTGGCGTTGCGAATACTTATTTTTAATATTCGCGAAGAATACGAATATACAATTTGAAATTTAGCGACACTCGATATTAAAATTTAATTGGAAAAATTGTCCCTTTGCGAATATTTGGCGACACGCATTCGAATAAGAATACTCGTAACATACATAGTAATTGTATGTATCTTAAATTTGACAGATTGTAGTCGGTGGCCTACTGTGGTTAGATGATATGGAGATGTCTCCTGCAAATGCAATGTATTATTATTTTTACAACTCTGCTTTTACACGTTTGTTATTTTTATGTCACTGTTGCAGCGTCAAAGTACTAACTGCTCATCGAACAACACTTTCGGTGCCACAGTAAAAGCTTGTTATTTTTATATCCCATGAATTTCTCTTGAAGATACAAGACCGAATCACTGGGTGACTATTGTTCTAAAACACAAATATCTCATACATAAATATTTTTAAGCTGAGGAGAGCACTTTGGTTTCACAGTTATTAAAAACGCTTTTAACGCTGATTTTAATTATCGCATTAACTTTAAAATTTAAAAAAGATTAAATAAATTACGAACACGTAGAAAAGATAATTAAAATTAGAAGCTTCAGTGAAACAAACACTTTATTACTTTTTTCAAGCAACGTTCAGTAATTAACAAAAATTCATAAATTCATGCACAAAAAGAATACTTCAAATCTTTATTAAACAGTTAATGAAATCTTTCAGAAAATTCCATATAACAAAGGCTTTGGATGAAGATTGAGTGGTATCAATACACGTCCAGCTTCAAATGAAATCTCCTAAATGGATAACGATCGCAATACAGAAAATTAAATAAGAAAAGAAAAACTGCATGAAACTTGCATTGGTTGCAAATATTCGTTGCATTTACCAATTCTTATTGTGTTGTGTTGTTTGTTCTTTTTTTTAATACAAATGTTTCTTTCTTTTCACACTTATTTCTCTTTGAATTGGTATTATTTATTGATATTTTACAATTATTTGCTTACGAGTATTATTCTTTTTTTTCACCAACGTATCTCTTTAACTGATGTAACTTAACTAAATCTTTAAATTGTTTAGCTTCATAATTTATAATTGAAAAAGAGTCAGCTCTTGCCTGACTGTGTGCCCACTAACTCTTTCAAATTTTACTAGCAACCATGACGTTGCATAACAGGTATTTTTTTAGAGTGAGTATAAAAAAGAAAGACGATAAAATGCCGGATTAAAATAGTTTTTGTGTGGCTTGGTTGCGCGGTTGTGCAGTTGTGCGAGCCATTATTATGACTTGACATTAGTGAAAGGTGGGATAAACTCTTTTTCATTACTATAACTTCACTTTAACCCTAGACCGTCATCCTTATTTTTTTGTACAGTAACATCATCCTTCGTCATTTTGTCTACGACATAATTTAACCGACTATGAAATACGCCACGAGCAAAAATATGTAGCAAAATAAATTTTTTATTTATATTTATTAATTTTTTTTAATTAATATTTAAAGAAAATCTTTTATATATTTTTTAATCTTTAACGGAAAATTAACATTTTATAGGATTCCTTTAATAGGCATGGTTTTGTAAACAGTTAATAATAAAATATGAAAAAATATAATATATTGCAAATTTTTTCAATTCAGTCTTTCAGTTTCTTATAACATAGATATTAAATTAAAAAAGGAACATGAGTTTCGACGTAAAATTTTTCGTATAAAGAACGAGGCACAAACTTCTTCATTCTTCGCTTCGAAGAGGCACTAAGTGCACATATTTTCCTTTTTCATTTTTTATTTTGTAAAGGTATATTCTCAGAATCTGTGGGGTTATTAATTTGCAGTTGATCTTGAATATCATTTCTGACATTCAACTGATTTTTATGAATCCCGAAAAGAGATTTTTCATAGAATTAACGCTATTTATAGATTTTTGGCAGGTTTAAGCAGTGTATGTGGGAACATTACATATGAATTAATAAATCGCATGTTTAAAATTCCGAAAAATTGACATAACAGCCGCCTGTTCGTTATACTTGAACAGCTCATAACACTGCACATCTGATCGAATGTGCCAACTCCGCCTTTGCTACACCATGTTGGGTTTATTTGTTTTGGCATTTATAATGCCTTATTCGTTGCACGATGACAAGAGCTAAAACATTGTGTTTGGTTTTGGCTTATTGTCGTAGCAAAATATGGCCGTACCGCACATTCTGTGTCAGACTGTTATTCTGCCGACGTTTTTGTTTTATTGCTAACATGCTTATTGGTCTAGTCTAATCTAGACGGCGCACACTGGGGATTTTTGTATGGAGGTGAGGAAAAAAATATATTTGTCAAAAAATGTAGTGATTTCATCACAAATTTACTTTTATTTATATAGTAATACACAAAAGTATTCAAAATAAAGAAATTTAGGGAAATGTATATATCGTTACCTACAATGTAAAAAGCCCTAACTAACAAAAAAATTTAAATGATTTTTTTAATTTTTAATTTATTATTTATTTTAAATCTAAAAGAGCCTTAACTTCGTCGCTTATAACAATATGCTTTTTCTGGCTAAATGAAGGAGTCGAATTTGAGATCATGGGATCTGATGTTACCATCATTCGGTGCATAATATCTTCGTTCGTGGCAATTCGACTGCATTTTCTGGAGTGTCTTAAGGCGATATTTTTTATAGTCTTTGTTACGACTTTCCTGAGCCTCTTCGGATAATAAGACTACAGGAAAAATACACTTTTCAATTATATCTTTTCCATGAATCAGAATTTTGTGAAGTGTAGGTGGCATATTGTACCACTCACTTAATGATAATCTAAGTGGTACAACTGGTGTCATATATAAATGAGAGTCAGAAATTTGATCATCTGAAAACCTCTGTTGGTATTCGCTTTGACTAGATGCCCCATCACATCCCCATTTATAGTACATTGTTAGATTTCCGCTTTAAATTTTATTTATTTCCTTTACCGACTTGCTCTCTAGGACTCTTTTAGCCGTATGATCCAACAGATTTTGCAGAGGTACACTGCCTGAACTTTCAGTAATAGAAATTTCTTGAGGATAACTGTTAGTTTTTTATTTCGCGAGTTCTTTGTATGGTACGAGTATTTTGTACCTTTCATTTTCTAGCCAATGCATTAGATGCTCGTATTTTTCTTTTGCAAGTTCAAGCTTTGTAAACATCTCTAAAGTTTTTAATGTACAAATTTTGTGGTTGGTTTTTGAAATACTAGAAGTAAAATCAATTACTTCTTGAGGAAACATAGCACGTACTTCATCCCTTTTGTATCGTTTGGCGCGATCACAGCACTCCTCAAACGACTTACGTGGCCGACCAAGTGCAGAACTGGTAGAACATTCAGCCTCAGTAAACTTAATTGTAAATGTGCGTTCAAGCCAATTTGCATTCTTTTTTTCAAATCGCGACTTCGTACGATTAGAATCCTGCCATCTTTGTTTGAAGTTAGAGTAAAAGCCTTTATATATAATGTATCCAAAATTTCACATGCTCTAGTTTCGTTTAAGCCAACGTGCGATTGTTGCAAAAACTGTTTCAATTTTGTTCTGTCTTTGTCAAACTCCAGAAGCATCGAGCATAAAACCCCATGTGAAATAGAAAAACTTTCCATTGTCGTAAAACTCTTGAGTCTTAGTTTCAGTTATAATTAAAAAACCGGAGAAAAATCGCTTGGACTTTTCGCGTTCGTCGGCACTTGTTGAATGACAAAAATGAACACTCATAAATGTGGGTGCAATTTCTGTAAAAAAATCATGCAGATAACTAACGGAAAAACTTAAATAATTAAAAAAGTGCACTTTCCTTTTTTCCTTTTAATTGTCCACGCAAATTTATTAGCGCTTATTACTTTGCTACTGCAATCATAAAAATCAAATAACCTTTTGTTTATTACTTTTGTTTTTTAATTCTGAAAATCATAAAAAAAAGTCTTCAATGTTTCTTCCAAAGAATTTTGTGCATATCTCGAGCATATTTTTTAAATTCATACCTTTACTTAATTGTGAATTAAAGCGAAACGCGTTCATCGATTTTCATGATTTATGTCTCATTTTGTTCATAAGTTATGCGACTTTACGTGAAAGTAATAGCACTTGACACTTTTTTACCGTTTTGGATTTTTTATGAATTAAAAAAAAAAAATTAATTTTTTAGGCAAAAAATATTTTTTTTTTCTTCATATACACATTTATTTATAACTGCGAAACTGTTGCTTATGTAGCGAAACGTTATATAAACAGATGAAAGGAATTGTAATTCTTGGTTTTTCTAAATTTGTGTAAGCAAAATCCGACTAGTGGTTCTTGAGTTATGTTAAACAACAGAGCCTTATCAGAATTGAGTCGCGAATCAATCAGCCGAAAAAAGTTGTAGTGTGTAATGCAACAAATTGAGAGGTGGCACCTGGTGGCACTTGAAATTGATTAAAAATGTAAAAACAGATATGAGACAATGTATTAGTAGTGAGGGTGGCGATGGCACGATGGATGGTAGTCTGCACGTTGACTACACAACCAAAAAACAGACCTGAGTTCAACCCCAGTTTCAGACAAAAAAATTTTGAAAAATAAAAATAAACTCGCATTTTTCTGATGTGCATTAGTGTGTCTTTGTGTGTTAGTTGTTGTCGGAAGGTTTCAGTGGCGATGTCATAGTCAATGGTCACTGAACAATACCGGCTTCAGCTGATAGCAATCCACAATCACATCAGAACGCCCTCCTTCGTCGGTATTGTGTAGCACCGGCGAAGTAAAATAATAATAAAAATGGCTACTAAACCGAAGCTCTTCAGCACTGCTACGAGTATAAAAAACTAAAGAACGTGCGAAAGCAGAGCTGCAAAATAATTAATTAAGCTTCACCTCCTGTCGTTTCTCCTACTATCCCTTTCCTATAGTTCCCAGCACAATGCTTCGCATGTGTAGGAGTCATCTCCTGAGTGCTGGTCCTAGATAAAAAAAAAAAAAAAAAAATATACAAATTTTTCTTTAAAGGTGTTAAAAAATTTCTTCAGTTCTGCCAGATTGCCGATTTTTCGTATCCCAGTTCAAACGATTTTTTTTCTACTAAACTGTTTTCTTGAGAACATTTTTCTAACCGCGAATCCTCTTACATTTGTGGTCAAAAAATTTACACTGAAAAACCAAATACCAAGAAAAAGAGTACCCTTTTTATACCTTTTTATTTTGAACAACGTAAAAAAGTAACAAATTGTAGAGAATGTTCTGTTCATTTTATCGCTTAATCGGCACAAAACGAGCTGTTCTGTATTCCTCGTGAAATCAAGTCACTCGGAATTTTCATAGCAAAAATAGGGATAAGCAATTTAATCGCTAATCGAAATTTCAAATAACTGAGCGGTTAATAGATATCATCAATGATTCGGTTAACCGATTAATCTTAATCGCCTATATGTCCTAATATTTATTCTATTTTATGAAGAATCTTTATTTTATATGTTGGTAATAATGTCTTTCCGATTTTATTAAAAGAACCCTACAGGGACAGTAACAAAGAACAAATGATTGATTCTGAAAATTCTGCATCTTTAGGCAACAATTTAATGAAGGACAGGGATGAACTTCTAGCGACGCCCGAGAAAAATGCTTTTAAATTTAAAAGGTTTCTATTAAGAGGACGCAATAAAAGTAACAATAAACAATGGAGTTTGGAACTCCCGCAGAATCAAGTGATCAAAGCAAGTGGCATCGAAAGATGGCGACGTCTACCTCTACACAATCTACGAAATGTGCAAGTCAAAAAACCTGATCATAAATGGTTACAGGAACTGGAACAAGAACAGCAACTGAATGTCAATGATTACATATAAAAATTGGGCAAGGCAATGAAAAGAACAACTATGAAAACACATCATGAGCGGCACTCTATCGCACACAAACACACACATCACAATTCATTACAATATTCCCTTCTCAGCATGTGAAATTATTTGAAAAACTGTATCTAATTAAATATTTAATTGAAAAGGCACTCCATATATTTGCATGTTCACACGTAATTAATTTAAAAGAAAAATGTAAATTAATGGAAATTAAATTATGACTTGAATAAGCATCGTAAAACATTTGCTCTTTTATTTTTGACAACTCCAACTGATTTTCATATGTTTTCTTTATTTATTTATTTAAAAATAAATTTTATTAAATAGTATTAATAAAAAAGGAGTAAAATATAAGTATGTATAACAGTGTTGTCAATATTAATGCCCATGGGCTGGAGGCGTTAATATAAAAACAAAATTTGTAACAACAAAAAACACGCTCACCATTATTTTATATTTGTCGTTTATTGATTTCTTTAAACGTTTGTAAAAAAAAGCACCCAATAAAAGTTTTAAAAATAAAAATTTTTTCTTCTTAAATATCACATAAATAATGCTAAAAAAAAATTTATATTATTGTTGGAAAACAAAAACAAAAAAAGAAGAAGCTACTCCTATTCTCTCTACTTAGCCACTATTTTAGCTGGTACTTGGAAACAGGCTGCGTCACCATTGTTATCACCCAAACCCCAATGTATGTCTAAACTCAGAGTGGGGTAAATTTGTAATACTTTAAAGCTATTTTTATAAATATAGGTCTCTCCGGCTTTTAAAGGACATCCCACTTGCTTTTGGCCCTCTGCATCATAGATGTATGGACAAGCGTTGGTGCCATCATAACCGATAAAAGGCAACGGTACACCTACAATAATTCCTTGTATCTCAGAGTTTAATTCGTTAAAATCACGATTTGGTATAATTTTCATTTCAATACTGACGTGCGTATTACGTTTCAGCGTGCATTTGCTCTTTGGACAATCGGAGATGATAACATCGCCCTCTTCCAGCAGTCGGGCTTTAGCTAAAAAGAAGAGAAGAATAATAATAATTAAAAAATCGCTTCAAAATGGCGTTGTAAGTGCCGCACTTTATACGAGTACAAATAATTAAATACATAATAGTACATATCTACAATTAAAAAATACTTTTTATTATTTATTTTTTTATTACTTTTTTTGATTTAGTTTGGAAATATTCAGCTGTTTTTTTTTTTAATAAAGTTTAGTTTTATTTCATTTTACTTTACATTACAAATTCAGGTACCTCAGCGTCCTTTGGACATTATTGAGGTGAGTTGACAAAAATATTCGTTTCTAAAGTATATTCGTATTTACATTTTTATACATAAGTATTCTAAATAAACAAAAAATAACAGGGTCAGGGCCCAGTCGATCTTCAAGGACTCCCGAAGACATTGAACTGGTTCAAAGCAGTTTACGTTTAAATTCGCGACTTTCAATACGGAAAAGAGCAACGTCACTGGGATTTCCAAGAGCGATTATTCATAAAATTTTAAAAAACGATCTGGATGACATACTCTTTAAAAAATAAAATCCGTATTTCCATTCTATCGTACAATGCTCTTAATAAATCTTAGTGTCAATTATTACGTTTTTTATTTAAGTTTGAAAATATAAATCTGCTACCAGACACCCTTTATTTAATAAAATGAATGCATTGAAAATGGTTTCCAATTGGGACATAACAGCTTCGATGTTTTCTTGAAAATGCTCCATTAAAGTTGTCAGTTATGTGTGAATGACAAACTAATCAGTAAACATGACATTTTCGTCATGGTAAAGTACACGAGAGAACAACGTTTAAAGTAATAAAAATTAACAACTTTAAGCGTTCTTCCCGCAATTTTCGACCGTAATAATCGTTCCACAATCAAGTTGGGCATGCAATAGTGTATAAATTTGAGTTCACATTTTCAGTGCTGGATGTTCCCGTGACGTACCCGTGAATACCGCACTGATCAAAGCGGAGAAAATACCGTCGCTGGGAGTGTATCGATTCAAAATGACCCAATTTTGTTGATTCCACTTTGTTCTTAACAATTCGACATTTGTGAATAATGGATTGAAACAAATCTTTGCCTACAAACTTGTAAGATCAGATTGGGTCAATAATTAAAGCCCATTTGTAACCCTGAAATTGTTATGGTATGATTGTTATGATATGACTGCGACCAATGGCCGTCTTGTTCATGCGATCAAAAGCCATTGGATTTCTTTCTAAGGTGCCTTAGCAAGTCACTGGCTCAAAGACAACATTCAACATGGATCGCTGTAAACGGACTCGTGGTGGTCATACCACCGAAGTCGAACGTCGGTCTTAAAATGTAATATTTTCACTACATCTTCAATAAATTTACCGCCTGCCCCACGATGTCAACCGATAGATTAATAGATATCGGTCAGGCAGTTAAACTCAGTATCTCAAATTATCTGTGTTTTATTAATAATTAATGAAATTGTTATGATCGTAAAGAAAACCCCCCTTATTAACCGACTTTTACCACCATTCCGGTATTTTATTTTTTGTATTTTTATTAGTAGACAGTGATTCCAAATTTTAAATTAATTTTAATTAATTTTAAAAAATATCGGCTTTAATAAAGTTTAGGGGTCCCTGCCAGAAAAGAAAAAGAAAATATGCCACCCAATAGAAAATTTAAAATAAAATAAAAATCTGAAGCTGCTTACAGATTTGTCATCGAATATGGGCAATGTGGGTATCATTTCAAAGCTGTTGAGAAGATCTTTAGTTTCTCAACTTGAAATCATCATCAAAAGGTTTCTGCACGAAAATAGAATAGAAAATAAAGGTACATCTGCACCAAAGACGGGGTGGATAATTGGCAAAGTTAAACAAAATCCCCATCTTAGCGCTCCAAAGTTGAAGCTGATAAATACTTGGGTAAGGCATGCGAACTCCGAAACTGTGTGAAGAGTTTTGCATGAATCAATGGAATGATGGAAGGACAGCCAGAAATAAGCTATTGATAAATGCCTTAAATAGGAAACACATAATAGAATTTTGTCAACAATATTAATTTCGTACCGATATACTCGTTAATAAATATATCGTCGCCGATCTATCGAACAATTTAAAAATTTTATAAGAGAACTTGTTGAAATAATAAATATATTGACAATTATCACAAAATTTTTATTATAAAATAATAATAATGATAATAATAATAATAATAATAATAATAATAATAATAATAATAATAATAAAATAAGTATAAAAGGATCAACAAATTTATTTTGTGGAAAAAATTTAAATTTTACGAACTAATAAGTCAATTTTAAAGTTTTTAAATGTTTCTTGCATTTTCTGTGACGATATTCAAATTAAACAAGGTAAGCCATGTAAATACGAAAGGTTTATTGAAAAAATGTATGTTCATACATATATGCTATCTGCTGTATTCTTAAAAAGATATTAAATTCATAACGATATAAAACGATATAAAACGATACAAAAATTATAATATTTCACTTACTTTGCGGACAATTTTTAACAGCTGTAGCCATAACAGATGCAGCCAATAATGTCACGGCGATTGTTAAACGAACAAGAGACTTCATTTTGTTGTTTTGTAGATTTGTGGTCAAGTTGATAAAGAACTTTGGTTTAGGCTTGTAATTAATAAAAGAACTGTAATTTGAGCAGAGGAAAAATATATTAAAAATGCTGGAATGTATTAATTCAGGTTTTTTTTTTGGTGATAATGATAAATTTTTAAACAAACAAAAGCAAATTCCAGTTAAACAAGTTCGAAATGATTTTTGTGCCTTTATTTTGAGTTGAAAAAAGAAAATCTGTAAAATTAATAAAGGTTAAAGTTCGAGAGAGACATCTAAAGTTAAATTTTATTATCAAAATCGGATGCTGATGTTAATTAAGCAACTAAAATATGTCCCCAAGAAATCAAAAATTTTTTGTGTGCAAAGTCTGCACCGAATAATTTCTTAATCTCAAATTTTTGACTTGTTCACAGATGTCTATTTTATTTTATATGCATTTTTATTTTTAAGAACACATGTTGTCCAAATAAATTTGTACACTGAAAAACAACGAATTTTTACAATAATACAATAAAATTTGTCATATAAAGTCATGGTCGAATTAGTCTGCACGTTGACTACAAAACGAAAAATTTTTCCTGGGTTCAACGCCAGTTTCAGACTCATAAAAACATTTCTCATTTTTTCGGAAGTGCATTTGTGTGACTTTGTGTCAGTTGTTGTGGTATTCAGAGGCCAGTAACTATGCCTTCACCACTGAAACCTTGCGACAACAACTGACACAAGGTCACACAAATGCACATCAGAAAAAATGCGAAATGTTTTTATGATTTAGTCTGAAACTGGGACGAACCCAAGAATTTTTGTTTTCATAGTCAACGTGTAAACTGCTTCCGTCATCGCCACTTAATGGTCAAGTTTGAGATTCACGCGGCATCATCATTTCATTGGAGGCGTAAAACCGAAAAGTTGAGTGAAAAATATTTTAAGAACTATTCTTCACTTTTTTATATCCTACTCTTATCGAAATTAATAAAGAAAGTATTTAATTTTTAATAACAAAATGTAATGTCCATATTTTTGGAAAATAAAAAAATTTACTAATATTTCTCTTCTAAAGGGTGGTTAAATTTTAAGGGCCGATGTTGAATGTGAACCACACCTAAACATCAAGTTTTTTTCTGCATTTCATTTGACATTTCTCAATTTCAGACTATCTCAATTTAAACCATGGAAAGATACAAGTTGTTATTTTGCAATGATATCTAAAAGTAAAATACAATAATTTTTAGGAAACGATTGAACATATCAGAATCCATTTTACTACATTCGATTAAGAACGAAATGTAGTTGATTGATTGGTTTCTTTAACTTGTGAAAAGTTTTTGCATCGAGAAAAATAAAACAATGATAATGGTTGTCTCCTGTTTCACAGAACAATTCATGTAAAAACTAAAATAAACGTACGCATGAAAACTTCAGGTTTTTCCTTACTCATGCAGTGTTCCACAAAGTGAGAATAATTTTTTCGATTCGAAATTTTCTCACATAAGTTACCGAAACCCGGCAAAGTTTAATACAATTTTCTTTAAAATTTCGAATGGAAAGCAATCGTATAATTTGCTCCCAGCATTTATGTAACTCTCGAAACCGGTTAAGCACTTCGGCATAGCATTCAATTCGAAGCTCTCTTAATTAAGAGACATGTTTTTTGAATATATAGACACTATAGCTTTAATTTTGAGACACCCAGTGTTTTTCGACCATGTCATGTGAATTGCGTTTAATGGTAATTGAAAGCATTGGCACAAGACAGTGTCATATGCCGCACGACACGTGAGCGCCAGTTTCGTGAGCAATTAATCTCACATTTTGGAGCAGTGAATTAGTCGCCAATAATGCAATTTGACATCACTATACTATTTTTTTTTTGAGGATTCGTCAAGTCTCTCATGTACAAAGACAAGCCAGCCACAATTCCAGCCCTGAATAACAACATTATAGCTGCCATTAGTGAGATATCGACAGCAATGCTGGAAAAAGTATGCCGCAATTAGAGCAACATAAGAACTACTTATCGTTGCATACAAAAATATAAATTAGAAATTAAATTGGCGACAGCTGTGTTGGCGTCACATTAATAATTTTCATATAAGCCTGTGTATTAGTGGCGTTGCGAATACTTATTTTTAATATTCGCGAAGAATACGAATATACAATTTGAAATTTAGCGACACTCGATATTAAAATTTAATTGGAAAAATCGTCGCTTTGCGAATATTTGGCGACACGCATTCGAATAAGAATACTCGTAACATACATAGTAATTGTATGTATCTTAAATTTGACAGATGTCTCCTGCAAATGCAATGTATGCACCGGAACTAAGGAAAGGGATAGTGATAGAGATGACAGCTGGAGGAAAGCTTTATTATTTTTACAACTCTGCTTTTACACGTTTGTTACTTTTATGTCAGTGTTGCAGCTTCAAAGTACTAACTGCTCATCGAACAACACTTTCGAAAGACCGAATCAATGGGTGACTATTGTTCTAAAACACAAATATCTCATACATAAATATTTTTAAGCTGAGGAGAGCACTTTGGTTTCACAGTTATTAAAAACGCTTTTAACGCTGATTTTAATTATCGCATTAACTTTAAAATTTAAAAAAGATTAAATAAATTACGAACACGTAGAAAAGATAATTAAAATTAGAAGCTTCAGAGAAACAAACACTTTATTACTTTTTTCAAGCAACGTTCAGTAATTAACAAAAATTCATAAATTCATGCACAAAAAGAATACTTCAAATCTTTATTAAACAGTTAATGAAATCTTTCAGAAAATTCCATATAACAAAGGCTTTGGATGAAGATTGAGTGGTATCAATACACGTCCAGCTTCAAATGAAATCTCCTAAATGGATAACGACCGCAATACAGAAAAGGAAATAAGAAAAGAAAAACTGCATGAAACTTGCATTGGTTGCAAATATTCGTTGCATTTACCAATTCTTATTGTGTTGTGTTGTTTGTTCTTTTTTTTAATACAAATGTTTCTTTCTTTTCACACTTATTTCTCTTTGAATTGGTATTATTTATTGATATTTTACAATTATTTGCTTACGAGTATTTTTTTTTTCGCCAACGTATCCGATATGCAGCAGCTTTAACTCTTTAACTGATCTAACTTAACTAAAGCTTTAAATTGTTTAGCTGCAAAATTTATAATTGAAAAAGAGTCAGCTCTTGCCTGACTGTGTGCCCACTAACTCTTTCAAATTTTACTAGTAACCATGACGTTGCATAACAGGTGTATTTTTTAGAGTGAGTATAAAAAAGAAAGACGATAAAATGTCTCTTGGTTGCGCGGTTGTGCGAGCCATTATTATGACTTGACATTAGTGAAAGGTGGGATAAACTCTTTTTCACTACTATAACTTCACTTTAACCCTAGACCGTTATCCTTATTTTTTTGTACAGTAACATCATCCTTCGTCATTTTGTCTACGACATAATTTATCCGACTATGAAATACGCCACAAGCAAAAATATGTAGCAAAATAAATTTTTTTATTTATATATGATTCTAATTTTAAAATTTTGCTTTTTTCCTTTACATACTTTATGATATTCTCATAAAGTATTTTTTACAAAAGTAAACTCAATAACTGAGGAGGAAAGCATATCCATATAGTACTATTTCGCTAATGCTTACTTAGCTCATCAGTGGACTTTTCCTAATTTTTGAATACGAACCCAAGATCTATATGTTTAAAATTCAACTAATTAATCGAGAATTGAAGTTGAGTACCAAATACAATAACCAAAAATCTATAAACAAAAACATAACAATCCATGAGTTTACTTTTTATAACACACACATATTTATATTTTTAGATTTTTCTTTTTATATCTATATATTTAGTTGTTTTTTTTTATTAATATTTAAAGAAAATCTTTTACATATTTTTTAATCTTTAACGGAAAATTAACATTTTATAGGATTCTGTTAATATGCATGGTTTTGTAAACAGTTAATAATAAAATATGAAAAAATATAACATATTGCAAATTTTTTCAATTCAGTCTTATCTTATATATCTTATATCTTATAACATAGATATTAAATTAAAAAAGGAACATGAGTTTCGAGGTAAATTATTTCGTATAAAGAACGAGACACAAACTTGAATTTTATTCTCGCCACTCAGCTTTTTTGGCACTTTCCACAAAAAACATTCGTCATTCTTCGCTTCGTAGAGGCACTAAGTGCACATATTTTTTTTTGCCTTTTTGATTTTGTAAAGGTATATTCTCAGAATCTGTGGGGTTATTAATTTGCAGTTGATCTTGAATATCATTTCTGACATTCAACTGATTTTTATGAATCCCGAAAAGAGATTTTTCATAGAATTAACGCTATTTATAGATTTTTGGCAGGTTTAAGCAGTGTGTGTGGGTACATTACATATGAATTAAAAAATCGCATGTTTACAATTCCGAAAAATTTACATAACAGTCACCTGTTCGTTATACTTGAACATGTCATAACACTGCACATCTGATCGAATGTGCCAACTCCGCTTTTGCTACACCATGCTGGGTTTATTTGTTTTGGCATTTATAATGCCTTATTCGTTGCACGATGACAAGAGCTAAAACATTTTGTTTGGTTTTGGCTTATTGTCGTAGCAAAATATGGCCGTACCGCACATTCTGTGTCAGAACTTGTTTCACTAAAATCGTAAAATTGTAAGTCATCGTTGTTGTCAGTTCAGGATAGGAACTGTTCAATTTGTTCATCTGTTAGAGATCGCTGATTAGTCATCTTAGAGAAACTGTAACATTTTTCGTCCCAGAAAAAACCTAAAAGTTACACAAACGTCATCTTTCGTCATTTTGACTACGGTGAAAAACTAAATGCGAAAAAACAAACACTTACAATGTACACAGTTCGCCGCAAATTTTGATCTAACCACAGCTTGCAATCAACTATCGCTATATAAAAAAATTAGATCAAAACACAAAAAAAAATATAAGTGTTAACTTGAAAATACAATCTCGTGTCGTCATTTTGACGAAGGATGACGGTGCAGGGTTAATCAAAACGATAAGTTGAATGCAAGTTCACCCCACTTGTAACCCCTCGCCTAGAGTAGCAATAAATAAGTTAACATATGTATATTGCAACAACTGTCAAAACTATGTTATTGCTAATGTAAAGCACTCGTTCAGAATACTTGCCATATATGGCGCGATAATTTTTAATCAATTTTCGTTAACAATTATTGCCTACATAAAACGTCAAGTTGGGTAGACAAATCAATTTGACATTAGTAAAAATGGAATGGAATATTTTTGCTAAATTTAAGAAGTCTAATTAAACAATGCATTTCAAGAAGAAAATGTGTTGTACTGCTGATAACATAAGATAAAAGCGCACTTTATTGTGTACCCTCTTACATTTTATTCAATTGTGAGGAGTTCTCATACCCTTAACATAAGAAGAAAAGCAATGAGTAATATTTGACTTTAGGGTGGATTAGGTTAGGTGACGGACCCTTCCCGAAGAAGGGCATAGATTTCTGATAATACTTTTTATCACTATAAAAACAGCTGATGTCAGAAGTTTTGTCAGATCAAAATAGAACACACTCTAATTGGAATTTTGTCAGATGAGTTTGCACATGTGTTTTACAGAAGCAATATTTTAAAGGTAACATACGACAGGTACGTATGTATTTTACAATGCGAAATTTGACAAGTCAGGCGTAAAAAACATGTCGTCTACGGGTACCTTAAGGTGTACTGTGTACTGTCAAGGCTATGACTCAGACTACACACAAGTTTTAAGCAATTTAAGAGCAACTTTATTTCTCAAGACAACTCGTCATCTGTTTATAAGAATACCAGTCAGATGTTTTTTAACCTGTAATTTGAAGTATACAATTGGAAAGAAAATTTTAAAGCTAATTTGCATGAATTTTGGAATGTATGAATGTATTAGTGAGAAAGTACTTCTTGAAAGTACTATTTGAACTTGATCGTGTAACCCTGCCGTTACACCAAAACGGTGTGTATGATTTGAAAATGTTGCTAACAATGTCGTTGAAAGAGAGACTGATATAGAATCCGACGAACAGACAGAATATTTTAGATACTGATAGAAAGAATGGAAACATGCTGCTTTCGAAAGCTGCTACACCTGAACAAATACATTTTTATTATTATTTTACATTTTAAGTGTTAATTATTGCATTGTGCCAGAAATAAATACATGTCCTGCGTTATTTTTCGAAATGGAAAGTTTAGAGGAGAGACGCGTGATAAGGAGTATAAGGAGAACTTTTACTCTTAAGCTTATAAAAAAAATTAAATTTTTGTTTGGGGGCCCTATAGCCCGCCATTAAATGGCACGGTAAGCGCAAACTTGACAATGAAAAACTAATCATCAAACACGGTCGAGGCAGTAAAATGTTCTGTCTATGGCAAGCTGTATTCCCCCGATCCGTCGCCATCAAAATGGAACAACACATTAAACACGAACTTTCCAGTGGAAAAAGTATAAAGAGCACAAAGTAATACATTTAAAAAAAATACTGTCGAATTGAGAATGTCCTCCTTTTATGAAGTTGGTTAAAAAAAACACCCGCTTTTTAAAGCCAGATAATTCTCTATAGCAGTGTTTACTGTCTCAATTAACTGGCAACAACAAAAACAAATTAATTTGTAGATAGTGGCGTGAAAATTATATGAGACTGCAACCACATTTGGATCGTTAACGTTAAAACATTGAACGGGGGAGAGAATGTATTTTAAAAGTGTGAAATGTCTGATTACAAATAAATTGAATTAATTTGAAATACATTTAAAATAATGAATGGACAAATGGACATTTCAATATTTAAATTTTTATCTGCCGAAAAATTAACTTTTAATTGCTTTTTGAACAGCTGTTAACACTAAGTGCGCTCAATATCTCAAAAGTCAATGCTAATTTTTAATGGATTTTCCTGAATTGCATAAATTAATAAATAAATTAAGAAATTTACGCCGCAGTACTTAATTCTTTTAATATTAATATTAAGAGTTTCCTGAAATTGAAATCTCCTTTATTGCTTTGAATTCTGGACTTTATTCATTATCTTTCGAAGAATTTCAGGCAATATAAGTGTAATGCCTCAATACATAAACTTATATTTCATATCGTGGTTCATTAACAATTTGTAACCGATTTAAGGATGACGATGGGTGAAGTAGAGAGCACGTTGGCTACAAAATTATCAGACTAAGTTCTAAAAACATTTCGCATGTTTCTGATGTGCATTAGTGTGGCTTTGTGGCAGTTGTTGTCGAAAGGTATCAGTGTAACGCCGACCTTCATCGTCGGCGAAGTAAAATGACTAAAAAGTGAAATTTTAAAATTTTTCCGCAGAGCGAAAAAACTATTTCAATCGTCATTTTTGTTTCTTCTATTTTTACGTTATTTTTTGCCGGTTAAAAAATTTGTAAATTTAGTATAACTAAGCGAACTTTTCTGTAATATTTCTTCCTACTCAAATCGTTATTAGATTCAAGCTTACAAATTAAATCAACAACAAGTCCAGATAATTTGATTGCTTTTTGTGTGGTTTTTCAATTATTAGAATTCATAGCAAGGCGCTTATGATTGTAAACAAAGAGACTTGTGAAGTTTTCTTTACCATTCAAATGCTAAGAAATTTTTTTATCTCGACTTATGATCTTTTGTCAAAAGTCAGCAGAAATCAATTTTAAATTAAATTGCCTATAGATTGTTTGCTTGCAATATTTTCTTTCAAAGAGTTCATAAGTAAAAAATAAAGACGGAAAACCAAATGTTTAAACTGCATATTTTTCATTAAACTCGCATAAAGAACACGTTACAATTTCTTGTTCAAATAACCAGAAAACATATGACATTGTGTATTATTGTATTTTCTATTTAAAGTGCAGTTAAAATAAAATAGACCAGATCGTCTCAATATATACCAGCGGCATGAAAACGACAAATTTGTGGCTCTTTAGTTTGTCAGAACACCTGTTTGTCTATTCTGAATTGTTTCATTATGACTTTTTTTTTTATTATCTTGGACCAGCACTCAGGAGATGACGCCTACACATGCTATGCAGAAGGTAGAGATGACGGTAGGCGAAGCTTTACTACCTTAAAACTCTGCATTACTGCAGTGCCTCTGATATTAAATTTTCGAGCTTTGTTTTAGTAGCTATTTTTTTTTTAGTAATTAACTTACTTCACTGGTGCTACATAACACCGGCGAAGGAGGGTGCTCTGATGTGTCTGTGGCTTGGTATCAGCTGAATCCGGCACAGTTGGGTGACCAGTGACTATGCCTGCGCCACAGAAACCTTCCGACAACAACTGACACTAAGCCACACTAATGCACATCAGAAAAAAATGCAAGATATTTTATGACTTAGGCCCATTATTATAACTTGCCGATAGCTAAAGTTGGGATGCTATCGGACAAATAATTAGTTTTTCGTTATTACAAGTTGAGTTTAACCTAATGTGACCGATAAGCTAACGGAAAGTTCATCCTACCTGTAACTTTTAAAGTGGACTAAAGCATTTGAAGCTGCCATATTTTATGCACTTTAAATATGGCAACATGGAAAGTATAAATGTATACAAATTAAATTAATTAATAATGCCATATTTTTAAAAATATTAATTTTATTTTATCGAACAGTTGTAATAATGAAAACAAGTTAAAGGTCACTTTATTATTCATTTTAACTAAAGTTAATTTTAGCTATCAGTTACTTTATTGCTTAGTTGTAATAATGGCCCTTAGTCTGAAGCTCGGATCGAACCCAGGACTTTTTAGTTTTGTAGTGAACGTGCAGACAGACTACTTTGGCCATCGCCATTATGACTCTAGTTAAAATTAGTTTTTCTTTTCTTGGTGTTTCGAACGAAACATAATAATTTTATTAAAAGTCTTTACTGTTTGGTGAAACTACAATTTTATTTCGTTGTCAACATTTTGCTCACCGCTGTATTTACTACTTATGCCAAAATTTGTGAATGATCTAAAAATCAATTTCTGAACTGTGTTATTGTATATTGAATAGTGTTATTAATTTTTTGAACTGAAATTAAATGCTCATCTCCCATCTTTCCTTTCTCGTTACGAAAGATATCAAAAATTCCATTAGCATTTTTATTACTTCTAAATGGCAATAAAATTTAAATCATACTTTTAAATCAGGCATTAACATGATATTTCTGTTGAATTCTGTTTGGTTTTTTTTATACTTACACACTTATTTCAAAACCTTTCAATTTAAAATTCTCATTAGAGGTCTGTTCTGTATCCCACATCAAATGATCTTGGCATTATTATTGAATATAAACATTTATAACAACAATTGGTTCATAATTTCGATTCGGATTGAGTACACGTGGAATGCAGAACCCAAATGTAATAGTTTAAATTGTTTACAAACACGAAATTCATTCAGGCTGATCTTGTCTAACAACAAAAAAAAATAATAAATAAATAATATAAAATTCAAAGTCGAATCATCACAAACAAGAAAAATTCTAAAAAGTAAATAAAATGTTAAGTGGCGCAGATGAATAATTTATGATGTATCAATCTGTTTTATTAATTTACACCTTCAAATAAAACTACAGAAAATTAATTAAAAAAGATTATTTAAATGTAAATGGACACACAATATGATTTGTATTTTGAAATTAATTTCCGATATGTCATACTCTTTTTGGCAACACATACCGCAAACAATTTTAATAACGACAAAAAGCACACTTATTTTAAGCCTCATTAGACAGTAGATGGGCGGTTTTCTTGGTATGCCATAATGCTCAGCAATTAAATTAGTTGGTCACGTACTAATTAAGTACGTTCGATAATATTAAAAAGTACCAACTGATCATCAGGCATGTCAGTCTTTGTGACGTATGATTTATTTTTTATTACAGAAAGCATTTCCCCCTTTTGTTTTTAATAGATCTGTGATCTGATTATAAATTAAATGCTATTTTTACACACAACGAATTTTGTTTAGAACAAATTTCCCTATCGTAAGCTAAAATCCATTTGGCCATATGAAATGATACGAAAGTACTAGAACTCCCTTTCTCATGTGCCTGAGAAAATTTCGATTCGAAAAAATCGTTATCACTCTGTGAAACACAGAATGAGTGACAATGTGTTTAGTTTTGTGGCTACATGAATTACCATGCGGAACAGAGAAAAACCAAAATATAATTGTATCATTTTTCTCTGCTACTGTTGTGGGGAGGTGTTGTTGGCTAATTAGTCAGCCTGTTGACTCTGCAAACAAGATTTCACGGAAAGTTGGCGAAATAAAATAATAAATAAAGTGTCTCTCTTTCTTAAGAGAAAATCATAAATAACGCTTGTTTTGCTACTGGTTTCCCATACATTTTTCAAATGAGCAAAACACTCCACAAAACTGTTTTTCCTCCAAAACATGTCGAAATTTCTCTGAGCAACACTGTGTTGCTTCTATGATTACAAAGTTTGTGCAACACGTTCATCATTCGTTTTGCGTGCCTCCGTAGTCTAGTGCATGAGCATTAGTCTTATCAATATAGTGGTGCGGGTGTTTCTACAGACAAGCTGTAAGAGCATCGTAGAGTTTGTTTTGCCTTAAAAAAACATATATACATATGTATATATAATATAAAAGCTATTAATTTACATCTACTGATAACCATACTCAGTGGACAGGAACAGGAAAACATATGATGTTTAATTCAGTTCTGCTAGTGATAGTTTGTTTCTTAGTAAATTTGACTGCCTGTAAATTGTCGACGAGTAGCCTCTTTAAAAAATTTTTAAATTTTAAATAATTTCCAACTAATGAATCTCCTTTAGCTTGATTATTATTAATTAATTAATATAATATATTATATTATTAATATATTAATTAATGCGTCAATAAAATACCTGAGCCGCAGCGGCAATTCTGACAAAAACCACATACCTTATAGAGAAACTCTGATGCGAATCCATACTAACGGTAAGGTAACTCCGTTTTGGGTGTGATATTGATGGAAACGAAATAGCCGACAAGGTTGCTCGTTAAGAAGTAACAGCCTTATCTCACCTACTATGTTTAGATGTCCAAATGACAATAAGTGAGATAAGCCGGAGAGTATTGCTGAAATACTCGACTAATGCTCCACGTAGAAGAAAGGCTATGAACAGCTGTCCCATTTTAAAACTTCAACAATCTATGAAAGACAGATGACCGACAATTACATAAGACTGTCAAAGACCAAAATTTTTTCGCACTGTGGCAGTTTGCACTGAGCACTGGCCTTTGGGAACAGACGGTCATCGGTTTTCCATCTACTGGGGGTGGCTTTTAAACCTACGCAGTATATCACTACAAATATTTAGTTCTTCCACGTTGCGGATTGAGTATAACCGCTAGCATGGAGCTTGTGCTGACTACTACAGTTCACGTCAGTTTCTTTCCCAGTTTTTTTATTATTTTGAATTCCATGAACGGCACTACATGCTTGTTGGCCTCCGACGTACCGTACCATCCAAACCAATCAATAGAAATGTGGCACTGTATTGACAGCCAATAAAACTAATCAAACACAATTTAAGATGCTGACGACGAAGGACGTTGAAACTATGAAAACTGAAGAGAAAACCACCTACAAGATTCGAGAGCGACTATCGTCGTTCAGTTCGTGTTCTTGCAGCCGACAACCAGATTCAGTTGTTCTCTTAGCAATTGTTTCGTTTTGGTAATGTCGATGGGCTGACTATTTATTGTTATTTAACTTCGTTACACTATTTTATGTCTAACTAACTGTCTAGCAATAATCTGAATTACGGAAGCAAGTTACGAATAAATGATGCTCGGCAGGCTGAAATTGTTGTCTGCTTAAACAACATGAGGCAAGTGAAACGCTTTTGTAAAATGTGGCTCAGATTTTCTGGGGGTGCTGATGGCGAGTAGTCAGCGTGTTGGCTCTGCAACCAGAAAGACCCAGGTTCGAATCCCAGCCGGGTCAAATCAGAAAAAAAGTTTTTTCTGAGTTTTCTGTGCTACAGCACTCTCCTTCGTCGGTATTTGAGCAATAAAACGTCGGCGAAGTAAAATAATAAATAAAATGGCTCAATTAGCTTAAAAATAATGCGTCAAAAAACATCAGAGACGCCGCAGCTTTGCTTTATAATTTACACGCAACTGCAGAGTTGTGCAAGAATTAAGCTCTATCTTTCTACCACTTTCACCACCTGTCTGTTTCTTCCCTATCCTTCTCTCTAGTTCCAGTGCAATGCATTGCATATGTAGGGGATAGCCCCTGAGCACTGGTCCAAGATAAAAACAAAAAAAAAAAAAAAACAATCCCAAAAGTGAACTTTTGCACGACATCGTACTCCATTTTCGACTTCTTCTACATCTACTTTACAATGCAATCAATAGAACAAAATTTACCAACAGAAAAGTATGTCTGTTTTTGAGGAAATTTACCTCAATTGAACCTCAAACTTGATCCCATAATGTAAGTAAGTAATCCCTCGTTGTACAAGAATCTGCTTCTTTCAAATGCTAAACGTTTTCAGCATTCTGTTTTTTTTAGCGATAACATGTGTTTTGTGATGGATACCACTGTGCATATAGAGTAATGTAAATAATACGTGACCAACTCCCTCCCGTACGTAATTTATTTTGTCCGCATTTGAAGTACTTTTGCATGCATGCCTGTGCCAGAGAACTGCAAAAGGTGCCGAATTTTCGCGTATATCGGATCATGTACTCTAATTTATTATTGGCAAACTAGGGATCATGTAATGCATTCCAATTTGAACGGGTTCCCTGTCTAACGTATTTATTTCCTTTATGATAAAGTGCTGATCTTCGGCACGACCATACCGATTTTTTTTGTGACCCCACAAAAAAAAAACCTATTCCAGCATTTTTTCTGCTTTCTGAGTACATACAATGCTTTATAACGCTGTTCTTTAAGGTATGAAATAATAATGCGACTGAAATTCCATACGTCTATAGGAGATCACGCCATAGTTAGTGCATTCGCCAACTCATTGCGGATGAGTTAGCTGTGCGCCGGAACCCAGGTGAGAGTAGAATTTTTGTAAATTCAAGGAACAGACTGCCTAAAAGGCAATTTCAAATAAAAATAAAAGAAACTTGCTTCAAGAAAACCTCCTAAAAACAGTTTTTTTCATTTATTAATTTTCTATACTAAAAACTCTGAATTGTCAAAAATTCTACATATTAATTTTTATATCAGTCGGCGAAAAAAACGTCTCTACTTGTTTTTTAACATCCCTGTAAAAGCCAATAACACTGGTAATCACAGTTTCTATCACATAAACTCAGATATGATTTTTGTTTATGTTGGCACAGCTTCCTTTTTAAAAAAATATAGTTTCGTTCCAGTCGCGGCCAGTATACAACAACACTAGTATATTCATTTGTTACCGCAAAGCATGTGTTTGTTTGAATAACTTCATTAACTAATTTACATTTTCTTTAGTTATATCGTAAATATGCCACGAAAATGTCTTAAAAACACTGACAGTTTTTGTGTTGTGTGTGGAGAATTCACTTTTACTTTTAACGATTCGACAATACAATTGTTAAATTTGTCGACGTTTCAGGTTGTTTGCACAAACGATAGTGCGAATCTGAAGCTTGAAGTTAACGATAATATGTTAGGTTAGGTTAGGTAGGCAGGTTACCAGTGAAAACAAAGGGGCCAGCCCACTTGCGTGAAGAAGAAGAGAAGAGGGTAGAGTAGAGTAGATGATAGGATAGGATAGAATATGTCGGGAAAGAGATGCATCACTAGATGGGGATTCGATAGAGTGGGAAGAGTCCAGTAGGAAGTATGGTAAGCGACGATCCAGTGAATGCGGCGATGATAATGCGACATCCAGCCGACAGCTCCGATAGGCCGCCGAAAGATGCAACCCCCAGCAGGCGAAGGCGCAGGTCCCTGAATGCAGGGCACTCGCAGAAGAAGTGAGACACACTCTCCTCATCGTTGCATCCAGAGTAGAACTCAATGTACGGCAGACCCATGCGTCTTTGCGAAAATTATAATTATTTATTGTAAATTAAACAATAATTTCTTTAAGTGCGGCTAATGTTTCTCCTTTCTACGGATGTGTTAAGTTTTTTCCTTGATATGTTATTGTTTGTTCGCGCTAGTACGAGTATATTCAAAATTTTATTATAGTTTTCGTAGGGGAAAAAAGTTAATTCTGTATTGACCAGTGTAATAATTCCTTATACTTTTCTTTCGAAATCAGTAGCAGTAAAAAATTAACATTCTTCAAGTTGTATACTTTCTTCTTGCACTATCTGCTTGTGGAAACTACATTGGGACAATAATTTCCAAAGAAAGTTTATACGGTCCGTATGTTTCCTAAAGTAATGAAAATTATATGACATATTTTCAATTTAAATGAGGGTGGCGATGGTCGAAGTAGTCTGCACGTTGACTACAAAACGAAAATTTTCTTGGGTTCAACACCAGTTTCAGACTCATGAAAACATTTCGCATATTTTCTGTAGTGCATTAGTGGGGCTTTTGTGCCAGTTGTTGTCGCAAGGTTTCAGTGGCGAAAGCATAGTCACTGGTCACTGAGCAGTAACGACTTCAGCTGTACCCAATCCACAGGCACATCAGAACGCCCTCGTTCGTCGGTATTGTATAGCATCGGCGAAGTAAAATAATTACTAAAAATGGCTACTAAAAACGAAGCTTCAAAAATTTAATACGCCTCCTTCACAGCAGCTACAACAATGCTATAAAAACCAATAGCGCTTTCTTTTTCTCCTACTATCCCTTATCTCTAGTTCCAGCACAATGCACCGCATGTTTAGGGGTCATCTCCTGAGTGCTGGTCCAAGATAAAAAAAAAAAATTTATAGCGCGAAATAGTAAGACAGAGCTCGATTATACTTCTTGCAGTTCTCTGGGCTGCGTATGTCCACATGCACATGTTTGCTTTAATAATGTAAATAAATTTATAGGAAGTAGATATTTATTTATTTTACGAATAAATCGAATATTTATTTTTTTGTTCTTTATTTAACACCATCATGAGAAGATATGGAAGGGAAACATCGCATACACACACATTCAAATTACGGTATTCGATATCGAACGAATTGTATAGGAAACATTTTAATAGAACATTGTTTGAATCGAATGCCGCATTTGGGCCCCTGACATTTTCCTATAGTCTCCGTAGCGTACAAGTGTAATAATTACCTGTTCGTTTTTTGTGTTGATGAATCAGAATTTAATGAAAAAGAAAAAAAAATTAATGAAATAATTTTAAAATTCTAAATACTGTTGCAAAGAATAAGTGATTAAATTATTTAAAACACAGATTTACAAATTTTTTTAATGCTGAACATGTTTTATAAATTTAAATTTTTTTAGTTTTTATTTTTGTTGTAGAACAAATACAAAGTTTACCTGGATAGAATAATAAGATGATCACTAGGCTACAATGAACCTTTTTTTTACGAATTTGGCGAAATACTTCAAGAAGCCGAAGACACAGTGAATGCTGACAAATAATTAAAAGGTGCGCCGAAAATACGTCTTAAATTTTGCTATTGTGTCAACGATGAACTTAGAATCACGAAATAGAAAATGACTTGAGAATGACAGAAATTCTTTCAACTGCTCGGTTTCGTTTACTGCGCAACGCTATGTTACTTGCTACAGTCAAGCTGAGCAAAAATTATTGTTTCGTGAATCCCGTTATATATCACTGCGGAGTTGTTATTTTATATACGCATTGATTTTTTTTTTTGGCATCAAAAAACGGCCAGTAATCATAAAAAACATCTCATGAGGGGAGATCCTTCTACCAGTTGAGTTGAGTTGAGTGTCCCGAACATCGAAACGCGCATTCAAAGGATGGTTTTATATTCGTGATATCTCACGTGTAAGCAGTCCTTTTTTCCATAAAAAATAGGCTTTTTTCAAAGTAGCGAAAAATCAGAAATTGGGAGACACAGCTCGAGGCAATCCAGAACTCAGGAGAGACATTGATACAGATGAGATGATATTCGATGTGAATTTTTTTTTAACGCTGTTACTTCGGTCAGGGTTGCCAAGCCAAAACAACGTGACCAGCACTCAGGAGATGAGCCCTACACATGCGATGCATTGTTCTGGAACTATAGGAAAAGGGTATTTAGAGAATTGAAAGGAGGTGAAGCTTTACTATCTTTCAACTGTGCTTTTGCATGTTCTTTGTTTTTATAGCAGTGTTGAAGCTCGGTTTAGTAGACATTTTTATTATTATTTTATTTCGACAGTGCTACACAATAGCGGCGTTCTAATGTGCCTGTGGATTGGTTACAGCTGAAGCCGGTATTATTTAGTGAGCGGTGACTATGCCTTCGCCTCTGAAACCTTCCGAAAACAACTAACACACAATGACTCACTTGAGCACATCAGAATGCGATATGTTTTTTTTATGATTTTAGTCTGAAACTGGGGTCGAATCCAACCATTGCCAGCATTTAAATTGTATTAACTGCGAAAATTTACTAACTTATTATTTTATACATATTAATACATATAAATTTTTGGTCTTAGTATGTAACAGTTGAGCCGTTGATTTTGAAAGTGGGACAACTTTAATTTTCAAAAACCATATCTCAATCGTTTAAGTTCTTAAATATTTAGACAATTTCTCTTTGAAGTAACTTTTAAATATTATAATTAACTAGCTGACCCGGTCCGCGTTGCTCGCCCTAAGCAAACATTAAATAAATCAAATAAATATTTTTTAGCATTTATCTTAAAAACAAGAAGAGTGAGATTCTCTGAATTTGGTAGAGATTGCTTAAATGCCAATGTAAATCATCGGCGAAAATGAAAGCGTAATCGGATAAGTGGGCATGGTACCTGCCATATCTTGAGAACGGCTAAAGTTAACCTTTCTTTTTTTAGTCTGAATGACCTGATAGTAAATTTATTTGCTTCGGACACTTTCATTATAGCAATAGAGCTGAAATTTGGTATACGGGAGAGTAAATAATAGGAAAAATATGAAAGCTGGTAATTTTTATTACGGGTACTAAGTAGACCCATTTTTGCATGTGGCACTCCCATGCGATATACGGATGCGCACTCTTCATAGAGGCAGAGAACTGAAGTTGGTTATACGGGTAGGCACTCGGTAGGTACGGAGGGGAGGTGAAACATAGATACATCTCGGTATCTAGATGCACACATAGACTCTATAATTTTTCAAAGATAAGACCACGACCGCTGATAGGGGGCAATTTCCGCGTAACCGATTTTAATCAAGGACATAAAAGGCATATATTTTTTTTAAAATAAAACTATTAAACTATTAACATTATTAACTATTAATATTAAAACTATTAACAGCTGAACCAACGCGTCGGCGGGTCAGCTAGTTTTAAATAAATTTTCATTTTCCATACCAATTTTCTTAAAATAACAATCACGGCAAACTGAAAATACAATATATTTTTAACATTTTAACATTTTCTACGGAATGTTAGAAGAAAGGCATTTGCTTATTAACATATTAATTTTTATTCCGGTAGACCTTTCTGTGGATATGCCCATGTAGAGTTTTGCGACCAAGTGTAAATATTTTTGCTGTTCCAGTAATTACCAAATAAAACTTCTTCTGGCTTTCAAAATTCATTGAAACTTAGTGTTGGCTGCGGCGAAAAATAATTAGAAAATATTTTTTTGTGCAAATATTTTTTTGTGTTACTAATTTTTCTATAATGAAATAAAAAGTTTTGGGAAATTTTTGATTTTAAGACAGTAATCTGACAAAACACTTCGCTAATGCTTAATGTTTGATATTCAACTTCAATTCTCGATTGATTAGTTGAATTTTAAACATATAGATCTTGGGTTTGTATTCAAAAATTAGGAAAAATCCACTGATGAGCTAAGTAAGCATTAGCGAAATAGTACTATATGGATATGCTTTCCTCCTCAGTTATTGAGTTTGCTTTTGTAAAAAAAAATACTTTACGAGAATATCAAAAAGTATGTAATAATAAATTTCACATATATTTTTTAAGGGAAAAAGCACAATTAAGATCATATATAAAGAGATATTCCCAAAATAAATTCTAAATTTCAAAATATATAATACACTGCGGTTCATCAGCATAGAACCAACACATTTGAAAGTAAAAAAAACTGTATAAATTGCAAATACAGATAGAATAATAAAATTTAGTTTTGCAGAATAATAGTTGATACTTTAAATGATAATTTAAACACAAAAAATAGTATAAAAATGGATTATAACGATACTTTTTCTCTTTCTTTGTAGTCAAGTAAAAAATTTTTCATTTATTTTTTGGTTCAACTGAATAGAACCACATGCATTTTTAACTTAAATCAGTTGGCGGTTGTAAAAAAGCTTTATAAAAACCAAATAAAATTAAAATTAAAGTTTGTGACTGCAGTTAGCTAAATCAATATTGGAAGAAAAACTTCTTCAAATTCGTCGGAAATGGTAAAAATTGATATTTACCATTCTAAAAATTATTCTTATCGCAAAATCGCTAGAAAAATCGGACGATGTCATAATGTGGTATTGAATTACATAAAACATCGTGAAACATATAATAAAAATTACAAAGGAGTTACTTGCACAGCTCTAACACCATAGGACAAGCGAAAAATTCTTCGAATTGCCTCAAATTCAGCCCATTCTACCTCTAAAATTAAGCATTTAGCAGGAGTTAATGCAAGTAAATAAACAGTTCGTCGCGCTATTTTAAGCAGGGAACATTTGCAACTCCGAAAACTAAAGGAAAAACCTCCATTAAATGCAATCCGTCAACAACAGCGCCTTCAGTTTGCCAAAGAGCATATGGCATGGGATGTTCAAAGACAATTAAGCGATAACGATTGGCGAAAAGTAATTTTTTCGGATGAAAAAAAATTTAATTTGGATGGCCCCGAAGGCTTTAACTTTTATTTTCACGATATGTGTAGAAAATTTAGGGGTTGGCTAACGCGTAAGGTATAAGAAGGAGGAAATCAATACGAAACCAAGGATGAGCTTATTGTTGGAATAAAAGCTGCATGGGGTGAAATATTCGCCGACTATTTAAAATCCCTATACCAATCAATGAAAAATAGAATTTATGAAGTTATTGTAAATAACGGTGATTTTACGCATTATTAAATAATTATCTGGAGAAAATAATTAAAATAAAATCAATTTTCAAGTACATAAAAGCATGTACGTTTGATTTATAGGACAATTAAAGGCTGGTTCTATTCTGTTGAACCAAAAAATAAATAAAAAATTTTATACTTGACTACAAAGAAAGAGAAAAAGTATCGTTATAATCCATTTTTATACTATTTTTTGTGTTTAAATTATCATTTAAAGTATTAACTATTTTTCTGCAAAACTAAATTTTTTTATTCTATTTTTTTTTTATCTGTATTTGCAAATTTATACAGTGTTTTTAATTTAAAATGTGTTGGTTCTATCTTGATGAACCGCACTGTATTTTAAAATCAATATTTCCGGTTAGTGTATGATCTAGTGCGTGTGTAGTCATAAATTGTTCTCTCTAATGTGTCTATTCCGAACAGCGACTCCTTCGTTGCTATTTATGCTATAAAAACTCTTCTCTGTCTTAAAAAATTAACTCGTCAGAATAACATCGGAAATGCAGCAATTCAAAAAAAGCGCAATTGCAGAGTTCATCACCTGTCTCTTCACTACATTATAATCGGTTTCCAGGCAGTTCGGCTGCAATACAAAGTAAATAAAATGTTCCTAGTACTGCTCCAAAAACAAACATTTTATACAATTAACAACAATTAAGTTTGGTTTTATTTTTATTTTTTCTAAATTCAATACTTTTGTTATTTTATTTTTACAGCAGCTGTTTAAGCGGCTGTCAACTTAAAACACAATAATTCTAGTGCGAACAAAGACAAATTTATCTGTTATATTTTATTTTACATTAATTTATATTTTATTATTCACGTAATAATTATTTTAATTTTTTTCCTTTAAAATATACTCGTATGTACACGTTAAAGGGAATTCACAGTCTTCTTTTTGCAACAATTTATTGGTTTGTTGACTTGAAAACCAGCAAATCTGTAATTGTTGCCGGTATAAGTTTAAAACTTGCTTTTTTTTTATGTAAAAACAAGTTTGCTTTTTAGTCATAATCAAGTACTGCAGTTTAGACCAGAAGCTACAAGTACAGATTTATTTGAAAGTGAAATACACAGGGCAACATTGATTAACAAATGGCAATTCTTTACAACACTTTTTTCCATTTACCGATGTAACGCTAAGTTAAAATAGGTAAATACATTTAATAAAATTAAATTAGACGTGTGAAAATAATAGGTGTTTAGCAACTAACTGCCTGTTCCACGATGTCGAAATAATTTTTTCATTCGTGCAAATACATTTCAAATGAAAACAAATTCTAAAATCTTTCGATATTGTGAGACTGGCAGTAAATTTTATTTTCCGGAGAAATATATTCAAAACTGCTTTCGATTAAAAAATCTTCAATGGAGTATCATCATTTTCGGAATCTGTAATTTTTATTTAGATATTTATAGATATATAGATATTTATGCTATCTGATCGAACGTTGTGTGTTCGATTCCCAAGCAAAACACCTCTGATAGAAAAATCATTCATTCAGGCAATGTCACTTATTCATTACATGTGTTGTGATGTATTAATAAAGATTTTCATTGATACATTAAAAGACTTCATTGTATACACGATTCCTTCCAAGTAAGACTTTTCTCAAAGTCTTCTTTTTCATTGCATTACTGAAATACTATGCATTGTCGTAATGAATTTTCGCTTCGACATTTTTTCACAAATATAAGAAAATCTCTTATATATATGTATATTTGTTTTGGTTTATGCTTTTAGAGCCAGTTTGTCGCTTATAGTTTATAGTTTAAGCGTAAATGATTGACTTCGTACTTAATAGTGTTTTCACACCGACTGGTTATAAAGCAAAAGTTGGTTTTACGTGAAACCAACTATTAAAACGTGGTTTTACCATATAAAAATATTTTCTTAAAACCATTTTAAGACCTTATTAGAATTGGTTTTAAGTTGATGTAATGAAATACAACCGTGATTTTCCTGTACTAAAAGCTAAAAAAAAGTACTAAAAGTTAGAAAATTGAAAACAGCTGGCAATTTAATTGCAGCTCAATGAAATAAAAAAACAACAACAATAAAAAGTGCAAAAGAGAAAAAAGCTATTGGGTAGAGCGTAATGAAAATACTTTCTTCTAGTTGTGGGAGTAGAAAATAAATGAAATTTTATTGCACAAATTGTGCGTTAAAACCTGTACGAAGGGAATTTAGACGGAAGTTTGGCGGCACTCGCCCGAGTAGGTGGACCATAATGAGGCTAGTAAATATGTTTACCGAATCTGTAAGCATCATCCTAAGACCGTACCATCGAGATGCCCATATTCAGGTTCGGCTGTAATCTCGTCCATTCAGGCAAATCCTACAATTTCCACTATAAATTTATCGGCGCAAACTGGAATTAGCAGACGGTCATTGCAACATATAATTAATGATGACTTAAAATTGTTTCCGTACAAAGTCCAAGTCAAGCTCTCTGGATTTCCTGGATTCGCCTGGAGTTTTGCCAAAAAATGATTGAAATGTCCGAGAAAGACAACAGATAGATAAATCGCTTGTTTATGTCCGATGAGGATCATTTTGATCTAAATAAGCAAAATTGCTATATATGGAATGAATCTAATCCACAAATACCCCATGAGAAGACACGTGTCACTGTGTGGTGCTTTGTGGGGCCATAATTCTTTGAACAAAACGGTGTAACTGTGACTGTCAATCGACAGCGTTATTTAAAGATATTAAAGGAGTTTTTTGCCCAGAACTTCTCCTTTCAACAGCATTTGATTCAATTAAAATGGAGGACCTGCACACATACCTAGACCGGTTATGGCGGAGCTTCGACGATAATTTCCAAAAATAAATTAATATCGAGAAACTTCACTTTCCGCTGGCCCTCAAAGTCACCTGAGCTGACTGCGCCGGACTTTTTTTTGGCGTTATGTTAAGCAAGAGGTGTTAGATAAAACTGACTGAATTGAAGCAGTCATTAAAACATAATTGAGGCGATCCCTACTTCAAGCCTGCAGGCTGCTAAGAATAATTTTCTGATTAGGTGTCCGTATATGCGTGGTTCATTGTGGCGGTCATATACAATAAAAAGAAATAAATGAATTGCATTGATAAAAAAAAGTTATTTGAATTTCTTTTTGTAGCACAATTGGTGCGCCAATCTGTATTTAAATTAATTGATTTCATGAAACATTTTTATTGATTTGAACAATTGGCACATCAACAGTATTGTCAACTCTGTGGATTTTGCACAGTTTTTATCACTTTTGAGAGTCATGATTGGTGATGATGTTTATTTTTGTAACTATTTTTAATATTTAGTTTAGACTTTTCATGCCAAGAAGTTCCGCCGCCCCAGCACTATTACCGCACATAAAAACAGAATTATTTTGGGGTTTGTTTTTTTCTCTTTCTTTGAAAATTTTTTAACTTTCTTTGTTCCGATCATAAATGTTTGCCTGAAATTAATACCTTCACTTGTTTATTATGATGTTCCAGCAAAATACGGATTTGTGCAATGAAACACGTTTTTATCACTTACAAATCGCAAATATTTGACAAGAAAATTATGAAATGTTGTTTGTTTTATAATTATATTGTTAATTATTTTTGCAAATCGTTTATTTTATTAAATTATTATTATTGTACAATAAATAATTCGGAGCATTTGAAGCATTTCTGTAGCGTCAAAAAATTTTTTTATATGCTAATATTTGAAAGCTAATCGTGATGCTAATCGTATAGTAATTACTGCACTAATTTACGGTCTACATAGTAATTTGGATAAAATTACACTAATTATATAAATTAAATTAAATATATAATATAAATTAAATATAATATATAATATAAATACATATGTTTGCAAGAACACAGTGTGTAATTTATTAATAGGGGAAAGCACGCCTTAAGATCATCAGATCCGAGCGGAAGCCCAGCAGGTGATTGTAATTTTTTCCAGATCTTCTGTCAAGTCTGAAGTTCTAGTTCCATATTACTTTTGGTCCATTACGTTAAGAAATAATTATACTTTTGTTCATTTGTGCGCCTTTTGTTTTTCAACTAACGCCATGTTTGACGTTTACAACGTAAAAGACTGATTTCAGTAGATTTTGTAATAAACAGCCACAGCTTTTGCCAGCTGAATGCTACAAACGCGGTACGTCTGTACTAACTAGGACTTTATTTACATGTATGTGTGCAATTTTTTTTTATATATTATTGTACAAAGTTCATTGCAAATATAGAAAATAAAAAACATAACATTTCAGAAAGACATCAATAAGTTTATACAGAAGGGTATACTAAAACTAAACATTCGATATATAAAAAAAAATTCTTTTGAAGCATCGTTGTAT
The DNA here is from genome assembly GCA_963924685.1 of Dexiosoma caninum. Taxonomy (NCBI): domain Eukaryota; kingdom Metazoa; phylum Arthropoda; class Insecta; order Diptera; family Tachinidae; genus Dexiosoma; species Dexiosoma caninum. Next base: position 106,204,545 of record OZ004725.1, on the reverse strand, counting down.
CATTAAAAAATAAGAAGTTTTTATAGAAATAGAAATCAAAGGACATACTGGCAGTATCGAGAATGTGCTGCCTTTAGAATCGTTGAATTGAAGACTATAAATACACAGAGGATGTGGACTTAGTACATTTTAACTTTAAATTTCGTGCTAATTTAGATGAGAAAAACAAAAATTTCGTACTTACATGTCAACTCTTTTTTTTATGAAAAGACGAAAATTATACATTAGATTAATGAAACGTCCCCCTAACACTATGGAAATTATTTCATTAAATAACTGAAATTGTATCATGATGAACGTTCATTCCATTTTCTATATAAATTAATTCATTTCATGAGACATAATCGTTGATGTTAATGTCAACAGGCTTTCAAGTAAATTTTGAAAAAATTTTAAAAATCTCACAGTTTTTTTTTAAGTATGCAAGAAGCATTTGAGAATATCATTTGTGTAACTAACTACATATATGTGCAGAAAAAACATAAAAGCCGAAGCACATATATGTATGTATATATTTTAAAGATGGGTATGAAGAATGTTACATTATGGATCCTCATAAAAATGCCTAAAATTGCCATTTGCACAATTGTGCATATTTGCGAGACTTGCATAATGAAGCATTACAATGTTGTAGAATTTAGGCAACTTTAGATAATGCAGGGTCAAAATGCTTTACCTGCATAACCATTTTTAGCAAACGTTAATATAAAAATAAATTTTAAATTTAAAAAAAAAAAATATTATTTCCTGACGATGCTACCTATTTGGTAGCGAAATATTGAGAAATAAATAATAATTAAAAAACTTTTCATAAAAAAGACCATCGCTCAAAAATAAATATAATTAAAAATAAATTAAATGAAATACAAAAAAAAAGAAAATTTGCCTCTAAAAATTGTAATTTGTTTTTAAAAATGCCTTAAGATGGGCGAAAGACTCAATTGTTCAGATTATTTGCAGAATTTGTTAGTTGTGAGAAGTTAACACGACATGCTGTTTTACTAAAAGCACAATTGCAGAGCGCAAGTTTACGAGTCAAAATTGTTGGGCAAATGAATTTCCATACAAATTTTGACAGTTCATTTGCGATAGTGTATAAATTCACAGTTTTCATAAGGACCATTATTGTATTCATGACATCTGTTATTTTTTTATGAATGCTGTCATGCTTTTAAATTTATTTACTATACTACCATATTCATAAAATTTTTTTTGGGATTTATAAATGGTATATTGATAACTTTAGGAATCCCATCTTTGGGATCTTGAACAAATTGTGTGTCATTGGTATCGAACTTAAAAGAAAGAAAAAACGTCAAACATGGTAAATCGGAAAATCTGAGTGGAAAATTTTTTTTATGTTGGATCAGCACTCAGGAGATGACCCCCACACATGCGATGCATGGTGCTGGAATTATACTTTAAATCTACTTTTGCACTCTCTGATGTCAAGGAGACGTATTAAGTTTTGAAGCTTCGTTTTTAGTAGTAGGAAAAAGCAGTGTTGTAAGACATCTCCTACTATCCCTTTCCTCTAGTTCCAGCACAATGCACCGCATGTGTAGGGTTCATCTTCTGCGTGCTGGTTCAAGATAAAATAAGAAAAATAATAAATATATAAAGCTAATAATATTGAAAAAAATCCAGGCTTGTCAATTTCTGTTTAGAATTGGATATCCCACAAACTGCATTATATGTGTGTACGGTTAAAAGAAATAAAAAAATCAAGCAATGCCAATACTATTGTAAGTTAGAGATGGTAAATTATTTCTCGTATTCTATTTATAGAAATAAAAAATATATAAAGCTAATAATTCACATCTACTGATAACCACATACATTGGACAAAATACGAAGAACGCTGAAGATGAAGGTGTCTCAACCTTCGAAAACAGCTTGCTGTTCCGTTCTGCCAGTGTTTGTCAGTGTGATTTACAATTTTGTCTTTGATTTATTTTGTTTCATAGTAATTATGACATGTAATTTTGAAAGCCTGTCTGTTATCGATCATCATTAAAATTGCAAAATTTTAACTAATTGCAAACGTGGATTTTGCAGAAAGCATTCGCAGTTGTTCTTTTGCGACCAACATGAGTTTGATTTTTCACAGCAATAGATTATCCCAACACCTTCGCCAATCTCACAATTGCTGGCCGTGAAAGTACTTCACGGTAATTAAAAAATGCTTAAGTTTTGCGTGAAATTTTCATAATTTTTGTAGTGAATTTTAATAATTCCAATGCGTTGGTCTATTTTCATTATTGGCGGGCTATTCGTAACGTTTTATTGGAACACCCGTTTCATTAACCGTTTGATTACTTTTTTCTCATTTGGAAAATATTTTTCAACATTTTTGTTACAAAAATTTTTTGGTCATGGCAACACTGATTACAAAGCAAACTATCCAAAATACCATATTCGCATATGTAAAGGGTGGTTAAATTTCAAGGGCCGATGTTGATTTTGAATAAAACACAAACTATTTAGGAAATTATTGTAATTTTATTTTATTATGATATATTGGTATTACTCAATTATGTATGGAACAAAATATCGGCCAAATGGGCGCCGCGACCACGGCGGCACACCTCCATCCGATGGTCCAAATTTTCGATGATGCCGCCAGCCCATAAACCGCACCAAACAGTCACTCTTTGTGGGTGCATTGGTTTTTCGACAATCACTCTTGGATTCTCATTCGCCCAAATGCGGCAATTCTGTTTATTGACGAATCCACTGAGGTGAAAATGTGCCTCATCACTGAAGATGATTTTCTTCGAAAATTGATCATCCACTGTTGCCGTGGTCGCGGCGCCCATTTGGTCGATATTTTGTTCCATACATAATTGAGTAATACCAATATATCATAATAAAATAAAATTACAATAATTTCCTAAATAGTTTGTGTTTTATTCAAAATCAACATCGGCCCTTGAAATTTAACCACCCTTTATTTGAAACAGCGAATCAAGGAAAATCATTTAAAACCACTCACATGCATAGTGGCGAATGTCAGTTTTTGGTTCAAAAAAAAAAAACACTTATCAGAAAAATCTTTTTAGCATACCTCAGAGTATTAAAAACTGTATAAGAACAATTCCAAAACTTTTACTTTTAGTGACGCACTGATTTTGAGTTCACAAATGTATTTTCGCTGTCCTGAAAAGTGCCGATTTGCATATTGTATAGTTTGACATGGCAGGCACGATATTAGTATGGATGTATTTTATATATAAAACTAGCAATATATTCTTCTCCTATACTCAAAATATTTCAAACAATATCCAGAAAAAATTATAGAAATCGATCCAGCAGTTCTGCCGTGCTACACTTTGCAAGGAAAATCATTAATAATAGTTTCGGTGCGTAATATATTTCCCCCAAGTCTTCTTCTGCTGCTATTTTTTATGTATATCCTATGAGTTATTTTCGACTCACATATATCCATGTTTTAAATTTCATAAAAGTCGTTCAGATAGCTTGTGAGAGAGCAGATATTACCCCATACGTCCCCTCGTAATACTGTCTCCTGAAAAATATCTTACCTATGTGTTCTTTTAGACTCTGTTTTAGATCTACCTAGGTTTTAAATGTTATGCAAATAGATTGCTATTCAAAACAATCATTTAAAAAAATTACCCGCAACTGGCAATACTGTAATGTGAATTGACCCGAAGCTGTGTTGAAAATTTCAGCTCGAGAGCTCCTACAGCTCCGGAGATAATGCGTTACTAACAAACACGCAAACGATTTTATATTCTAAATACAATGTATACACCTGCAAATAAAAAATCGATTGGTCATTAAAACATGGTTCTTTGTTTGTATTTGTATGGGAATATATAGGAAAATCTAAATGCCACATCTCCGGAGCCACTGCGCCGATTTCGTGCAAACTTCACATACAGACTATCACTTCTACAGACCATCCCCAACGTACTCTAAAATTTTGGTTGAAATCGGTCAACCCGTTTTCGCAGTTAGTGGTGACATCAAAGTGTACACTTCCTTTTAAATATATAGATGTGTACAGTATAACTCCTTTACTTACCCGAAGCCTAAATATCATGCAGATTTATTTGCCTCGAGTTTTTCAAATAAAAGACCTCGTTTAATTGTCATACGTTTAATTTCCCAATTCGAGTAATCGCCTTAAAAATTACCTTCCAAAATAAAATGTCATAGCGGATAAAAATTTCGAATAGGGCGTGAAGTAGAGTTGGCAGTTTTCGAAAAAGCGGAAGAAGTATCAAAAAACGTTAAAAATTCGCGGAATTTCAAAAGTTTTGCGATACAATCAAAACAGAAAGAAAAAACATTTGTTTATTAAACTATCATTAACAATGTTATATACCGAGTGTGAAGCTTATTTCTGATAATAAGGAGCAATTGGGTTATACAGTCCATAGAGAGGGTGCTTAACGGTATGATAATCTATTGAAACTTCTTGATATACATAAGATTTGATCAATAAATGTTCATTATCTCACTTTTGCCGCCATGTTCGCTGCTAAAATCTATGTTGCATACTGTGCATTTGCCAAAAATAGAATTGTTGCATTTTTTAATCATGAATTCTTTTATTGTCTATTGATATTATATTTTCTTCTCGTATTAACTTTTCTTAATTACAATTTTTAGAATTTTTTTCTAATATTCCACTCATTTCAAGTTACTAGATATTTTCGGAAGGTTTCAGTAGCGAAGGCATAGTCACTGGTCACTGAACAATGCCGGCTTCAGCTGATAGCAATCCACAATCACATCAGAACGCGCTCCTTCGTCGGTATAGTGTAGGACTGGGGGAAGTAAAATAATAATAAAAATGGCTACTAAACCGAAGCTTCAGCACTGCTATAAATAAAGAACGTGCAAGAGGAGCTGTAAAATAAATAATTAAGCTTCACCTCCTCTCGTTTCTCTAACCATTCCCTTCCTATAGTTCCAGCCACAGATTCCTATAATCTATATTAGCCTATGGTTCCAGCACAATGCATCGCATGTGTAGGGGTCATCTGCTGAGTGCTGGTCCCAGATAAAAAAAAAAGGTAAAAGAAACTCCAGCTCAACGCTCCAATAGCAATGCACAAATAGAAACTGAAGTTCAACATGTTTGAGAAAACAATTTGTAATCGGTTTTCGATGTCTTATAAAATTTTTTTAAACAGTTCAAGTGTTTACAGCAAATACTTGAGACAAAAGTTGAATCAGAGTTGGCTCTCTCGTTTAACATTATTAGTTGAACAACGTTTACCCCAGGGAATAGTTACTGGTAAAATTGCTTCATGTACGATAAACAAAAGTCAGCAAAAATTTAATTTTTATCTGCATAGACCTCTATCAAAAAAAACAGCATACTTTTAGAGGGGACCAGGACATTAGGTTTTAGCTTATTTTAAGAATTAATTTAGCTTCTTTAGCTCTCCTATAATGACAAGAAGATTACTACTTAAATTAAAAATGTTATTAAAATTGAAAAAAATTTAAATCTCCTGTTAGCCAAAGAACAAACATAAATAAATACTTCTAATTTCTTTTATATTTTTTTATAGTTTTTTAGAATTTTTCAATTGATAAGTTTAAAAGAACAACTTTTCATATTGTTTAGTTATTTCTTTGTTTGTTTTTTTTTTGCTTTTGAAAAGCAATCGAACACAATTTTTGATTTTTTTTTAGTTAAAATTATTTTTATTTAAAATAATAAACAAAAATATATTTAAAAGTGTAATTTATATAGACGTGTATGTTATTTAAATTAGTATTAAGAAATTCGGTATTACGACTTGTAGTTTTGGAGTATAATTTAGTATACTGCACAATCACTAATTTCAATAAGTCTTTTACACAATTTATATCAGTTGATTTTGCTTTCACTTACAATTACTGAACAATTTTTTTTCTTATTTTAGCAGATTGAACTGCAACATAACGGAAAAACTAACGACTTGTATATCAGAGAACAGAACGAAACCACTCGCATTTCCTAACTATTCATAAATTCATTGCTTTCGTTATACACTTATTCTAAACTAGACTATACTGGACTAGACACTAAACTATTTTTTGTAAAGTCTTTCGTATACAGGGACAAGCCAGACTCAGTTCCAGTCCTGGAAGACAGTTACATATGAATATAGCTGCCGTTGGTGCGATACCGGCCAAAATGCTTGAAAAAGTATACCCAATTTCAAGCTCACGAATGGACCACCAACCTCCGCGCGTAATATTTACATGAAATAATTTACGATCGTAACTACGTATTTATAATTTGTAACTTTACTAAAGGAAAGTTTTTTGATTTTTATATGTGTTAAAAAATGTAAGTATAAAATGCACTAAATTTAAGTTTTAAACATTGTTATATGTTAAGCTCTTTCCGTCCCTCGTCTCCTTTTACCCTTTTTACTTTTCCATCTATTTCTTCCTTTTCGACGAGGTTTGGCCAGGCCCCTTGCTAGCTCTTTTCTCAGGTAGGTCCCAACCCTTAGCTCAATAAAAAAGAAAAAATTTACTGCAAAAGTCTCCCCTTCAGAGACAACTATACACAAATATCAATGTACCACTATTGCTTCCTTTCCTGGAGGAGTGATGATATCTCCCCCATTTTTACCCTCCCAACCTTGTTATGGTATTTACTTTTCGATGGTCTTGACCATAACCCAAACCTTTATCCGGCCGTTTACTCCACTTACCTCTCCATCAGTCCTGAACCTTATTAAAATCTACTCGCTAATTTTTTTTTCTATGACATAGACTTAAATTTTATTACAACAAAAAATAATAATTTAGACATGAGTTGTAAATAAATCTCTTACGTAACTATTCATCCAAACAAATTTTAATGTTAATATATAAATGATTAAAATCCCTTACATATAGTTTATAGTAAAATTTTTTTATATTCTAACGCCTAGACTCTAACTTAATACAAACAATAACAATCCTTACAATTTCGTACAATAAAAAAATTCAATCTCATACAAAAAAAAAAACAAGTAACCCCTACATATATTTTTAACCAAAAATTTTTCTATTTTTGTTTCCGTTCACCTCGGTAATACCTGGTATTTAAAATTCTATTGCCACTTACTGCAATTTTTCTACAGGTGAGATAATGAGGCTCAACTCAGTTCAAGCCGTAAGTCTCGACTATAATCCTAACCTGAAGGAACTCCCTAAGGATAATATAAATAAGCTCTGCGTTTGCACAATCGAACTATCCAATACTGACTTGTTATTGCCACTTGCTCTGAACCTCCTTATTGTTTTTCCTTTGGATTCCATCTATGTGTGACTTACTTCTTATTTCATTTACGCAGTTTTACCGATTGCGAAAAAAAAGAAAATTCTCTGTTGCCTGACTTATGGAGTAACGAAACTATTATCATAGAATATCTAGAAGTGTCAGTTCGGGGTCTGACAAATTTTAAATCAGCTTTTCTTAAAATAGGGGGAGAAAGAGACAAATATACAATTTTACGAAAGATGAAAAGTAAACAAAAGAAAAATGTAAACATAAGCCACATTTTGTGCATAAGAACAAATTTATAATTTCTTGTGGTTTTAATTGTGTTTTTTGTTAATATTATAGGTAAAAACATAGTGAAGCTTGTTTTAATAGTGTTTTGTGTTAATATAGCAAAGCTAAAAAATTACCAAAAAGAAATTTGTCAGTATTTTGGTGTTTTGTGATGAAAAATTTTGTTAACATAAGCCACAATTTGTGCATAAGAACAAATTTATAATTTCTTAAGGTTTTCTTTGTTTTAATCGTGTTTTGTGTTAATATAGCAAAAAAAAACATAGCGAAGCTAAAAAATTACCAATATGAAATTTGTTGTGCATAAGCCAATAAAATAACATTTTAGTGATCTTGTGATTTTTTGGTATCTATTTGTTTTAATAAATGAAATTAATTTTCATAGTGCATAATTTTCATAACACAAAACACCACATTGTTGTGTTTTGTAACCACAGATTCCTATAACCTATGTTTGTAACATTGTCGTGCTAAAAATTGCGAAATTGTGAGCATAAAGTAGATGAAAAAACACGTTTAATTTTCACATCTAGAAAATAAAAATCAAAACAAAACAACAATATTGAAGAATTTAGAAGAAAAAGGAATCACCGAACAGAAATAGGGGGTAAAAGAGACAGCAAATCTCATGATGATGTCTCTTTCTCTGCTTTGAACTGACGCTCTGTGTACTTTGTGCTATTATGCTACAAATCTGTACGTTTACTTTTTGGGTAAAATTCGGTAAAATGAGAGTAAGCTATAATTACTCTCAATAAGAGAGCAAAATGTACAAAAGAAAACGAAAAAAACCATGATCTAAATATATAAGGTCTGCTTGGCAGTTCAAATTATTTTTACTGTGACGTCACCGTCGAGATTTGTTTTTAATATGTATGGGGTTTGTTTTTTTTTTGAAATATTTTGCAATTTTAAAGGTAAAATAAATACAACAAATTAAATTGTTATGTTACGGTCTTTTTTAATTTTCTTTTTTCATTTTTTTCTTGTATTAATATTTTGTTTAAATTTCTTATTCTAAAATATAACCGACTTTTAAAAAATAACGATTTTACATTTTCAGGCACATCTATGTTATCACATTTAATGTTATGGTATTTTAAATAATTATTTCGAAGACTTAAAGTATTATTATTAATTTCCTTAAACATATTTTCTAATTTTAATATGTTTCCCATAAATTCTTGGTAGGGTTTATAGAGCCCTCTGTTTGAACTGCAGCTGACTTATTTGGATTTTCATTTTCAATACTTTCTTCTTGTAATTTCTGCAGACTATAAATAATTGTAAATAGTATTTCATTAAAAAAGTGGATTTTAAAAAAATTGTATTTACTTTAAATCAAGTTCACCAATTGCTTCCTTTACAATTTGTTTGTTTGCTCTTTTTACGTATCGTTTCGATCTTTCGACTGCTAAAATGCTCTTTACATGGATATTTAAAGATGGCACAGCCTTCGCATCTAACAATCTTTTTCTTATTGGCGTGTTCAATAATATATCCTTTAAACGCCAATCATTATTCGTAAAATGTCTAGAACAAATTGTTCCAGATTTCCAGTTAACATTTTTTTTACCGCATGCATTGATCCACACTTTCTTTATTTCTGGATCTTTTGGAAACGTAAAATATTTTAGATTTTTATCATCCTGCTTCGAGCTTTTACAATCTTTTACCACACAGTATTTCACTGTCCAAATAAATTTTATCACTTTCTACACAAATTGTTTATTAAAAACTCTATTTTTTTGGCTCTAACTCAGTTCACATTTATTTTTAATTAATTGTCAATAAAATAATCCTTTAATTTTCTTAATAAATATGTAATAATAATAATTTTAATCACTAGCTTTTAAATTTCCATTTAACCATTTCCCGACGATGACGTCAAATTAAAAAAAATGGCAGCTGTCATTCAATATCAAGCAGACCTTATATATTTAGATCATGGAAAAAAACCATAAAATTTACCAGAAAAAAAGAAATGTAAATTTTTTACAACTCTGTTTATATCGGAGATGATAATTGACAATTTTAAAATTGTACTTTTTTGACCCCAAATGTACTAAAAACATAAAAGTTGTGTTAAGTTTTACTATTATTAACTATTAGTAACAGAAAGATAAAATAAAATGAATTCTTGAATATTGAGAATTTGTTTCGAAATCAATCAAATTAAAGTAATACTGAAGGAGTTCCTATTACTCGAGAGACCACCTCGTTGCGAGACAACCAACGTGTTGTTGAATAGTTAAAAATTAATGCAATTCATTACAAAAGTATTCTTGAATTTTCCCAAATTCATCAATTTTACAGAAAGGATAATTTTACTCGTTTGTAAACTTATAATTCGGACCATAGTTTTTGAAGCTCCGTACGACTGAGTTTAGACGAGAAAACATTTAGTTTGGTAGCATGTTACAGGTGTGGAAGAGAGCATCGTTTTTGTGTTCGGTACTCGGCGACACGTTTTAACAACGACATATGTTGTCTTTGCCGATGGATAGAATTAATTTTTATGCGAATCCCTGAATAATTTGTTTTAATATTTGCATATTTTAAATAATTGTGGGCAATTATATTAAGACAAAATTCACAGCCCACTCCAAGGGTCTGATGGATATTTCTATTTTATATTATATTACATTTCTTTTTTTTATATACATATGTACATATAAGAATATTGAAATAAAATCGACGTAAAGAATTGAAATAAATAGTGTTTCATTTCAATTGGGATATCTGTCTACAGTGAGCGATATATCACATGCACACAGAAGTTTCGGTAATTTTTCTCATATTGCCCTTAAGAAAATGATATAAACTTTGTTCTACGCAATGACCGATAATTCTGTCAGCAATGACGGTCATATCACCGGTTAAATGACCGTCAATGTTCTTGTAGGGCACCTACACTTATTAGCTATTTCGCTGGTCACTTCATTCAACAGGCCAAACGTCAAAGTTTGTGAAAAAGTTGTGAAAAGTGGTTGTGAATAATTTAATAATTAAATATTATATTAAGAAAAATCGAAAATATATTGTTGCTATAATTAATTTAAATTACTGAACAACGTATAATCATATGAATATACTTTGGTACTTAATATTTAGTGGAGTAAAGTAGTACTGTTGCAATGCAAAGTGTACTGAAAAAAGTACAATTGTACGAGCTTGATTATCCCTGATTTTCATTGATGACAGTTTACCGAAAAAAAACTATTTGTGAAAGAATTTATTTAAAAAAACAAGTATTGAAAAAATTTATTTAATTATATTTATTTTTCAGCGATGGTCTTTTTTATGAAAAGTTTTTAACAATTATTTATTTTTCAATATTTCGCTACCAAATAGGTAGCATCGTTAGGAAATAATAATTTGTATTAACAAAAATATTTATTTAAAAAAATGGTCTTTTTTATGAAAAGTTTTTAACAATTTATGGTATAAATAACAAAAATGTTTGTATTTAATTATTGTTAAGAAAAATTTTTAACACAACTTTTTTAATGTCTTTCAGCTGTTTGGGACATTTGTAATTTTGCCTTGTTATTTTCAATGTCTATTATAAACAAACTGATTGCTTGTTCTTCATGCCCAAACTAGCCCGAAGAAAAAGTACGGGCATTCTCGTGCGTGAAGAACAAGAACATTACTCTCTCAAAACCTCTCTCATTTACCCAATTTTTGCGTAAGAAACGCTTTTGGGTAAGATTGGCCGCCCGCGGGCGCCCAATTTGGTGTAAACGAACACACCTAATAAGGTTTTTTCTATTAACATAACGAACAAATTCTCTTCGCTTTTTTAATACAAAAACAAACTAAAATAAGAATTGAATTCTGTAAAATCCTAAATTACAAAAAAAACATAAATAATAAAAGAATAAAAAATATTAAAATTCACTTACAGTCATTTTTTAGTTTCTATAAGTAAACAAATGTACCTTATAGTTTCGTAGGCGGCATATACATACAACAATGAAATGTAAAAAACAGATTATAAATCCAAAACTTATTTCAAATGCAATAACTTTTAAAATCCTTTGTTCGAACATAGCCATATAATCACGAACACGGGCACAAGCTCATGATCACAAGAACACATTCAATCAGTAACAAACAAAGTTCATGTGTTGATGGTATGAACAAACTTTTGCTCACTGACATCGCAGTTGAATCAAACGTATGGTCAGTAAGTTACATTGTGTTCGAACATAGGCAATTTATAATGCACACATGAGCATGATCATCTATAAAGCTACCCAGTGAAATTTTTGCTACATACAACTTCGATTTGAGACCAATGACAATGTAAGCAAGACCCATCCAATGTCTGTATACAATTTCTATTTACATTTACACAGCGATGGCCTAGGCTGTAAGATTTATCCAACACAATATACATTGTAAGCAAATTATATATTTCAAGTGATCGAATTTGCTTTAAAAAAGGCACTACCTGATAGTGAATATGCCTTGGACACATCTGTACGAAATCAGTCAGAAATCTATCATGCATATCTGTATAGAGAGAAAATACAATCCTTCCTACATATCAACATGAAGACATTTGTCAAAATTGAATTGTCTGAATCAGAAAACATCGGATTATTTTGTTGGCTGGGCGGTTTTCGACTACTTATGAGAGTATTTTAAGCCTTTCGGCTATTTACAGCAACTAGTTGAGACAAAAGTTGAATTAAAATTGGCTCTCTCGTTTAACAGTATCAAAATTGATCAGTTGAACGACGTCTACCAATAGTTGCTGGTAAAATTGCTTCATCTAAACAAAAGTCATTTGCATTTGCATTTGCATTGACTTCTATCAAAAATCCACGATAATTTCAGAATGGGTCAGGACATCAGGACAATTTGTCTAAAATCAGTACTTATAGCTCCTACTTCTTGTTTTAGCTCATTTTAACAATACATTTAGCTCTTTGGCCTCTTCTATAATGACAACAGCGTGCTCAAAAAAATTACTACTTAAATTAAAAATATTAGTAAAATTAAATAAATTTAAATTTACTGATAGCAAAAAACAAACAAATATATCTAAATAATTGTAAATTCTCTTATTTTTTTAAGATATTTTTTAATACTATTTCAATGTATAAGTTTAAAAAACATATTTTTATATTGTTTATTTCTTTTTCTTGCTTTTGAAAAGCAATCGAACAATTTTTTTTTTAATTATTTTTAATTATCTTATATTAACTGAATTTATTTTGGGAATATCTATTTATATACATATATGATTCTAATTGTGTGTATTCTAAAAATAGAAATATGTGTGTTATAAAAGTAAACTCATGGATTGTTATGTTTTTGTTTATAGATTTTTGGTTTGTATGTTTGATATTCAATTCAATTCTCGATTGATTAATAGACATATAGATCTTGGGTTTGTATTCAAAAATTAGGAAAAATCCACTGATGAGCTAAGTAAGCATTAGCGAAATAGTACTATATGGATATACTTTCCTCCTCAATTATTGAGTTACTTTTGTAATAAAATGCTTTATAATATTTTTCATACTGTATGAGAATACCATAGGGTATGTAATAATAAATTTCACATATAGTTTATAAGGGAAAAAGCACAATTAGAATCATATATATTTTTAATTATCATTATAAATAAGTAAATTTTATACATGTTACAATAGCTTGTGAAATATCTCATAATATTTTTACAATAAACTAATGTACTTTTAAATAAGCTTGATGATTAATAAAAATTAAAAAAATCTTTTATTTTAACTACGAAAAATATCCAAAAGTGCACAAAGAAGCGCATGGAGAAAAATTAGACTTCCATTTTCTGGCTTAAATTAAATTTTTTAACTCTTTTTCAGCTTTTTCAAACGTGATGGATAGTAACAATAATAATAATAAAAATAAAAAAATGGAAAATAAATCTCCCGCTTTAGCAAATAAAATTTGTATAAAAAGGAATTTATCGAAGATGTAAAACAGGTTAGTCAGGGCTGTCACAGAATCCAAATCGGTTTTGCAAACCGATATTGGTTTCATTTGGTGTCATGAAAACGTGTCGGTTTTGTTATCTGCGAATGCAAATAAAACCGATATTCGAATCAGCTGTTTTATGGTTTTGTTTCTTTGTTTCTTTGTTTACTACCTTTAATGCAATTTTTGTTCGAATTTGTTTGTGAAAATAGATATGCGTAACGAATTTATAGAAAATAAAAAATTGCTGTTTAAAATTAAATTTATAGCAATAAAATTTTTTTTATTTTTATGTTGTCCCCCATTAAGGATAAAAACATGGAGATAAATACTTCTTTTTACAAATTTATCAACTAAAGTTTACTTACATTTTCGCAAAAAAATTAACTTGCAAACATAAACAAAATGAAAAATGTAGTTTTTAATTACTTTAAGTAAATAAATGAACAAGATTTTAACAAAGTATCTGATGGAACTAATAAAATTAAATGATTGCAAATGAAAACCGACAGCAGCCGGCTGCTTGGTTTATTTCCAATAAAAATCTGATAACATTGGTTTCTGTGACACCTAAAACCGACATTATTTCTAGTTTGAACACAAAACCGATAACATAGGATTGCATGACACCAAAGTATTTTTTTTTTATCGGTTTCAAATCCAATTCTGATAAGATTGGTTTCTATGACAGCCCTGAGTATCTCACACCACACTTGTGAATAGAGGGGGTGAAATATGTTGCATGTTTTACCAGTTATTGGTGCAACATATTTAGAAAAGAACGCGATCGTTTTTTGAAATGTTACAAACATTTTACTCTGGAACACGAAAAGTAACACTTTTGTCAGAAAAGAAAACGCCATATAAAAAAATTAACAACAATATTAATTTTGCATCAGATTTTGAATTTGTTTCAGATTTCACTACTGTGATGCCTTTTCGATCATCCATTGTAGGTTTGTAATATAATTTAGTATAATTATAAATTCATTAACCACAGTCGCAAATTCCACTACGTTTTTTACACAATTTGTAACAGCTGTATTATGTCACTTACAGTTACTTAGTGAATTTTTGATTTTAACAGATTAAACCGCAACAAAACAGAAAGAAACAGAAAATCTTACTCCTAACGAGTCAGCTGATTCGTAATAGAACAGAAAGTAAAGAGTAACCTCTACCTTAAAAACCGCAACACAATATACAACCGCAGTACATTAACTATCTTCATTTTCTTGTCCGCAGAAGTTATTTAGTTTCTTTTTGTTATTTACAATTTTACAACAGCGTAGTAATTTACGGAAAAAAAATAATGCTTTAAAATTTAGCTTTAATATTTTATGGGAAACAAATTAGTTTCGCATAGGTGGCATCACTGAAGCAATATTTTTTTATTGCTCTACTGACCATAATGCAATAATATAGGTGGAATTCCTAAGACAACAAATAGAACATGACAAAAAGCAAGGAATTTTTGTTTGTCTAATGCCACGGAATATGTCAAAAGTTATGAATGAACCCTGCAAAAATAATTAAAATTTTGGAAGTAGCATTTATTTTTTCTGCCTCATGAATGTGAGCTTACATGTGAATGTATTTATTGCCTTAACAATAGCAATAACGTATAGTAGAAAATACATATTTGTTTTTGGTTTTTTTTAAGAATAAAAGAAAAAAAACCAAGTACAGGGTGTCCGTCGGGAAGGTATACTACTTTGTTTTGCCGCCATTTTAGTTAACATTAGTCTTGACAGTTCATATCATAGGCTAATATGCATAGCCTATGGCTCATATTTGGCAGTCGTGAAGTACCACCTGGCAAATTTATTATGGAAAAATATTCGATAAACCAACGTGTTTTGATCGTTAAAACATTTTATCAAAATCAATCATCGATTATTGTAACGATGCGAAAGTTACGTTAAATTTTTGGGGGAAACAACGTGCCAACAAAACGCACTATTTATCGTGTAGTGAATGATTTCGAAGAAAGACCCTATTTAGGTGATAGGCCCAAGCATGGATCACAACGTAATGTAAGATCGGCTAAAATGATAATAAGGGTTGGTAACCCTAACATGAAAGTGTGAAAAAATTATTTCTCTGCCAATAATTCAACAAATTAAAATAAGAAATAAAACAACTGTAAAAGATTATAAATTTTATTATTCTATATACATATAAAAGTCAACACTTGTGAAATAAATTGTGTACATAAACATTAATATACGTGAATAAACAATATTTTTGTTTTCGAGCTCTTAACCAACGTCGACAGCAGCGTGATCTTTGTTAATATATTATTCTTCAAGTTGGAATGCCACCGAAGATAAACCATGAGGAGGCATTTGCCCTCCAACTGGAGAAAGGCATACAAAAAATTAATAATAACATTGACAATAAGTTGGAAGCCCACCGCAAGCTTACCGAAAATCAAATTACAAAGGCCATACAGGAGTTGGAGGTTAAGATCGATGTTATTATGGCAAATATGAAGAAAGAATTTAGCGCGAATATATCTGCTGCTAACAAATATCAGCAAACAACAAAGGCTATACAAGACGTGGAGGAAAAAATTAATCTCACAGCAGCCAGTATAAAACAAGAACTAAATGAAGAAAAAAATAAATCTTTAAGGTCTGAAGTGAGCCAGCAAATTGGTAAAGACACCGTAAGTAAAAACGACAAACTTATTAATGTAGCTTTGAGACGTATAAATCGACCTGATATAGTTATATCTGGCTTGCCATCGGCTGCACCAAACCTAACTGATATAATCCTACAAATTGGCCTGCTGTACAACATTGCCCTATCAGTCAATGATATAAGTCAATGTATTTATATAAAAAACAATAAGGAAGTCTTGGTTATTTTTCAATCCATTAATGTTAAGAATAAAATAATGGCTAAATATTTAGCAACACGTATGCTAAAGCTAAATGAATTGATAGGTGGCGATATCTCGTCCAGAGTATATTTAAACGACCATTTAACTCCTATGGCCAGCAAGCTTTTATACTCATGTCGGAAATTGAAAAGGAGTAATAGTATTGCTAAATATAAGTTTCATGACGGTGATCTGCCAGCAGCCGACATTACTATGAGCGATGGAGTCGTGATGAAATTGGATTTGTTTGCCTTGCTGGATAGGTTTCAAGAGCCGCTAAAATTGTGATGACTCGTTGACCTTTACCAAATAGTGATAATAAGGTTTCTTGAATATACATAAGTATTAACTTTTATGAATAATTGGTGTCCCCTTCTTAAAATACCATATACATATTTATGTTTGTGTATATGTATGTATATGCATATTATGTATATGTGTATATATATTTATATATATATACGTACATATATGTGTGTTGATCTTTGAAAATGTGACAAAACCACTTATATCGATATAAGCAATTTTTGAAAATGTTGCGCGCCCAAGGCGAGCTTATGAAATTTAATATTTCAAAACCACTTATATCGATGTAAGCAACTTTTATAAACAATTTTTGCGATTATTGCACGTCTAAAGCGTGCTCATGAAGTTTAAAAATTTTATATTGCCAGAATTTCTTTAATAACACCTATTATACATTTTACACTACTTTTGTTGGAATTATTACTGAGAACTAATAACTATGGATGTATTTTTTCATCTTTTCTTGTAAAATCGTATTTGTTACTCAGTTAAGTATGTCTTTTGAACTTATTTTAATTTTTATTTCATTGATACGGTTTCAATTTGTTACACATCAAGATGAATTCCGTTTGCGATAATTTGGGCCCTATTGTTAGCGATTGTCACCAACTCAACAGTTATATAGCTGGTCCCGTTTCGGGCCTGAGCATTGGACATTGTAACTGTCAGAGTATCAAACCGGCTATATATTCCACGAAGTTTAATGAGCTGAGTCACATGCTACGGAAATCATCATTTGATATTTTCGCGGTGACGGAAACTTGGCTTAAGGCACACGTACCTGATGGCTCCGTTGCCATACCTGGTTATAGTTTTTTAAGGAATGATAGACCGGATGGCCGAAGTGGCGGGGTGGGAATATATGTCTCTAGGAGCATCAATCATAGGCTAATCAGTTTAATATCTCAATATGGCGTGTGTGAGGTTCTTTTTATTGAAATAAATATTGGCGCGACTGTAATATTATTTGGAGCTGTGTATTTACCAAGGGGTAATTTAGAGGCATTTGATCGCGATATTTTTGAGAAATATGAAAACATAATAATTGTAGGCGACTTTAATAACAATTTATTTAATCTCCAGAAATCAATTAGACTGAGATCTTTGTGCGAGCGCATGAATTTATCTATATCTCATAACTCTGCTCCAACTTATTTCGACACGCAGCATAATTCTACGTTTCTTCTTGATCTCTTTATGGTAAGCAATCTCTCATATATAAATAAAACCGGCCAAGTACAATGTCCCTTTTTATCCCATCACGCTTTAATTTATGCCAACTTTAATTATGGCAGCTTACGCAACTCAATGCATGAGAATCGGTTTAGGGAATATCGTAATTTTTCTCGCATAAATATGGATGGCTTGGTTTCTTGCTTAGCTGATCACGATATGTCATCGCTTTATGATACAATTGACGTAAATCATCAAGTTGATGTGCTGAATACTTTGATTTCAAGAATGTTTGCCTTTGTGCCTATATCGAGGGCTATAATTAGGAAACCGGATAATTGGATGAATTCAAGGCAAATCGTATACGCAAGGTCTTTGAGAGACATTGCATATGGGGCATTTATGAGGGAACGTTCCAATGTCAACTGGAGAGTGTTTTGTCAACTCAGGAATAGGACGAAAAGGGTTATTCGCAATGTTAAAAAGGGTCACTATTCGAGGGCGTTTGAAGAAATGAGCACAAGGGAGATGTGGAATCGGCTCAGAACTGAAGGAGTGGGTAAATCCTTGTCTGATCCTCATGGGGTGGATGTGGACACTATAAATAATTATTTTTGTGATGGACTGAACATATCCCCGGATACGAACTCTGATATAGGAGCCGAGTTATCCAGTGTTCACTTTGACGGTTTTGCTTTCAATCGCGCTTACATGTCTGATTTACTTATTGCATTTAGGATGATAAAATCGAATGCTTGCGGTTTAGATGGAATACCACTAAGATTTTATAAGATAATCCTTCCTCTAATTGCTAATCATATTTTGCATCTCTTTAATTCCATTATAACGACCTCAACATACCCCGAAAAGTGGAAGTGTGCTAGGATAATACCGATTCCGAAAGCGGGAACTAGCTCAGCTTTAACCAACTTGAGACCAATTAGTATCTTACCTGTACTGTCTAAAGTTTTTGAACATATAGTTAAAACACAGATCTATGAACAAATTTCACGCCTTTCACTACTGAATGACAGGCAAACTGGTTTTCGACGAAATTGTAGCACTTCGTCTACATTATTGGGTATTACCGAAATGATAAGGGACAAGATGGATACGGGTAAATCATGCATCCTTGTTTCTCTGGATTTATCCAAGGCCTTTGACCGTATAGATCATGCTAAGATGATAAATAACATTTATCAATATAAGATCCATTCTCTTTCATTTAATCAAAAATTATAAACAAACGAAGTAGTATACCTTCTGTGTTCACTACATTCCCTTGGTTTATACGAAAAAGAACTCTTCTAAGGCAACGATACAATGATCAATTTTACGAAGTGCAACCAACACAATGAACCGACGAACCAAATTCGGATGAATGCCTTTATACTCCCTGATTTAACCACATATTCTCTGAAAAAAATTTTTAAAAGGAAATGATCCAAAGTGGAACTTTGCGAACAAATATAATGCTACGTAAGCAGGTTTTTAAGCCAATGCTCCCTCAATATTCCTTTTTAAACCTACTTGCACTCTACTTAATCAGAACAACACGCTCCAAGATGTTTGTACAAAGATATACTAACGTAAAATTAACATTTAATGAAGTAAAATAAATATTGGGAAATGTTAGAGAAGTCCAATTTTCTCGGAAACAGCTCTAAGGATTTTTAGCACGGTTCCTTCATTTTGAAGGGGAAAGTGTCAGCTTTCAGAATATATAGGTCTATATGGTTGCTAATATTACCGTTTGGGCAGGAAAAGATAGCGTCGATTTTTTGGCCAGTTTAGAGAAGTCCAATTTTCTTGGAAACGGCTCTAAGGATTTTTAGCACGGAGGGGAAAGTGTAAGCTTTCAGAATATATAGGTCTATATGGGTGCTAATAGCACCGTTTGGCGAGGACAAGATAATAATAAGATTCTCTTTGAATAATTTTCATTTCCCCAGTTTTAAATTCCCATTTTGAAACATATGATGAAAATACCCACAATGTTCCCGTAAAATTTTTCCCGGTTTTTAAATACCTATTTTCGGCGCTAATTAATCGACGCTATCTTGGCGCACGTGAAAGTAAAGAGTAACCTCTACCTCAAAAACCGCCGTACATTAACTATCTTCATTTTCTTGTCCGCAGAAGTTATTTAGTTTCTTTTTGTTTTTTACAACAGCGCAGTAATTTACAGAAAAAAAATAATGCTTTAAAATTTAGCTTTAATAATTTATGGGAAACAAATTAGTTTCGCATAGGTAGCATCACTGAAGCAATATATTTTTGCTCAACTGACCATGATGCAATAATAGGTGTGTTCGTTTACCCCAAATTGGTCGCCCAATTTTACACAAAAGCGTTTTCTTACGCAAAAATTGGGTAAATGAGAGAGGTTTTGAGAGAGTAATGTTCTTGTTCTTCACGCACGAGAATGCCCGTACTTTTTCTTCGGGCTAGTTTGGGCATGAAGAACAAGCAATCAGTTTGTTTATAATAAACATTGAAAATAACAAAGAAAAATTACAAATGTCGCAAACAGCCGACAGACATTAAAAAAGTTGTGTTAAAAATTTTTCTTAACAATAATTAATTACAAACATTTTTGTTATTTATACCATAAATTGTTAAAAACTTTTCATAAAAAATACCATTTTTTTAAATAAATATTTTTGTTAATTGAAATTATTATTTCCTAACGATGCCTACCTATTTGGTAGCGAAATATTGAAAAATAAATAATTGTTGAAAACTTTTCATAAAAAACACCATCGCTGAAAAATAAATATAATTAAATAAATTCTTTCAATACTTATTTTTTTAAATAAATTCTTTCACAAATAGTTTTTTTTTTTCGGTAAACTGTCATCAATAACATTAGATTTCCAATGAAAATCAGGGATAATCAAGCTCGTACAATTGTACTTTTTTCAGTACACTTTGCATTGCAACAGTACTACTTTACTCCACTAAATATTAAGTACCAAAGTATATTCATATGATTATACGTTGTTCAGTAATTTAAATTAATTATAGCAAAAATATATTTTCGATTTTTCTTAATATAATATTTAATTATTAAATTATTCACAACCACTCTCCACAACTTTTTCACAAACTTTGACGTTTGGCCTGTTGAATGAAGTGACCAGCGAAATAGTTAATAAGTTTAGCTGCCCTATAAGAACATTGACGGTCATTTGACCGGTGATACGACCGTCATTGCTGACAGAATTATCGGTCATTGCGTAAAACAAAGTTTATATCATTTTCTTAAGGGCAATATGAGAAAAATTACCGAAACTTCTGTGTGCATGTGATAGTCAGCGTTGATGGATAAATCGGTCTCTGCTGACCGGTCAGCATTGACGAATATATCGACCACTGCTGACTAGTCAGCGTTAAAGGATATATCGGTACATACATATGTATATAAAGAAGAAATGTAATATAATATAAAATAGAAATATCCATCAGAACCTTGGAGTGGGCCATCATCTGTGAATTTTTTCTTAATATAATTGCCCACAATTATTTAAAATATACAAATATTAAAAAAAAAAAACTATTCAAGGATTCGCCTAAAAAAATTAATTCTATCCATCAGGAAACACAACATATGTTGTTGTTAAAACGTGTCGCCGAGTAATGAACTGCATTAATTTTTAACTATTCAACAACACGTTGGTTGTCTCGCAACGAGGTGGTCTCTCGAGTAATAGGAACTCCTTCAGTATTACTTTAATTTGATTGATTTCGAAACAAATTCTCAATATTCAAGAACTCATTTTATTTTATTTTTAATAGTTAATAATAGTAAATAGTTAATAATAGTAAAACTTGACAGAACTTTTATGTTTTTAGTACATTAGAGGTCAAAAAAGTACAATTTTAAAATTGTCAATTATCATCTCCGATATAACGGAGCTGTAATAAATTGACATTTCTTTTTTTCTGGTAAATTTTTTGGTTTTTTGCGTTTTCTTATTTTTGTACATTTTGGTCTCTTATTGAGAGTAATTATAGCTTACTCTCATTTTACTTTCCAGAAAGTAAACGAACAGACCTAATTAAACTATAATTCCCCATGAATAAATCATACCGGATGTTTTGGTTTGTTGCTTAGCACATCAAAATTGTAAACAAAGAGTGAATAAAAATAGGGTATATTCGATCATTGATTTCTCAGGCATTAGTATATCAACTTAAAAAATATGTGTATTATATGTAGGATATATATAAGTGTGGAGTACACTTTAGCATTTTTAAAAGTTTGTTGGGCTATTGCTTTTCTCATACAGCCTCCGCAAAAACGATGTGCATATCAATCGACGCGTATTTTTAATAGCTATCGTCGGCACATGGCGCGATGTGTGCACGAAGAATCGTTTGTGCGCAATAAGTAATATACTGAAAATGTACAGTTACGTTTTTTTTCCAAAAGTTTGGCGGGCTATAGCTTTTCTTGTACAGTCTCCTCAAGAATTATATGCATACCAATCGACGCGTATTTGTAATAGCTTTGGAACGCGGGTAGTGCCATATGTGCGGTTTTCAAATTATAAGCGGATAACTACATATAACGGCGATTGAACAGGTCATTGAATAATTGGCATATACCATCAATATAAATTATGAACATTATAAAATTTGATTCTAGGGCCTTAGTCCTACACATATTAGTTTTTTTATTTCTAAATTGATATACTAATGCCTAAGAAATCAATGATCGAATTTACCATATTTTTATCATTCTTTGTTTACATTTTCTCTGTGCCGTGTAGCAAACCAAAACAATCGGTTTGCTTATGGTTTTTATATCCGTTTTGATTTATTCATTCACGTAACATTCATTTGTAAATATGTATGTATGTCATTTCACTGTTTGCTTCACCAAATATTCTATGGTTTGCTTTTAGATGTTTCGTAACATTGACGCATGGAAAGAAAATATTAAAAACTTGTAATTTTTTTTTGGTTTAAATTCATAAATAAAAGTGCTTTACATAATTGTAATTGCATTTGTCAGAGATCAGTTTTCCTTATTCAATTGATAACCAAACGACTAAATAAAGAAAAATGTATAAAGTCCCATCAACGCAAGATTTGGAAGATGGAAGCATACGTCAGGTAAATGAAACTTTGTGTTAACAATCATTTAATTACAATTTAAATATTTAAGAAAATATTGAGCAAATATTGTATTCGAGATTTAAATCTAATGACTACGCAAATATCTTTAAATCAAAGATTTCTAAAGTGAACAGTTTTCCTTCAGGCTTAAAATATTTTGTAAATATATTTATGCATCTGTGCATAGAAACACATGGTGGAAAAAGTTAACTGCATGCCCCACGATATCGAAGTTAAAATGCATACAGCTGTCTTTCGAATTACATGGTAGATATTTACGTTCCCGAAGTAATCGTGTAAATCAAAAATCGAGAAATAATTTCACCAAAACACATTTTCTTAAGAAATTATGTATGTTCGAGGTCTGTTCAAAAGAAAATGTGAATTTTGAATTTTTTTAATAGTATTTATTTATTCATCTATTTCCATTTTGTCCCCTTCAAAGTAATCCCCCTCAGATATAAATCACTTATGCCAGCGTCTGAAATGCGATTTTTGGTAAGGCCATCAGCTCGTTCCTCCTCGATTTTGACTTTATTATCTCATCAATTGTGGCAAAACGCTTTCCTGTCATTGCTCTCTTAGTTTTGGGAATAGAAGAACGTCGCGGGGAGCCAAATCTGGCGAATAACGTGGTTGAGGCATGAAGAGGGTGTTGTTTTTGGCCAAAAAAATCACGAACAATCATTGATTCGTGAGCTGGTGCATTATCGTGATGCAGGATCACCGATTTTTTTCACAATTCCGATCGTTCGAGCCGTATTGCTTCACGCAAACGTTGCATAATTTCCTTGTACTATTCCTTATTAACCGTACGACCTGTTGGCAAAAACTCTTGATTCACCACGCCATAGTAATCCAAGAAAACAAAATTCACCTTTTCTTTTGACCAAACCTTGTATGAACGTATTTTAAAATTAAAAATTGCGATACGTTGCCGATAGCCGAAAAGAAATGTTGGCGATACCGATACGAATATAGAATTTGAATTCAAGTAAAGCCCATGATAAACGCATCATATTCAGTTTCAATATTTGGCTTCGAGTTAGTGTATATATTGAAGCCTCTGACACACTACATCAATATTAATTTTTTGGGGTTTTTCAAGTGTAGACATATAGAAGTTACATCCCAAAACGCCATTAATGAGCGATATACTTGAATTCATGCGATTGCAAAAATTTTTTACTCTATTTGTAATGCGTCACAACAACGATGTGCACTCAAAGTTACCATAAATTGATGGTCCTCTACAGCAGTAAGTGCAGCATTGAGTAAATGTGCCGTGAATACAGAATATTAGCCGGCCGCTTGTGTTAATTTTTACATATTGAAGTTGCAGATTAGGAAGTTGAAGGTTTTGTTAATTTCCTTCAATTCTTTTCCTGATACAAAAATCAAAGTGAAGTAGTTACAACAAATTCGTGTCAAGAAGAATGGCATGAAATTACTTTAAATACAGGTAGACAACAAAGCTTATGTTGCGGAATATATGTATGTACATATTTTACAATTTGCTTTCTTTCAGAAAGAACTCACAGTACTTGACGGTATATTAAAGTAGCTGAAAAAGCTGGAGGTGTTAATGCAAACAATAAAAGCAATCGCTTTATTTATTGGCGCACGTATTAGGATGTATTAGAATTATCAGAAATAAGCTTGGATTTTAATTTGTACCAAAATAATGTAAGGTATACATTTACTGATTCACCCGTGATAGCTGTTAACATAGTAGAGCAGGAGATATATTCTGTGTTGTTGGTTAGTACGGTTTGTAGTCTGTATCGTTTGTCTTACCGTCATCCAGTTAATGAACTCTTTGAATAACACAATGACTTGGATCACATTATATCAATAGCGCCATTGTTTGCCAATATTTGATAGTTTAAATGCTGCATGTGTACGTACTGCTGGTGAAAGCCCAGCTTGGGATTGGTTACAAGAAAACGATTTAGCAGATTTACCACATCGAAATATATTCTCAGACATGGTCTGGTCATTATTGCGTAAATAAATGAAGAGGAATGCTCAACACAAATAACGAAAACCGTCGTTAATGAACTACTAAGTTATTTAATACTATTAACTGTTCATATTTTGCCTTTAACAAAATTCCTGAATAAAAGCTAAGAAATTGTTTATCTATATATGTAAAGCTGAATGTGTGTTTGTTTGTACCTTATAGGAGCCCAAACCGCTGAACCGATCTATCTGAAATTTTCACACCATATAATTGGGACTCTTTAAGGAATTATAGGCTCCTTTTTTTAATCATACCCACCATTACGCTTATTTTTTTAATTATGCTACTCCTTCCACATGGTTTTTTGACAGATTTTATAATATAAACGAGATTAACTTCGCTATTTGTTGACCAATCGCGATGTGCAACTCCGGGAAGGTTATAGGGTATTACTTTTTTAAAAACTATGACCAGGAGGGCGATAGGGGGGAATTTTCTGCCCTCCGAAACGTTCAAACCGATTTAAATGAAATTTAGAACGTAGATAGATCTGCATCTACCATTCCTGTTCGGCGGATATCCGAAAGTTTCACTCACCACAAGATTTTCAAAAGAATGAAATAATGTATTCACAAATTTTTAATTTTTAATGAGAAAACGAATTCTCCTCTTTATTAAAATAAAAAATATGATTATAAATCCTTATTACTTTATTACAAATTACAATTTTTTTAAGAAAACCGTATCAAATCAAAATACAACAAAATTTAAATAAAACAATTTGATTATTTTTAAATTCATAATGAAAGATGAAATTTTTATTTCTTATTTCTATTTCTGGATATTGAATTTATGTTGAGTGGTAGTTTTTCTTCCTCGGCATGTTCATCGGCAATGGCAGTGTATAAAAATATAAAAGAAAATTAATTAATTCGTTTTATAATTTATTGCCTGGCCCACGACGTTTTTTTTCATTCGTACAAATACATTGGAAATAAATACAAATTCCAAAATAGTGTTTTTATATTTTGAATGTAATTGCACGAATGAAAAAATTCTTTCGATATCAGCTAGTTAAATTCTTAAATATTGGAGTTTCTCATTTGGTTAATTGAATTTATTTAAATATTAATAACACCAAAAAGAGACATTTGATAAAACAAGAAGAAAAATATATAAGAACAGCAAATGAATCGCAGGTTTTAATTCGGTTGGTTCATGATGGTATTACAATAAACCCTCAAATTATAATACCACAGAGAGAAGAAATATACTTTAGGGAAGTTGATTCACATTAAACAGAGGTTTTTAGCTAATAGAAAATTGATTATATTCCAATTGTTTTTATGGAGCAGCTTTACTACCGTATATTTCTTCAGCAAATTCTAACACGTCAAAACAAAAGTCTTACCTGATGTCGTCCTTCGGGAAATGATGCAAAGTCTTCCCTGGAGCACATCCCATTATACAGCTTCCACTACTATAGTTTAACCTGATTTAAATAGGATTTTTCAACAAATTTAAAATATTTTCAATTTTTCTTTCATTTCTTTTTTTTTCATTAATTTTACAATTGAACATAAGCAGCACATTCAATTGCTTTTATTTATAATTTCACTTTGTTTGGTACGTACACTTATTACCGAACACTTTTCTTTTTTTAATATTAATATTTTAGCGAAAAATTATATAAATACGCCAAAATATTAAAAAATTTGCACATTGTAAGGAATTTTTTGTCAATTAAAGTAAAAATTCCGATAAATACATTGAAAAGGGAAAATTGCAAAAACACACATTTGCTATCCCTTTTCGATCTTTATAGCGAACGGAGATGTTAAATTTTCACGACCCTGTTTTTATGTCGAGTCTATATTAGCCTATGGTTTGTATACTATTTTATTATTATATTTTTCTTTTAACACGTTTAAAAGTTGAACGAAAATAAATGCTTTAAAAAAATTCAAATATAAAAGCGGCAAGAGTTCGAAAGCAACTTTAAAAGAAAATAGAGGGAAATAAGCGCGGCGTTTATTGCAAGGTGTAAATACGGACTATTAAAAAATTATTCCAGAGAAAATTCTTTAACTAATTCTATAATTATAATTTCAGCTAAACGAAAACATGGACGAAATGTCTGTTAAGGGAACAGAATTGGTGCGTAAACAAGTACAGGAAGAGAAACAATATTTGTGGAACTGTTTGCCCAATGAGGTATTAATTAATATTTTCAAATATTTACCCTTCGCCGATTTGCAACAAGTTCGTGTGGTGTGCAAACGTTGGCACTGCTTAACTTGCTTGCCAGAATTGATGGAAAAATCAAAATTGATCATAAACAGGAATAATGTGGCAATCCTTATAAAAAACTTCCTAAACGATGAATTCTCTACAAGAAAGAATTATGGTGCCGTTGCATTACATGAGGAGGAAGTAAGTATTTCTTTTCGTTTTATTTTGATCGTTTTGTGTCGAAAAGTGCACCTCTTCAATTCGACGGTATTTGCCCTTTTAAATTTCTGTACGCCTCAGCTGAAAGAATTAACTGTATTCGAGATATCGTATAAACATAGGAACCTAGCAGTTGGTATTAATTTTAGCGGATTTAACTAACTTTAACTTTAAGGCTTTGAGTATATCTTGCAATGTAATTCAAGCCATGCAGACATATGTATATAAAAAATTATTACGGAAGTTGATGATGGCTGATCGGTAACTGAAAATGGAAAAACTGTCTTTGTTGGGAGGAATTGTCCCAGAAAGATTAATTGTTGAAACCTTGTACTATCACAGCCAGTCTTTGAATCATTTGAATTTCACACTTGATAATCGTCTACTATTTAATACAGAGTTCTGTTCGGGAGTTCCATTATTTCGCCAGCTCGAATACTTTGTCCTTGATTGTCCCAGGAAAGAATTCGCCCCGAAGATAATTGACTGCATTTATTTGTTAAATAATCATTAGAAATATCTTCACTATCAAAAAATTTTACGGCTGCATATGTTCCGGTATAAATTTTAAACTGATCTACACTATCAATATTCTTATATTTAATATAGTAGGTAAACGTACAAGGAATGTGCTTCTTAATATACAAGGTGGACCAAAACAAATCCTCCGGGGCAAAAGTCATCCCCCAACGTTCCTTTTCTGTAATTTTTTTTAATAACAAACTTTGGTTCTGCTTGGATAGCCTTGCTCTGATGTGTCTGTGGATTGGTATCAGCTGAATCTGGTACAGTTGAGTTACCAGTGACTATACCTTCGCCACTTAAACCTTCAGACAACAATTGACACAAAGACACACAACTGCACATCATAAAAAATGCGAAATGATTTTATGACTCGGCGAAGTAAAATAATAAATGAAATGTCTCTTCTTAAAGGCCCGGGCACATAGAATCCGTCGTACTTGGCCTTTTTCAACTGACAAGTAAGTTGAAATACACGTTTTCTTATTAGCTTTGTCACATTCAGTACGTCTCCGTCAAAGCAAAGTGCGAAAGTTGGCCAACTTTTAAACGTACGTTTAATATTTTGACAATTATGAACGGCGTTGCCCGTGTAGGTTATTTTCAACCAAAATTGTTTGAATTTCCTTTAGTGTGGAGATGTGAATATTTTTTGCATTTTGTTTAATTTTTGCTTCCAGCTTAAATAATATTAAATATGTAAATTTTTTTATATAATACATGTGAAGTTTAAAACTCCGATTTTATACCGTCTTTATTGCGAAACACTGTTAACACCCTTTTGTTTTAATAAAAATCATTTCCGTTGTACCAAAAATTCAAGACTACTGCAGCAGAAACAAAAATAAAATAACACAGTATTTAAATCCAAAATAAGTAGAAAACTACTTGTACGGATTTGTCTGTTTTAAATTGAAATGGTGTATGTACATAATGTTTTTATCTAATTTTTTTTTTTATAAAATATGTGGCTAGTGGAACAGAAATTGAAAACTTATTTTTATAAAATAAAACATTATCTGGTACTCTGGTTGATATCCGTCAAAAAGGTACTCATTGCGTCAATCTCATCTGTCGGTACGTTCATGTTATTTGAAAGAGTCAAAGTATGACAGATGATGGCCTTTACCAGGAGAAAACCGGAGACGTAGTGCACTCTTCTGTAAAAATTCTTAAACAATGCGCAACTGCAGAATTGTACAACCATTAAGATCTGTATTCTTCTATTACTTCACGGCACTTCTTTTCTCTACACTATTCCTTTCCAAGTAATTCCGGTTCAATGCATTGCATTCTTACGAGGCCTCTCCTGAGCACTTGCCAAAAAAAAAGCAGGATTCATTCAATGAAAATGTGTTTATGACCATATTTATACCTTGCATACAAAAAACTTTTGTATGGAAATTTTTTGAATTACAATTAAATACGAATTGAATTAAATATTCTTTAAAATCTATGTAGTATGTATTCTTACAAAAGTTTGAAATAACTATTATTTCAGTTGAGTTTAATTATTTATAATATTTAACAATTGACTATAATAAACTGTAGTATACTATAATTATTATTTACGTGATTGACTAATATATCAACGCCCCGTCCAAACGACAGAAGCTAAAATGTTTAAACTATGTACTTCCGCACTTTTTAAAATGTCACTATCAGGCTGTAAAATTAACTCTAAATTGGTACTTTTTATATTAAATAAAATCTTACGCTTCTTCTAATCGTTGTAGTACTGGTCAAAGGTATCTTTTTCAAAAAGTAAATTTTTCAAAAGCAGTATTTACAAATTATAAAAGTTGCGTTGCAATTCTTTTTTTTTTTACTGTAGTGTTGATTGCATTCTTTTAAAGTAGTGTTATTGCATATTGATTGCATTCATTTAAAGTTCAGGCAGTAATTAGTGATTGCATTTTTTGGTAAATACTGACCTATTGGAATGTACATATATACCGCTATAGTACTTCCACAATTTAGCTTTAGATCATTTTACTTTAAGAAAAAGACGTCACTCATCAAATGAATTTAGCGAAGACGAATCACGTAAATTAAGGAACATTATAATAAAATCTTAATAAAAAATAAACGGTATTTTATTAAGAGCGTTTATTACATTTACAATTAATATTTAAAAGAACTTTTCATCGCTTAATAGCTGTAGAACACACTTAGTGGGCAACACAGCCTTATTGTTTGTATACTATTTTATTATTATATTTTTCTTTTAACACGTTTAAAAGTTGAACGAAAATAAATGCTTTAAAAAAATTCAATTATAAAAGCGGCAAGAGTTCGAAAGCAACTTTAAAAGAAAATAGAGGGAAATAAGCGCGGCGTTTATTGCAAGGTGTAAATACGGACTATTAAAAAATTATTCCAGAGAAAATTCTTTAACTAAATCTATAATTATAATTTCAGCTAAACGAAAACATGGACGAAATGTCTGTTAAGGGAACAGAATTGGTGCGTAAACAAGTACAAGAAGAGAAACAATATTTGTGGAACTGTTTGCCCAATGAGATATTAATTAATATTTTCAAATATTTACCCTTCGCCGATTTGCAACAAGTTCGTGTGGTGTGCAAACGTTGGCACTACTTAACTTGCTTGCCAGAATTGATGGGAAATTCAAAATTGATCATAAACGATAATAATGCGGCAATCCTTAAAAAAAACTTTCTAAACGATGAGAAATTCTCTACAAGAAAGGATTATGGTGCCGTTGCATTACATAAGGTGGACGTAAGTATTTCTTTACGTTTTATTTTGATCGTTTTGTGTCGAAACGTACGAATTGTGAACCTCTACGCTTCGCCGGTATTTGCCCTTTTAAATATCTGTACGCCTCAGCTTGAAGAATTAACTGTATTCGACATTTCGCTTGATCGTTGTATTAATTTTAGCGGATTTAAAAACCTTAAGTCGTTAAGTATATCTCACTATTGCGGTACAGAAATATTAGGAAAGTTTCAGTCACTGAAATTAGAAAAACTGTCTCTGTTGGGAGGAGTTGCCGATGAAAGATTATTTGTTGACACCTTGTACTATCACATACAGTCTTTGAAGCATTTGAATTTCAGAGTTGATGGTCCATTTTATACACAGTTCTATTGGGATCTTCCATTATTTCGCCAGCTCGAATCTTTTGTCCTTAATTGTCCCCGAAACGAATTGGCCTTGGACATAATTGACAGCTTGTCCAGAGACATAAATTTGCGACACATTGAATTAGACGGTTGTGCAGCGGATAATTCACTATTAAAACTAATCATAATGAAATGGCCAGAGTCCTTGGAAAGCATAGTTCTGACGTCGTGTGAAAAAATAACAGATAATTTTGTCAAGGATTTGAGTACATTGCAATTGAAGACTTTAAATTTGTCAAATTGCAAAAAAATTTCTCTTCGTGGTCTCCTGCAGGGCTTGGCGACGGCAGGAAATGCTAATCTCGAAACCTTAATACTTACTAATATATTTAGCATGGATAATTTGTCCATGAAGTTGTTAACCCAACATTTTCGGCATTTAAAATACTTATCTTTGGCAAATTGTGGAGATTTTGTTAACAATTATTATCTGGAATTAATAATTACTAATCAGACAAAACTTGAACATTTATTGCTTGAAAATTGCAGACGCATCACGAACAAAGGTATTTCGGGCTCGGGTGGAAATCCTTGCTCTATTAGTAAACTCAAAAGTTTGCAGACCCTCAACTTAAGGGGTTGTATTAAACTAACCAGCAGGGCTTTTTTTGTGGGTTTAAAATTTTCGGAATTACGGAAATTATGTTTAGCCCATTGCAAAGGAATCGCTGCCGTAGGTATAAAAGAACTGGTGAGAAATTGTCCTGCTTTGGAAGAGCTAAACATTTCCTATTGTTCAATGATTGGTGACGAGGATGTGTTACATATTGCCCAAAATCTTCCCAGACTCAAACGTTTATGTGTATGCGGATGCAAGAAATTAACTAACAAATCCTTAGATTATCTAATAGAATTCTGTAAGTATTTAAGAGAACTCCTCATTTGTAGCATCGATTCGGTGGATTTAGGTATGGCCGAACAAAGATTTCTACGATACAAGGGCATACCAGTTGTTACTGGCCCTTGTCGTCGTTTTTGCATTTCTAAGTAATCTTCATAATTAGTTTTTCTGTAGTAACCACTGCGACCGTATTAGGAGCTAAATTATTCTTCTTTTCTCTGGTTTTAGCTTAAGGCTGCCAGAAGTCTGAACCCGACGACCAGGACACATAATACAAATTACAAATTATATACCGTATGCTCGTATATTCTACGAACTAATAATATACAACTGAAACCCAACAAATGATTATTTTGATACATGTATCAAATATACTTATACATATTTCAAGTTTGACTCCAACAATTGAACAATAAATACAAAACTTCGTACATAAGAAAATTTGTAGCTCAATAGTTATCTGAAGATTGCACTTTCTGAATAATTTACATAATATTATAAATATATAATTTATAATATAGTTCACTGTACAAAGAAGAAAAGAAACGCTTTACGTGTGACTCGGCAGTTAAAACACAAATAAGCAAACTCGCCAGGTAGAGAAACTAGCTCAACGTGGCAACATCAATGCGCAAATGAAAACAGGCCTTTAACATGTTATAGGAAACAATTTGTAATCGCCCAGCCAGCAAAATCGTCCGACGTCTGTCATGCAGGCTATAGACCATGCAACATGTTTATGCAACGCATCGTCCATGTTTCATATTTAGTCACGAACATTGCAAGCAACAAGTAAACCATTAACGCAACATCAATTCTAAATTGAATATCGCTGGAGGAACACGGTTAAAAAAATACAACAGCTTTACAACATCAATGCAACCAGAAAATATCAAAATATGTCGATGCCTGTTAAACCTCGAATGCAACAAGAATTGAAAACGTAAACATGACTACAGACTATGCAACCAACAAGTAATTTTGCTTAGTTTCATAAACATGTTGCATCGTCTGTAGCCTGCCTCAGATATCTGAGAGAAACTTCAACAAAAAGTCCGAATCGTATCGATTTCTGTCAGACTTCTGAGCGAAAAATGTATGAAGTGGTTGGCACGAATTCTGACAGCCATATCGATGAAAATTCTGAGTTCGCCTGCTTATAGAAATCTGATGAAATTCGTATGAATTCGTATAATTTTCTTACAGATTTCTGAGAGAATGTCGAATGCAATTCTAATCGATTAATCGTACAGATTTCTTACAAAAATCTGAGATAATGCTTAGAGAAATTTTTTCAAATGCTTTTATAAGTTACATATAATTTATTTAATTTATTTATTACATACAAGTATAAATAGTTAAACAAATTTTTGATTTATGTTGATTGTCCAAGGAGCAACTTCTTTCTTTTGAAATGTTCATCAAAGCCAACATCTAGCAAAGAGAAATTTATTTGTTATATATGTACTGCCACATACATATATGTACATATTATTTTAATATAGTTTACCTTCACTTTTATGCAAGTCTCGACAGAACTATACAATATGTGCAACTAAAAATTTAATTATTTTTCATTTGACATTAAACGAAAAATATAAATTATGTGTAACAAATGAGACACGTCCAAGGCAAATTCACTACCAGGTAAACGTAAGAGCTCAGGTGGCTTTTTAAACAAAGGCGAAAATCATTTGAAACGTCAAAATTTATTTAAATTTATTGAAAATGAAATTTTGTTACAATTTTTCATTTCATTTCATTTGTATTCAATAATAATTAATATATGGAAAAGTGAAAAAGATAACATTTTTATATTATTATCTATACTTCTATACTTCTGTTTGCCTTAACAATAACAATTTACTGAATGCTTCCAAAAGCCTTGAAAGTGTTGGTGTACGTTGTTTTGATAGCAGATTATCTACGAATTGTATATTCAGATGTGGAGTTTTTTAAAATGTTGCTATTTTTTTATTATTAGAAGTTTGCAATCAGCAATATATTGTTGATTGGAAGCTAATATTTGTATGTAGTGTGGTGCACCGGGCCGTAGGCGACATAGATTTTGCGGTATATCCGCCTCTACGGGTAGCATTCTGTAGATTTAACTTTGGCCACGTCACAATAGATCAGCGTGGTCACGGTGCCCACATCTTTTGTATGTAAAATATCTAACCAACTTGACCCATAAGATTTGTTTATCATTTCACACATTCGAAACTGATTCTGAGACAAAAAAATCGTTCTGCAGATGGCA
Source organism: Dexiosoma caninum (assembly GCA_963924685.1). Lineage (NCBI taxonomy): Eukaryota > Metazoa > Arthropoda > Insecta > Diptera > Tachinidae > Dexiosoma > Dexiosoma caninum. The sequence goes on along the minus strand of OZ004725.1, from coordinate 106,170,359 downwards.
GAATCAACATTTTTTCAATCTTGGATCCGATAGCTTTAATTTTTTTCACAACATTTTATTTAGCCGAGTTGAAAATTTAAACACATTGTTGAATTTGCCTTACGACGACTTATTGACATTTCAACTGATCGAATTTACCTTAAAAAAGGCACTACCTGATAGTGAATATGCCTTGGACACATCTGTACGAAATCAGTCAGAAATCTATCATGCATATCGGTATAGAAAGAAAATACAATCCTTCCTACATATCGACATGAAGACATTTGTTAAAATTGTCTGAATCAGAAAACATCGGATTATTTTGATGGCTGGGCGGTTTTCGATTACTTATGAGAGTGTTTTAAGCCTTTCGGCTATTTACAGCAACTAGTTGAGACAAAATTGGCTCTCTCGTTTAACAGTATCAAAATTGATTAGTTGAACGACGTCTACCAATAGTTGCTGGTAAAATTGCTTCATCTAAACAAAAGTCATTTGCATTTGCATTTGCATTGACTTCTATCAAAAATCCACGATAATTTCAGAATGGGTCAGGACATCAGGACAATTTGTCTAAAATCAGTACGTATAGCTCCTACTTCCTGTTTTAGCTCATTTTAACAATACATTTAGCTCTTTGGCCTCTTCTATAATGACAATAGCGCGCTCAAAAAAATTACTACTTAAATTAAAAATATTAGTAAAATTAAATAAATTTAAATTTACTGATAGCAAACAACAAACAAATATATCTAAATAATTGTAAATTCTCTTATTTTTTTAAGATATTTTTTAATACTATTTCAATGTATAAGTTTAAAAAACATATTTTTATATTGTTTATTTCTTTTTCTTGCTTTTGAAAAGCAATCGAACAATTTTTTTTAAATTATTTTTAATTATCTTATATTAACTGAATTTATTTTGGGAATATCTATTTATATACATATATGATTCTAATTGTGTGTATTCTAAAAATAGAAATATGTGTGTTATAAAAGTAAACTCATGGATTGTTATGTTTTTGTTTATAGATTTTTGGTTTGTATGTTTGATATTCAATTCAATTCTCGATTGATTAATTGAATTTTAGACATATAGATCTTTGGTTTGTATTCAAAAATTAGGAAAAATCCACTGATGAGCTAAGTAAGCATTAGCGAAATAGTACTATATGGATATACTTTCCTCCTCAATTATTGAGTTACTTTTGTAATAAAATGCTTTATAATATTTTTCATACTGTATGAGAATATCATAGGGTATGTAATAATAAATTTCACATATAGTTTATAAGGGAAAAAGCACAATTAGAATCATATATATTTTTAATTATCATTATAAATAAGTAAATTTTATACATGTTACAATAGCTTGTGAAATATCTCATAATATTTTTACAATAAACTAATGTACTTTTAAATAAGCTTGATGATTAATAAAAATTAAAAAAATCTTTTATTTTAACTACGAAAAATATCCAAAAGTGCACAAAGAAGCGCATGGAGAAAAATTAGACTTCCATTTTCTGGCTTAAATTTAATTTTTTAACTCTTTTTCAGCTTTTTCAAACGTGATGGATAATAATAATAATAATAATAAAAATAAAAAAATGGAAAATAAATCTGCCGCTTTAGCAAATACTATACTCAACTAGTGTTGGAGATTAACTGTTATTTTTTTCCCTTATTCTATTCAAAAAAGTAATTTCTTCACAACATTGTGATCAATTAACTGTGAACTTGAACACGACCATACAACGAATATAAATAAATAATTTTAATTAATTCCGACTACCGTTAAATTTAATATTAATATCAATTTGATCAATCAAATATTGTTGATTCAAAAAATTATTTATTTTTATACAAGTTTGATTCAACACGTTCTAGTAGTATATTATCAATTTGCCATGAGGCAGATGGCAGAAGCAAGTACGCAAATTGCCAGGGTATCGCACACAATATATATTTAAACGACCTATGCCTTCACATAGGAAGTTAAATTATATATAAAATTCTTGAGTATAATGGTCTCCACCATTAACAGCAACGTGATTAATAAGGAAAAGCCACAACAACCGTAAATGATACAGTTACCCGTGGCAAATCCATCAACCAGTGCGAGTGAGACGCAAAACTCTCGAAGGCCAAACAACAAAAACAGGCCTGACCGCACTTAAGGAATAATTACGATGGCGCGTGAGTTGTTCTTCAACCCAGAGCTGCTTTACGACTGATTCAACACGTTATTTCAAACTTAATTTAATGTTAAATCGACTAGGCTCACATATTAAATCAACATGACTAAAAGATGTTCAAAAGTGAAATCTTGTTATTTGTATGTTATTAGAAAACCATATTGATTTAATATGATGCACCTATGAAGGAAAATCGATACCGGAAAATGTTAAATTTACATGATTTTTGGTGGTTTTTACATGACATTTTCCTGTGTGTACAAGAGACAATAACGATATTTATTAAAACGAAGTTAAATCGTTGTTAACTATATTTTATTCACCCTTATTCTGTGTTTCGATTACGTTAACGCATTCAGTTACGTACAGATCGAAAAAAGGTTTTCTGTAAAAAACCTTAATCGAAAGAAGAATAGAAAAGTATGGTTAAAGCAGCAGCGTTGCTATGAAACGTGTGAAATAGGAACAAAAAAAAACAAGCAATTTTGTAAACATTTTAGTAAAAACTTAAATTTAATACAAAAAAACAGTGATAAATGAAATAAATAATAAAAAATTAAATATTGTGGGAAATATAGCATCATATATTAATATAAGTTAAGTACGGAAAGAAATAACATATGCAGAATATATGTAAACAGTATTTGTGCCCAAACTATTCCACTCTGAAGAAACCTGTAGTGGCGGAGGTGATATTTTAATTTTTTATACATCATTGTAGAAGAAAAATAAACTTTAATTATTTTAATTTGAAGAAAAATTGGAATTCATAGCAGCGGCATTGTTTTTAGAAGAGGAAAATAACGCGATCCAGAATACAGAGTCAAGAATTTAAAAGCAGAAATAGAGAAACCCGCCGGCTTTTCGTACTGTTCAGGTGTTAAATAAATTTTTAACATTTCAGTACAACAAAAAAAGAATTAAAAAAATAAATTTATTACATTTCTTAACACGAACATAAATTAAAAAATTTGCGTTAGTAAAGTTACAAATTACAAAAACGTAGTTACGATCGTGATGCAGAATACATACAATCGAAAATAAACGGAACGCAGAATATCAAAGTTGGCAAACGGAGAAAATTTCGATTCGAATCGAAACACAGAATAAGGGTGTATATTTTTTTTTTATAATAATTTTATACACATAAATTTCAAATATATTTTTAAGTGATTTTTCGTAATCAAATAAGATATTGCATATGTATGAATGATATGTAAACTGTTATAAAAATTAACTAGATTTAAATTAAAATAATTTTAAAAACTTGTTTTTTATTATTGTTTTGGATTTTAATATCCGTGTGGAGTCAACTAAACACCGCTATGGTGTGTAATCAACACCGGTATGGTGTCAACACAATCAGCCTGATTGTGTAAGGCGTTGGCGTAGCACGACAGCCAGTACAGTCGATGATAAACGCCATCGTCATTTTAACGGTACCGTGTAAAAGAACGATGAGACAATTACCATAGAGTGTTTAAAAATTATATAACACTCTGTTAAAAATTACATACAAAATACAGCTGTTTGATACGGGAATGAAAACAATAAATTGAAATTGAGTTTTTGGAAAAACTCAAAATGTTGCCATCAGTAACCAAATATTTTAAAGAGTGCATACATGTCATGTACAAAAAGATTTGTCCAAAATGGATTTCCATGGAAATGGAGGAAGCGGAAAGAAAGTAAATAAAAGTATACTTTTATAAAAAAAAATGGGTTACAGGTTACGAAGACACCCATATCTAAATTTTAGCACTTCTTTTTTTTTTTTATCTAGGACCAGCACTCAGGAGATGACTCCTACACATGCGAAGCATTGTGTTGGGAACTATAGGAAAGGGATAGTAGGAGAAACGACAGGAGGTGAAGCTTAATTAATTGTTTTGCAGCTCTCCTTTCGCACGTTCTTTTGTTTTTATACTCGTAACAGTGCTGAAGCTTCGGTTTAGTAGCCATTTTTATTATTATTTTACTTCGCCGGTGCTACACAATACCGACGAAGGAGGGCGTTCTGATGTGATTGTGGATTGCTATCAGCTGAAGCCGGTATTGTTCAGTGACCAGTGACTTTGCCTTCGACACTGAAACCATCCGACAACAACTGGCACAAAGACAAACTAACGGGCATCTGAAAAATACCGAGAGGTTTTTTTTTAACATTCAGTCTGAAACTGGGGTCGAACCGAGGAAATTTTTGGTTTTGTAGTCAACGTGCAGACTACTTCAGCGAACGGCTGAAGAAAAATTTATTATACATTTTGTACATTCAAAAAAAGTTTATGAATTTAAATTGAATGATAATTCATAAAGCAAGAGAAAATTCTATAATTTTTAAAATTTTGCACTTGGATATTTTAGGTTGCTCAGTTGCCGTATTTTGGGTTTTGAATAGTTAGCATCTCTGACAGCATATTTTTAAAATAAAAACTCACATTCATTATATTTAATATTTTCTTTCGTTAAGTCAATGCTACACGCAGTAATATCCACGGCAATATTTGTATTTGTGTGCATTAATTTACAAAAAAAACTGTCACACATAAAGGTGCAAGTTATAAAGCATTCTGCCTTTTTTAAAATTTTGTAAAATGTTTTTTAACAGAAATTGTAAAAAACAAAAATTATTTGTTATAAATTTTTTTGGTGTAGCGAATTATTCCTTTTATAAGAACAATTAAGACTTTTCCTCTATGTATTTTAACAATCAATTCAATTAAACTTGTCTTAGTTCTTTGTTTTTTCTTTAAATTTAAAATTTAAATATGTATAAAGAAAAATGGCAACACTGTTCGTCAAAATAAGATTTTTTTTTATTGGCTTAGTAAAAGAAACACATTATAAAGGGTGTCCCAACAAGAACGCAAGATTTAAATTTTAACGAACTCCCTTCGTTGTCCATGGTCAGCTGGCTTCAGTTTCTGAGTCAATTGAACTTTGTATGCATGAAGATGCAAATCTTTCGTCAAAATTCGCCGCATAGTGGATTTGGAGACAGCAATTTGCTGAGCTCGGTGTCGAATTGAGGTGGATGGAGTTTGAGCGACATCATCACGTGCAGCTGCGACATTTTCGGTCGATCGACCTGCTCGAAGGCGCGTTGTTGTCTTTACATCATTAACAGACCCAGTTTCGGCAAATTTATCCGACTCTTTGACTCTTTTGGAGCATTATTGTGACCCCAAATTGATCGCAATTTGCGAACTGTAGCCGCAAAACTTTCACCATTTTGGTAAAACAATTTCACAATGAGAATGCGTTGTTCATTCGTGTAGCGCTCCATTTTTACTAACCTCGTACCTTCTACTAGCAAACAATAACAATTGTTCACATGTCAAACAATGACACTTCGAATGGCGCCAAATTTCAATCTTGCGTTCTTGTTAGAACACCATTTATTATTTCCATATGGAAATGGTCAAAAAGCAATGCTACTCTTTCGCATGAATGTACATATTTATAAAAACAGTAGAGGAGGATGTTTGGCTTCTCAAAATTTTTTGTAAAAACTGGCACCATGCTTTATGTTTACAAGTGCTAAAGATGTATTTGTTTTATCAGACCGTATACACTAAAGCCCCGATTTGCGTCAACTAGCACTGTTCATCATCGGCGTAAACGCTATAACCTTCCGGGAATTGTATCTATATATCTCTTGAACTTTGTCAACATTTTGTTACCTCCGATCAAGATTTATTAATACAAGGTTGTCGCAAGGCAAATTCGCTTTGAAGCCGAACGTCAAATTTTTTGTATGCATGTGTTTTGTTAATAATAAGATAACCTAAAAAGAACGTGTTAATTAGTGTAATGCAAGTAAAATTTAAATTAATTATTACAAAAAGCATGATGTTGTGCATTCTTATTATTATAATAATAAATAATTGTAATTATTAAATTATTTACAACCACTTTTCTAAACTTTTTCACAAAAGTAAACAAAGTTTGACATTCGGCTTTAAAATGCGTTCCAAATCCTTTAATCAGTTGACGGGCGAATTAGCTAGTGAGTTTACCTGGTAATGAATTTGCCTTGGTAACGGTTAAATATTAAATTTTTTTTGCCGTAAGTAATTTTTCAAAATCATTTTTAAGCAATTGTTGAAGTCAAACGGTTCAGCTTGTATGAATTTGCCTTACCTGCGATGACATTTTAGTCTCCCTAGTTTAAGTTGTGTTAAGACCAATGACTTGACCAGTATGAATTCGCCTTGAATTAAATAATTAATTTTTGTAATTTAAAGAAATCCTCAGTAGTCCGAAAAAGCGCGGTGAGAAATTGTGAAATTCAATGTAAAAACCCGCTTTTTAAAAACGAATTTACAAAATTTCACGTTTATGTAGACGCTATTCAACAATATTTACTTAAATCCACAATTTGGTTTCCAATTTAGCTGGGATATGTACAATAAATACTTTGCATATAGTAATGCTCTCCTAAAAACAGGAATTGAAAACAAATGAACAATTAAAGTTATGCTAAATAAAATGGTTTATCCAAGTTACTTACCAATAACATTTTGGAAACTGTTTTAGCTAAGTCAATCTATGAGTTCTTGAAGTAGAAAAAGAAAAAACGTGGTGACCGCTACAAATCAATTTCACTAACTATCAGCGTTGCCGATCAATTTTTCTAATACAAAAAAATCAAACAATTCCTGCGCTGTATACGACTCAGGCTGTTAAAAAAACTCCGTAGAACAGCTGCCATTAATTATTTTTGTAAACATTACTGAACACTGATTCTTTGAAAGTGGTTGCGTAATTATATAGATTATTTTTCTACTTTTAAATAACCTTAATAATACTAATTATGTAAATATACTAATTATAGGCCTATAGCATATATTTTAATTTGAACAAAGTTAAGTATCTGTGCTAAATTCCTTTAAAATCATTCCAATAGTTTCGGAAATTAGCCCGAACAAAAATCGTGACAGGACATTCTTACATATATGTATATACAGGGTGGCGCCAAAGAAGCGTAGGTGTTTGAATTCTTTATAACTTTTTTAATTATTATTTTTTCTTTTTTTCAGCATTTTGTGAAGCAGACTTGGCGAATTAATTATGAAGTATTCGAAATAAAATCATGGCCACTACAACCGAAATTTTGCGAAAAGTTATGGAAAATATGTTAAAAAGAGCACGTATGTGCGAAGCAGAAAATGGACATCACTTACAGGATATCATTTTTCAAAGCTAATTGCAAAAAAATTCCCCAATAATATACTGTATTTAAAAAAAAATTATAATCAGGTTTGTGATGGAAATTGATCGATTTGAAAAGTAAATCGTTTTTTGAAATCGACAGTACTGTGATGAATTTTGATCGATTTCATATTCCAAATTTGTTTCGTTCCCACATATCTTCTGTAAATACAACTGTATAAAATCTAATAAGACAACTATAAAATATGTAAACATATGTGTATGTGAGTGATGTTTGTAAAATATTTAAACAAAATAACAAAATAAAATTTGTATCAACATATTTTATCATTTTTATTTATAAAATGCCTTTTTTTGCTGCGGTTTCGCAAATTCTCTTGGAAGAAAATAATAGGATGAATAGCGAAAATATTCTAAGAAAATGTTTAAGAGATAAATCGGATCTCTTAAATTGTCCAAATGAAATGTGGGTATTTAAATTTTTTAAATTTCACTTTTATATTAACTAGTATTTATTTAAATAGATTTGTTGAATATTTTCGTTTAAATAAGGGCGGTTTTATAATCATTTTTTATTTATTTTTTTACTTTTTTTGTATAGTTTTTTACATTTTATTCAAGTAACGTTAAACGATTTGAAAACGATTTTAAACTGGCATTATCGAAATGCGTCACATGTTAAAAACGTCTTTTTTTCAATGAAATAAGATGGAATATGCAATTGTCACAACAAATCATCACATACAAATTCATCACACTATTTGCCGATTTTAAAACGTTTTAACGCCGAAAACGATTTTCAACACATACCTGAATAATCGCATTAATAAAAAAGTTATAAACCATTTAAATCATATAGCTCATTCTGTGCCACCCTGTACTTGGTTCACCATACAGAATTTTGAGAGTGAACTATGTTGGTTCCTTCTGAGCCAAGTACGCACCACGTACAAATTACTATCATCTCTAATTTTGATAGCAAAATATCACTAGTTTATCTGAACTATCTGAAAAAAATAGAAATAAAAAGGGTGTAAAATAAAATAAAAAAATTTCAAAAATAATATTTATTATACATATTGTATAAATACATATGTAAAAAAATTAAAAAAAGAGAAGAAAAAACGATGTGACAACCTGACCCAAGAACAATCGTGTGAACACCATGGTTGGCAATCGTAGTTTAAACTGCGTGTGAACATAGTATTATACTACTGTATAACGAGCATAACTTTTAGTACTTTTTTATACAACCCAGCACAGATAGGTGCTTAAACAATAGAAAACCAACAAAACAATCATATAAAAAAAATAAATATTGAAAAGAATTGAATTACATGGAAGTTTATATGGGTAGTTCTTAAAATAGTGATTGTAATTTAGATAATCTTGCTGGTGCTACGTGCTACTACAATATAAAGATAAAACAGGTATTAGATATAAAGCAAGACTGTTTCACAAATTAAACCGCAACAAATATTTAAGCTCCTACAACTGGCTTGCTTATGGATATTTCCAAATTCTTCTTTGGCAGGTCTTTTCCTATAAATTCATTTCTTGTTGTTGTAATACCAAGTGATATTCTTTGTGTGCTTCGTTTTCTATACTTGTTTTTATTAACTTTACGTTTTATTCGTGTTCGTTTAATTCTGGTGGTTCTTCATCATCAACACAACTTTTTAACCAAATCATTTAATAAATAAAATATACATATACATATATATGTATATTTATATATAAGGATAAGGATATATAAGGATATTATTGTGCTTCAATTTGTGTAAAATTTTTTGTGTATTGAGTGTGAATTTTAATAAATAGTAGCTCATTGATATGGCATCAAGTCGTTCGGATTTTGAGGTGAGTTGTAACCAATTTTTATTTCATTCATTTCTCTTCAGAAATTTAAGTTTGATTTCTAAGCAATTAAGTATAAACAAAAGGTAGAGTTGTTAACATGTGCTGATATGATAACAGAAAATCAAATTAATATAAAACTATGAAAGGAAATTCACAATTTATTTATTACTTTCAACTCTCAGCTATTACGAAAGTGATTTGAGTTAAAAGCACTACATTTCGCTTTCAGTCAAGCTCTTGGCCAAGTTTATATATGTACATATGTATGTGTGTAGCCATGCATACGTACATATATAAAAAATTGTTAAGATTTTATATTCTCGAGACTAATTTGAAGTTTTGTTATGGCGACGCCCTTTTAACGCAATAGTCATCCATTTATTTTATTTACTCTATGAAGACATTGTGCCATGGCTCAGCGGCTTGAAGATTTTATATTTTATTTCTTTTATAATGTTCTAGTAAATTTTGCCATTTGTCTATCAGTTGCCTGCGAAAGTTAGGGTGTGTTTGCTCAATTTATTTCGGGTTTAAAGGTCTCACATAATTGTGTCAAAGACATTTTAAAACCGGTGCTTTAATGTATGTATGTACATACATACTATGAGCGCCAAAATAAAGTGTACAAAAGGATTTTTGCAATATAATTTTTTTTAAAATTTTTCAAAATACGATTAAGTTTAACAATTTATGTTTTCTGAAATCAGTATTCATCTCTTTACTTAAATTTAAAAAAACAACAATATATCTTTACAACAACAAAAATTATGAAACAAAAACAAAATCTACTCCATATATTACGCACCAAAATAAAGTGTACACAATTTTTTTTATACAACCAATAGTGAGTTTATATTTGGTTGCTTTTCCTTTTGCTTTTATAACGGCATTCAGCCTTCGAGGCATCGATTCGACTAGCTTTTTTGTTACGCCGGACGAAATTTTCTGCCACTTTTCCGTTATAACCGATTTCAGCATTCATTTCCTTATTGCTTATTATTCTCTTCCGGATTTGGCGGTCCAGGTACTCCTACTAATGCTCGATTGGATTTAAGTCCGGAGATTGTGGAGGGTGATCCAGTGTTTTGGGAGTATTGTACAGTAGCCATTCCTTTACTATTCCAGCTGTGTGTTTGGGATCATTATCATGTTGAAATTTCCAAGATCCCTGTAATCACAGTTGCTCCACACTAGTTGGCAAATTGTTTCTCAAAATATTTAGGTAGTCCATCTTGTTCATATTACTTTCAATAAAAAATAAATTTCCAACTCCGCTTCCCGCCATACATCCCCACACCATCACTGAACCGCCACCGTGCTTAACAGTGGTAATTAAATTTTGATCGGCATATTCATTATTCTTGCTTCTCCAAACTTTTACAGGTTTTTTCTGGCCAAATATCTCAAATTTGCTTTCGTCGCTAAACATAATATTATTCCAGAAAGAAACGTCTTTATTTATGTACTTTTTTGAATAATCAAAGCGTTTTCGCTGGTTAATTGTTGATAATAGCGGCTTGTTCCGTGGAAATCGGCCATGTAACCCATTCGCATGTAGTGTACGTCGAATTGTCGTGGCGCTTACGCTGGTACTTGTAGTAGCTGAAACTTCCACTGATATTTTAACAGCACTTTTAAATGGATTTTTCTTCACATCACGCACTATAGACCTTACTTGTGTCTCACTTAAAATTCTTGGTTGGCCTGCACCTGGGAGATTTTCTATTTTATCCAACTTTTTATATTTGTCAACTATTTTCTTTACAGTATTATGGGTTCTATTAATGAAACTGCCAATTTCTCGAAAACTTTTGCCTTCGTTGCAAAGTTTTAAGACTAATTCTCTAACATCAGAGGAAGTTTGTTTGTCCATTGGAAAAAAATACTTAGCTGTCCTCTCACAAAAACTTTTTCAAGCAAGAATGCTTAAATAGAAAGATGTAATAAAAAACAACCTAATATAACGGTATTTTGTACAATAAGATATCGTGAAAATGCCACAGTTGTAAAGTGTACACTTTATTTTGGTGCGTAATATATGGAGTAGATTTTGTTTTTGTTTCATAACTTTTGTTGTTGTAAAGAGATATTGTTGTTTTTTTAAATTTAAGTAAAGAGATGAATACTGATTTCAGAAAACATAAATTGTTAAACTTTATCGTATTTTGAAAAATTTAAAAAAAAATTATATTGCAAAAATCCTTTTGTACACTTTATTTTGGCGCTCATAGTATGTACAAGTCATAATTCTTTTTCATATAGGCATCTCCCAATTTGTTTAGGGAGCTGCCTTGTGTTCGTTAGCATTTTGTGGATGCATAGATGCCAGATGCAATTAATGATAAATCGCCAAATGAAGGGCAGCCGCGAATAACGTTGAAATTGACAAAATTATAATTACTGAGAAGATATAAAACGGTTTTAGATGTTTATTGTTAATTTTTGTTTTATATTGGCAATAATAATGATGATACAAACCTTTAATGAAGGAATTTTAATGTCAAATAATGCATATGTAAATTTTCTGTTTTTAAACTCCTTTCAGTGGAAAACGTTTCATATCCAAAACGGGATGGTCAATAAAAACTATTCTCAATTACGCAAAGCATTGATGACTGATGGTTTTTAAAACGTGATGTCACGATGCTTAATGTCTTCATTTACAATTATTATTATTAGAAACAAATATTGAAGACAAATTAAAGAAAATTTGTTTGATTGGTTTCTGTTGTTAAAATAATGGTATGTTATAAAATTTAGGAAAGTATTCCTTTTATTGTTAACAAAATATTAATTCGAGTAAAAAATCGTCTCAAAAACATAAACGAAAATATTTCAAAAACCACCACCCTTCAAAGATTTAGCAAGATATCACGCAGACTCTTATCGTAACTATGCTATAAGTAAATTTTTTTTGGTACGTGTGAAAAGTTATTTTTTTTCTCATTATTTTTTTTTCATGTTCGCACAATTCTGTTAAGGTCGACAAAAAATTCGTTTGGTAACAGTTATGCAAAATATTTGTAATTAAAATATCATTCAAAGATACATATAAAAAATAATGTGATAAGCACTTAAAAGGTTTTGCGCACTACCTTATCTGGAGGTATATTTGACGTTATGAGCTTATTTTATTCATTCGTGTTTTCACTATTTCTCACTATTTACTTTTATTGTTTTTGCAATTTTCTTATCCATTACTTTCGACATTCCGCTTGCATCCTTCTATTTGTAACTTAAAAAGAATCAGTCAGTGGAACAACATTTTAATTGCATATTCACAGCAATAAGGTCCAGAGTTTTAGTCGATTTGGTGTTTATGCCATGTAAGAGATAATAGTAACGGTGAAAAACATGATTTACAAAAAATGGTTTCACAACGCTATTTGCGGCTGGGCTTCAAATATTGTTTAAAAAATTAACTGCCTGTTCATAGAAGACGAGTGAAAATACGCGTACGACTATTTATGTTTTCTGTTTGTAAATTTCTTGTCATAAAGGAAATATTTCATTATTGCAAATAAATATTGTTGAAAATAGCTGGAGGCAATACAGACATTTGTAGCTGTAGAATTTGAACAGTTAGAGGTAGAACCATAATCTTTTTTCCTTTAGATATATATTTCCCCAAAGATCATTTCTGCATACCCAGGTTAAAAAAATTCAAATTTTGGATTACTACGGTATATGTTATTAATAATTGCCTGTTCACAGAAGCCGAGGTAAAAGTAATCGTTCGCCATTTACATTGAAAACAAAAACAATTTCAGTTTTTTTTATACATATATACATACATGCCTAACAATTTTTTTCATTCGGCTTCTATCAACAGGCAGTAAATAATAAAATAAATTCTTTTAAAAATTTTATTTTGCACCAAAACTGGAAACTCATCACAGCGAAATATAAGCATAATTTTAAATATTATTATTAAACTATTATTTTTAAAGCGCTTTCGTATTTAAAATTGTCAAATTAATATTCAACCCGAAAGTCTGGCAACCGCTTACGTACATATGTCTAATTAAAAAATGTTGCAGAGTAGAACAGTGGTGCAAATGAATGACAGAGACAAACTCACGCAGTAAAAATTTACTACAACCCATAAAGGGAATCTGCATAGTAAAACTGTATTGCTTTACTAATTACTTGATGAAATATAATTATCTAACGATTAACTAAAAAAATTTTGACTATTCCTTTGCCACTGAAACCTTACGACAATAAATGACACCAAGACAAATCAGAACAAATGTGAAATGTTTTTATGATTGCAGTCTGAAACTGGGGTCCATTCCAGAACTTTTTGGTTTTGTGGTCAACGTGTAGACTACATCAGCCATATCCACCCTCCTGATGAAAACACAGATATTAAGTCATTGTCATAAATACCATCCAATTCATCACAGTCAATATGCTTTTCGACATAATTTAAATACTACATCTCTATTACTATCTTAACGGAATCGGTTAGCTAAAATTTATATGCCCATAAGCCTTCCACCTTAGTCTCGCTTGATCTCTGTAAATCATATATGTATATCAACATACTTACGTGTCGTACTTAATTTTTATAAGATAATGAAAACTGGTCTGCCATAATACTTAATAAACTTATCCCCCTTTAAAAATGCCAGAAGAAATATTCAAATTTACGTTCCGCTTGAACGAACATATACTTTTGACCGATCTTTAATAAAATGGATCCAACATGTGTGAAGTCAGCTTCCAAATGAACTAAAACCCTTTTCGCACTCATATTCTGAATTTAGGCAAAGGATGTTGTTTTCTTTTAACGAAAACAGTTGTTGACTTTTCTCCTAAATAATTAGTACTGGCTGATTGTTGCCAATCTATTTTTATTATTATTATTATTATTATTATTATTGCATAATATTCTTCGCTTTGGCTATATGACATGCAAAAACCATATGACAGTCATTAAACCCTTACTGACCGTTACAGCAGTGTGGCTTCCCTGGCCCCGTAGCACTAGATTAGCATTGAACTCTATTTCTACAGTCACAGGGAAATGCAATCATAACCTCCTAAATCTCTAGTAAGATCTCGAAGAGTCGCCTTTTCTGTCATCTTGAAACTCCAAGGAAGTTTAAGGTAATGCTAGACTTTTAGCTAGGTACCGCGGGCTTGTAAAACACCCGTGGGTTTGGAAACAAGTTTCTAAACCCCCTGCGGGAAGTGTAGAATGACAGTGGGAGAAATCACAGGAGTTGAAGCTTCACTATATTACTATTCTGCTTTTTGCACGTTCTATGTTTTTATAGCAGTATTGTAGCACATCTGATGTCAAGGAGACGTATTAAATTTTTGAAGCTTCGTTTTTAGTAGCAATTTTTAGTAATTACTTTACTTCGCAGGTGCTACACAACACCGACGAATTAGGGCGTTCTGATGTGCCTGTGAATTGTGGATACAGCTGAAGCCGTTACTGTTCAATGACTATGCCTTCGCCACTAAAACCTTCCGACAACAACTGACACAAAGCCACACAAATGCACACCAGAAAAAATGCGATATGTTTTTATGAGTCTGAAACTAGGGTTGAACCCAGGAAATTTTTCGTTATGTCGTCAACGTGCAGACTACTTCAGCCATCGCCACCCACTTGTGTCTTACTAAATCTCTAGTAAAATTGAGTCTATTTGAACTATCATCAGGATCCGTCTAACAAATTTAAAAAAAAAAATCTGTACAGCGGTTGAGGCGGTATATTGCAACAAACAGACATTATACAAACATTCACATATACAATATTAATAATAGGATGTTATTATATACAGGGTGGCTCAAAATGACCAAAGGGTTTTGAGTTCAAAGGCCATTGTTTTATAAGTTGTAAGCAATTCAAATACCTTCGCTCATGTTTAGCCACCGTGTACTTTTCAAACACACATGTACATACTCAATTGTACTTAGGGACAATTTTACAATAATGTTAAATTTTGTTAAGTTTTTTAACTCATTACTTTTAAATTTTTTAATTCGTAACTGTACTTTTAGGCGCAGAACAGGCGGTGAAACGCAACTGCAACGAAACTGGAACTTCTAGTTACTTTTAAATTTCATGAGACTTTATCCCATATACTCTTTTGAGAGAGCACACATAAAGCAACTCATCGGTTTGAAGCGCATTTTAAATCAGTTGCATGAAACTGTCTTGCTACAAACTTGTTTTTGCGTTTCTTCGGTTTTGTCGTATTTTTCAGTACAACATGGCTGAGCGTGAAAATAAAAACATTCAATTTGTGATGAAAATTTAAGAGTATCCTCGTCTGTTTAATACAACACTAACAATCCATGAATTTTCCATCAGTTTGTTGTAATTCTTGGGCTGCCGCAAACATACGACAGTTTATATTGTTCTAAATGTAGGAATATATCTACATTGTTGTTCTTTTACGCCTCCTTCTTTGTCGAAGATACAAGTACATAACTATAACTTCTTCATCACTTGAACCAGACATGTTTCAGAAGTCTGTTCTCAAAGAAAATCTAAATTATTTTTTTTTTCTTTTATCTTGGACCAGTGCTCAGGGGCTATCCCCTACATATGCAATGCATTGCACTGGAACTGGAGAGAAGGATAGGGAAGAAACAGACAGGTGGTGAAAGTGGTAGAAAGATAGAGCTTAATTCTTGCACAACTTTGCAGTTGCGTGTAAATTATAAAGCAAAGTTGCGGCGTCTCTGATGTTTTTTGACGCATTATTTTTAAGCTAATTGAGCCATTTTATTTATTATTTTACTTCGCCGACGTTTTATTGCTCAAATACCGACGAAGGAGAGTGCTGTAGCACAGAAAACTCAGAAAAAACTTTTTTCTGATTTGACCCGGCTGGGATTAGAACCTGGGTCTTTCTGGTTGCAGAGCCAACACGCTGACTACTCGCCATCAGCACACACAGATGATAATTTTATCACAATTGAGTTTCAGTGTGTGTGGAAAACGGTTGAAACTGGTTTAAAACCAAAAGTTTTGATAGGGTTTCGTTGCAGTTGCGTTTCACTGTATGTTCTGGGCCTTAACCTACGTTCCCACTTGACAAACATTTGCCGAAAAAAGCGTTACCACTAAACTGAATTCTACATAATTTTGTTTATAACTTAAAAATATTTTAAATAAAAGGCCATAGACATTCAATAATTTATTACATCACTCTATTTTAACTTTAATATCCCTTGTAATATTGACTAAAGCTAAGCTGGATAAGCTTTTTCCGTCAAATATTTGCCAAGTCTGAACGTACATAGCTGTCTTCTTAAGCGAATGCTATACGATCAATGTTCAGCTTCAATATTTGTCATTGTATGCATTATTTTATAAAAAAATAGTCACACTTATACGTATAACATTCTCGGTATAGCCAAAGAATGGTAACCCTAACAATCTTTTAATTTTCAATATTGGTAGCACTGTTATAGCATATGGTGTTTGTTTACATTTGTTCTATTATTTCTTAAAAATGGATAAAACAAGAATGCGTTCATCGAAGTTTACCGCGCAAGATAGTGAATTGCAGCTAGAGTTGGGTTCATGAGCTCTTTGAAGTGAGCGCTCTTTTCAGTTCAGCTCTTTTTGGTGAGCTGGTTCGTTTAGTTCGTTCAGTAGCTCAGTAGTATCAGTTGACTTTTAGCTCAGTTGAATTTGTCGCTCAGTTGAATTTCTTTCTGAACTGATTTTTTAGCTCATTTGATTCAATCAAATACAGCACCAAGGCAGATTTAATCAGTAGTAGAAAGAGAAAATATGTTTTTGGTGGTGAAATTTGTTATTTTAGGGAAATTTGTGAAATGTTTTACCTAGGCTAACATAAATATATAAAAAAATTTTAATAAAATTTAGATTATTATTATTCAAGTATCGAAACTTAAATCAAATAAATACAAACTACAAGACAGAAATTTATTTAAGAAAAAATAGTATTTGCACTAAATCGCCAATGACGTGAAATATTCGCATCTGGCATCATACATTTTATTTACGAAAATTTTTTGGTTCTGGTAGCACTTATGAACCAATAAAATGAACGAAAAGAAAACATGACAAGCGCTCTTCACTGAACTAGAATCATCAAAAAAAGTGAGCGCTCACTTCGTTCAGTATACTGAATCGTTCAATTGAGCTAGCTCAGAGCTGAACGACACAACTGTAATTGCTGGTAAAATTGGTTCGGGAAAACCAAAATATCATCGAAAATAAAAAACTGATAGTGTTATATGTATATGTATGTGTATTATATTATGATAGATGATATCAAAACAAAAATACTAATAACAATTTTCTAATCAGCTGTTGTTTAACTATTTGTTAACCAATGACTTTTGGCGATTTAACTAATATTAAACAAAAAGCTGTGAATCACATATTATTGGTTAAACTATTGCTATTAGCTAACTAATGACTGTGAATTTGGGCATTATTGGCCGTGAACGCTTCCTTTCTATCAGTCTTAAATAAAAATAAATAATAAAAAAGTATATGTGGATGTACTAAATATTACCAAAATTTAACAGATATTGGTTGATTTTCCTTTCTGCTGCTGTTAGAAACGCAACATTAGAAAGACACATGTTTTCAAATATCTTTCTCACATATATATATGCATACATACATACGTAATAACGCAACCGATATTAAAATATTTTATTTGTTAGCTTTGACATTATAACCAGTTTGCAGTATTTCTGAAAAATTTTAGTAATTTTCAATAGCCGTACCCAAATTATTCATCTTGAATGTTGTCGATACACAATAGACATTTTTTTTTTTCAATATGAATGTCAAAATGAAAAACTGTGTACCTGTTGTCAATCGCTGTAACGAAACACTGAAACCTGTTTAAAACATAGAAATTGACGCGCTCACAAAAACTCTATGTGCACTAGAAAGGTAGTCACGAACAAATATTGAATTCTCTTATCAAGAGATTAAATCTCATTTTTCACCTGCTCTCTTTTATTACCCCTATATATTTAGAAAGTGTGTTTCAAAGTTATACCAAAGAAAAGCAAACTACCCTTCGCTACTAAACCAGTAAAGGAAAGAGATTGAACTTTTGTGTTTATCTCTGCTTGTGTCATTTCCACGAAAAAGCTTTCAGCTCAATTTGGTTTTAATGGAATTTCATTGGAAATTAAATATTGAGAAAGTTTCCTGTAACTTTTTTTCTTGCTGAACAATACTTTTATTATATAATCGTTGTTTTCTCCAATTGGAAAACTAAATAAAAAAACAAGAGAAGAATAGAAAAAAAAGTAATGTACAAACGAAATTCCGTTGCTACCCTTCAGTTTTCCTCATATTATTATATCATCTTCTACAAATAATACATATTCATACTTGCATACATACATACATACATACATACATACATACATATGTACTGAAATACAAACACAAACTCTGCCACATAATCACCCTCACTCGCCCTTGTGACGTTTTTCCTATTTTTTTTAATTGCGTATTTTTCGAAAGTATGTGAAAATTTCTGTATCGCTTATACAGTGAAACATTGATACAACAAATCTGAAGGGGATAGATAAATATAGGGTGTCTGGTAGCTGATTTATATTTTCAAACTTAAATAAAAACCGTAATAATTGACACAAAGATTTATTAAGAGCATTGAACGATAGAATGGAAATTCGGATTTTATTTTTTAAAGAGTATGTTATCCAATTTCTTCAAATCCTCTTTTAAAATTTCATGAATAATCGCTCTTGGAAGTCCGTATTGAAAGCCGCAGATTTTCACGTAAACGGGTGGCGATGGCTGAATCAGTCTCCACGTTGACTACAAAACCAAAACAGACCTGGGTTCAACTCCAGTTTCAGACTAAAATTACAAAAAAAAAAATTTATCTCGCATTTTTCTGATGTCCATTAGTGGCTACTTAACCGAAGCTTCAGCACTTCTACGAGTATAAACAAAACAAAGAATGTGCAAAAGTAGAGCTGCAAAATAATTAATTAAGCTTCACCTCCTGTCGTTTCTCTTACTATCCCTTTCCTATAGTTCCAGCACAATGCTTTGCATGTGTAGGAGTCATCTCCCGAGTGCTGGTCCCAGATAAAAAAAAAACCAGTTCAATGCTTTTGGATCGACTGGGCTCTGGCCGTGCGGAATTCATAGCCGACGCAGTTGCGAGGAACCTCTGCACCCACGAACGAATTAAATTTACACTCGGTCCATCACTTATTCACCGAATACTGAATTTTGAACAAAATTGTCGACGCGCAATTACATTAGAATCATTACTCTTAGAAAATGTTTCCACAGCGAACGCGCGTTACTCACTCAACCACTGCGATATCGTGACTCACAAATCGGCAAAATCGATAATTCCAACGGTGCCAACCTCCCTCCACACCGTTTATTACTTTTTGAAATAATCGTATTTAAAAATATAGATTTCCACCAGACACCCTGTACTTCGTTAAGGCCATGATTCATTATGCTATACAATCGCACGATTTATTCACAGGGGAATTTTATTGGAATGTCTGACCGACTTTACAAAATCGCTTCAAAATGACGTTGTAAGTGTCACACTATTATAAAAATAATTCAATGAGTAATAGTTGGGGTATTTACAAGGTGGTCATAAAGTCATATGTTTTAAAATAATAACACGAAAAATATAACTGCTACAAACAACCCGTCATAATTTAGTGTACTACAAACATAATTTAGTGTACAAAAAATACTTATTAAAATTTGATTTCAATATGCTAAAAACAAGTGAAGAAACTAAAATAGTTCCACTTTTTAAAACCATATAATAAAACAGGTCGTACATATTACTACTGTAAACTGAAAGGGACACTCATTATAACTTAATTAAAAAAATTTATATAATGTATTCTTTTATTTGTGAATAAAATCGGAATTTATGAATGGATTTTAATGAAATATGGCTCATTTTAGTTGCAACATATGCGAGTACCATAATTAATAACAACATTTGAGATTTTTTTTATTTTACATTTTTAATAAACTTTTTAACAAAATTTTTTTTTATATTTTCTTGAAAAAAGGCATTTTTTCTCAAAACATTCTCAATATCTCCTAAACTTTTAAGATTTGGAAAAAATGTATAATAACATAATTTAAAGGTTATTTCGGTGTTTTTTCTAGTTCTATCGACTAGCTAGTTCTCGAGTTATTGTAAATTAAGTGAAGCAACCTCCGAATCTTTCTATATAACGGCAAATCTCGAGTACCAGAGTAAATCCAAAAAAAGTAATTTATAGGCCAATAAATTCTGGGAGACCAGTGTAATTTATTGCTAACACGCTCAAGTTTCTCACAGAAACTGCATGTCAGAATTCTCCGACAATTCATTGAACATTTATTTCCGAGAAATCATTGTTAATAATTCGTTTTTGCGAATGTGCATATTTTTAAAAATGTCCGAATATTTAACGAATATTTTTATACTGAGAATTCTTACCGATTAAAAGCAAATCTCAGGTCGAGCGGGTACCATCTATGCTGCGTAACAGTATGGTCAAAATGAATAGATAATTTCCTCTTTTACAGTAAGTTATTTCAAATTAAAAATTATTAATTAAATATCAGCTACAAATAGGGCAAATATTAATTTCTCATTTTTGCTACTGCTGCATTTAATTGTATGCTGGGGCACTTGTAAGTACGTGTGTGCATCTATGTATATAGCTTTTCTTTTGCAGCATTACTGTTGTTCTTAGAACTTTGCAAGTGCTTAAATTTGTGTCATTAGGGCGCGTCGTCCGCATACATTTGTTAATTTCGTGTTTCGCTAATTATTATTTATTGACCAAATGGATTTGCTAAAAATACACGTACACTTTGATTCTTAATACGCTGGAAGCTTTAGTACGTGAATAAAGTGAATAAAAATTGTCAGCGGTTATTTGAGCAGCCTGAAACTATGCTTAAGTTTTATTGAGTAACATGAAGCCTACAATTATGTTAGTACGTTTTCTTTCTCTGTTTTTTTGTGTTCCTTCGACGTCATTATTGATTTTTATTATTACTTTGATTCTATAGTCGTTCGTATTGTTTTAATTTTTGTTGGTTATTGTAGATGCGTTCAGTTTTAGGCTCGTATTACCTAATCGTACATATTTTGTTCTCTCTGACAATGTGATTTTCTTATGTTGCTTTTTATTTATGCACGAATCAGCAAAATTAAATTAAATGGAATAACTTAAATAAAAGTGTTTAATTTGTTTTCAGGTGATACAGAGTTCATTTTGTTGTGAATATTTTACGGTTATAGGGTGCAAATAAGTTGCCACTTTTAGGGGTATTTTTATTTGGGTTAAAGGTAAATCTGATTGAGAGCGTTTTTTTTTTAATTTTGATATAAAAATTTTGTCATGGCAATTATTTGTTGGTGGGCTGGCTGTATTTTAAACAGAAGAAAAAAAAGGAACGATATTTTTGTTGCGTTGTGTTATTAAAGTAATTTATTGTAGCGGTATATAAGCATCAGTTAAATAAACACTTACGCCTTCAGAAGTTGTTTGTTGTTTTTTCTTTTTTCTTTTTACTTAATAATTTGTTAATGCCTGATGTTCAGATATTTTTAATAGAATTAACCAAGATTTATTAAATCTTATTGCAGTCAGTCGGAAACTGTGTTGCCACCAACTTATTTTTTTTTGCACTTTTTTGAAGAGTTTAACGATTGTTTTTATAAAACGTCAGTTCGTTAGCAATTCAGTGCTTTTTCTTTAAAGTATATTTTTGAATCGCATTTATATGGGACAGGAGTTTTCGATTATTGGGCCACTACTACTACTTCAAACATATGAAATTATCCTTTTATTTGCATTATTGTTTATTATCATCGACTCACAACAGTTTAAAAATCCCTACGACAACTGCACTAACTCCCAAATAAATATCTTTCATTCTTTTGTAAAGTTTGCTGACACATATGCAGGAGAACTTGCCAAGTATTGAGTAGATGCCACTTTCATATGAACTAAATCCTTAAATTTAAAAATTAATTATGTCCCCAAAAATTATACTATAACGAAAAAAAGTCTCCAAAAATCTTTATTGTTGGCCTTATATAAAAATTTCGGTTCAGTTAGTTTCTGTTTTTGGGGACTTTGTTCTTAAAAGATTGAATCCACCGCTTGGAAAAATAATAGAAACCAAGTTCTCAAAGGCTGGGGAACCTAGTTGATATGAATTCATAACCACTTTTTTAAAATGAACTGACTCCCCAAAGGAACGACCTAATATCCTCAACAAAAGTGAAATCCCCAATGAAAAAGTTGTTACAAATTTTATAAGGAAAAAAAGAAAAAACATTAAACAGTAAGAAAAAAAATTTTAAATCTGATACCCATATGGACCACATTCGATGAAGTAAAATATGCCCTTTATTCACAAACTTTTGGGTACTTTATTCTTCGAGCTTGGGGACCTACTTCATAATAAATTCTTCATAAATTGTGTTCTCAAAGAAGGAACTAAATTGTCAAAAATTGTTCACCATGTAAAACTTTTGGGGGCCTAGTTAATTTCTGTTCATAAAAGCCTTAATGCCAGATGGGACGAACTAAGTCCCTAATGGACTTTACCCGCAATCAAAAATGAACAAAGTTTCCAAATTTCCAAAAAATTTAAAAAGAACTACAATTCCAAAAAATTTAACTGAAAACTGAAATATATAAAAATTTGTTGAGTTAGTTCATGCCGCCTATCAACAACTCAGTTTTTTCTATTGTAGCTGTCAAATTTTGCGGCAGGACTTTTCATTCGATAAATGAACCCACAAAGAAGCAAATTCCAATTATATTCCGTCACTTTTGTTTAATACATTTTTCATGGAAACGTCACTAATAATTAAATATTTTTAATTAATGTATGTACAGCGCAAGTATGATAATTTCTCTCGATTCTGCAAAAGTGTGCAGTTTGTTCCTCGAATTAACACTTCTATTAGAAAAATATCTGGCAACAATCATTGTAAGTGATACATAACACGACAGACAGACTGCTCTGAATAAATAAAAAATATGTGTTATTTTCTTTAGTCATTCAATCTTATTGAAATTAACTCGCGAAAAAAATTAAATTCAATTGCTTAATTGTTTTTAATGTTGTTGTCTTATAAATGTTCACTATTTTTAATATTAAACGCTGTATTTATATTACGCTTTACTTTATTTTATTATTATTGCAAAGTATTATTATTTACACTGGAGAAAAACAAACGTCGAATTGTAACGTGTCAGCATTGGAAACCTTGTAATCAATTCTCTTTAGGCATGAGGTCTGCTCAGTACTTTTATGTTCAGCACTACCAGTAGTTTTTAAATAAAAAGATTACCGAATATTATCTCAAATAAACAAGCATTAATTTATAATAATATTGTTCATTTAATTGTATTAATTTTTCAACATGGCTTCGCTATTCATAAGAATAGGAATCAACTGTTTTCTTGCCCATAATTTGAAACAAAACTTGCCGATAGAATTTGAAAGCAAATTCGCATCCAATTTTAAAAGTATGAATGAATTAGTAAAAAAGTGGGAGAATTTTTAAATTTGAAATGCATCCGTCATCCGCAATACTTTGCCTTTTTCAACTGACAAGTTGAAATACACATTTTCTTATGAGCTTTGTCACATTCAGTATGTCTCCGTCAAAGCAAAGTACGAAGAGTTGGCCAACTTTTAACTTTTATCGTACGTTGGGTTCATTGACAGCTATGAACAGCGTTGCCGTTGTAGGTTATTTTCAACCAATATTGGTTAAATTGATGTGATTGTGAAGATGTGAATAATTTTTGCATTTTGGGTACTTTTTCCAGCCTTAGTAATACTAAATGTGTAAATTTCTTTATATTTTACTTGTAAAGTTTTAAAATCAGGTTTTATAACGCGTTTATTGCGAAACGCTGTTAACACCCTTTTGCTTTAATAAAAACCATTTTATGGTAATAAAAATCATTTATTGTAATAAAAAATTCAAACCTGCTGCAGCAGAAACAAAAATAAAATAACACAGTATTTAAATCCAAAATACATAGAAAATTATTTGCACGGGTTTGTTTGTTGAAATTGAAATGGTGTATGTACATAATCTTTTTATCCTTTTTGTTTATAAAATTTTTGTTTGATTGTTTTAAATTGAAATAGTGTATGTACATAATGTTTTTATCTACATTTTTTTTTTAATTTGTGGCTGGTGGCAAAGAAATTTAACACTTATTTTTATAAAATTAAATATATTCTGGTATTTTTTTTTTATTTTTTAACTTTTTAAACAAATTTTGTTTGAAGAAATTTGTGACAGCGCTGGCTACGAGTTGATATCCGTCAACAAAGTACTCATTATGCCGATCTCATCCGGCGGTACGTTAATGTCAAGTATGACGGATTCTATGTGCCCCGGCCATAACCCCCCAAGTTAAGCAAAAATTTTTCTCGTTTCATGATTTCAAAAATCATTTGAATCTAGATTGCGAATTGGTTGGCCTTCTTTATAATTTTTTTTAAATAATTAAATGCAAGTGTAACCGATTTTCAGGTTCTATTAATTTAAACAAAAATTACAGTTGCTGTAAAGAGTCAGTCAGTAAAAATTCCGAAAACAGGCAGATATTCGTACTTGTGCACATGACGTGAAAGGTGTAATTTTTAAAGATTTAATTTTCCAATTGTTTGATCTAGGGTCGTGAAATAAAAAAAAACTTTTCATTTTCGTTTTCACAAGAACTTTTCATAATATCTTTTCACAATTACGCACATTACGATTCCCGTTTAAGTTATGAAAAAGTGTTTCATTCCAGTTGTAGTTGTGTAGCTTTCATATTTATGCTATTCAACTTTTAATATCAAATTATCGAAATTAAATCGAATGTACTATTTTCCTAACAAATAACTAATTAAGCATAAAAAAACAATTACCAATTTTTACATGAAGTTTTTCTTTTATTAAATTAAGTCAAGTTATACAAAACAATCAATTTAAAAAACACTCCAATATTTCTCCATGTTCTTGTTAAAGTATGCAGATAAAATAGATGGATGAATAAAAGTACATTTTCACTAAATTCGTTAGAAAAGATGATTAAAAAATCACTTTTAAATAAGAATAAACATTATTTTGAACAAATTTGCAGTAGCTTAATTTTAATTTATTATTAAATAAGTTATCTTTAAGTGAATATTTATGAAAATAGTTTAAAATTTGTTTATTTTTCCATTATCACAATTAATATGTTTACTTTGAAAATCAACGCTACCCAACTTTTTTTTTAACAAATATATGTTAATGTAACTCTGACTAACGCGGTAATTACTAATGTAAACAGTAATTAATAAAGAAACAATACGATAAAAAATTAAAATTTTTTAAAAATGTGTTTTTTAAAAAATTTTTTGAGTAAATTAAATACATTTAATATAATTCACCTCATGCAATTATTTGGCATTGCATGATCTGGCAATACTACATTTTGGTAACATATGTTTTCATTGAAATATTGACGTTAAAAAAATCTTATTCGAATGCAAGTTCGAATGTTGGAAATCGTGTGATTTTTCGAACACCAAATTAGCATTTATTCGGTTTTGAGAAATCACTCGTTTTTAAATCGACTCGGTTTACAGAACAGGGGCGATAAAATGACTACAATATTTTTCCATTTTGGTCATCTCCATGGTTTTAACTAAGAAATGGTAATTGTAAAAAAATTTTCACATGAAAAGTTTTTGTCACTTGTCTACATTGTTACATAAAACGAGAATCAGCAATGCCGTGCAACTGTGAACAAATTAGTTACATTTCACTTGTTTTGTTCATATGAAAACATTAAAATTTTTTTTAATTTCTTCAATGAACGCTACTCAGAAGCACTATGGAAATAACAAAAAAAAGTTTTAATTTCAAATTATCACAGAAAGAAAATCGAAGCTCTGGCAACTCTATTATCAGTTTTATTTTACCATTTTATCATATATACATACATATATAAAAAATACTAGAACAATCCATGCAAATTATGAAAATTAAGTATATGAAGAAACATTCATAGTACAGTGTAATTTCGATAATGTAGACAGAAGATGGTGATCGTGATAGGAAGGAATTTGGACAACAGAGTTGCTGCATCTCTGATGTTATATTCCAGCCTTAATTTGTTGGCCTCATCGTGGATTGAAATCACGATCTCATGGTTGTAATGTCAACGCGATACCTACTTACTGAACAGCATAGCTAATGCCATCAAAATATTGTGGATTTTTACCATGACTTCAAATTGCAACGTTTAATTGTACTAATGTTTGTCTTTAATTTTTTTTTTTGCAAAGTAACCCGCAATGTAAACTAATTTTATCTATTCATCTATACGAGAGAAAAATTACGTAACAAACCCAGCCATTGTGAGTGTGGTTTCGTCGTTCAGTAGCACCGTCAAACAGTCAGCCAGCGAGCCAGTCAATTGCTTATATCCATTCATAAGTTTCATCACTAAAACTCAACAAAATATTCTGCAAACACTAGTCTGTCTATCACATCACCTGCTAATATCTTTATCTCATCCAACGTGAAAAACATACCTTTTTAAGAGCGCACAAATACGAGAACGGCTTTCTATGGTGCACAAGCACATTTTTCTTTCCTCCCCTCGGTTCCCAATCCTTTCTTTTTATATGAAAAAAAAAAAACGTTATATGTTATATAGAA
This sequence comes from Dexiosoma caninum, assembly GCA_963924685.1. Classification (NCBI taxonomy): domain Eukaryota; kingdom Metazoa; phylum Arthropoda; class Insecta; order Diptera; family Tachinidae; genus Dexiosoma; species Dexiosoma caninum. Next base: position 106,143,419 of record OZ004725.1, on the reverse strand, counting down.
TTTAAATATTTAATCATAAAAATTTGCATGTATTGCTTTTATCCGCTGCTATATATTTTTTTTGTATATTTTTGTCACCATTAAATCATTGTCACTTAATAAACTTTTTTTCTTGAACTATAATTCCATTTAAATATCATTTTGTCTTTGTTGTTATTTTATGTTAAAAAAAAATAAATAAAAATTCATTAGTTTCCAGTTTTGAAATCATAACAAAATGTGTTCGTATGTTAGAAATGAAGTGTTCCGATAAATTTAAAATTATATCAAAGATACATTGATTTACTAAGAAAAAATGCATTCTTCGAAATTTAATTTATAAAAATGTTTATCTTAATGCCATGGGCAGAGTCGCACCGCTTTGGAGTTTGTTGGATAGATTCTCAACATAAAAATACTGTAAGAAATAGAACATTTTTATGATTTTGCGCTATGAACAACTGAAAATGGTAATTTGTCAATATTTTCACGAAAAATTTGCACTTTCACAAGACCAAAACTGCCTGAAGGAGCGTTCCAATGCTTTTGCGATGTACTAGAGAGTTCTTAACTATTGTCTTGGCTACAATTTTTGTCTTAGTATTGGATCGAAAATCTCAATGGTTTGGCTGTTATAGGCCAAAATATCCAAAAAAAACGTGACAAAAGTCTGATCCAGTCAAAATGCGCCAGCTCGATTTTCACCGTAGACGTATGGTCTAGTGGACTTTTTTGCTTAGTACAATCCCAAGAATCAGAAACGCGAAGCGCCCATTATGATTTTTTTTTCCTTCCATACTAATCGCCCCACCCTATTATACACGCATGCATGCATAATTTGAGGGTAGTAGTAGTAGTAGATTAAGCACTTATTACACTACATGTTTTCAGCATTCTTCAAATTTTGGCGAATAGCGCCAATATATTGTAATGGGAAAATTAATCAGGTACAAAGAGTAAAACCGTATTAATTTAAAAGCAAAAATGTCAAATCGTCCACTAGTGTTATCGAAAAAAAAATGAGTAACTGTCAAAAAATAAAATGTAAAAAGTTCCAACTTAAAATTGACGTTTCGAACTCAAAATCTTTTATATGTTGACAACTTAGCGGTTTATGCACCACATTATCTGCGATTTTGATCATATATTTTTCTTTAGCGTTTTTTTTTTAATAGAAATAAGGAGACAACATTTAAAAAACGCAAATAATATATTCTATTTGATTCTATCTGGCTTTACTGTCCCTTTTTGTCAATTTAAAATTAATTAATGAAAAATGTTTGAAGTGTCATACGGGCTTTTGCAGTGCTCATAGGGAAAAACATGGGGTATGAAGCATTGAAGCCATTTTGTAAATGAAGAAAAGCGCCAAGTGTATAGTAAAGCGGGTAAACAAATTACGCAAACAAGTGTAAAAAGCGGCCAGACGAAAATATGAAAATTTTAAAAAAGAACATTTTTAAATGTTTGTTTGATTAGTATAATTTACACAATTCATTAAAAAAAAGAAACAAAAAAAAAATATAAAGTTTTATGGAAAACGTGACATACATATCTGATTCATAATCGTCAACATCGAGTTATAATGAAATATTCACATCCTTCATAAGTTTAATTTGAATTAATTTTTATTATTTTTGCACGTATTTAATATGCAATAATAAATAAACTAAGTTTAAAGAAAGTCGATTCCTTATCTTTGGTTTATCAGTGGCGAAAGCATAGTCACTGGTAACTGAACAGAAACGGCTTCAGCTGTATCCAGTGCGCAGGCACATCAGAACGCCCTCCTTCGTCGGTATTCTGCAGCACCAGCGAAATAAAGTAATTACTAAAAATTGGCTACTAAAAACGGAGCTTCAAAATTTCATCCTTGACATCATGCTTGACCTTGTCCTTGACACTGCTATAAAAACAAATAGCGTGCAGAAAGCAGTGTTGTAAGAATCTTTTGAACACCAATTAGAAGAGAACTCATGAAACTGTATGTGTTCGTATTTACGATGGCTTACAATGATAGTTCAAATAATTTGTTTCTTAATTGAAGAAAGAGAAGCATGTCAGTATTAAATCTAGAATAAAAGTTTCAAGTCCAGTTTTTTGCCATGGAATGTTCGAAATTAATTCACAATATGAAATGGAAGATGTCTTAACAAAAAATTCACAATTTACTTTATGTTATGACATGAGTTTTATATTCTATTATTTTATTTATATATAAATAATTTTATACAATTTTTATAAAATTCGGAAGTGAAATCTTCTCAAACTTAAGACTTTATACTGGGTGGCGCAAAATGAATAACCCTGTTGTTAGATGTAATAGCGTTTGCAAATGGTGTTTTATGCCAATCATATGTGATATTTGTAAACTAGATAGCTGAAGAATACAAACAGACAAATAATAGAGCAGTATACTCCGTAAGAGCGTGGAATAAATGTGTCGTTTTTTTTAACCCATAATCGGTCGGCGGTGTTAGCTCAGCGTGAATTTCGTCGTCAACTGGACAAAGATTACGCCGCTTAGCTGCTCGACTCTAACAAACTGGAACCACAACAGATCTTTCAGGACGTGGCCGCCACCGGACTCGTCTTTCTGGCAAGAAAATCTCGGCTGGGGCTGCTGATGCTGCTGAGAACATAGAAACATCAACCAGACTACGTGCCACACAATTGGGTGTTACCAGGCGGACCCTACAGTGAAAGACTTACACATGTTCCCATATAAAATGCAAACAGTGTATCAGTTGCAGCCTGCTGACCGTCAGTCGCCAGTAAATTACTGTGGTCGCGTAATCTCCCGTTTTGGCGATTTGGCATTGCCAGCAAGATCGCCCGATTTAACCATTCCAGACTGTTTTCTTTGGGGCTACTTGAAGTCGCGGATTTATGCCAAAAAGTCCCAGATAATCGCAGCCCTTAAGGAGAATATTCGACAGGAATGCGAACAGTTACCACCAGAAATATTGCAGAAAGTTATGGAAAATGCTATAAAACGGTCACAAATGTGTATCAACACTTGCGGCAACCACTTGGCTGATATCATATTTTACAATTAACGGAAAAAATTGTACAGGTCCAAATAAAGACTTCCACCACTGAAAATAATTTTTTTTTATTTAGTAAAAATGTTATTTAAAAACAAAATTGTATTTGGCCGGAATATTCTTAGGCAAAGCCAAAATTGTTCCAAGTTTTTTTCAACACAAACAGCGCTCAACATCCTTTGTTTTCCTTGACAAATTGTAATTAACTAACTTCCAGGTACTATTAATACAATAGATGTACATTTTGTAATTAAGAAAGACGTTACATATTTTCATTATTATTTATTTTTTGTTTTATCAAGTTAATAAGTAAATAAACTGTAACTCGCTACTCGTTCAGCGGCCTCGTTTAAATAAAATAAAAGTGACTAAATTATTTTATTTATTTTAATGCAATAAAAAAAAAATAAAAGACTTTTTGTTTTATTGTTTTCGTAATAAATAAATATTTTGTTAATATTTTGCTGCTGTCTCAAGTAGCTAATGCTGGCAGTTACCAGTTTAAGCCAACCACAAACCAGTTTGAAACATCACGTATGAATTGATAATTTCTGGCTTCATTTCTGTTTCTTATTTTTTGTTCTTCTTTTCCCGATAAAGGGAGGAATTTATTTCAAAAAAGCATGTTATTGGTTTTAATGAAAATTTATTAAAACCTATTTATAAATTTTTATTTTTATTTAACATGGTGAATTTATTAAAAATATTAAAGGGCATAGAAAATTATAAGTTTTAAAATTAAATTCTCCGATTAATTTCTTTTTTATTTTTTAATTATATTATTAATTGACCTTTTTTTTTTTATTATATTTTTTGATATATATTTATTAAGCCTGAGGTCTTTTTTTATTTTATTATATAATTATATAATTATAATAATTTCCTATTATTCCTGATGATGTTAACAAGCTGTTAACGAAATATCGAATAATAAAAAACAAAATAAAATAAAAAAAGACCTCAGGCTTAATAAATATATATCAAAAAATATAATTTCTTTTTTATTATTTACAAACATACGTGCATAAAGTAGACATAACGATGTCATATGAAGACACATTGTAAATTGCAAAAAAATCCAAAATAATTTTTCAATGTCAAAAGATTGCACTTTTCTCCTTCGATCTGAATATCGTTTATATTTACAAAACTTTTTTTAATCGCCAAAATCAGCAGAACAGCTCGAAAAATGCCATATGAGGGTGGCGATGGCACGATGGATGGTAGTCTGCACGTTGACTACAAAACCAAACACAGACCTGGGTTCAACTCCAGTTTCAGACTAAAATTTTTAAATAAAAATTAACATCTCGCATTTTTCTGATGTGCATTAGTGTGTTTTTGTGTGTCAGTTGTTGTCGGAAGGTTTCAGTGGCGAAGGCATAGTCACTGGTCACTGAACAATACAGGCTTCAGCTGATAGCAATTCACAGTAGCATCAGAACGCCCTCCTTCGTCGGTATTACGTAGCACCGGCGAAGTAAAATAATAATAAAAATGGCTACTGAACCGAAGCTTCAGCACTGCTACGAGACAAACAAAGAACGTGTGAAAGCAGAGCTGTAAAAATAATTAATAAAGCTTCACCTCCTGTCGTTTCTCCTACTATCTCTTTCCTATAGCTCCAGCACAATGCTTTGCATGTGTAGGAGTCATCTCCTGAGTGCTGGTCCCAGATAAAAAAAAAATCAAAAATTTTACTGAAGTTTGATATCTTTAAGAAATATGGTTCTTTTATCTTGGACCAGCAATCAGGAGATGCATTGTGCTGTAACTAGAGGAAAGGGATAGTACGAGAAATGATAGGAGGTGAAGCTTCACTATCTTACAACTCGGCGTTTTGCACGTTCTTTGTTTTTATAGCAGTGTTGTAGCGTCTCCGATGTCAAGGAGACGTATTTAATTTCGAAGCTTCGTTTTTAGTAGCCATTTTTAGTAATAATTTTACTTTGCCGGAGCTACATAATACTGACGAAAGATGGCGTTCTGATATGCCTTTGGCTTGGTTGTAGCTGAAGCCATTGCTGTTCACTGACCAGTGACTACGCCTTCGCCACTGAAACCTTCCGACAACAACTTACACACTCATTTATGCACATCAGAAAAAATGCGAGCTGTTTTTATGATTTAGTCTGAACTACAGACTAGTGCAGCTATGGCCAGTCCTAAAATACTTTTTATAAAATAGATGGGAGTATAAACTAAAAAACTCGGTTTTGGAGAAACCAATATACGATTCTTCATGTCAGCCGCGTTAGTTGCTGTACTGTAATGTAACGTGTTGTTGGCATCATCACTGTGTCCATATTTTAAAATGACAAACCTAAATCGTGTTCAAAATTAATAGAAATAAAAAATTAAAGCTAACAAAGCAATTTATTGTTAAAAAAAATAAAGCAACATTTTTTCAATTAATTTTTGAGCGTATTTCCTGGTATACAAAAAACAACACTTTTCACAGTATCTTTTTTCATTCCTGGAATTGTACATTTGACCGCTACCAGGCAGAAATAATGGTGTTTTCTCTTTTCAACCAACAGTGAGTTAGGCATTCATTTAAAGCAGACACACTTTATTGTTCCGTAATGTTGCTATTTTACAGTACTTTAAGGAATAATGTTAAAACGTGGAATGCAATTTTTGAGAAAAGAAATCACTGTGAGTCTGCTGTATCACTGCTGCTAGCCATTGCTTTCCTACACTCGGTCTCGTTTTTTTCTCTTGCACAGCCATATTTATAATTTCAATTATTTTTCCTGACGACTTATCAATGAGCTGTGCCAAATCGTTAGTTTTAATGAGCGCTCATTTCGTTAAAAAAACAAAAACGAAGCCGTTCGTTCAGCTCGTTCAGTTCGCTCTTTTGACTAAATACACAATCAAAATAAGGAGAGACAATTATCTATACACTAGATTAAACCCCCACCAACTTATCTTATTTCGCCCACGTTCGTATAGATCTTGTTATGGTAACCAAGCCATCGGCAAGAAATTTGTATACTTATTTTTATTGTTATATCAGCAGACCCTTTTCCGAAAAAATAAAAAAGTACCCATTCTCAAAACGCACTTTTTTCGAAAAATCCATCAAAAGCACTATTTAAATGACATCAAAGTACAAAGGTACAACTTTATGCCATATATGTATGTTCGAATTTCGAAAAAATAAGAAAACACATTCGAAATTTTTTCTACCAGAAAATGTTACAGAAAAAACTTTGTTCTATTTGCAATAATTTTGGAGATAAATGGTTGGTTCTTTTTGTTATGTAATCAAAAAGAATAAATACTTCAATATAAACTCACATTAATTTCGAAAACAATAATTTTCCGCGTCTACTCGCGGACACCCTGAAAAGTTGCTCATCTATTCGTCTGTTAACAGTCATTAGAACACATTATACAGTGCAGTCTCGATTCATGCAACTAATATGTAGATATTTTTCTCAGTTTGGCGTATACCCAGTCATAAATTTCCTTATGGCTTTGATTGCATGGCATATATTTACATAGTTACGTTCCGGTATATTTTTATTTACCAGATTTTAGAACGTATATTAAATTAAACTAAAGTTGCATAGTAAACAGAACAATTTTTTTGTTTTTTTTTATTTTCTTCTATCTTGGACCAACACTTAGGAGATGACCCCTACACATGCGGTGCATTGTACTCGAACTAGAGGAAAGTGACCGTAGGAGAAATGATAGGAGGTGAAGTTTCACTATCTTACAACACTGCTTTTTTGCACGTTATTGTTTTTTTTTTATATCAGTGTTGTAACGTCTCTGATGTCAAGGAGACGTATTAAATTTTGAAACTTTGTTTTAGTAGCAATTTTTAGTAATTATTTTATTTCGCTGGTGCCACACAATACCGATGAAGGACTGCGATCTGATGTGCCTGTGGGTTGGTTACAGCTGAAGACCGTACTGTTCAGGGACCAGTGACTAATCCTCCGCCACTGAAACCTTCTGGAAACAACTGACACAAAGACGCATTAATGTACATCAGAAAAAAAATGCAAAATTTTTTTATTAGTCTGAAACTGGGGTTGAACCCAGAACATTTTTGTTTTTGTTTTTGGTTTTGTAGTCAATGTGCAGACATCTTCGGCCATCGCAACAGAAAACAGAATTTTTTTCAATTCATATACAATGTTAACTTCACAAAATGTCAAAGCATTGCTGTCTGTTTGCGCCATCAAGTATATGTAAACAAGTTATGTTAATCGGGGTTGCACTGTAAGTCAAATATAAACTGGAAAAATATATTTATTTTTTATTTATTCATATTCTTTTTTTTTTTTGTAGAAAATAAACAAAGGAAGTGAAATGGAATATGCTTTAATGTAGCAACAAAATATTTTTAAATAAGTTTCTGTTTATTTTTTGCTTGTTTGTTTTTAAATGATTAATTGTTGCGTTCGGAAAACGTCATTGCAATAAATATGTACTAGTTTTGATGGATTAAGTGAAAACGCGAATGTGTGTAGGGATGTGTGTGTGTGCGTGTGTGCATTGGGTAAATGTTTATTTGTTAAGTTGGACCAGTATCGGCTTTTGCTTCGATAGAACGTAAGTGGACACACAAAAACAATAAAAAACCAAAAGGAACAAAATTATACCGATAGAAAAAACCACAACAGTTTGAAATAATTTTCTCATTTTCAAACACTGTGCACAACAGAATTTAATTACACGTAACTGGCAACTAAGAAGTGATATTTTTGGTGACGTTTTAATTGCTCAAATACGGACGAAGGAGAAGGAGGCATAGATACTAATAAGCATCGGAGAATTTCTTTGATGACAGGTCTAGGGTTTGCACCCCAGACCTGCGGGTTGTAGGGTCAACGCTCAAGTTTTTTATTATAAAAAAATTTTATTTAGATTTATGTTTTAGACGTACAACATAAGTATACATGTATATACATACGTACACGCATACATATGTAAATATGCATGTATAAACAACTAAAACATAAACGACATTATATGGGCCCTTCATATTGCAAAATTAAATTATAAGATTTGATCTGAGTAGTGATTCTTTTTTTTTTTTCTAAATAATGGACTTGCTCCAATTTCAAAACGAGAGGCCTTTATTTTTCGGTATCAAAATCAAAGTTACATAAAACACACACACACATAAAGCTATGATTTTGATGAAACTGGATAATGCTTGCACGTTGCCATTATGTACGAAATACAATGTCTACAATGATAACTTGAGGACTGTTGGTTTTTAAATGCTCCAACGTTAGGGGATTATCCGCGTAGGCCCGATGGCGATGGCAGGCTGGATGGTAGTCTGCACGTTGACTACAAAACCAAAAACAGACCTGGGTTCAATTCCAATTTCACACTGAAGTTATAACATAAAAATAAATCACTGAACAATACCGGCTTCAGCTGATGGCAATTCACAATCACTTCAGAACGCCTTCGTTCGTCGGTATGGTGTATCACCGGCGAAGTAAAATAATAATAAAAATGGCTGCTAAACCGAAGCTTCAGCACTGCTACGAGTATAAAAACAAAAGAACGTGCGAAAGCAGAACTGTAAAAATAATTGATTAAGCTTCACCTCCTGTCGTTTCTCCTACAATCCCTTTCCTATAGTTGCAGTACAATACATCGCATGTGTAGGAGTCATCTCCTGAGTGCTGGTCCCAGATAAAAAAAAAATAAAAATATGACATCTCATTCATTTGAAAAGTAATAACAATCTGATGGAGACTAATTTTACATTAATTTTCGGACACCCATTATTTATTTATTAGATTTTCTTTTATAACGTTATAAAGCTATATGCAGCATACATATGTCGTCTGAACGCTGTAGTTCTGCAATAGTTGTACAGTTGCGATGAATGTCTTCACAGTATTCAAGCTGTTGAGAACTGATGTGGCAAATAATCCGTAGCTGAAGCAGAGTTCAACAGAATCCGATGAACACTTTTGTGAACATTTTTATCACAAAAACAAAGCGTATTCATTCACTACCTTATAGATAAATAAATTTTTGAACTATTGGATTAGAGTTTTAAAAAATCTAAAAAGGTATTTTCTTTGCAATAGGAAAAAGTGCCTCCACTATAATATAGACGTCTTTCCTTGGAATGCCCTTCAATTTACGTGTAAATAGCGTCGCTTTAGCGATAGCATGCCAATATCGTGATAGATAATTGACATCATCCATCCGCTTAGATGTTAGATATGTATTTATTTTCTTCTGAGACAATTGAAAATTAAATGTAATTAAATTGTTCCGATTTAGGATTATATCAATGTTTTTATTTTCTAAAAAATCAATTTATTTAACGCATATAACAACAAAACTCTGAACAATTAAATAATTGTTTATTGTTTTTTTTTTCTATTACTCGTACTATTGTAATTAATTTGATAACTACTAATTGTACAAATATCGCTACAAAAGATTTTTACAAGGGTAATAGTTTAAATTGGGGACGGAAACGTGAGTAAGATTTGCCATTAACACACTACTGTTCTCATGTTCACGCTCATTGCTGAGAATATTTGTTGCAAACAACAAATATGTGAAAACGAGTAAAATACTCGTAAGTTACAGCAGGAGCTCGGAAAAGTTGAATACATTATGAATAATGGTCCAGATGATTATTGGACCATTGAATCGCCGTTTAAGCACTTCGGGTAGCATTATTAGTAGTCAACAATTGTATTCGACCCTTTCAAATAATCAATCAATCAATCAATCAATCAATCAATCAATCAACTATTAAGATTGTTGTAGGAAAGATTTTTTATTTTACAGCACAATCGTTGTTTGAGCATTCTGACAACCATGCAAGATCGTTATTTCAATCGTATTTTAATCATTTGAATGATGCTTTTGCGACTCTGACAATTGTTGGACGAGTGAAACAATTCAGTGTGGTTTATGTTACTTCAATATCGCCATTCGTTAGCGTAGAGAGAGTAGAGTAGTTAGCGTATTAGCTCCACAACAAGAAGATCCGCGATTCAATACTCAATACCGTATCATCAAAACTTTTTTTGAAGTGTCTATGTGTTTGAGCACTAAAATAATAATTAAAATGGCTCTCTTAAGCTGAATTCTTAAGCTGTTTCGGAACGAAATTTTTGTTCTGAAACATTTGTACTCTTTTGAGAGAATGTTCTGAAGTGATTCACCCACTTCGAACAATTGTTCTGGAACAACGAAGCTGCCATATGAAATATTTTTGGAAACGAGGCGTGTTAGTTTAACAATTAGGCAGCACAGTAGCAGATAATTGCAATTTGCTTGTTTTTTTTTTGGCATCACATTCATATTTTTAACCAAACACCTTGTTTTAGGTGATTGCTTTTGTAATTTTTGTTGCCCATGTCGTACAAGAACTCTCTACCCGGCTTCTTCATTTCCGAAATGAGATTCAGTGCGACCGTTTCATTAAAATCCATTGGAAAATTAATTTAATTTTATTTGTTAAATTATTTATTAATTTTTTTAATTTGCTTTTTTTTAAATTCTCCACTTTTTTGCGAGCCGAATTTATTTTCTTTTTTTTAACAATAACCATTAGTTATTACTTGTTGTTATTTGTTTGTTTTTTGTATTGCTTTGTATTTTATTATAAATACATACTATGTAGATTTAATAAGATATGGCAGCTCAGTTCAACTTTGCATAAGAAATTTAAGAAGCTGGCAGCACAGTTCAAATGTTTCAGAACAAAAATTAAAATTAAACCAATTCAGGTTCTGAAACATGTTAACTCTCTTTCGCTCTCTCTCTCAAAAAGATAAACGTCAAACTACATATAAAAAAAATATGTTTCAGAACAAAAATTCCGTTCCGAAACAATGGGTGCATTCAGCTTTATTGCTTACAAAATTAATGCGTCAACATAACGTCAAAGAACAAATTATTTTTCAAATTAGCTTTTTCAAGGCTCGTACCAGCAATTTCAGAATCTTACACAATTCATTTCGGAGCATCGTAGACGAATTCGAAAATGGCAAGCACCCCCAAAAACAAACTTCTACTGAATTAAAAATATTTTGCTGCTTAATTTGGAGTGAATATTTATTCCATTTCTGAAGACAAATAGAATTTATTTCAAAACACACGGTAGCACAGCAACCAAATCTATATCGGGTGTATTTACGACATCAGTTTTGTTTCATGAATGGCGGCAGTCTCTAAATAGAGTTAATCTGTGGTGGGGAACGATATAACGGACGGTCCATCTAAGAAGATGGGACTCGATAGCCAAGTAGGCATCCTATGGTCGGAATGGCACTAAAATGTTGCCAGTCATACATAGATAGAGCAAACGCTCGTGAGACACAGGTAGAGCGAAAGCTCTTTAGTATTGTGCAGACTCGAAAGAGGTTACTTGCTTGACCTCTACGTTACCTTTGTTACTGTATGATTGCGGAAGGTCATGGATACCGATAAATTATCATCATGTAATAGTGGCCGTGTTAATCGTCAGTGTCATATTCATAGGTTTGAATCTTTTGTACAATGACTTCTGTTATCGGAAAGAGGCGGAGGACGAGGAGCGTTTTCTCTGTCAATGGTGTGCTCTCGTTGTATGATAAGCGTATTTGGTAAGCCTTCCATTTCTGCAAGGCCTAGCAGGACTGCAATGTGTTGAAGATTATTTAGTACCGATCAATTGGGATGTTGATAAGGAAACCTGATATATTTTTTTTTCTCAATCGCGTGCAGGAAGCACAAGGGGACCTAAAAGGACCCAAATGAGCTGATTCTTTTGGAATTTGAAGCCTATAAACCTAACCTAACCTAACCTAACTAAACTAACACGGTAAATAAATTTGAGGTTATAGAGTAAATTGGGTGGCAATTGAGTTATGCAACTCAGACGGACGACAAATTTCGCTCAACACGAGAAAACACGTCGAAAATAAACCTTCCGTAAACTCATTGATTAGGACGAGCAAAATATGTATGTATATGATATGCATTAATTTATTTATGAAGAATTTTTTTTACATGTAGCAGTTGTTAGTGTGGCCATATTTCAAAAGCAAAAAAAAATTTTAAAAATAATAATAATGATTTTAAAATATTTTAAAAACGAAAATTTATAAATTGTAAAATAAAATCATATCTACATATGTATATATGTAGATGAAAAAAGAATTTAAATGTTTTATTTAAATGGATGTTTCTTGTGGTATCACAATGGGCCTAACCTCTGGCCTAAGTGGGGCGTTCTCCTTCGGGGAGGTTCCACCACCTAACCCAACCTAATTAAGTAAATCAGAAGAAACTAAACAAAACTAAAATATATTATAAATAAGAGGCCATTAATAAATATTAACAAAAAAAAATACTGGAAACAAAAATATATATATAAAAAAAAACATTATATTATTTTTTATTTATTCATGCCAGACAGAATGAATTGCGATTATTCATATACGAGTACCTGTACTTATTGCATGGTGGCGATAGTCATATATACATACATTTTGTTGGTGCTTGTACCAACTAATCAGTCGACCTTCAACCAATTTTGTGAAACAATTAAAAAACCTAAAATGATTATATAAAAACTTCTAACAGATCTTCGACTTAGTCTGCACGCTGACTACAAAACGGAAAATTCCTTCGGTTCAACCACTTTCAGACTCATAAAAAGATCTCGCATTTTTTCTGATGTGCATTTGTGTGTGGATGTGTGTCAGTTGTTGTCGGAAAGTTTCAGTGGCGAAGGCATAGTCAGTGGTCACTGGTCACTGGTCACTGAACCAATACCATCTTCAGCTGATAGCAAACCATAGGCACATCTGAACGCTCTTCTTCGTTGGTATTGTGTAGCACCAGTGAAGTAAAAAATAATTACTAAAAATGACTACAAAAACGAATCTTCAAAATTTTATACGTCTCCTTGACATCAGGGGCGCTACAACACTGCTATAAAACAAAAGAAATTACAAAAGCCGAGTTGTAAGATAGAGAAGCTTCACCTTCTATCATTCCCCTACTATCCCTTCCCACCAGTTCCAGCACACTGCATCGCATGTGTAGGGGTCTTCTCCTAAGTGCTGGTCCAAGATAAAAAACAAAGCAAAGTCGTCGTTCGTTCAAGTTAAGATCGTAGCACTACGCATCTCTTTAGCATAGATTGCCACATGTATCGAAATTATCACGTAGCTATTCCTAGTAACGAGTTTGTGCAATTTAATTAGTTAAGTTCATTTCCTTTGGGGCTCTCAAAATCGCGCATAATCGCCAAGTGGAGTGACTATAAGATGCGTACGACGAAATTCGGAGCTCCGTTGATGAAATTACCTAAGATTTTTCCAAAATATGGCACAGTTGTCCAGGGTTATCATACGAAAAACTAACATTTTCATGCCCTCTCTCATACCCATCGTAGTTTATTGAATTCCAGTATAAATAATAAAAATCTTTTATGTTTTTTCCGAATATTTTCAAAAACGTTCTCTGCTCACGAAAATAAACTATCATGCACGTTGAAGTTGTCATGCTTACGCACAAAAGTACATACATATATACATATATATATGTATATGTATGCACATTAAGGTGACCACAAAAAATCGTTGTCGGAAACCCACAAAACGATTTTCCTTTCCAGATATTGAGATAGCCGAAATTTGAGCTCGATTAAACGACGTTAACCCGTGTCGCTCGTCGCTCAAAGTTTGCAAAAATCAAAACTTGGAGCCATACCTTCAGAATGGTAAATAATAAAAACACGCTTAATATCTCAAAAGAAAGCTAATGTTGTTCTTCAAAATTTATATTTTGTACATAATTGTTGTTGTTGTTGTAAGTCAAACAGAATTAGAGCAGTCTTTAGCCCCAAAAACTAATTAAACAAAAGAGCTAGAATAGATTAGATAACTGTAAAATTATCAACTCATGTACGTACTACAGCTCTGTATCTCTTCTGTGTCTGTTTTGTAGGTATTACATACCTGATTTTTATATTTTAAAATAAAAAATTTCATTAGACTTATCAGTATTACTTGTTTTCTTTTTTTTTTATTATAATTCTACTTTAAACTCAAAAATATACCAAAAAAAAGCAAAATTTATCACTTAATAACAAAATGTACGAAGTATGCTCCTATTGGTACCAGTTCACGTTTTTGGGGCTAAAGACTGTTGTAATTCTGTTTGACTTACAACAACAACAATTATTTATAGAAAATAAATTTTGAAGAACAACAATAGCTTTCTTTAGAGATATTAAGCGTGTTTCTATTATTTACCGTTCTGGCGGTATGGCTCCACATGTCAGCTTTTTGGAAAAAAATTTGGATTTTTTCCGAGCGACACGGATTAACGTCGTTTAATCGAGCTCAAATTTCGGCTATCTCAATATCTGGAAAGGAAAATGGTTTTGTGGGGTCCAGATGAGATGCGGTCACCCTAATGTACTCGTAAATGCTCAACTGACAAGAACAAATGTCCATACATAAACATAATTCAAGCAGCACGTGATTTAGACACAACTCTGATTAAAAAAAAAAAACAAAAAATATTGCAAAATCAGTCAATTAAAGATGGCGCTGTTGACATGACACATTTGATTGAATCGCCTTTGATTTAAACAAAACACAATAATAAATTAAAAATCATGTCACATTGATTAGTTTGAAAACACTGGCGGTCACATTTTGAATACCCTCTCCGTTTTTTTTTTTTGTTTGAAATAAATGAAAATTTTGTTGTGTTGGTAAAAATTCTACATGCTTTTGTTTACTCGGCTTTTTGTTTAAATGACTTTTTCCCCTGTAACGCTTCCATTCATACATTTATGCAATGCATTTTATTCATTCATTCATTCATTCATTCGTTTATTGCATACATTTGCATTTGACTGTCTTTTTTTTTCTGTATTTTAAATGAATATTTGCATGTAACGACTCACTACATGAAGTGAACTCATCTGTTCTCATCTTCAGAATTCAATGTTATTTTTTTAACTATTTATTTAACAGGCACAGTAATATGAGTGAGAAATTTCCAACTAAATAATAATATAGTTCACATAATGTAGATTGAAACTGAAATAAGAATAATAATAATAATAATAAAAAATTATTATCATGAGGCTGACCTTGTTTGTGACACAGTCAATGTATTCAAATATAATTATGAGTGCTTATTTGTGTGTCTTGTTCTACTAAAACTTAAGTGTGATTTTTGTTAGAAACTTAAGAAAGCAACTATTGACACCACCTACCGCCCGCCGGCTATAGCCAATCTACTGTCTTCAAGATTGAACAGCTTCTTTGGGATTTATGACACTGTTATACGAAATACTTAACGCAACAGAAAAAACGCTCATTTTATTTTTGTCTTGTCTACCATTCATCCGTTCGAGCTTTTTATTTTTATGTATTTATTATATTTAGTTAATTAAACCACATATATTCTTTGGATTTAACTTTACCCCAGCAACAACAGTCATCGTTTTACTCGTTAGAGAAATGTATCTTGTGTGAAAAGAAAAATAAAACTTATTCTAGATTTATTTAAATGAATGATTGTTGAATATCTACTCATATTTAGAATAAACAAATTGTTGTGCATGAAAAAGAACGACTAAATGCTTGTCACAGAGACTTTGTTTGCTCATAGAATGGTCAGAGATGCTAATTTAGTGCCATTCGCACTAGACTTAGAGCTTCTTGAGTCGTAACAGTACGCACTTTTTGAAAATTTGTGCTTTAAGATTAACACTGAACTGGTGAAATGAATTTCAATTCTTTTTTTATTTTAATTCGTTACGAATTAGCTAAATTTTAAATTAATTCTTTTCACACAAAATTTAATTGAATGAAATCCAATGAATTAGGCAGAGGGTGGCGATGGCTGAATCAGTCTGCACGTTGACTACAAAACCAAAACAGACCTGGGTTCAACGCCGGTTTCAGCTTAAAATTATAAAATAAAAACACATCTCGCATTTTTTTGATGTGAATTAGTGAGCCTTTGTGTGTCAGTTGTTATCGGAAGGCGAAGGCATAGTCACTGGTCACTGAACAAGACCGGCTTCAGCTCATAGCAATCCACAATCACACCAGAACGCATCAGCGAAGTAAAATAATAATAAAAAAATGGCTACAAAACGGAAGCTTCAACACTGCTATAAAGTGCAAAGGCAGAGCTGTAAAATAACTAATTAAGCTTCACCTCCTGTCATTTCTCCTACAATCCCTTTCCTATAGTTCCGGCACAATGATTCGCATGTGTAGGAGTCATCTCCTGAGTGCTGGTCTCAGATAAAAAAAGAAATGAATTTATAGAATAAGTTGCAATTCGTTTTCAATTCAAAGGAATTGCAATTCGTTTCTAATTCAAATGAATTTTTTTTTTATCTTGGACCAGCACTCAGGAGATGACCCCTACGCATGCGGTGCATTGTACTGCAACTAGAGGAAAGGGATTGTAGTAGAAATGATAGAAGGTGAAGCTTCACTATCTTCAAACACTGTTTTTTTGCACGTTATTTGTTTTTATAGCAGAGTTGTAACGTCTCTGATGTCAAGGAGACGTATTAAATTTTTGAAGCTTCGTTTTTAGTAACTATTTTAGTAATTATTTTACTTCGCCGATGCTACACAATACCGACGAAGGAGTGCGTTTTGATGTGCCTGTTGATTGTTTACAGTTCACCAGTGACTATGCCTTCGCCACTGAAACCTTCCGACAACAACTTACACAAAGCCCCACAAATGTATAACAGAAAAATGCGAGATGTTTTTTCTGGGGTTGAACCCAGGAAAAATTTTTCGTTTTGTTGTCAACGTGCAGACTACTTCGACCATCGCCAGTGAAGTGAATTGCAATTCATTCCATTTTTTTTTGAATTGAGTTGATTTTGAATTCATTCAAATGAATTAGACCAGTGAATTGCAATTCAAATGAATGAAATCAAAAATGAGTTGCAATCAATCAAATTCAAGAGCAAATCTAGGGGGAATGAAAAATGGTAATTTCTCCTACCAAATTTTATAATTGCAAAACAAAAATGAACTGTTTTCAAAAAATTTCCCAAAATCACAAAATTAACATATTTAAGAAAAAAAATTGCTACATAGTGTAATTTAGCATAAGCGCACACCGTTACTTATCTGCATTATCAGTTCTGACTTATCTACTCTCATTCTAACGAAATCACTCATTTGTTCTTATTGCATATTCCTCTTTGACGTCCCAAAGACATACATATGTCTGGGGGTTACTCTGTATTTCGAATCGAAATACATGAAATTATGTGCTCACCGAAATGTTCTCTCAAGAAATCCATTGATTGATGCGATGTGTGGGAAGTGGCGCCGTCTTGCTGAAACCAAATGTCGCCGAATGTCGTAAAATGCGCCAAGTGGTTCCATACGTCAGTCCGAGTTGCTGCGAACGGCGCCGAATCGACTCTCCACAGTCTTCGTTTACACACTCAACTACGGCCGCTATATTTTCTTCACAGCGTGCTCGACGTGGTCTATTCGGTCGAATATTATCCAATAATGAATACTGGGTCTCAAAATGGGTGATGGTGTTGCAAATAGTACGCTCAGTAGGGCGATTATGTTGACCATAAGTTGAGCGAAGTTCACGAAACACATTCCTCACAGAATATGAATTTTCGTAATAAAGTTGAACGATTTGTAAACGTTGTTCAGGCGTAAGTCTTTCCATTATGAAATGCCAAAGAATACTAAACAAAAATAACATGACAGTATGACACGACTCACACGTGATCTGTCAAAAAAAGGCTTTTGAAAAAACTTTCTCTATATTTGAATCACCCATTACAAATATGAGATTATTTAAACAAACACAGCTTTAATAATATTTTCACACTATTTGATAAAAATAAAAACTTAAGTTTCTTTATCTATGTTGGCTACATGGTTTAGGTGGTCTTCATTTGGTGTTAATATCAAAATCTTTAGTAGACTTTTAACCAAATTCTTGAAAACAGCTAAGAAATTTAACATGTTTACACAAGAACTCCCGAAAATTATTTGAGAATTACGAAATATATAAACAAAACAAACCAGAAAGCTTCTTTAAACATATTCTATATATCCTTTGGCGATATGCAATACGAGAGTAATGCTTGCTGTCTTTTACATAAAAAATTAATTCAATAATAACAAAACGATAGTAATGCTTACAGCACATTTACTTCAATTCAAATTTCAATCAATTCAATTCAAATGAGTTGGAAATGAATTGCAATTCACTTTGACAAATTCATTTGATTTAGAAACGAATTGCAATTCATTCCACAAATTCATTTGAGTTGACTCAAATTTCATTTAATTAATTTTTTTGTGTGAAAAGAATTATATATATAGCCTATGTGTCCATCTAGACGCATATTTATCTAAGTTTTAAATTTCATTAAAATCGGTATGAAAATTTTCAATTTTTCTTTCCGTAAAAATCATACTCGGAATATTACAAATAGTGAAAAAAAAATGTTTATCGAAACCGATGCAGCCGTTCTTCGGTGATGCGCGTAGCAATGAACATTAATTAATTTAATTTATATCTAAAACTAAAAAAAAAAATTTCAGCCAAATCGATCCAGCCGCTCTCAAGTGATGCGATTACATACATGAATGATTTAAAGTAAATTAAGTACTTGTTCACTCTGTAAAGTACAGGGTGTCTGGTGGCAAATTTATATTTTTAAATACGATTATTTCAAACGGTGCGGAGGGAGGGTGGCGCCGTTGGAATTATCGATTGTGCGGATTTGTCAGTCACGCTGACGCAGTCGTTGAGTGAGCATCGCGCGTTCGCTGTGGAGACATTTTTTAAGAGTAATGATTCTTACATAATTGCTCGTCAACAATTTTGTTCAAAGTTCGGTATTCGACGAATAAGTGATGGACCGAGTGTAAATTTAATTCGTTCGTGGGTGCAGAGATTCCGCGCAACTGCTTCGGCTATGAATGCCCCACGGCCAGGGCGCAGTCGATCCGAAAACATTGAACTGGTTGAAAGCAGTTTACGTGAAAATCCGCGATTTTCAATATGGAAAAGAGCAGCCTGGGACATCCAAGAGCGATTATTCATGAAATTTTAAAAAAGGAACTGAATGATCTGGATGACATATTTTTTAAAAAATAACTTCCGCATTTCCTTTTTATCGTTCAATGCTCTTAATAAAATTTTGTGTCAATTATTACGTTTTCTATTTAATGGTTTGAAAATATAAATCTCCTACCAGACACCCTGTACTAAATTTTCGGCATAATGTTACTTCTCAGTGTTATTTCTATTGAAAAATTTTAATAATTGAATTTCCTCTATTGAGACACTATCGGCCTAAGGAGCGTGCAAGGTTTTGATACGGTTCATGACGTCGTCGTCAGTGAGTCAGTAGAATTGACAATTAAAAAAAATGCACGCCGCAAAAAATGAGATTCCGTCCGACGGTGTTATTAAGTGAAATCCGATATTACGGAAGCATTTCTCATGGGAAACATACATGAACAAATCATTAACTATTGAAAAAATTTAAATTTTGAACTACTAAACTTTTAAATAGCATAAATGTAAAGAAAATTCATACAGTGAAACCTGTCACAACAACCTGTCACACACCTCACAAAACTGAACAAGTCCCATAGCCCGGGCAAGCTCTGTAGCTCCAAGCTGTTCCCAAGTTTTTTTTTTTGCTTATAAAACGCATTATCATAACCGGACAGTCCAATAAAAAAAATTGTTTCACAAGCTGCAAAACAAACTCATGAAAGTTTTCATAAAAACTCTATTTGAATTGTTTTATCCTGCCGCAAGTATTACTAACTAGTGTGGAAATCTAGTAAAAAGTTTCATAGTTTTTGACTGGAATCATTAAAATGCAGTAGTGATTCTGGTTCTTATGTATACATATGGTCCTATAAGCACTACTTACATACGTAGTCAACAGTTATGAGGTCACCAGTGCATTATCAATGACAAGCACATGTTTAATGCTATAGCACAGATCATTACCTGCGGTATATAAGTGGTAAGATACTCGTAGTCAGTAGTGGTGAATCAGTACAGGTTTTGTATCGATATTTTCATCAGGTCTCTCATAGGCGTAGATCTGACAGAACCGAATAAAAATACCGTAACGGTGAGTGTCCGGTTATGGAAGATTTTACTGTAGTGTTGCTGCGATAAATAGACCACAATCAATCAACGTAAAAAAAATTAATTTCTTTTATAACACTTTATTAATTCATATCTTCTCAGATTTGTTTCGTTATCTTATGGTTGTTACAGCAGTAAATATATTTTCATACACATTCCCATTCAGTATTCATTGAATCATTGAAATGTGTTACAAATCGCATACAATTGGAAAATTGTGCAAACACATCAGCAACTTTAAGATGAACGACAACATCAGCGATGTTTGTGCAAGTGTTGAACTGACAAAAAAAAAAATTAAAGCTCTACACATCACCCAATAAACTTAAATTAATAGATTTCAAGTATGAGTTTATTTATGAATGGATAAAAAAAATGTAGGCATATATCTTGTTCTTTATCTTCTTCTTTGCATATATCATCTGATGTGAACTTCTAATATCCTTCAAATAGCGATCACATGCGAAGTGAAACCTGTCCTTAGCACATTTTCCAGCACCACTCGTATGATTGATTAGAATACTGTGAGGAATAATTATGGTGCAATTAGGATTTATAACACTCTTTCTCTCTCTTTTTTGTGACTTTTCTCTTTCGGTTACAGCTGATATAATAGGTGTGTTTTTTACTCTAAATTGGGCACCCGCGGACGCCCAATCTTACCAGAAACCGTTTTCTTACACAAAAATTGGGTAAATGAGAGACGTTTTGAGAGAGTAATATTCGTTTTCTGTTTCTTGCACGAAACAGCCCGTACTTTTTCTTCGGGTTAGTTTGGGCAAGAAGAACAAGCAATCAGCTGGTTTATAAGTAAACAATAATGAAGTAAAATTAAAAGTATCCCAACAATGCAATGAACAAATAATAGTTAATTTTATTTCATGATTTAGTTTAAAAATATTTGGGGTTTCTTTAATTAACATGTAAAGGGTGCCCCAACAAGAACGCAAGATTTAAATTTTAAATAAAACACAGATATTTAAAAAAAAATCGTGAAACTTTATTATATCGTAAAGTAGACAGAATGAGGTTATGTATGGAACAACATATCGGGCAGATTGCCGCCGCGGCTTTGCTGGCACACACGCGTTCTTTTAATGAAATTTTCAATGACCGTTTTGCATAAATGCTGCGGTATTTCATTAATGCAGCGTCCAATTTCCTCTTTTAAGGCTTGAGTCGTCGTCGGCTTATTCGCGTAAACCATCGACTTCAAAAAATCCCAAAGAAAAAAGTCTAATGGTGTTAAATTGCACGATCTAGGCGGCCAATTCTGGTCTCCAAAACGCGAATTAACACGACCGGGAAATGACTGATGCAGCAATTGAATTGTTTCTCTGGCTGTATGACATGTGGCGCCGTCTTGTTGAAACCACATGCCTGTCAATTGAACTTTGTATGCATGAAGATGCAAATCTTTCGTCGAAATTCGCTGCAGAGTGGATTTGGAGACACCAATTTGCTGAGCTCGGTGTCGAATTGAGGATGGAGTTTGAGCGACATCATCACGTGCAGCTGCGATATTTTCCGTTGATCGACCTGGTCGAAGGCGCGTTGTTGTCTGTACATCACTAACATACCCAGTTTCGGCAAATTTATCCATTAATCTCTTTACAGTTGACTCTTTTGGAGCATTATTGTGACCCCAAATTGATCGCAATTTGCGAACTGTAGCCGAAAAACTTTCACCATTTTTGTAAAACAAGTTCACAATGAGAATGCGTTGTTCATTCGTGTAGCGCTCCATTTTTACTAACCTCGTACCTTCTACTAGCAAACAATAACAATTGTTCACATGTCTCCCAATGACACTTGGAATGGCGCCAAATTTAAATCTTGCGTTCTTGTTGGGACACCCTTTACATAGTACTATTTCGCTAATGCTTACTTAGCTCATCAGTGGATTTTTCCAAATTTCTGACTACAAATTCAAGATTCTTATTTTCAAAATTCAACTAATCAATCGGGAATTGATGTTGAATACCGAACAAAAAACCAAAAATCTATAAACAAAAGCATAACAATCCATGAGTTTACTTTTTTTATTACACTTACATATTTCTATTTCTATTTCTAGATTTTGTTTCTCTTCTATATACATATACATATATAGGCAACAAATAAGCTAGAAATAATGTTCATGGAAAAAATAATAGTTATAATATTATTAGAACGCTACTATATAAATTGGAAATTATATTGCGCATGAATTTGACTATACATATTCAGAGTCTAGATCAGTTCAATTGCGAGATATGATCAACAAGCTTGTCTGTTAGTGAATTACGTGTATGATGGAATGCTATAATTTTTTTTTTATCTTGGACCAGCACTCAGGAGATGACTCCTACACGTGCGGTGCATTCTGCTGGAACTAGTGGAAAGGAATAGTAGGAGAAATGATAGGAGGTGAAGCTTCACTATCTAAAAACACCGTTTTTTTGCACGTTATTTGTTTTTACAGCAGTGTTGTAGCGTCTCTGATGTCAAGGAGATGTATTAAATTTTGAAGCTTTGTTCTTAGTAGCCATTTTTTTAGTAATTATTTTACTTCGCCGATGCTACACAACACAATTCTCTCAAAAGTTAACAAACTGGGACGTACGTTGCAAATTCTTGTATCAGCTGACGGGCGAATTTGTTAGTAAGTTTACCTGGAAATGAATTTGCCTTGTAAATATATAAAACTAATAATTTACATCTACTGACAACCGCACACAGTGGACAAAACACGAAGAACGCTGATAATGAAAGTGTCACTACTTTCGAAAACAGCATGTTGTTACGTTCTGCTGGTGTTGTCAGTTTGATTTAGTTTGTGTGTTGGTATGTAACTATCACTTGTACCCGCCCGGTGGCATTTTTTTAACTAACTCAATGTTGATGTATTCATATATGTACATATGATTCCTTTCTACAAACTACTCGTAGATCTCATTATGGATTAACTATATAAAATACAGTTGAAAGTGATTGACAATCTCTGTTATTACTCGATGCAATGTTGAACTTTGAATGCTACAAGCATGCGTCAGTGGTTAAAAGAAAACAAAGTAACGGATTATTAATTATTTGACTGTTTCTAATATTTCACCGCATTTAAGAATATTGGAACTTGGTTGGATGTAAAGCTGAGTTTTTCTCTTACGAATCTTTGGGATGACCGAATTACATAAAAAAAATCATATATGTATGAATATCGATGATATTGTCTGTTAGAACTCGCTAATAGTCGAACGCTTACCGAACACAATCAATTCGGGTCATCTATGATCTTTTTGGACAATTGCTTTAAAAATTCATGTATGACGCTAAAAAAAATTCAGCAACTGTCGTTGATGATTTGGCATTGCCAGCATTTTTCACAGTGAATCATCATCACATTCGTCACTGGGCAGTGGGGTTTACCTTTGTCGATGTCGCGCACATTCATCGACATTTCGATATTTTAATAGAAAATGCGCCAGAGATGGTCGTTGGTAACGGGGAACGATAGATGAAAATATCAATATGACAAAGTGGCTCAAAAAACACCACAGGGTTATTTTCATTGCCTGTAAAGGTATTGATCATCAGTATCAGTCCATTTAATTTGGAAAATTTCAAGAAACTAATTATGTACATTAACTGCGGTTCGCATACATACTCGTACATATGCATGTATGCATTTGAACGATTTTGAGTCAATTTCTACTTTTAAAACTGCAGGTTTAGTTTACTTTTCGAATGTTTGCTGGTCGTAAATTTGCTATTGTATTATTGTACACTGTTTTTGTTTGATAGTGTTTGTATGCATGGAGGCTACTTAAATTTTAATAAATTTTTATTAAATTTTTAATGCCTTCTGACGACAATTGTCATTCAAAAAATATGATAGAAAAAAAAAAGAAACTCAACTCTCGAATGCGATGACAATCAAACAGTCGAAAGAACACACACACACACACACACACACACACATACAGATATTTATTATAATTGCGTATTAAATGACTTAAAGTGTGATTTCCTTGTCTTCACTTCGCGCATATACCCAATTTGTTCTTTCATTCTTGAATTGGTAATTTTCATTTGAATTATGTATGTACATTAGTATATAAATTACTTTATATGAACACTATTGTTTTTAGCAGACGTCACTAATGGCAGTGATTTGTTTTATTTTTTTTTTATGAAGTTGCTAAAGGTTTTCTTTTTATGTTGGCCATAATCTAATCATTTTTATTTAATTTTTTTTTTTCATTTTAATTGTGCACTTGAGTACTCCCTTATGTGCTGATTGGCAGTGCTTGATAGACTCAGTGTGAATTCCATATCCGTAGAATCGGAATATTCCTACTCATGGCCAAAAGAACAATGTTTGTATGTTTTCAGAATTGTAGAATCTACTTTTATAAAAAACGTCGGTTTATTTATTTTCAACTTATGCTTGTACTATAATAAAAGGTGGGCCAAAAGAAGTCATCCGATGTTGTTTGGCTCTCATTTTTTTTATAAATGCAAAACTTCGATTCTGTTTTTTGATTATGTTTATCTGAACCTTTAGAATTTTATTGGTCAAGTCGAGAAGATGATATCGGCCAAATGGGCGCCGTCACAATTGATTGCTATTCGGGCTCGTTTTATGGCATTTTTCATCACTTCGGCGAAAACTTCGGGCGACCGATTCTCGCACTCGTAACGAATGTTGTTCCTGAGGGCTGCCAGGGTCTCGGGCTTGTTTACGTAAACACGGGACTTCAAAAAACCCCACAAAAAAAGTCTGGAACGGTTAAATTGGGCGATCTTGCGGGCCAGTTAAAATCGCCAAAAACGAGAGATGAGGCGACCCGGGAATGCCGCCTTCCGAATAACGGTTGTGGATCACGCGGAGCGTGCCGTTGCTCCGTCCTGTTGGAACCACATGTCCTCCAGTCCTAATTCGTTCAATAGCGGCAGGAAAAACTCGGTTAACATGGCCCTATAGCGCGCTCCGTGCACTGTCATCGTTTGACCAGCGGCGTCCTCGAAAACGGCGCTCCGGTGCCCATACTCTTTAAGTTTGGTGACCAAACGGCGCACTGTTTGCGCAGTCGGTGTCGGACGACCGGGGAATCGGCGACGGAATTCGCGCTGCGCCAATACAACAGACGAATTGTTACGCAAAGAAATAGACACGATTATTCCGTGTTCTTGGGGAGTGTATCGCTCCATGGCTTATTCACTTGTATCCTACATCTGTCTAGTTCACAAATGTCGAAACAGATTTGACATTGGCCGCCATTTGCAAAAATAAGAGCATCTTCCAATAGGGTGATTTCTTTTGGGCCACCTTGTACATTCATAGTCTATATATTCGCATAAATACAATGTCCCAGGAACGGGTTCGCGAGTACTTTATTTTTCGTTTTAAATTCGGTATTCAATTCTCAATTGGTTAGTTGAATTTTGAACATAAGAATCTTAAGTTTGTTGTCAGAAATTGATAAAAATCTACTAACCATTTATTTTTTGAAAAATACTTCATGAGAACATCATACTCGTAACATATTTTTCAATAATACATTTCATATATATTTTTTTTTTTCGGAAAGAGCACAATTTTAAAGCAGAAATCATATATAAATATATGTATATGTTCATGTTCCCAAGTAAATTCATTTAATTGAAAATAATTTGAAAAACATTACAGGTTGGATAAAAACATTAAAGTCTGAGCTTAAAAATAAAAGCAGAAAAAAAAAATTGTAGATCACTAATTTTGTAACCACCGGTATTTTATTGTATTTTTGTTTCGTAATAAACGAGTTTCTTTAACACTTATACTTTTATCGTATCTATTTGCATTAAATAAAAAATTTATATTAACAGCCCGCCTGAAATTGTGATAAAATATTGGAATACAATTTTTAATATACCAGGGTCAGAAAGCAGTGACCTTTGATTATAAAAACGAAATCTTTAACAGCGTTGCCAGAAACAAAATGTAACAACAAAAGCGTCGGCCCAGTAAAAAAGTAAACATTCATTTTTCATATGCTTCAACAACACATTGACATTACTAAAATTCACTACAAATATGGTGAAATATTCGTGGTCAGAGTTCGCACATCAAAGTCATTTTTGAATAATTTTTTTTATTGGTATAAGCTAGTGAGCTGAAGAATCGAAATCATAGGCGTCGCAGGGAAACAATTGCGAATATTGGGTTGTAGCCCATAATGTTAAAGTCCAGGTTTGGAACTGGACATTCTACAAACAGCATTCTGGCTTTTAAGTTCATTTAATAGACGAACCGACGACCAGCAACAAGCTCGCCGTGTTTTTGGAGGCGACGTTAATGATAATTATTGTCGATAAGCCACCAGACCTGATATAAGACCGTTTAGTGCGTTTTGTGGACCTTTCTTTTCGAAAATAAGACTGGAGCACGTGTTACGAAGAATGGTTTGTCGCGAAAAGTTTCCTGACCGACCGAAGAGGCAATCAAAATTGACCCGGTAGGTTATGTGATTTAACATGCTTAGACTTTTATTCTTTGCAACGACACAAAAAATAAGGTCCATACCAATGGCACATAATCGGTTCAAGACCACGAAAGATGAAAGTTATCGAATGGATCGATGAAGGAAAATTTCATGAGAAGAATGTAGTACTAAAATATTAATCCTTATCATTGTGTTACTTTTGTTTTAAAAAAGTAAAAGAAAAAAGTAACCAATTTTGGCTAAAACTAACCAATACGGCAACGCTGCTTTTTATTTCCTCGTAAAAGAAGGAGAAATATTTCTTGAATTGGTTTAACTCCTCTTCGAGGTTATTTTTCGAACAACTTAAATTGAATTATTAAAATGTTTTTTGATTTTTCGATATTTTGCCAGGGGTCGTGTCAGTAGCCTTTCGGAACTATTCGCGTTGGACCTTAGGGTCATACTCTCCTTCATTAGGGGTAGCGAATGGCTCTGACCTTTGTTTTGATTGTCTTTTGTTTTCTTTTTCCTACACGAAGCTTTTAGGCCACAAGCGATTCGGACGGTCTGACTTTGGTTTTGCCGGCGACCTGGATAACCTTCTGAATATTCTGTTCAAAGGTGATTTTTTAAGAGCTGTCGGATTTGATTTAAAACAAAAACACATAAAGTTTACAGAAATGTATGAAATATTTATTTGAGTCGATAGAAATGACTATATATGTAATTGAAGGTTCAAAGATGATTTCATGTAAATGTTGACCACGGCTACGCTTCAAATGGTTTATACGCTGGGTCCAATTTTGGCATACACTCTCCAACATGACTAAATTTTTCAATATTGGTTTTCACTACCTCAACCGTTGCGGGCTTGTCCGTCCTATATGACATGAGCCTCAACATAGCCCCATAAAAAATAGTCTAAAGGCGTTAAATTTCACGATCTAAGCGCACAATTGACCGGGCCCAAACGTGAAATAAACTGTTCACCGAACTCGTCTCTTAATTGGGCCATTGTTTCTCGTGCTGTGTGGCATGTGGCACCGTCTTTCTGAAACCATGTGTCAGCCTAGTCCAGCTCTTCCAGTCCTGCAGAGGTGTTTCCTGTGACGTGGGAAAATTCAAATCAAATGTCCATAAATACTACACACTCTACTCTCCTTCCCATAACCTACCTTCCTAGTTCCCGCACAATGCATCGCTTATGTAGGGGTCACCCCTACGTGCTGGTCCAAGATAGAGAAAAAACTGATGATAAAGAAAACTTAAAGTTTTCAAACAAGTGGTAACGTTTAACAACTTATTTGCGAATAGTGGTGTTATTCGCGATTTCCCTTTCGTACGTTAATTTTTTTTTTTTTTTTTTAAACAACACAAACTCTACGAAGATCTTATAGCTTGTCTGTAGGCGGGAATCGCACCCGCACCCGCACCCGCACCTCTATATTGATAAGACTAATGCTCATGCACTAGACTACGGAGTCACGATAAAAAAAATGTACAATCACGTATACAATTAAAAGTTGTTATCGTTGTGCATTTCATTGCGCGTATTACGAACTTCTCTTATAACCAGCTATTTTTGCTGCTCCCATGGAGTTTGTTATAAACGAGTTTTACTGTATTATTTATCCCCTTCCGAAGATGTTTAAAAAAACGCGTTTTTGTAACGATTTATCGCCAGAGCTCTTCAGAAAAAATAAATAAAAAAAATAACCAGTGAATTAAGTTTTATTTTGTTAATTTGCTGAAATTGTTTTCAATTAAATTTTTCAGTTATGCATGGCAACCGAACTTCAGTTGCATTGCCGACTGGCACGCAAAAGTTTGTAGTTGCCAAAAAAGCTCTAAAAAGCAATTTAAAGTTATAATTCTCAACTGCCAGTTGCCATCTGTAATAACATATTTGGCAACTGGCAATTTAATTAAGGTTCGGTTGCCATCCATATTCGAGCCATAAGTCTGCTATGATCATAACTGTTTTTAAAATAAAAACTTCTTGACGACATTATTCACACTACTCCACATAAAATAGTATATTTTTAATATCTGTATGTATGTGTGCGGTATTGATATATTATTATCGTTATTTTTTATTTGATCTATTGTGTGGTAAATCTAATGATATGCATATGAAGTAAAAAAAAAGCTCTAGTTGCTAAGACTGTCTGTCGGCTATCGGTTATCGGTATATTTATCAGTTTTTCAGTTCGCGTAAAATCAGCACAAGCAGCGTCAACTCCTTTACTATTTCTGAAACCATTCTATCAATATTCATACATTGTGTGTCTTCTATATTCATGTTGAAGCTCTGCTTTAAAACAATTTATCTTAATTCAAAGTGTCAACAAAATCAAAATATTAATTTGCCAGACAAATAATGGATGTAAGTAAATAAATAAAAAAATAAAAAAAAAGCATTTGAAAATTTCTATAAAAAAGATCCCTTTTGTTGTTAATTTTTTACTTTAACTACAACTCAAGGTCACACAAATGAATGATTATGAATTCTTTTTGATGATTAAGCAAAAGGTTTTTGTTTATTTTCTTTAAGATTCGAAATATTTTTGGCTTTTCGAAATGTAAGAGGACGGATCAATAAGTCCGTGACTTTTCGAACTTCCCTCGTAGTTTTTTTTGCAAAACAAAAATTTATTTTTCAACATAATCTCCTTTTAACTCAATACCCTTAGTCCAACGTTTCTCCAGTTTTCGTATCCCTTCCAAAAAATACGATTTTTAGAGGTGCTTAAAATAGGCATTTGTTTGGTCAATAATTTCATCGTTTGAGCTAAATATCTTTCCACCGAGCCATTTCTTTAGGTTTGGAAATAGGGAGTAGTCACTAGGGGCTAAATCCGGAGAATATGGCGTAGTTTTGCCATTGGGACTGCACATGTGTGCACCCGTGCATTATCTTTATGAAAAATAACTTTTTTTTTTGGCTATATGGGGTAGTTTTCTTTTTAAATCCTCATTAAATGGGTCTAATAAGTTGCCATAATATTTGCCGTTTATAGTTTTCCCTTTTGATGTGGATTATCCCGTGTGCATCCCAAAAAACTGTTGCCATCACCTTATTCGGCGACAAACTTACCTTGGCCTTCTTCGGAGCAGGTTCACCCGGAGAAAGCCATTGTTTAGACTGCTGCTTGGTCTCCGGAGTACAGTAATGGATCCATGTTTCATACACAGTTACAAAACGCCGCAAAAACTCATTCGGATTGCGATTAAACAACTCCAAACAATCTATTGAAGTTGTCACACTTTTACGTTTATGGTCAATTCAGAGCAAACGCGGCACCCATCTTGCAGACAACTTTCTTGAACCCAGCTGATCATTTAAAATCGAAATCACACTGCCATATGAAATGCCTATGGCATCAACAATCTCATGCACTTTTACTCTTCGATGGGCCAACACCATCGATTTAAATTTTCCCACGTCAAAAGTGACAGGAAAGACCTATGCGGGTAGTCCATTCCACATACGTGCTGCCAAGTTGACCACAAATGTATGCGCTCTGAATAATGAGCGAGTCGTGCGCGCGAATGACCGGGTTTCGGGAACGAGTTCCCTGATTTCATCAGAATACTTCCCATTATAGTAACGATAGAACAACGAAACGCAGCCCACACTGCGACGATTGCCAAGAGAGTCAATAGAGTTGGCTACCCAACTGTCTCCTATGAAATTCTTTGCTCTTTTCTGTACACGGTCGAGTAACTTCAAAACAGTCTTTGAATCACCGGCCTATACATGACAGTTGTATTCCATTTTCGGTCGGATGTAGGCGGTATAAATAGTGAGGAGATCAGATGTGGTGAAGTATGTCTTACACCGTCTTAACAAACCGAGGCACTTGAATGCTTCCTTAGAGACCTGAAAAATTTGCTCAGTCCATCGAACAGAGCATTGAATTTTCATGCCAAGAACATCAAGAGGTTCTGATTCCCGGATGTTTATACCGCTCATAATTACAGATGAGGTAGCGCAATCTGGCATGCGTCGATGCAGCATTGGGTCTTTGAAGCATTGAAATAGACCCTGTTCGCGTGACCCCATCCCGATATTCTCGTGAGGTCACCATTTAGCGAATTATTCATATTTTGCCTCGTCGCCGCTATCATTATTGATGTTGGCCTACGATCAAATGAATATGAATAGCAGATGATGCTGTCATCTGCACAACTGTGGATAGGGTTGTAATTTTGACATAGAAGGTCATTAAGAAGAATTAGAAATAGGGTAGTAGATGAGATCCCGTCTATACCAACTCTTATAGCGCGATCCCTGAGAAAACTCTATATAAATTGAGAGAAGATATTTTTAGAGAATAGTTTTGGCATACGACGAGTATAGACACAGAAGAACTAAAGAAAAAATTGACATTTTCTTCCTAAAACTGTGTTTTTGATATCAATTCCCCTGACATACAATGACTACTATTTTTTTTTACCACAGCTGTATGTATATGAAATGTTTGTGTTTTTGCTTGATAAATTCATTAGCAAAGCATTTTTTTTTTAAGATTGTGCTAATTTAAATTTTAATAATTTTTAAATACAACATTTGTCTGTTACTTAAATTCTATTTCATAGATTTTAAATAACATTTGCATAAACAAAAATTATAAAATTAAATCGTATATTTAAAACTCATTTAACACTTTGTAAGTCACGATATATACGGGAATGTGTGTTCTCATCAGTACAAAAAAATTCGTAATGATCTCAAAAATTATTTGGAATATTAAATCTAGTTGTGTTTGGATAATTAACAACACAGCACAACAGTATTTTTTTTTTTTTTTATCTTGGACCAGTGCTCAGGGGCTATCCCCTACATATGCAATGCATTGCACTGGAACTAGAGAGAAGGATAGGGAAGAAACAGACAGGTGGTGAAAGTGGTAGAAAGATAGAGCTTAATTCTTGCACAACTCTGCAGTTGCGTGTAAATTATAAAGCAAAGTTGCGGCGTCTCTGATGTTTTTTGACGCATTATTTTTAAGCTAATTGAGCCATTTTATTTATTATTTTACTTCGCCGACGTTTTATTGCTGCTCAAATACCGACGAAGGATATTGCTGTAGCACAGAAAACTCAGAAAAATTTTTTTTTCTGATTTGACCCGGCTGGGAATCGAACCTGGGTCTTTCTGGTTGCAGAGCCAACACGCTGACTACTCGCCATTAGCACCCCCAGTATGGAGGTTCTATAAATTTTCTGACGTAAAAAAAAGTTGATACTTATGTATTTTTGTCTGCCGATTACAAATATAATCACCTCGTAGAGTTACTGTGCATTAATTTGGTTGTGATGTCAAATTTATTATTATCAACGCGATTGTTTATTAGCGAAACAGGTCCCACACTTTTTTTTTTTTAATGAAAATATCAATTTGGGAACTGATATATATACAAATGTATATATATCGAGAGTGAATTTCAGATTGGATGATCGGTGCATTGTCGTGCAGAGATAAGGGGCTACTGCGGGATAAGTAAGTAGGTAGCGGAAGCGATGAGATCTCTATTGGCTGGACA
Organism: Dexiosoma caninum; assembly: GCA_963924685.1. Lineage (NCBI taxonomy): Eukaryota > Metazoa > Arthropoda > Insecta > Diptera > Tachinidae > Dexiosoma > Dexiosoma caninum. The sequence continues at coordinate 106,111,235 of OZ004725.1, read as the reverse complement.
TACGAGTATATGCAATATCGATTTTCATTCATCAATGCCGGACATCTCTTAACGAGATAGCGGTACATTCCAAGCTGTAGCTGCTCTGGATGCCGCAACGCAGGGGTGTGGAGCTCGGCTGATGGATCGGGACATTGACTTGTTGGTTGGGATCCTACTGGGACATTGAGGGAAGAAGAGACTTATTAAATTTTGAAGCTTTGTTTTTTTAGTAGCTATTTTTAGTAACTATTTCAATTCGCTGGTGCTGCACACTACTTCGTAGGTAGTGCACGCTCTGATGTGCCAGTGGATTGGTACTGTGCAGTGACCAGTGACTATGCCTTCGTTACTGAAACCTTTCGAAAACAACTGGCACACAAAGACACGCTAATGCACTTCAGAAAAAATGCGAAATATTTAATCTGATTTAATCTGATACTGGCCTCGAACCCAGAACTTTTTGGTTGGTGTTGTAGCCAACGTGCAGACTCCTTTCATTTTTCTTTTTTAATTTTTTTTAACACTTAAGAGCATAAGTCTCGGCCCTGACATGTTGCAGTAATATTTCTAAAGTGGCGAATTTCACACCAGATATTAATTAAATATTAGAAGTGCTGTTGGCTGAGCAGTTAGCGTGTTCCCTCTACAGCTAAAATATCGTGGCTTGAATAACTATTTGTAGTCCTCATTGGTCGGTATCTGAGCAATGAAAAATTTACATCAAAACTGTTCTGCTTCGAAAACCCTTGATATTTGTGAAAAATGCCTGATCTTTTGCATTTGCGTACTAACGTGATTCTACTGTACATTTCATTATGAGCTCAATCTGACCGTTAATTGGGAAGTCACGAAGCTTTAAGTGACGGTTGTTGTGAAATTTACACATCAATCTAAAAATTCGTGTTTTAATGGAGAATTCGTTCCTGTTGGTAAAGAACACTGTTCTAAAAAGCATACGAAGTTGTCTTGCCAGACGGGGGTCTTCGATATACACTGTCTGCCATAATTTCCCTTTTCTAACGATATCAAAATGGAATAAATTAGATACTTTTTAAGTCACAAACAAACAAAAAATATCCCCAGTTTCAGACTCATAAAAACATCTCGCATTTTTTCTGATGTGGATTTGTGTGGCTTTGTGTCAGTTGTGTCGCAAGGTTTCAGTGGCGAAGGCATAGTCACTGAACAGTAACGGCTTCAGCTGATAGCAATCCATAGGCACATCTGAACGCCCTTCTTCGTTGGTATTGTGTAGCACCGACGACGTAATATAATTATGGCTGAAAAAAACAAAGCTTCAAAATTTAATACGTCTTTTTGACATCAGAGACACTACAACAATGGTATAAAACAAACAACGTGCAAAAGTAGAGTTGAAAGGTAATGAAGCTTCACCACCTATCATTTCTCATACTATCCCTTTCATGTAGTACCAGCACAATGCACCGCATGTGCTGGAGTGCTGGTCCAAAATAAAAAAAAAATTTACATTAAAATGAAATCTAGTAGATTCGATTTGAAATCTATTTCGAAATCTAGACCGTTTACATCACACTTTTGCGACATTAACTAGATTTCATTATATGACAGAAATATTTCAGTGTAGTATTTGACATTTGGTTCTAACAAAGCACATGTATCACCTACGTTCTCACATTAATATACATACCATAGTACAATGCTATCTATACTCGGTAATCTCATAAGCCCAGCTCACTGAGTGCGTACAGCTGTCAAATTACACACATATTGTGCCAATTTACACTCACACTATTAAATATCCGTTTTGCACACGTTTTTAATTAACATAAGCATGTGTTTTCTTTCATTACATGTCATTCTATCGCTCTAAACAACAATAAAGTGCCCTGTTGTTTTTTCTATTGTAAACTTGTTGTAGGATATTATTCTACCATGATACATACATAACTGGTTGTAATTTTTTTTTAGCAAAAACCATGGTTGCAGCACTATGTACTACTAGATTTTGAGTAGATTTTCCCAAAATCTAGTCACGATATAGATTTTGTTTTGTATGGGAAATCTAGTAAAAAAACAACTATATTTTGCTCAAAATCCAGTAAGTTTTAGATTTCATGCCAATGTAAATACTTTTCGGTATGGCAATTCCTGTCATTAGTCTCTTCAATTTTGGGAATAGGAAAAGTTGCACGGAGCCAAATCTGGTGAATAAGGTGGTGAGGCATGATGAGGTTGTTGTTTTTGGCAAAAAAAAAAAAAAAAAAAAAAAAACGAACAAGCATTGATGTGTGAGCTGCTGCATTATCGTGATGCAGAATCCATGATTTTTTTTCCACAATTCCGATCGTTTGAGCCGTATTGCTTTACGCACACGTTGCATAACTTCCTTGTAGTATTCCATATTAACCGTACGACCTGTTGGCAAGAATTCATAATGCACCCTTGACGCCCTTGCAATCGAAGAAAACAAAATTCACATTTTCTTTTGATCAGACCTCGTATACTCGAATATGATTCTATTTTCAAAATCGTGATTTTTCCCGAAATAGATACATATGAAATGTGTTATATATACAATTTTGAAATTACAAGCATTTATATAAAGAAAATAAATTCATTTAATATACAATTCTGATATATTTTCTTCTTAAAAAACATAAAAATTAAAATTAATTAAAAAAGAAAGAAGTTGGAAATTGTTAATGAAATAATTAATTTTAACAAGGTAAAATGATGAAATTTAATTACGAACGGAAATTCATCTTTAATAATTGAAATCGCCAACCGAACTATTAAATATCTGCTGTGCGTTTGTCATTTCAGGGATTGCAAAAAAAATAAAAAAATAAGCCTTCCAATTTGTCAAATTGGTCTCCAGTTACGTATGTGTGTATGGATGTATGCACTCTGTACGCTTCCATGATCGTATTTGTTGCTTTTTTGAAATCACAGTTACACACAGCTTAAGGAAAATAGCATCGTTAACTTTTACCTCGTTTAATGCAGTTTAATCTGGGCGGGAAAATGTCTTTTGAGTTTGAGAACTGAACACACATTGCGTGTGATGTGCTGTGCTGCTCTTATGCAAACTGATCGAGATTTTTGACTGTAGAAGATGTTCATGTTCATGTTCATTTCGTTGCTTGAACTTTGATTACGGCCATGGATTTAATAGCGTTAAATTAATATTTTTATCACTGTTGACCGAGTGCTGAGAATTCATCGCCAAAGCAAAGTTTTTGTTTTTGTTTTTTGTCTATTTTCTGTATGCTGTTGAACGAGTGTGCACATACGATCGATTTTTAAATGCGTGCACCATGAATAAACATGATACTATTCACGTTCATTCCAGGTAGTTCAGGTAAAGTAAGTATATGAACTAACCTTAATTCGTTTAGAGTATATTAATGATTTGGATTTAATAAGGGTTGTCAGAAGAAGACAGAAGACAGAAGAAATGTGCTAATCAATAAATATTGAATGAATAATGAATAATTAGTTGTGTTTTGAGTTCATAGTTAATTTATCACAATAATTTGGCAATTACTTTTTATTAAAAATAAAAAAAAAAAAAAAAAGGACAATTATACTCCGACATCAGTTGAGTAGAATACGTACATGTGCAGATATTTTCCTTGCGACTACACACGACATCAGTACTCATTGTGTCACCAGAGAGGAAGTTGTAAAAACATAGATATTATCTGTTTAAGAAACAAATACGAGATATTCCCATTATTATCCACATACTATATTAACACAGAGTCAAAACTTTGTTCTTTCTCTTTAGAATTATAGCCCGTTTAGCTAAGACATTTCAACTTTAAGACGAACAAGTGGCAGGCGGACGAGTACGTAAGTAAAAGCGTTTTTCTAAATTACTCGTCTAGAATGCGCCTTATTACGTTGTGCTTTTTGCTATTGTCAAATTCCGCTATTGCCAAAAAGACTGCATTTGTTTTCAAAAATAAAAACTATAAAAATATATAAGAATAATTCTACGGTTTACAAATTCAAAATCGAAATATATAATGTTTCCTTCTATTGCAATTCATTTAAATGATCCAACTGATGATAGTGTTTCAAGTGAAAGTGATGTTAGTAATACCCGTTTATGCCGCACAAATCTTCGCGACGCACAAAATGCGTTGGATCTGCCAGAAGAGCGGTTAGTTATAAAAAAAATTTTTCTTTTGGTTTTATATTTTTATTTATTTTAGTTTTGTTGCCGCATTTCGCATTTGTAAGGAAGCCTTTATAATGCTGCTTGAATAAATAAAGCCAAAACTGAAAGTAGTGACTCAACAATATTGGTTGCATACACTACACAACCGCAAAATACTCAATTGAATGAAATTTTCGAGTGACATGTCTTAGTTAAACAGGCTATTATTAGTGTTTACCTTGTGGTGGGAATGACAATGAGGATTGTGATAATATATACATACATATATAGGTACAACTAAAAATAAATTAAAAATTAGGATTGCAGGACACAAGTCTGATCAAAAATATAGGGATATAAATTCCCAAAAAACAGCATTATCTTCTCACTGTTCTGGATTAAATCAGTATCCAAACTTTCAAAATGTATCAGTATTGGACACAGAAAATAATTATAAACGTATATATGTATATGTTAGAAATGTTACATATAATTAATACATCAATTACCAACAGAATTAATTTTAAGGCATATACAGCAAATGTTGCTCAAAATAATAGGCATTGAGTTAATAAGAGATTGATTATATTATAATTGTATTTCTAGTTTTTATTCTTATACATAGAATTACATTTAGAGGTGGAACAAAAATTCTTAGAATTATAAACACATAGTTACATAATTATTTAAAAAGATATAGAAAAAGGATTTTTATAATTATTTTTATTATTATTATTATTATTGTAATTATTGTTTTTTAAATATTTTATATATATATATATATAAAAAAGACCTGCAGCTTAAATAATTAGTGTAATTAATTAGTGTTTACTTTCTATTATTACGTATCGCCTGACTTATGACAATTTTTAATATTATTCTAAATATTTATTAAAATGTTAATTAACTTTGTATTGCTGAATCTGTTGATTTATTAATGTTAATATTGTATTTTTAACAATTTATGTTATCAAAATTGATTGAATTATTTGAAAAATATATAAGTATATTTGATTATTATTATTAAATAAAAATTATTATATATATCCTGAAGATGAACCTTATGGTTCGAAATATATAGATCAACGTAAAATAAAGTATTTTATTTCAATGAATCGTATAGAGGCAATACAATATTAACATTAATTATTCTAAATGATTTTATGGGTTGTGCAGAAAATTAGAAAAAAATTTACCCTTTTTGTGTCTTAATTTTAAAAAAGAAAAGCCTAAAGAAATCCATGAAGCTAAAACTTAAATTTCGAGGCTAAAAGACAAAAAAGGTTTAAATATAGACTCGAAAAGGTTAAACTGGCACTACTGCCTATATACTGCATTGCGTTGGCGCTGATGCTGAATTATCAATAGATTTAAATCTATTTAATTTTAATAATATTTTTATTTTAAGTGATGATACATTTTTTTTATATTGGACCAGTACTGAGGGTGGCGATGGCAGGATGGATGGTAGTCTGCACGTTGACTACAAATCCAAAAACAGACCTGGGTTGAACCCCAGTTTCAGACTAAAACTTTAAAATAGAAATAAACATCTCGCATTTATCTGATGTGCATTAGTGTGTCTTTGTGTGTCAGTTGTTCTCGGAGGGTTTCAGTGGCGAAGGCATAGTCACTGGTCACTGAACAATACCTGCTTCAGCTGATAGCAATCCACAATCGCATCAGAACGCCCTCCTTCGTCGGTATTGTGTGGCACCGGCGAAGTAAAATATTAATAAAAATGGCTACTGAACCGAAGCTTCAGCACTGCTACGAGTATAAACAAAGAACGTGCAAAAGCAGGGCTGCAAAATAATTAATTAAACTTCAGCTCCTGTCATTTCTCCTACTATCCCTATCCTATGGTTCCAGCACAATGCTTCGCATGTGTAGAAGTCATCTCCTGAGTGTTGGTCCCAGATTAAAAAAAAAAAAGCACTAAGGGGATGTACCCTACACAAGTGGTGCATTGTGCTGGAACTGGAGGAAAGGGATACTAGGAGCAATGATAGGAGGTGAAGCTTCACTATCATACAACACTGCTTTTTGCTCGTTATTTCTTTTTATAGCAGTGTTGTAGTGTCTCTGATGTCAAGGAGACGTATTAAGTTTTTAGTAATTATTTTTTACTTCGCCGATGCTACACAATTCCGACGAAGGAGGGCGTTCTGATGTGCCTGTAGATTAGATACAGCTGAAGCCATTACTGTTCAGTGACGAGTGAATATGCCTTCACCACTGAAACCTTGAGACAACAACTGACACAAAGTCACACACAAATGCACATCAGAAAAAATTCGAGGTGTTTTTATGAGTCTGAAACTGGGGTTGAACCCAGGAAAAATTTTTCGTTTTGTAGTCAACGTGAAGATTACTTTGACCATCGGCACCCTCAAGCAATTTTTTAAACATCACGATATGTATCGAAGGCACAATTCTGCAAACAAATTTCGACGAATCGGCAAATTCATAATACCAATTTGATATTTGACGATGTTCGGATATTGTTATTTAATGCAACGAAGAACACTTTAAAAAATTAAAATAATTGTAAAAAGACTTATGTTTTGGACAAAAAAAACTCGACAACTGTTTGGTATTGCAGAAACTGGTAAAAACACATAAAACTGCACAGTTGGCAACGGTGCTTCCGAGTCACAACCCTCCCATAGAGCGTGTCTTTTTTTCAAGTTTTCCCAATGAACTGATTAAAAAAAAACTCTGCAGATTGAAACACTGGAAAGCATTCTTTTAATTTTAATATGACATACTGTGAGATTTCGAATTATATAAAAAATGTATTAATTCTATTTTTATAATATTATATAAATTATACAGAAAGTGTTATTTTTAGAAAAGTATTGAGATACAAATTTAGAACACTTAAGCACGTCTTCAAAAGAATTGCTTGTTTGCGTTTATTGCTTCTAATGTATGAATTACATGTTAAGTTTTGTATTTATTGTTTAATTGTTTAATAAGTGATGAACAAGGTGAACGCTCTCACCAGGAAATATTTAGAATTCAACAGCGTTATAAATAATATAATATATATAAATATATAAATAATATAATATAATATAATAAAATTATGCAGATAATATCATATCCTTCAAACAGAAAAAAAGTTATAGAAATCGTTTGGGAAGCAAAGAAATTATGTTTCTTTCAATTTGAAAGTTTAAAAAACACGTTTTTCACTACATTTACCGTTATAAAATCACTTGTCGAAGAGACCTAAAAAAACCAAAGGTATTTTCGTTCTCTATTCGCCAAAACAAAACAGAATTGGTATATGAGAAACTCTGCATAATTTTTTTCTCAACATTTGTGTCACATTGTCATCTATAGATTCTAAAGCTAATTGCTGGGATCTGGAGGCATATATACGTTTGATTCTGGGAAGATTTTGGGGTATACGAAGGATATCTTCCTCTGCAATACAATATCGAATGCTTAGTTCTTCCAAAACAGGACAATTTCTCACCAGCTCCTCTATCTCAATGGAATTGATTTCATTGCAATAAGCAAAATTTAATTTCCGTAATTCATAAAATTTGAAACCCTCTACAAGAACACTGTTGCTCAGCTTAATACAACCCCATAAGTTGAGGGTCTGCAAACCTTTGAGTTCACTAATAGGGACAGGATTCGCTCCGAAGCCCAAAATACCTTCATTGGTGATGAGATCGCAGTTTTCCAGGGATAAATGTTGAAGTTTTGGCTGATTAGCAATAATTGATGCCAACGTATAATCGTTAACACACTCATTGCAATTTCCCAAAGATAAGTACGTTAAATGAGGCAAACTTTGGACTAACAACATCATGGATCCACAATCCGTACTATTCATATGTGAGAGTGTTAAGGCTTGAAGAATTGTATTTCGTTCCTTCGCCACACCCTGCAGGACACCTTTAGGAGAAATGTTACGGCAATTTTTGAAAGCTAAATGTCTCAAGTTTAATCGCAACATGCTCAAATCCTTGACACCATCATCTGTTATATTACTACAACTTACTAGTTTTATACTTTGCAAGGACCTTTGCCATTTCCTTATGATTTGCTTAAATAGTAAATCGTCCAATGCTTCAGACCGTAATCGAAGATATCGCAAATTTATGTCTCTAGGCAGCATTCCATTATCTCTTTCAGCCATTCATCACAATATATATCCAAGGATTCCAGCTGTCGAAATAATGCAAAAACCTCACACCACTGTGTTGTCAGTATTAAATTACATTGAAATGAGATATTCAAATATTTCAAAGACTGACTGTGATAGCGCAAGGTGTCAATAATTAATTGCTCTTGGCCATCATATACCATCAAAGACAGGTTTTCCATTTTCAGTGACCGATCATCCATCAACTTCAATAGCAAAGAGTTAATTAAGTTTTTATTACTAATGCTGAAGATATCCAAAGATTTAAAGTTTTTAAATGTGCTAAAATTTATATCAAGTGTTGTTGTTATGTTCCAATAACGCATTTCAATTACATTTAATTCTCTCATCTGAGGCGTACAGGTATTTAAAAGTGAAAATACCGGCGAATTGTCTAGATTCACATTTCGTACGTTTTGACACAATGCTTTCAAAATGAAACATAAATCGTTACTTGCTTCAAGGCCCTTGATTTCGACGGTATTATAATTCACTCTTGTAGAGAATTCCTCACTGTTGTGCATGCATTTTAAAAGCGTTGCCACATTATTAGCGTTTAAGATCAATTTTGATTTTTCCATAAATTCGCGCAAACGAGTTATGTAGTGCCAACGTTTGCAAACCGCACGAACTTTGTGCAAATCGGTGTGGGGCACATATTTGAAAATATAAATTAATAATTCATTGGGCAAACAGTTCCACATACATTGTTCCTCTTCCTTTAATACTTTATGCACGAATTCTGTTCCCTGTTCTGTGACAGACATTTTCTCCATTTTTTCGTTTTGCTAAAATTTAAATTTAGAGGTTTAGTTTAGGAATTCTTTTTAACTTTGTTTGAAATATATTTATTAAGCTTGAGGTATTTTTTTTTTATATTTTATTTGGTTTTATTATTCGATATTTCGTTAACAGCTTGTTAACATCATCAGGAATTAATAGGAAATTGTAATTGTTTGAAATATAAAAATATTTTTGAAAAAATTACCTCAAGCTTAATAAATATATTTCAAAAAATATAATAAAAAAGGTCAATTAATAATATAATTAAAATTCTCTTTAACTTTTCTACAAACATTCTACGACTCTAAGAAAACTATTGTGCGTGCCACTAGTTTGGACTTTAAACATACTGATCGGAATAATTTCTTAATAAACATATTTTTCATTGATACACTGCTTAATAGCAGTTGCGCATTGATTTACGCATTTGAACAGTAGATTCTCCGATGTTCAGTTGTAAATAATTATTCTATATCGCCGACATTGCATTACTCATTTAGCAATGAAAGAGGGCGCAGACACATTATAAATTTTTTGGTCTACCGCAGATCATCTGGTTGCAAACTTAGCGGGCTAACCACTTTGCCTACAGCATTCCACAATACAATCAATTCTCGATAATTTTAAATTTAAATGGAGTTCTTTTTCTCACAGTGAATTTGAAATTCTGATGAGTGCTGAAAAGAAATCCTCATTGAGGGCTACGCCTTCTACAGTACTGAGACGCATGGCATAGAAACTCAAGTGAAGGTTTTTAATTTTTTCACTTAATGAAAGCTTTTCAATTTTAAGTAGGCGATGGATCGATAACATACAGGCAGTAAAAATTTCATATGATAATTACCAAAATGGTCAAAGTAGTCTGCACGTTGACTACAAAACGAAAACGGACCTGGGTACAAGCCCAGTTTCAGACTAACATTATAAAAAAAACATCGCGCATTTTTCTGATGTGTCTTTGTGTGTCAGTTGTTGTCGGAAGGTTTCAGTGGCGAAGGCATAGTCACTGGTCACTGAACGATACCGGGGCTTCAGCTGATAGCAATCCACAATCACATCAGAACGCCCTCCTTCGTTGGTACTGTGTAGCACCGGCGAAGTAAAAAATAATTACTAAAAATGGCTATTAAAAACGAAGCTTCGAAATTTATTTGACTTCAGAGACGCTACAACACTGCTACAAAAACAAATAACGTGCAAAAAGCAGTTTTGTAAGATAGTGAAGCTTCACCTCCTATCGTTTCTGCTACTATCCCTTTCCTCTCGTTCCGGCATAATGCACCGCTTGCGTAGGGGTCATCTCCTGACTGCCGGTCCAAGATAAAAAAAAACAAAGAGAAATATTTGTAAATCACACTGGAAAACACTATGAGAACGGAACAACATGCTTTTTTTGGCTTGTTCGAAACATTCAAACACTTCTACATTACGAGTTCAAATTGTAGAAGGTCGAAAAGCGACACTTCAAATGTTAGGACGTCGGCAAGGAAGATTCCATTAAAATAATTTCAAATTACCGCTTTTGAATGTTTTTGAAGGACATGAAAAATAATTCACATTATCGCGAGGTTCAAATTAACAAATTTCAAATTATCGAGAGTGAACTGTATTAATAATTAAATAATATCATAAATATGAACGTTTGCATGCGAGTCATAAAGCAGCTCTGATCAGATTTGTGCCTCGCCATGGTTGATGGATTTGCCAAGGGTAACAGGTATCCTCAGTTCGGTTCTTGTGGCTTCGCTTTATTATTATTATTTCTTTATTCTTTATTACTGGTGCAGACTATTGCACTCCACAATATACTAGGCGACCCCACTACACACTAAGGCCTGATCTTTTGAGCTGTACTGTATGACGGTACAGGTCTTAAGAGGGCTTAAGGAAAATATTGATAGAGTCGTCTACGGAAGGAAACACTGGCTATATTTTAATATTTTTTAAAAATTAGATCCACGAGGGTAAGAAGAGGGCAATAAATTTTTAGGAAGGAAAAATGGTGTGAATCTGAAAGGATATCGGTTTATTATTCGTTTCTACAGAGAAAACGTTCCACACGATTGGTAATAATGAAACAAATTTATGCTCAAGCAGAGCGAAATACTTTGAAGGAAGACGAAAGGGTGCTTTCTATTTTACACATATTATAATTACATACATATGTGTGTGTGGTTTCCACAATCCGAATAGCTGACACGTCTAAAATATTTTAACTTATGAATCGTTAAAAATTCAGTGTTTTTTTTTTATTTTATTTTTTTTAACTATTATTATGATTTTCTGACACTGTGACTACCCCAAATATTTACAACAATCATAGGACATTAAGGGACTCTGATTGTGTGTTACTTAAGGTATATTTCAAGGCGAATGCACTTCTGATATTGATAGCATAGTGTCATTAAGTTGTTGTAGAATGAACGGTACCTGTAAAATAAATTTGCCTTGATTTAGTTAGTCCCCGTCCATACTGTGAAGCATATGCTGCAAAACTTTTGAGTTTGTCGATGAGAAGGGGAAGAGGAGTGGAAGTATGTACGCTGTTTCATGTACATGCAGTTTTTGTTGAATTTCTTATTTGCATCTTTTGACATGAGGTGTATTTGACGTTTCATTTTATTTCTTTTCGTTTAGTATACTGTTAACATCTATCATAATAATAGCTACCCTGTTTTATTGTTAATTTTTTGTGAAATATAATCAAAAATTTAAAAAAAAAATATAAAATGATATAAAAATTATTATAAGATTTTTCTTCTTAGCGTCCATTTTGCTTCAAATTATACCTTGTGCTTCAAATGTCTATCCAAAAAAAAATATTCACACCTTCTATCACAGGGTAGTTATTTTATATTTACATTCGGTATTGAGAAATGTCAAAAAAAATTAAAAAAAGAAGATAGAAGGGAGGAATAAAAAATACTAAACATGAAGCAAAGGATTCATGTATGGACACTGCTGCAGTTTCAAAAGAGAATTCAAAAAACTTTTGCAGCAAAAACTCAGTATGGACGGGGACTTATTACGTTCACATCTGTTACTCTATAAAAATACAACAAACAATAGGCAGTTCTCTGTAAACGATCTGAGTACTGCATTTTTGTTTTTTTACACAATATATATTATTTATTGAATCTTCAAAATCAATTGAACTAACAATAAGTATTCAAATCTTAAGAACTAATTGCTAATTATTATTAAGTACAGCCTAGCTGTACAAAATTATTTATTGCTCGTATAGTTTTATTTCCGCGTCTACTACGTTCGGGCTAGGGAAAGAGTATCCCTTCTTTTCAGTCGAATGAACCCTCTTTCGCTTAAAATATTTCGGGCTAGTATATTTGGATGATCTTGGAGTTTGGTTAGGTATGACGTTGCGTATGTTGTTATCTCTTGTTTGACTGTCGGAATATTTAAATCCTTGTGTATGTTAGAATTTTTTATATACCACGGCGCATCTGTTATCATTCTCAGTATTTTGTTTTTATTTTATTTTTATTTTTTCTATATTGGAAGCTGAGGCAGTGCCCCATAGCTGGATACCATAGCTCCATATTGGTTTTAAAGTTGGTTTGTAAAGCAAAAGTTTACAGTCCAGTTTTAGCACAGAATTTCGACCAATAAGCCAATTTAGTTGAGTTGCTTTTAATTTCATTTGAGTTAATTTTGCATCGATGTGCTGTTTCCATGTTAGCCGTCTATCAAGTGCATCCCTAGATACTTGACCTCCAAACGTTGATTCGCCATTTATTTAGCCAGCTGGAAAGCTGCGAAGTTTGGTGCTGTATTCGACGAGATGCTTCGTCAGCACTTTCGTGAATGCTTAAGAAAGCTGTATCATCGGCAAAAGTTGAGGTATGGATGTTCGCGACTGTTGGCAAATCTGCGGTGTATATCAAGTACAGTATGCTGCCTTGGGGAACTCCAGCTTCAATCGGCTGCGGTGATGACAGCCAATCACTTTGTTTTAAAATAAATTTGCGACAAAGCAGGTAACTTTCCAGTAGCTTACAAATATTTTCAGGAAGGTACTGGGTCAGTTTATATATTAATCCCTTATGCCACACTTTATCAAAAGCTTGGGAAACATCGATAAAGAGGGCTGAGCAGTACTTTTTTTCTTCTAGGGTATGCTTTATAACATTCACAAGTCTATGTGTTTGCTCAGTTGTGCTGTGTTTACTTCGAATGCCAAACTGATGGTCTGGAATGCAGCGCTTTTCGCTAATGATTTTATTTAACTTGATAGCTAATAATTTTTCAAAAAGCTTAGATAAATTTGGCAAAAGGCTAATTGGCCTGTAGGACTCAACTCTGGTGTGGCTGCATCCGTAACTATCGATGGAAGTTCTTCAGGGTCGCTTGGTGCATTGGGGGTGAAAACATTTTTTAAGTGCTCAACGAACAACTTGCCTTTTTCTGTGTCGTTTCTTGCCCAATCCCCAGTTGGGGTTCGAAACGGAGGTTTACGAATAACCGGTCTTTTGAGATATCTGGTAGCACGCCATAGTGAATGATCGGATTGCGGTGTTGCATCGAGACCTTTAAGATACTCATTTAAATAATCAGTTTTTTTGGATTGTAACATCTCTCTTAGCTTGTTGGTACACTCTATTAGTTTTCTTTTGAGTTGAGGGGATCTATGAAGCTGCCACTCTCTTCGAGCTCTTCTTTTTTCAGTTATTAATAATTCGTTGTCTGTGGAGCAAATTTTTTCTTGCCTAATTTTGCGTGAATTAATAATAACTATAATAGCACAGCATGAAGAAAAATATACAAAGACAGTTCCACACAAAGAAATTTCAAGAAACTGCAGAAGAAAACAACGAACTTATATACATACATATGCCCTTAGTATCCAACGCTGTGACGCATGCTGATAAGCAATTTAAAAGGAATTTTATTTGTCAAAAAGGCAATTTCAAGAAAACAAGTGCAAAATTTTTCATTGTAAATTGAAACACAAAATTTGGAATTACTCAATTCACTCAAATTTTATTTGAAAAATTTCTATACACGTATGACCCGATTTGCACGGCACTATTTTTGCGCATTTTCACTTTTACACGTCTCCTTTGGTTATCGTGTAAACTGAATAAATTAAAAATTACCTCGCGTCCATGATTTTTTCAATTTTACTGTTTTATTTAATTTTATTAGAGTTTTGTTATTGTTTTATTTATAGAACTAAGGAAATTAACGCGATAAAGAGATACTTTTATTTCTTAGCCGTTAGTCATAATCACTTATGGTGTTTTCTTTTCTGACAAAAATGTTACATATATGCTACATTTCGTTACTATTTTTGTTCCATTCTAAAATATATGTAACATTCGTTCCTTTCCAAATATGTTGCACAAATAACTGGCAAAATATGCAACATATTTGACCCTCTACTCTCAAGTCGGGGTGATATACTAACCTTTTTTACAACTTTGTTAAGTACTTTTTTATACAAATAAGAATTATGAAAATCAATATATTCTTCACTTTGATTAGAGTTCGTCAGACTTTTGTTAGAGGAAGATTCTGTTCAATTTGTTATTTATTTTAATGTAAACTTTTTTGATACATTTTTGGTTTAGACTTTTTGCAGTTTGTTCTAGGTAATAGCAGCTGATTAGAAAACAATGTTGCTGACGATTTTTATTGAAAAAAGGGTGCTAAAAACCGTAGAAACAGTGAAACGCTAAGTATACATTAATGTGAAATCTCAAATATTTTGTACCATTGTGTCAATAAAAAATGTATCACTTTTTAAAGGTATGGGCAAACTGTAGAAAATTTTATCCATCGAAAGGGCAACATTTTTGTTCAGAAAGGAAATCACCATTACATAGTAATTTAGTATAATAAAAAAAACTACTCAACGTGAGGTTTTTAATTTAAAATGACTTAAAATTCAATATGCATATATGCGACTCGTCGACATTTCTTTTTGGGTATCGGTATCGAATTGTAATATTTAATGTTTAAGTACATACACACATGCATAATTTCTAAAGGAAATGTGTTCTGGTGAAATTATTTTCGATTTACACGATTACTTCGGGAACGTATATATTTACCATGTAATTGGAGGGACAGCTGTATACATTTCAACCTCCACATTTACTGCCACCACCACGATGTCATGCGATATCGATTGATCGCTTTATAATATTTGAATTTTTTTTCCTTGTTTTGAATGAAATTAAGGATCCATCGATATCGTGGGGCTGGCAGTTAACCTTTTACTCCATGTGTTTCTATGCACAGTTGCATAAATAAATTTAAAAAATATTTTAAGCCTGCAGGAAAACTGTTTACTTTCTTTTAGAGATCTCTGATTTAAAGAGATTTGTGTAGTCATTAGATTTAGATCTCGAATAGAATATTTGCACATGTTAACACAAACAGTTTCATTTACCTGACGTTTGATTTCATCTTCCAAATCTTGCGTTGATGGGACTTTATCCATTTTTCTTTATTTAGTCGTTCGGTTATCAATTAAATAAGTAAAACTGATCTCTGACAAATGCAATTGCAATTATGTAAAGCACTTTTATTTATGAATTTAAACCAAAAAAAAATTAATTTTTTAATATTTTCTTTTTACCCGAAAATGTTGTGAAACAGCCAAAACCAAACCGTGAATAGACGAATTTACATTTGAATTTTTGGATGTTTAGTGAAACACAACAACAAACTCTGTAATAAAGACCAGTCTAAGAAAAAATGGAAGCAGATACATGAAACAGAGAACTCTTTGTTCTTTTTGACATATTGACGTTCAGCGTTGCCACCACAAAAAATTATTACTGATACTCAGTTCTGCCAGATGTGCAGATTTTACAAGTGCAGTTTTCTACATCAAGGCAATTTTTTTAAATTTTATTCGAATAAAATAAAAAAAGCATTAAATTACAATATGATTGACAAGCATTTATTCTTTATATTGCCAATAATATTCCACTTTATGTTGAAGCTTTAGCACCTGGTAATTTAATTCAAGGCCATCTTTCACTATGCTACACACACGCACATTTCATTCCAATTGGAGCGAAGGCGAAGTCTGACCGACTTAACCGAATTAAATAAATAATCTATATATAAAAAGCTGAATGTGTGTTTGTTTGTTTGTTTGTGTGTTTGTAACTTATTGGAGCATAAACCGGTGGACCGATCTTCCTGAAATTTTCACACCATATAATTGGGACTCTTGAATGAATTATAGGTTACTTTTTTTTCAACCACGGCCACCTTTACGCCTACTTTCTTAATTATGCTGCTCCTTCCACATGGTTTTTAACAGATTTTATAATATAAACGAGCTTAACTTCGCCATTTGTGGACCAATCGCGATGAAATTTGGTGCACTTACGTCTGTGCAACTCCGGGAAGGTTATAGGGTATTACTTTTTTTTTAAACTAGGCCCAGGAGGGCAATAGGGAGGAATTTTCTGCCCCTCCGAAACGTTCAAACCGATTTTAATGAAAAATTTACATCCAAACTGTTCTGCTTCGAAAACCTATGATATTTGTGAAAAATGCCAGTGGCGAAGGCATAGTCACTGGTCACTGAACAGTAACGGCTTCAGCTGACAGCAATTCATAGGCACATCTGAACGCCCTTCTTCATTGGTATTATGTAGCACCGACGACGTAAAATAATTATGGCTGAAAAAAAAACAAAGCTTCAAAATTTAATACGTCTCTTTGACATCAGAGACACTACAACAATGGTATAAAACAAACAACGTGCAAAAGTAGAGTTGAAAGGTAATGAAGCTTCACCACCTATCATTTCTCATACTATCCCTTTCCTGCAGTACCAGCACAATGCACCGCATGTGCTGGAGTGCTGGTTCAAGATGAAAAAAAAATTTACATTAAAATGAAATCTAGTAGATTCGATTTGAAATCTATTTCGAAATCTAGACCGTTTACATCACACTTTTGCGACATTAACTAGATTTCATTATATGACAGAAATATTTCAGTATAGTATTTGACATTTGGTTCTAACAAAGCACATGTATCACCTACGTTCTCACATTAGGTCTTTACGTTTACTTTCTGGGAAAGTTCGGTAAAATGAGAGTAAGCTATAATTCCTCTCAATAACAGAGCAAAATGTACAAAAGTAAGAAAACGAAAAAAAAACCATAAAATTTACCAGAAAAAAAGAAATGTCAATTTTTTACAGCTCTGTTTATATCGGAGATGATATTTGACAATTTTAAAATTGTACTTTTTTGACCCCAAATGTACTAAAAACATAAAAGTTGTGTTAAGTTTTACTATTATTAACTATTAGTAACAGAAAGATAAAATAAAATGAGTTCTTGAATATTGAGAATTTGTTTCGAAATCAATCAAATTAAAGTAATACTGAAGGAGTTCCTATTACTCGAGAGACCACCTCGTTGCGAGACAACCAATGTGTTGTGTTGTTGAATAGTTAAAAATTAATGCAGTTCATTACAAAAGTATTCTTGAATTTTCGCAAATTCATAAATTTTACAGAAAGGATAATTTTACTCGTTTGTAAACTTATAATTCGGACCATAGTTTTTGAAGCTCCGTACGACTGAGTTTAGACGAGAAAACATTTAGTTTGGTAGCATGTTACGGGTGTGGAAGAGAGCATCGTTTTTGTGTTCGGTACTCGGCGACACGTTTTAACAACGACATATGTTGTCTTTGCCGATGTATAGAATTAATTTTTATGCGAATCCCTGAGTAGTTTGTTTTAATATTTGTATATTTTAAATAATTGTGGGCAATTATATTAAGAAAAAATTCACAGATGATGGCCCACTCCAAGGATATTTCTATTTTATATTATATTACATTTCTTTTTTTTATATACATATGCACATATAAGAATATTGAAATAAAATCAACGTAAAGAATTGAAATAAATAGTGTTTCATTTCAATTGGGATATCCGTCTACAGTGATCGATATATATGCATCAACGCTGACTATCACATGCACACAGAATGTGTGCAATGAATGTCAGCAATGACGGTCGTATCACCGGTCAAATCACCGTCAATGTTCTTATAGGGCAGCTAAACTTATTAGCTATTTCGCTCGTCACTTCATTCAACAGGCCAAACGTCAAAGTTTGTGAAAAAGTTGTGAAAAGTGGTTGTGAATAATTTAATAATTAAATATAATATTAAGAAAAATCGAAAATATATTTTTGCTATAATTAATTTAAATTACTGAACAACGTATAATCATATGAATATACTTTGGTACTTAATATTTAGTGGAGTAAAGTAGTACTTTTGCAATGCAAAGTGTACTGAAAAAAGTACAATTGTACGACCTTGATTATCCCTGATTTTCATTGGAAGTCTAATGTTATTGATGACAGTTTACCGAAAAAAACTATTTGTGAAAGAATTTATTTAAAAAAACAAGTATTGAGAGAATTTATTTAAATATATATATTTTTCAGCGATGGTCTTTTTTATGAAGAGTTTTTAACAATTATTTATTTTTCAATATTTCGCTACCAAATAGGTAGCATCGTTAAGAAATAATAATTTGTATTAACAAAAATATTTATTTAAAAAAATGGTCTTTTTTAAAAAAGCTTTTAACAATTTATGGTATAAATAACAAAAATGTTTGTAATTAATTATTGTTAAGAAAAATTTTCAACACAACTTTTTTAATGTCTGTCAGCTGTTTGGGACATTTGTAATTTTGCTTTGTTATTTTCAATGTTTATTATAAACAAACTGATTGCTTGTTCTTCATGCCCAAACTAGCCCGAAGAAAAAGTACGGGCATTCTCGTGCGTGAAGAACAAGAGCATTGCTCTCTCAAAACCTCTCTCATTTACTCAATTTTTGCGTAAGAAAACGCCTTTGGGTAAGATTTTGAGTAAACGAACAGACCTATTAATATACATACCATAGTACAATGCTATCTATACTCGGTAATCTCATAAGCCCAGCTCACTGAGTGCGTACAGCTGTCAAATTACACACATATTGTGCCAATTTACACTCACACTATTAAATATCCGTTTTGCACACGTTTTTAATTAACATAAGCATGTGTTTTCTTTCATTACATGTCATTCTATCGCTCTAAACAACAATAAAGTGCCCTGTTGTTTTTTCTATTGTAAACTTGTTGTAGGATATTATTCTACCATGATACATACATAACTGGTTGTAATTTTTTTTTAGCAAAAACCATGGTTGCAGCACTATGTACTACTAGATTTTGAGTAGATTTTCCCAAAATCTAGTCACGATATAGATTTTGTTTTGTATGGGAAATCTAGTAAAAAAACAACTATATTTTGCTCAAAATCCAGTAAGTTTTAGATTTCATGCCAATGTAAATACTTTTCGGTATGGCAATTCCTGTCATTAGTCTCTTCAATTTTGGGAATAGGAAAAGTTGCACGGAGCCAAATCTGGTGAATAAGGTGGTGAGGCATGATGAGGTTGTTGTTTTTGGCAAAAAAAAAAAAAAAAAAAAAAACTCGAACAAGCATTGATGTGTGAGCTGCTGCATTATCGTGATGCAGAATCCATGATTTTTTTTCCACAATTCCGATCGTTTGAGCCGTATTGCTTTACGCACACGTTGCATAACTTCCTTGTAGTATTCCATATTAACCGTACGACCTGTTGGCAAGAATTCATAATGCACCCTTGACGCCCTTGCAATCGAAGAAAACAAAATTCACATTTTCTTTTGATCAGACCTCGTATACTCGAATATGATTCTATTTTCAAAATCGTGATTTTTCCCGAAATAGATACATATGAAATGTGTTATATATACAATTTTGAAATTACAAGCATTTATATAAAGAAAATAAATTCATTTAATATACAATTCTGATATATTTTCTTCTTAAAAAACACAAAAATTAAAATTAATTAAAAAAGAAAGAAGTTGGAAATTGTTAATGAAATAATTAATTTTAACAAGGTAAAATGATGAAATTTAATTACGAACGGAAATTCATCTTTAATAATTGAAATCGCCAACCGAACTATTAAATATCTGCTGTGCGTTTGTCATTTCAGGGATTGCAAAAAAAATAAAAAAATAAGCCTTCCAATTTGTCAAATTGGTCTCCAGTTACGTATGTGTGTATGGATGTATGCACTCTGTACGCTTCCATGATCGTATTTGTTGCTTTTTTGAAATCACAGTTACACACAGCTTAAGGAAAATAGCATCGTTAACTTTTACCTCGTTTAATGCAGTTTAATCTGGGCGGGAAAATGTCTTTTGAGTTTGAGAACTGAACACACATTGCGTGTGATGTGCTGTGCTGCTCTTATGCAAACTGATCGAGATTTTTGACTGTAGAAGATGTTCATGTTCATTTTCATTTCGTTGCTTGAACTTTGATTACGGCCATGGATTTAATAGCGTTAAATTAATATTTTTATCACTGTTGACCGAGTGCTGAGAATTCATCGCCAAAGCAAAGTTTTTGTTTTTGTTTTTTGTCTATTTTCTGTATGCTGTTGAACGAGTGTGCACATACGATCGATTTTTAAATGCGTGCACCATGAATAAACATGATACTATTCACGTTCATTCCAGGTAGTTCAGGTAAAGTAAGTATATGAACTAACCTTAATTCGTTTAGAGTATATTAATGATTTGGATTTAATAAGGGTTGTCAGAAGAAGACAGAAGACAGAAGAAATGTGCTAATCAATAAATATTGAATGAATAATGAATAATTAGTTGTGTTTTGAGTTCATAGTTAATTTATCACAATAATTTGGCAATTACTTTTTATTAAAAATAAAAAAAAAAAAAAAGGACAATTATACTCCGACATCAGTTGAGTAGAATACGTACATGTGCAGATATTTTCCATGCGACTACACACGACATCAGTACTCATTGTGTCACCAGAGAGGAAGTTGTAAAAACATAGATATTATCTGTTTAAGAAACAAATACGAGATATTCCCATTATTATCCACATACTATATTAACACAGAGTCAAAACTTTGTTCTTTCTCTTTAGAATTATAGCCCGTTTAGCTAAGACATTTCAACTTTAAGACGAACAAGTGGCAGGCGGACGAGTACGTAAGTAAAAGCGTTTTTCTAAATTACTCGTCTAGAATGCGCCTTATTACGTTGTGCTTTTTGCTATTGTCAAATTCCGCTATTGCCAAAAAGACTGCCTTTGTTTTCAAAAATAAAAACTATAAAAATATATAAGAATAATTCTACGGTTTACAAATTCAAAATCGAAATATATAATGTTTCCTTCTATTGCAATTCATTTAAATGATCCAACTGATGATAGTGTTTCAAGTGAAAGTGATGTTAGTAATACCCGTTTATGCCGCACAAATCTTCGCGACGCACAAAATGCGTTGGATCTGCCAGAAGAGCGGTTAGTTATAAAAAAAATTTTTCTTTTGGTTTTATATTTTTATTTATTTTAGTTTTGTTGCCGCATTTCGCATTTGTAAGGAAGCCCCTTTATAATGCTGCTTGAATAAATAAAGCCAAAACTGAAAGTAGTGACTCAACAATATTGGTTGCATACACTACACAACCGCAAAATACTCAATTGAATGAAATTTTCGAGTGACATGTCTTAGTTAAACAGGCTATTATTAGTGTTTACCTTGTGGTGGGAATGACAATGAGGATTGTGATAATATATACATACATATATAGGTACAACTAAAAATAAATTAAAAATTAGGATTGCAGGACACAAGTCTGATCAAAAATATAGGGATATAAATTCCCAAAAAACAGCATTATCTTCTCACTGTTCTGGATTAAATCAGTATCCAAACTTTCAAAATGTATCAGTATTGGACACAGAAAATAATTATAAACGTATATATGTATATGTTAGAAATGTTACATATAATTAATACATCAATTACCAACAGAATTAATTTTAAGGCATATACAGCAAATGTTGCTCAAAATAATAGGCATTGAGTTAATAAGAGATTGATTATATTATAATTGTATTTCTAGTTTTTATTCTTATACATAGAATTACATTTAGAGGTGGAACAAAAATTCTTAGAATTATAAACACATAGTTACATAATTATTTAAAAAGATATAGAAAAAGGATTTTTATAATTATTATTATTATTATTGTAATTATTGTTTTTTAAATATTTTATATATATATATATATAAAAAAGACCTGCAGCTTAAATAATTAGTGTAATTAATTAGTGTTTACTTTCTATTATTACGTATCGCCTGACTTATGACAATTTTTAATATTATTCTAAATATTTATTAAAATGTTAATTAACTTTGTATTGCTGAATCTGTTGATTTATTAATGTTAATATTGTATTTTTAACAATTTATGTTATCAAAATTGATTGAATTATTTGAAAAATATATAAGTATATTTGATTATTATTATTAAATAAAAATTATTATATATATCCTGAAGATGAACCTTATGGTTCGAAATATATAGATCAACGTAAAATAAAGTATTTTATTTCAATGAATCGTATAGAGGCAATACAATATTAACATTAATTATTCTAAATGATTTTATGGGTTGTGCAGAAAATTAGAAAAAAATTTACCCTTTTTGTGTCTAAATTTTAAAAAAGAAAAGCCTAAAGAAATCCATGAAGCTAAAACTTAAATTTCGAGGCTAAAAGACAAAAAAGGTTTAAATATAGACTCGAAAAGGTTAAACTGGCACTACTGCCTATATACTGCATTGCGTTGGCGCTGATGCTGAATTATCAATAGATTTAAATCTATTTAATTTTAATAATATTTTTATTTTAAGTGATGATACATTTTTTTTATATTGGACCAGTACTGAGGGTGGCGATGGCAGGATGGATGGTAGTCTGCACGTTGACTACAAATCCAAAAACAGACCTGGGTTGAACCCCAGTTTCGGACTAAAACTTTAAAATAGAAATAAACATCTCGCATTTATCTGATGTGCATTAGTGTGTCTTTGTGTGTCAGTTGTTCTCGGAGGGTTTCAGTGGCGAAGGCATAGTCACTGGTCACTGAACAATACCTGCTTCAGCTGATAGCAATCCACAATCGCATCAGAACGCCCTCCTTCGTCGGTATTGTGTGGCACCGGCGAAGTAAACTAATATTAAAAATGGCTACTGAACCGAAGCTTCAGCACTGCTACGAGTATAAACAAAGAACGTGCAAAAGCAGAGCTGCAAAATAATTAATTAAACTTCAGCTCCTGTCATTTCTCCTACTATCCCTATCCTATGGTTCCAGCACAATGCTTCGCATGTGTAGAAGTCATCTCCTGAGTGTTGGTCCCAGATTAAAAAAAAAAAGCACTAAGGGGATGTACCCTACACAAGTGGTGCATTGTGCTGGAACTGGAGGAAAGGGATACTAGGAGCAATGATAGGAGGTGAAGCTTCACTATCATACAACACTGCTTTTTGCTCGTTATTTCTTTTTATAGCAGTGTTGTAGTGTCTCTGATGTCAAGGAGACGATATGTATCGAAGGCACAATTCTGCAAACAAATTTCGACGAATCGGCAAATTCATAATACCAATTTGATATTTGACGATGTTCGGATATTGTTATTTAATGCAACGAAGAACACTTTAAAAAATTAAAATAATTGTAAAAAGACTTATGTTTTGGACAAAAAAAACTCGACAACTGTTTGGTATTGAAGAAACTGGTAAAAACACATAAAACTGCACAGTTGGCAACGGTGCTTCCGAGTCACAACCCTCCCATAGAGCGTGTCTTTTCTTTAAAGTTTTCCCAATGAACTGATTAAAAAAAAACTCTGCAGATTGAAACACTGGAAAACATTCTTTTAATTTTAATATGACATACTGTGAGATTTCGAATTATATAAAAAATGTATTAATTCTATTTTTATAATATTATATAAATTATACAGAAAGTGTTATTTTTAGAAAAGTATTGAGATACAAATTTAGAACACTTAAGCACGTCTTCAAAAGAATTGCTTGTTTGCGTTTATTGCTTCTAATGTATGAATTACATGTTAAGTTTTGTATTTATTGTTTAATTGTTTAATAAGTGATGAACAAGGTGAACGCTCTCACCAGGAAATATTTAGAATTCAACAGCGTTATAAATAATATAATATATATAAATATATAAATAATATAATATAATATAATAAAATTATGCAGATAATATCATATCCTTCAAACAGAAAAAAAGTTATAGAAATCGTTTGGGAAGCAAAGAAATTATGTTTCTTTCAATTTGAAAGTTTAAAAAACACGTTTTTCACTACATTTACCGTTATAAAATCACTTGTCGAAGAGACCTAAAAAAACCAAAGGTATTTTCGTTCTCTATTCGCCAAAACAAAACAGAATTGGTATATGAGAAACTCTGCATAATTTTTTTCTCAACATTTGTGTCACATTGTCATCTATAGATTCTAAAGCTAATTGCTGGGATCTGGAGGCATATATACGTTTGATTCTGGGAAGATTTTGGGGTATACGAAGGATATCTTCCTCTGCAATACAATATCGAATGCTTAGTTCTTCCAAAACAGGACAATTTCTCACCAGCTCCTCTATCTCAATGGAATTGATTTCATTGCAATAATCAAAATTTAATTCCCGTAATTCATAAAATTTGAAACCCTCTAAAAGAACACTGTTGCTCAGCTTAATACAACCCCATAAGCTGAGGGTCTGCAAACCTTTGAGTTCACTAATAGGGACAGGATTCGCTCCGAAGCCCAAAATACCTTCATTGGTGATGAGATCGCAGTTTTCCAGGGATAAATGTTGAAGTTTTGGCTGATTAGCAATAATTGATGCCAACGTATAATCGTTAACACACTCATTGCAATTTCCCAAAGATAAGTACGTTAAATGAGGCAAACTTTGGACTAACAACATCATGGATCCACAATCCGTACTATTCATATGTGAGAGTGTTAAGGCTTGAAGAATTGTATTTCGTTCCTTCGCCACACCCTGCAGGACACCTTTAGGAGAAATGTTACGGCAATTTTTGAAAGCTAAATGTCTCAAGTTTAATCGCAACATGCTCAAATCCTTGACACCATCATCTGTTATATTACTACAACTTACTAGTTTTATACTTTGCAAGGACCTTTGCCATTTCCTTATGATTTGCTTAAATAGTAAATCGTCCAATGCTTCAGACCGTAATCGAAGATATCGCAAATTTATGTCTCTAGGCAGCATTCCATTATCTCTTTCAGCCATTCATCACAATATATATCCAAGGATTCCAGCTGTCGAAATAATGCAAAAACCTCACACCACTGTGTTGTCAGTATTAAATTACATTGAAATGAGATATTCAAATATTTCAAAGACTGACTGTGATAGCGCAAGGTGTCAATAATTAATTGCTCTTGGCCATCATATACCATCAAAGACAGGTTTTCCATTTTCAGTGACCGATCATCCATCAACTTCAATAGCAAAGAGTTAATTAAGTTTTTATTACTAATGCTGAAGATATCCAAAGATTTAAAGTTTTTAAATGTGCTAAAATTTATATCAAGTGTTGTTGTTATGTTCCAATAACGCATTTCAATTACATTTAATTCTCTCATCTGAGGCGTACAGGTATTTAAAAGTGAAAATACCGGCGAATTGTCTAGATTCACATTTCGTACGTTTTGACACAATGCTTTCAAAATGAAACATAAATCGTTACTTGCTTCAAGGCCCTTGATTTCGACGGTATTATAATTCACTCTTGTAGAGAATTCCTCACCGTTGTGCATGCATTTTAAAAGCGTTGCCACATTATTAGCGTTTAAGATCAATTTTGATTTTTCCATAAATTCGCGCAAACGAGTTATGTAGTGCCAACGTTTGCAAACCGCACGAACTTTGTGCAAATCGGTGTGGGGCACATATTTGAAAATATAAATTAATAATTCATTGGGCAAACAGTTCCACATACATTGTTCCTCTTCCTTTAATACTTTATGCACGAATTCTGTTCCCTGTTCTGTGACAGACATTTTCTCAATTTTTTCGTTTTGCTAAAATTTAAATTTAGAGGTTTAGTTTAGGAATTCTTTTTAACTTTGTTTGAAATATATTTATTAAGCTTGAGGTATTTTTTTTTTATATTTTATTTGGTTTTATTATTCGATATTTCGTTAACAGCTTGTTAACATCATCAGGAATTAATAGGAAATTGTAATTGTTTGAAATATAAAAATATTTTTGAAAAAATTACCTCAAGCTTAATAAATATATTTCAAAAAATATAATAAAAAAGGTCAATTAATAATATAATTAAAATTCTCTTTAACTTTTCTACAAACATTCTACGACTCTAAGAAAACTATTGTGCGTGCCACTAGTTTGGACTTTAAACATACTGATCGGAATAATTTCTTAATAAACATATTTTTCATTGATACACTGCTTAATAGCAGTTGCGCATTGATTTACGCATTTGAACAGTAGATTCTCCGATGTTCAGTTGTAAATAATTATTCTATATCGCCGACATTGCATTACTCATTTAGCAATGAAAGAGGGCGCAGACACATTATAAATTTTTTGGTCTACCGCAGATCATCTGGTTGCAAACTTAGCGGGCTAACCACTTTGCCTACAGCATTCCACAATACAATCAATTCTCGATAATTTTAAATTTAAATGGAGTTCTTTTTCTCACAGTGAATTTGAAATTCTGATGAGTGCTGAAAAGAAATCCTCATTGAGGGCTACGCCTTCTACAGTACTGAGACGCATGGCATAGAAACTCAAGTGAACGTTTTTAATTTTTTCACTTAATGAAAGCTTTTCAATTTTAAGTAGGCGATGGATCGATAACATACAGGCAGTCAAAATTTCATATGATAATTACCAAAATGGTCAAAGTAGTCTGCACGTTGACTACAAAACGAAAACGGACCTGGGTACAAGCCCAGTTTCAGACTAACATTATAAAAAAAACATCGCGCATTTTTCTGATGTGTCTTTGTGTGTCAGTTGTTGTCGGAAGGTTTCAGTGGCGAAGGCATAGTCACTGGTCACTGAACGATACCGGGGCTTCAGCTGATAGCAATCCACAATCACATCAGAACGCCCTCCTTCGTTGGTACTGTGTAGCACCGGCGAAGTAAAAAATAATTACTAAAAATGGCTATTAAAAACGAAGCTTCGAAATTTATTTGACTTCAGAGACGCTACAACACTGCTACAAAAACAAATAACGTGCAAAAAGCAGTTTTGTAAGATAGTGAAGCTTCACCTCCTATCGTTTCTGCTACTATCCCTTTCCTCTCGTTCCGGCATAATGCACCGCTTGCGTAGGGGTCATCTCCTGACTGCCGGTCCAAGATAAAAAAAAACAAAGAGAAATATTTGTAAATCACACTGGAAAACACTATGAGAACGGAACAACATGCTTTTTTTGGCTTGTTCGAAACATTCAAACACTTCTACATTACGAGTTCAAATTGTAGAAGGTCGAAAAGCGACACTTCAAATGTTAGGACATCGGCAAGGAAGATTCCATTAAAATAATTTCAAATTACCGCTTTTGAATGTTTTTGAAGGACATGAAAAATAATTCACATTATCGCGAGGTTCAAATTAACAAATTTCAAATTATCGAGAGTGAACTGTATTAATAATTAAATAATATCATAAATATGAACGTTTGCATGCGAGTCATAAAGCAGCTCTGATCAGATTTGTGCCTCGCCATGGTTGATGGATTTGCCAAGGGTAACAGGTATCCTCAGTTCGGTTCTTGTGGCTTCGCTTTATTATTATTATTTCTTTATTCTTTATTACTGGTGCAGACTATTGCACTCCACAATATACTAGGCGACCCCACTATACACTAAGGCCTGATCTTTTGAGCTGTACTGTATGACGGTACAGGTCTTAAGAGGGCTTAAGGAAAATATTGATAGAGTCGTCTACGGAAGGAAACACTGGCTATATTTTAATATTTTTTAAAAATTAGATCCACGAGGGTAAGAAGAGGGCAATAAATTTTTAGGAAGGAAAAATGGTGTGAATCTGAAAGGATATCGGTTTATTATTCGTTTCTACAGAGAAAACGTTCCACACGATTGGTAATAATGAAACAAATTTATGCTCAAGCAGAGCGAAATACTTTGAAGGAAGACGAAAGGGTGCTTTCTATTTTACACATATTATAATTACATACATATGTGTGTGTGGTTTCCACAATCCGAATAGCTGACACGTCTAAAATATTTTAACTTATGAATCGTTAAAAATTCAGTGTTTTTTTTTTATTTTATTTTTTTTAACTATTATTATGATTTTCTGACACTGTGACTACCCCAAATATTTACAACAATCATAGGACATTAAGGGACTCTGATTGTGTGTTACTTAAGGTATATTTCAAGGCGAATGCACTTCTGATATTGATAGCATAGTGTCATTAAGTTGTTGTAGAATGAACGGTACCTGTAAAATAAATTTGCCTTGATTTAGTTAGTCCCCGTCCATACTGTGAAGCATATGCTGCAAAACTTTTGAGTTTGTCGATGAGAAGGGGAAGAGGAGTGGAAGTATGTACGCTGTTTCATGTACATGCAGTTTTTGTTGAATTTCTTATTTGCATCTTTTGACATGAGGTGTATTTGACGTTTCATTTTATTTCTTTTCGTTTAGTATACTGTTAACATCTATCATAATAATAGCTACCCTGTTTTATTGTTAATTTTTTGTGAAATATAATCAAAAATTTAAAAAAAAAATATAAAATGATATAAAAATTATTATAAGATTTTTCTTCTTAGCGTCCATTTTGCTTCAAATTATACCTTGTGCTTCAAATGTCTATCCAAAAAAAAATATTCACACCTTCTATCACAGGGTAGTTATTTTATATTTACATTCGGTATTGAGAAATGTCAAAAAAAATTAAAAAAAGAAGATAGAAGGGAGGAATAAAAAATACTAAACATGAAGCAAAGGATTCATGTATGGACACTGCTGCAGTTTCAAAAGAGAATTCAAAAAACTTTTGCAGCAAAAACTCAGTATGGACGGGGACTTATTACGTTCACATCTGTTACTCTATAAAAATACAACAAACAATAGGCAGTTCTCTGTAAACGATCTGAGTACTGCATTTTTGTTTTTTTACACAATATATATTATTTATTGAATCTTCAAAATCAATTGAACTAACAATAAGTATTCAAATCTTAAGAACTAATTGCTAATTATTATTAAGTACAGCCTAGCTGTACAAAATTATTTATTGCTCGTATAGTTTTATTTCCGCGTCTACTACGTTCGGGCTAGGGAAAGAGTATCCCTTCTTTTCAGTCGAATGAACCCTCTTTCGCTTAAAATATTTCGGGCTAGTATATTTGGATGATCTTGGAGTTTGGTTAGGTATGACGTTGCGTATGTTGTTATCTCTTGTTTGACTGTCGGAATATTTAAATCCTTGTGTATGTTAGAATTTTTTATATACCACGGCGCATCTGTTATCATTCTCAGTATTTTGTTTTTATTTTATTTTTATTTTTTCTATATTGGAAGCTGAGGCAGTGCCCCATAGCTGGATACCATAGCTCCATATTGGTTTTAAAGTTGGTTTGTAAAGCAAAAGTTTACAGTCCAGTTTTAGCACAGAATTTCGACCAATAAGCCAATTTAGTTGAGTTGCTTTTAATTTCATTTGAGTTAATTTTGCATCGATGTGCTGTTTCCATGTTAGCCGTCTATCAAGTGCATCCCTAGATACTTGACCTCCAAACGTTGATTCGCCATTTATTTAGCCAGCTTTCCAGCTGCGAAGTTTGGTGCTGTATTCGACGAGATGCTTCGTCAGCACTTTCGTGAATGCTTAAGAAAGCTGTATCATCGGCAAAAGTTGAGGTATGGATGTTCGCGACTGTTGGCAAATCTGCGGTGTATATCAAGTACAGTATGCTGCCTTGGGGAACTCCAGCTTCAATCGGCTGCGGTGATGACAGCCAATCACTTTGTTTTAAAATAAATTTGCGACAAAGCAGGTAACTTTCCAGTAGCTTACAAATATTTTCAGGAAGGTACTGGGTCAGTTTATATATTAATCCCTTATGCCACACTTTATCAAAAGCTTGGGAAACATCGATAAAGAGGGCTGAGCAGTACTTTTTTTCTTCTAGGGTATGCTTTATAACATTCACAAGTCTATGTGTTTGCTCAGTTGTGCTGTGTTTACTTCGAATGCCAAACTGATGGTCTGGAATGCAGCGCTTTTCGCTAATGATTTTATTTAACTTGATAGCTAATAATTTTTCAAAAAGCTTAGATAAATTTGGCAAAAGGCTAATTGGCCTGTAGGACTCAACTCTGGTGTGGCTGCATCCGTAACTATCGATGGAAGTTCTTCAGGGTCGCTTGGTGCATTGGGGGTGAAAACATTTTTTAAGTGCTCAACGAACAACTTGCCTTTTTCTGTGTCGTTTCTTGCCCAATCCCCAGTTGGGGTTCGAAACGGAGGTTTACGAATAACCGGTCTTTTGAGATATCTGGTAGCACGCCATAGTGAATGATCGGATTGCGGTGTTGCATCGAGACCTTTAAGATACTCATTTAAATAATCAGTTTTTTTGGATTGTAACATCTCTCTTAGCTTGTTGGTACACTCTATTAGTTTTCTTTTGAGTTGAGGGGATCTATGAAGCTGCCACTCTCTTCGAGCTCTTCTTTTTTCAGTTATTAATAATTCGTTGTCTGTGGAGCAAATTTTTTCTTGCCTAATTTTGCGTGAATTAATAATAACTATAATAGCACAGCATGAAGAAAAATATACAAAGACAGTTCCACACAAAGAAATTTCAAGAAACTGCAGAAGAAAACAACGAACTTATATACATACATATGCCCTTAGTATCCAACGCTGTGACGCATGCTGATAAGCAATTTAAAAGGAATTTTATTTGTCAAAAAGGCAATTTCAAGAAAACAAGTGCAAAATTTTTCATTGTAAATTGAAACACAAAATTTGGAATTACTCAATTCACTCAAATTTTATTTGAAAAATTTCTATACACGTATGACCCGATTTGCACGGCACTATTTTTGCGCATTTTCACTTTTACACGTCTCCTTTGGTTATCGTGTAAACTGAATAATTTAAAAATTACCTCGCGTCCATGATTTTTTCAATTTTACTGTTTTATTTAATTTTATTAGAGTTTTGTTATTGTTTTATTTATAGAACTAAGGAAATTAACGCGATAAAGAGATACTTTTATTTCTTAGCCGTTAGTCATAATCACTTATGGTGTTTTCTTTTCTGACAAAAATGTTACATATATGCTACATTTCGTTACTATTTTTGTTCCATTCTAAAATATATGTAACATTCGTTCCTTTCTAAATATGTTGCACAAATAACTGGCAAAATATGCAACATATTTGACCCTCTACTCTCAAGTCGGGGTGATATACTAACCTTTTTTACAACTTTGTTAAGTACTTTTTTATACAAATAAGAATTATGAAAATCAATATATTCTTCACTTTGATTAGAGTTCGTCAGACTTTTGTTAGAGGAAGATTCTGTTCAATTTGTTATTTATTTTAATGTAAACTTTTTTGATACATTTTTGGTTTAGACTTTTTGCAGTTTGTTCTAGGTAATAGCAGCTGATTAGAAAACAATGTTGCTGACGATTTTTATTGAAAAAAGGGTGCTAAAAACCGTAGAAACAGTGAAACGCTAAGTATACATTAATGTGAAATCTCAAATATTTTGTACCATTGTGTCAATAAAAAATGTATCACTTTTTAAAGGTATGGGCAAACTGTAGAAAATTTTATCCATCGAAAGGGCAACATTTTTGTTCAGAAAGGAAATCACCATTACATAGTAGTTTAAAAAACTACTCAACGTGAGGTTTTTAATTTAAAATGACTTAAAATTCAATATGCATATATGCGACTCGTCGACATTTCTTTTTGGGTATCGGTATCGAATTGTAATATTTAATGTTTAAGTACATACACACATGCATAATTTCTAAAGGAAATGTGTTCTGGTGAAATTATTTTCGATTTACACGATTACTTCGGGAACGTATATATTTACCATGTAATTGGAGGGACAGCTGTATACATTTCAACCTCCACATTTACTGCCACCACCACGATGTCATGCGATATCGATTGATCGCTTTATAATATTTGAATTTTTTTTCCTTGTTTTGAATGAAATTAAGGATCCATCGATATCGTGGGGCTGGCAGTTAACCTTTTACTCCATGTGTTTCTATGCACAGTTGCATAAATAAATTTAAAAAATATTTTAAGCCTGCAGGAAAACTGTTTACTTTCTTTTAGAGATCTCTGATTTAAAGAGATTTGTGTAGTCATTAGATTTAGATCTCGAATAGAATATTTGCACATGTTAACACAAACAGTTTCATTTACCTGACGTTTGATTTCATCTTCCAAATCTTGCGTTGATGGGACTTTATCCATTTTTCTTTATTTAGTCGTTCGGTTATCAATTAAATAAGTAAAACTGATCTCTGACAAATGCAATTGCAATTATGTAAAGCACTTTTATTTATGAATTTAAACCAAAAAAAAATTAATTTTTTAATATTTTCTTTTTACCCGAAAATGTTGTGAAACAGCCAAAACCAAACCGTGAATAGACGAATTTACATTTGAATTTTTGGATGTTTAGTGAAACACAACAACAAACTCTGTAATAAAGACCAGTCTAAGAAAAAATGGAAGCAGATACATGAAACAGAGAACTCTTTGTTCTTTTTGACATATTGACGTTCAGCGTTGCCACCACAAAAAATTATTACTGATACTCAGTTCTGCCAGATGTGCAGATTTTACAAGTGCAGTTTTCTACATCAAGGCAATTTTTTTAAATTTTATTCGAATAAAATAAAAAAAGCATTAAATTACAATATGATTGACAAGCATTTATTCTTTATATTGCCAATAATATTCCACTTTATGTTGAAGCTTTAGCACCTGGTAATTTAATTCAAGGCCATCTTTCACTATGCTACACACACGCACATTTCATTCCAATTGGAGCGAAGGCGAAGTCTGACCGACTTAACCGAATTAAATAAATAATCTATATATAAAAAGCTGAATGTGTGTTTGTTTGTTTGTTTGTGTGTTTGTAACTTATTGGAGCATAAACCGGTGGACCGATCTTCCTGAAATTTTCACACCATATAATTGGGACTCTTGAACGAATTATAGGTTACTTTTTTTTCAACCACGGCCACCTTTACGCCTACTTTCTTAATTATGCTGCTCCTTCCACATGGTTTTTAACAGATTTTATAATATAAACGAGCTTAACTTCGCCATTTGTGGACCAATCGCGATGAAATTTGGTGCACTTACGTCTGTGCAACTCCGGGAAGGTTATAGGGTATTACTTTTTTTTTAAACTAGGCCCAGGAGGGCAATAGGGAGGAATTTTCTGCCCCTCCGAAACGTTCAAACCGATTTTAATGAAAAATTTACATCCAAACTGTTCTGCTTCGAAAACCTATGATATTTGTGAAAAATGCCAGTGGCGAAGGCATAGTCACTGGTCACTGAACAGTAACGGCTTCAGCTGACAGCAATTCATAGGCACATCTGAACGCCCTTCTTCATTGGTATTATGTAGCACCGACGACGTAAAATAATTATGGCTGAAAAAAAAACAAAGCTTCAAAATTTAATACGTCTCTTTGACATCAGAGACACTACAACAATGGTATAAAACAAACAACGTGCAAAAGTAGAGTTGAAAGGTAATGAAGCTTCACCACCTATCATTTCTCATACTATCCCTTTCCTGCAGTACCAGCACAATGCACCGCATGTGCTGGAGTGCTGGTTCAAGATGAAAAAAAAATTTACATTAAAATGAAATCTAGTAGATTCGATTTGAAATCTATTTCGAAATCTAGACCGTTTACATCACACTTTTGCGACATTAACTAGATTTCATTATATGACAGAAATATTTCAGTATAGTATTTGACATTTGGTTCTAACAAAGCACATGTATCACCTACGTTCTCACATTAGGTCTTTACGTTTACTTTCTGGGAAAGTTCGGTAAAATGAGAGTAAGCTATAATTCCTCTCAATAACAGAGCAAAATGTACAAAAGTAAGAAAACGAAAAAAAAACCATAAAATTTACCAGAAAAAAAGAAATGTCAATTTTTTACAGCTCTGTTTATATCGGAGATGATATTTGACAATTTTAAAATTGTACTTTTTTGACCCCAAATGTACTAAAAACATAAAAGTTGTGTTAAGTTTTACTATTATTAACTATTAGTAACAGAAAGATAAAATAAAATGAGTTCTTGAATATTGAGAATTTGTTTCGAAATCAATCAAATTAAAGTAATACTGAAGGAGTTCCTATTACTCGAGAGACCACCTCGTTGCGAGACAACCAATGTGTTGTGTTGTTGAATAGTTAAAAATTAATGCAGTTCATTACAAAAGTATTCTTGAATTTTCGCAAATTCATAAATTTTACAGAAAGGATAATTTTACTCGTTTGTAAACTTATAATTCGGACCATAGTTTTTGAAGCTCCGTACGACTGAGTTTAGACGAGAAAACATTTAGTTTGGTAGCATATTACGGGTGTGGAAGAGAGCATCGTTTTTGTGTTCGGTACTCGGCGACACGTTTTAACAACGACATATGTTGTCTTTGCCGATGTATAGAATTAATTTTTATGCGAATCCCTGAGTAGTTTGTTTTAATATTTGTATATTTTAAATAATTGTGGGCAATTATATTAAGAAAAAATTCACAGATGATGGCCCACTCCAAGGATATTTCTATTTTATATTATATTACATTTCTTTTTTTTATATACATATGCACATATAATAATATTGAAATAAAATCAACGTAAAGAATTGAAATAAATAGTGTTTCATTTCAATTGGGATATCCGTCTACAGTGATCGATATATATGCATCAACGCTGACTATCCCATGCACACAGAAGTTTCGGTAATTTTTCTCATATTGCCCTTAAGAAAATAATATAAACTTTGTTCTACGCAATGACCGATAATTCTGTCAGCAATGACGGTCGTATCACCGGTCAAATCACCGTCAATGTTCTTATAGGGCAGCTAAACTTATTAGCTATTTCGCTCGTCACTTCATTCAACAGGCCAAACGTCAAAGTTTGTGAAAAAGTTGTGAAAAGTGGTTGTGAATAATTTAATAATTAAATATAATATTAAGAAAAATCGAAAATATATTTTTGCTATAATTAATTTAAATTACTGAACAACGTATAATCATATGAATATACTTTGGTACTTAATATTTAGTGGAGTAAAGTAGTACTTTTGCAATGCAAAGTGTACTGAAAAAAGTACAATTGTACGAGCTTGATTATCCCTGATTTTCATTGGAAGTCTAATGTTATTGATGACAGTTTACCGAAAAAAACTATTTGTGAAAGAATTTATTTAAAAAAACAAGTATTGAGAGAATTTATTTAAATATATATATTTTTCAGCGATGGTCTTTTTTATGAAAAGTTTTTAACAATTTATGGTATAAATAACAAAAATGTTTGTAATTAATTATTGTTAAGAAAAATTTTCAACACAACTTTTTTAATGTCTGTCAGCTGTTTGGGACATTTGTAATTTTGCTTTGTTATTTTCAATGTTTATTATAAA
The DNA here is from genome assembly GCA_963924685.1 of Dexiosoma caninum. Lineage (NCBI taxonomy): Eukaryota > Metazoa > Arthropoda > Insecta > Diptera > Tachinidae > Dexiosoma > Dexiosoma caninum. Next base: position 106,075,464 of record OZ004725.1, on the reverse strand, counting down.
CAAACTGATTGCTTGTTCTTCATGCCCAAACTAGCCCGAAGAAAAAGTACGGGCGTTCTCGTGCGTGAAGAACAAGAGCATTGCTCTCTCAAAACCTCTCTCATTTACTCAATTTTTGCGTAAGAAAACGCCTTTGGGTAAGATTTTGAGTAAACGAACAGACCTATTAATATACATACCATAGTACAATGCTATCTATACTCGGTAATCTCATAAGCCCAGCTCACTGAGTGCGTACAGCTGTCAAATTACACACATATTGTGCCAGTTTACACTCACACTATTAAATATCCGTTTTGCACACGTTTTTAATTAACATAAGCATGTGTTTTCTTTCATTACATGTCGTTCTATCGCTCTAAACAACAATAAAGTGCCCTGTTGTTTTTTCTATTGTAAACTTGTTGTAGGATATTATTCTACCATGATACATACATAACTGGTTGTAATTTTTTTTTAGCAAAAACCATGGTTGCAGCACTATGTACTACTAGATTTTGAGTAGATTTTCCCAAAATCTAGTCACGATATAGATTTTGTTTTGTATGGGAAATCTAGTAAAAAAACAACTATATTTTGCTCAAAATCCAGTAAGTTTTAGATTTCATGCCAATGTAAATACTTTTCGGTATGGCAATTCCTGTCATTAGTCTCTTCAATTTTGGGAATAGGAAAAGTTTCACGGAGCCAAATCTGGTGAATAAGGTGGTGAGGCATGATGAGGTTGTTGTTTTTGGCAAAAAAAAAAAAAAAAAAAAAAACTCGAACAAGCATTGATGTGTGAGCTGCTGCATTATCGTGATGCAGAATCCATGATTTTTTTTCCACAATTCCGATCGTTTGAGCCGTATTGCTTTACGCACACGTTGTATAACTTCCTTGTAGTATTCCATATTAACCGTACGACCTGTTGGCAAGAATTCATAATGCACCCTTGACGCCCTTGCAATCGAAGAAAACAAAATTCACATTTTCTTTTGATCAGACCTCGTATACTCGAATATGATTCTATTTTCAAAATCGTGATTTTTCCCGAAATAGATACATATGAAATGTGTTATATATACAATTTTGAAATTACAAGCATTTATATAAAGAAAATAAATTCATTTAATATACAATTCTGATATATTTTCTTCTTAAAAAACACAAAAATTAAAATTAATTAAAAAAGAAAGAAGTTGGAAATTGTTAATGAAATAATTAATTTTAACAAGGTAAAATGATGAAATTTAATTACGAACGGAAATTCATCTTTAATAATTGAAATCGCCAACCGAACTATTAAATATCTGCTGTGCGTTTGTCATTTCAGGGATTGCAAAAAAAATAAAAAAATAAGCCTTCCAATTTGTCAAATTGGTCTCCAGTTACGTATGTGTGTATGGATGTATGCACTCTGTACGCTTCCATGATCGTATTTGTTGCTTTTTTGAAATCACAGTTACACACAGCTTAAGGAAAATAGCATCGTTAACTTTTACCTCGTTTAATGCAGTTTAATCTGGGCGGGAAAATGTCTTTTGAGTTTGAGAACTGAACACACATTGCGTGTGATGTGCTGTGCTGCTCTTATGCAAACTGATCGAGATTTTTGACTGTAGAAGATGTTCATGTTCATGTTCATTTCGTTGCTTGAACTTTGATTACGGCCATGGATTTAATAGCGTTAAATTAATATTTTTATCACTGTTGACCGAGTGCTGAGAATTCATCGCCAAAGCAAAGTTTTTGTTTTTGTTTTTTGTCTATTTTCTGTATGCTGTTGAACGAGTGTGCACATACGATCGATTTTTAAATGCGTGCACCATGAATAAACATGATACTATTCACGTTCATTCCAGGTAGTTCAGGTAAAGTAAGTATATGAACTAACCTTAATTCGTTTAGAGTATATTAATGATTTGGATTTAATAAGGGTTGTCAGAAGAAGACAGAAGAAATGTGCTAATCAATAAATATTGAATGAATAATGAATAATTAGTTGTGTTTTGAGTTCATAGTTAATTTATCACAATAATTTGGCAATTACTTTTTATTAAAAATAAAAAAAAAAAAAAAAAGGACAATTATACTCCGACATCAGTTGAGTAGAATACGTACATGTGCAGATATTTTCCTTGCGACTACACACGACATCAGTACTCATTGTGTCACCAGAGAGGAAGTTGTAAAAACATAGATATTATCTGTTTAAGAAACAAATACGAGATATTCCCATTATTATCCACATACTATATTAACACAGAGTCAAAACTTTGTTCTTTCTCTTTAGAATTATAGCCCGTTTAGCTAAGACATTTCAACTTTAAGACGAACAAGTGGCAGGCGGACGAGTACGTAAGTAAAAGCGTTTTTCTAAATTACTCGTCTAGAATGCGCCTTATTACGTTGTGCTTTTTGCTATTGTCAAATTCCGCTATTGCCAAAAAGACTGCATTTGTTTTCAAAAATAAAAACTATAAAAATATATAAGAATAATTCTACGGTTTACAAATTCAAAATCAAAATATATAATGTTTCCTTCTATTGCAATTCATTTAAATGATCCAACTGATGATAGTGTTTCAAGTGAAAGTGATGTTAGTAATACCCGTTTATGCCGCACAAATCTTCGCGACGCACAAAATGCGTTGGATCTGCCAGAAGAGCGGTTAGTTATAAAAAAAATTTTTCTTTTGGTTTTATATTTTTATTTATTTTAGTTTTGTTGCCGCATTTCGCATTTGTAAGGAAGCCTTTATAATGCTGCTTGAATAAATAAAGCCAAAACTGAAAGTAGTGACTCAACAATATTGGTTGCATACACTACACAACCGCAAAATACTCAATTGAATGAAATTTTCGAGTGACATGTCTTAGTTAAACAGGCTATTATTAGTGTTTACCTTGTGGTGGGAATGACAATGAGGATTGTGATAATATATACATACATATATAGGTACAACTAAAAATAAATTAAAAATTAGGATTGCAGGACACAAGTCTGATCAAAAATATAGGGATATAAATTCCCAAAAAACAGCATTATCTTCTCACTGTTCTGGATTAAATCAGTATCCAAACTTTCAAAATGTATCAGTATTGGACACAGAAAATAATTATAAACGTATATATGTATATGTTAGAAATGTTACATATAATTAATACATCAATTACCAACAGAATTAATTTTAAGGCATATACAGCAAATGTTGCTCAAAATAATAGGCATTGAGTTAATAAGAGATTGATTATATTATAATTGTATTTCTAGTTTTTATTCTTATACATAGAATTACATTTAGAGGTGGAACAAAAATTCTTAGAATTATAAACACATAGTTACATAATTATTTAAAAAGATATAGAAAAAGGATTTTTATAATTATTTTTATTATTATTATTATTATTGTAATTATTGTTTTTTAAATATTTTATATATATATATATATAAAGCACCTGCAGCTTAAATAATTAGTGTAATTAATTAGTGTTTACTTTCTATTATTACGTATCGCCTGACTTATGACAATTTTTAATATTATTCTAAATATTTATTAAAATGTTAATTAACTTTGTATTGCTGAATCTGTTGATTTATTAATGTTAATATTGTATTTTTAACAATTTATGTTATCAAAATTGATTGAATTATTTGAAAAATATATAAGTATATTTGATTATTATTATTAAATAAAAATTATTATATATATCCTGAAGATGAACCTTATGGTTCGAAATATATAGATCAACGTAAAATAAAGTATTTTATTTCAATGAATCGTATAGAGGCAATACAATATTAACATTAATTATTCTAAATGATTTTATGGGTTGTGCAGAAAATTAGAAAAAAATTTACCCTTTTTGTGTCTTAATTTTAAAAAAGAAAAGCCTAAAGAAATCCATGAAGCTAAAACTTAAATTTCGAGGCTAAAAGACAAAAAAGGTTTAAATATAGACTCGAAAAGGTTAAACTGGCACTACTGCCTATATACTGCATTGCGTTGGCGCTGATGCTGAATTATCAATAGATTTAAATCTATTTAATTTTAATAATATTTTTATTTTAAGTGATGATACATTTTTTTTATATTGGACCAGTACTGAGGGTGGCGATGGCAGGATGGATGGTAGTCTGCACGTTGACTACAAATCCAAAAACAGACCTGGGTTGAACCCCAGTTTCAGACTAAAACTTTAAAATAGAAATAAACATCTCGCATTTATCTGATGTGCATTAGTGTGTCTTTGTGTGTCAGTTGTTCTCGGAGGGTTTCAGTGGCGAAGGCATAGTCACTGGTCACTGAACAATACCTGCTTCAGCTGATAGCAATCCACAATCGCATCAGAACGCCCTCCTTCGTCGGTATTGTGTGGCACCGGCGAAGTAAAATATTAATAAAAATGGCTACTGAACCGAAGCTTCAGCACTGCTACGAGTATAAACAAAGAACGTGCAAAAGCAGGGCTGCAAAATAATTAATTAAACTTCAGCTCCTGTCATTTCTCCTACTATCCCTATCCTATGGTTCCAGCACAATGCTTCGCATGTGTAGAAGTCATCTCCTGAGTGTTGGTCCCAGATTAAAAAAAAAAAAGCACTAAGGGGATGTACCCTACACAAGTGGTGCATTGTGCTGGAACTGGAGGAAAGGGATACTAGGAGCAATGATAGGAGGTGAAGCTTCACTATCATACAACACTGCTTTTTGCTCGTTATTTCTTTTTATAGCAGTGTTGTAGTGTCTCTGATGTCAAGGAGACGTATTAAGTTTTTAGTAATTATTTTTTACTTCGCCGATGCTACACAATTCCGACGAAGGAGGGCGTTCTGATGTGCCTGTAGATTAGATACAGCTGAAGCCATTACTGTTCAGTGACGAGTGAATATGCCTTCACCACTGAAACCTTGAGACAACAACTGACACAAAGTCACACACAAATGCACATCAGAAAAAATTCGAGGTGTTTTTATGAGTCTGAAACTGGGGTTGAACCCAGGAAAAATTTTTCGTTTTGTAGTCAACGTGAAGATTACTTTGACCATCGGCACCCTCAAGCAATTTTTTAAACATCACGATATGTATCGAAGGCACAATTCTGCAAACAAATTTCGACGAATCGGCAAATTCATAATACCAATTTGATATTTGACGATGTTCGGATATTGTTATTTAATGCAACGAAGAACACTTTAAAAAATTAAAATAATTGTAAAAAGACTTATGTTTTGGACAAAAAAAACTCGACAACTGTTTGGTATTGAAGAAACTGGTAAAAACACATAAAACTGCACAGTTGGCAACGGTGCTTCCGAGTCACAACCCTCCCATAGAGCGTGTCTTTTTTTCAAGTTTTCCCAATGAACTGATTAAAAAAAACTCTGCAGATTGAAACACTGGAAAGCATTCTTTTAATTTTAATATGACATACTGTGAGATTTCGAATTATATAAAAAATGTATTAATTCTATTTTTATAATATTATATAAATTATACAGAAAGTGTTATTTTTAGAAAAGTATTGAGATACAAATTTAGAACACTTAAGCACGTCTTCAAAAGAATTGCTTGTTTGCGTTTATTGCTTCTAATGTATGAATTACATGTTAAGTTTTGTATTTATTGTTTAATTGTTTAATAAGTGATGAACAAGGTGAACGCTCTCACCAGGAAATATTTAGAATTCAACAGCGTTATAAATAATATAATATATATAAATATATAAATAATATAATATAATATAATAAAATTATGCAGATAATATCATATCCTTCAAACAGAAAAAAAGTTATAGAAATCGTTTGGGAAGCAAAGAAATTATGTTTCTTTCAATTTGAAAGTTTAAAAAACACGTTTTTCACTACATTTACCGTTATAAAATCACTTGTCGAAGAGACCTAAAAAAACCAAAGGTATTTTCGTTCTCTATTCGCCAAAACAAAACAGAATTGGTATATGAGAAACTCTGCATAATTTTTTTCTCAACATTTGTGTCACATGGTCATCTATAGATTCTAAAGCTAATTGCTGGGATCTGGAGGCATATATACGTTTGATTCTGGGAAGATTTTGGGGTATACGAAGGATATCTTCCTCTGCAATACAATATCGAATGCTTAGTTCTTCCAAAACAGGACAATTTCTCACCAGCTCCTCTATCTCAATGGAATTGATTTCATTGCAATAATCAAAATTTAATTCCCGTAATTCATAAAATTTGAAACCCTCTAAAAGAACACTGTTGCTCAGCTTAATACAACCCCATAAGCTGAGGGTCTGCAAACCTTTGAGTTCACTAATAGGGACAGGATTCGCTCCGAAGCCCAAAATACCTTCATTGGTGATGAGATCGCAGTTTTCCAGGGATAAATGTTGCAGTTTTGGCTGATTAGCAATAATTGATGCCAACGTATAATCGTTAACACACTCATTGCAATTTTCCAAAGATAAGTACGTTAAATGAGGCAAACTTTGGACTAACAACATCATGGATCCCCAATCCGTACTATTCATATGTGAGAGTGTTAAGGCTTGAAGAATTGTATTTCGTTCCTTCGCCACACCCTGCAGGACACCTTTAGGAGAAATGTTACGGCAATTTTTGAAAGCTAAATGTCTCAAGTTTAATCGCAACATGCTCAAATCCTTGACACCATCATCTGTTATATTACTACAACTTACTAGTTTTATACTTTGCAAGGACCTTTGCCATTTCCTTATGATTTGCTTAAATAGTAAATCGTCCAATGCTTCAGACCGTAATCGAAGATATCGCAAATTTATGTCTCTAGGCAGCATTCCATTATCTCTTTCAGCCATTCATCACAATATATATCCAAGGATTCCAGCTGTCGAAATAATGCAAAAACCTCACACCACTGTGTTGTCAGTATTAAATTACATTGAAATGAGATATTCAAATATTTCAAAGACTGACTGTGATAGCGCAAGGTGTCAATAATTAATTGCTCTTGGCCATCATATACCATCAAAGACAGGTTTTCCATTTTCAGTGACCGATCATCCATCAACTTCAATAGCAAAGAGTTAATTAAGTTTTTATTACTAATGCTGAAGATATCCAAAGATTTAAAGTTTTTAAATGTGCTAAAATTTATATCAAGTGTTGTTGTTATGTTCCAATAACGCATTTCAATTACATTTAATTCTCTCATCTGAGGCGTACAGGTATTTAAAAGTGAAAATACCGGCGAATTGTCTAGATTCACATTTCGTACGTTTTGACACAATGCTTTCAAAATGAAACATAAATCGTTACTTGCTTCAAGGCCCTTGATTTCGACGGTATTATAATTCACTCTTGTAGAGAATTCCTCACCGTTGTGCATGCATTTTAAAAGCGTTGCCACATTATTAGCGTTTAAGATCAATTTTGATTTTTCCATAAATTCGCGCAAACGAGTTATGTAGTGCCAACGTTTGCAAACCGCACGAACTTTGTGCAAATCGGTGTGGGGCACATATTTGAAAATATAAATTAATAATTCATTGGGCAAACAGTTCCACATACATTGTTCCTCTTCCTTTAATACTTTATGCACGAATTCTGTTCCCTGTTCTGTGACAGACATTTTCTCCATTTTTTCGTTTTGCTAAAATTTAAATTTAGAGGTTTAGTTTAGGAATTCTTTTTAACTTTGTTTGAAATATATTTATTAAGCTTGAGGTATTTTTTTTTTATATTTTATTTGGTTTTATTATTCGATATTTCGTTAACAGCTTGTTAACATCATCAGGAATTAATAGGAAATTGTAATTGTTTGAAATATAAAAATATTTTTGAAAAAATTACCTCAAGCTTAATAAATATATTTCAAAAAATATAATAAAAAAGGTCAATTAATAATATAATTAAAATTCTCTTTAACTTTTCTACAAACATTCTACGACTCTAAGAAAACTATTGTGCGTGCCACTAGTTTGGACTTTAAACATACTGATCGGAATAATTTCTTAATAAACATATTTTTCATTGATACACTGCTTAATAGCAGTTGCGCATTGATTTACGCATTTGAACAGTAGATTCTCCGATGTTCAGTTGTAAATAATTATTCTATATCGCCGACATTGCATTACTCATTTAGCAATGAAAGAGGGCGCAGACACATTATAAATTTTTTGGTCTACCGCAGATCATCTGGTTGCAAACTTAGCGGGCTAACCACTTTGCCTACAGCATTCCACAATACAATCAATTCTCGATAATTTTAAATTTAAATGGAGTTCTTTTTCTCACAGTGAATTTGAAATTCTGATGAGTGCTGAAAAGAAATCCTCATTGAGGGCTACGCCTTCTACAGTACTGAGACGCATGGCATAGAAACTCAAGTGAAGGTTTTTAATTTTTTCACTTAATGAAAGCTTTTCAATTTTAAGTAGGCGATGGATCGATAACATACAGGCAGTAAAAATTTCATATGATAATTACCAAAATGGTCAAAGTAGTCTGCACGTTGACTACAAAACGAAAACGGACCTGGGTACAAGCCCAGTTTCAGACTAACATTATAAAAAAAACATCGCGCATTTTTCTGATGTGTCTTTGTGTGTCAGTTGTTGTCGGAAGGTTTCAGTGGCGAAGGCATAGTCACTGGTCACTGAACGATACCGGGGCTTCAGCTGATAGCAATCCACAATCACATCAGAACGCCCTCCTTCGTTGGTACTGTGTAGCACCGGCGAAGTAAAAAATAATTACTAAAAATGGCTATTAAAAACGAAGCTTCGAAATTTATTTGACTTCAGAGACGCTACAACACTGCTACAAAAACAAATAACGTGCAAAAAGCAGTTTTGTAAGATAGTGAAGCTTCACCTCCTATCGTTTCTGCTACTATCCCTTTCCTCTCGTTCCGGCATAATGCACCGCTTGCGTAGGGTCCAAGATAAAAAAAAACAAAGAGAAATATTTGTAAATCACACTGGAAAACACTATGAGAACGGAACAACATGCTTTTTTTGGCTTGTTCGAAACATTCAAACACTTCTACATTACGAGTTCAAATTGTAGAAGGTCGAAAAGCGACACTTCAAATGTTAGGACATCGGCAAGGAAGATTCCATTAAAATAATTTCAAATTACCGCTTTTGAATGTTTTTGAAGGACATGAAAAATAATTCACATTATCGCGAGGTTCAAATTAACAAATTTCAAATTATCGAGAGTGAACTGTATTAATAATTAAATAATATCATAAATATGAACGTTTGCATGCGAGTCATAAAGCAGCTCTGATCAGATTTGTGCCTCGCCATGGTTGATGGATTTGCCAAGGGTAACAGGTATCCTCAGTTCGCTTCTTGTGGCTTTTCTTTATTATTATTATTTCTTTATTCTTTATCACTGGTGCAGACTATTGCACTCCACAATATACTAGGCGACCCCACTATACACTAAGGCCAGATCTTTTGAGCTGTACTGTATGACGGTACAGGTCTTAAGAGGGCTTAAGGAAAATATTGATAGAGTCGTCTACGGAAGGAAACACTGGCTATATTTTAATATTTTTTAAAAATTAGATCCACGAGGGTAAGAAGAGGGCAATAAATTTTTAGGAAGGAAAAATGGTGTGAATCTGAAAGGATATCGGTTTATTATTCGTTTCTACAGAGAAAACGTTCCACACGATTGGTAATAATGAAACAAATTTATGCTCAAGCAGAGCGAAATACTTTGAAGGAAGACGAAAGGGTGCTTTCTATTTTACACATATTATAATTACATACATATGTGTGTGTGGTTTCCACAATCCGAATAGCTGACACGTCTAAAATATTTTAACTTATGAATCGTTAAAAATTCAGTGTTTTTTTTTTATTTTATTTTTTTTAACTATTATTATGATTTTCTGACACTGTGACTACCCCAAATATTTACAACAATCATAGGACATTAAGGGACTCTGATTGTGTGTTACTTAAGGTCTATTTCAAGGCGAATGCACTTCTGATATTGATAGCATAGTGTCATTAAGTTGTTGTAGAATGAACGGTACCTGTAAAATAAATTTGCCTTGATTTAGTTAGTCGCCGTCCATACTGTGAAGCATATGCTGCAAAACTTTTGAGTTTGTCGATGAGAAGGGGAAGAGGAGTGGAAGTATGTACGCTGTTTCATGTACATGCAGTTTTTGTTGAATTTCTTATTTGCATCTTTTGACATGAGGTGTATTTGACGTTTCATTTTATTTCTTTTCGTTTAGTATACTGTTAACATCTATCATAATAATAGCTACCCTGTTTTATTGTTAATTTTTTGTGAAATATAATCAAAAATTTAAAAAAAAAATATAAAATGATATAAAAATTATTATAAGATTTTTCTTCTTAGCGTCCATTTTGCTTCAAATTATACCTTGTGCTTCAAATGTCTATCCAAAAAAAAATATTCACACCTTCTATCACAGGGTAGTTATTTTATATTTACATTCGGTATTGAGAAATGTCAAAAAAAATTAAAAAAAGAAGATAGAAGGGAGGAATAAAAAATACTAAACATGAAGCAAAGGATTCATGTATGGACACTGCTGCAGTTTCAAAAGAGAATTCAAAAAACTTTTGCAGCAAAAACTCAGTATGGACGGGGACTTATTACGTTCACATCTGTTACTCTATAAAAATACAACAAACAATAGGCAGTTCTCTGTAAACGATCTGAGTACTGCATTTTTGTTTTTTTACACAATATATATTATTTATTGAATCTTCAAAATCAATTGAACTAACAATAAGTATTCAAATCTTAAGAACTAATTGCTAATTATTATTAAGTACAGCCTAGCTGTACAAAATTATTTATTGCTCGTATAGTTTTATTTCCGCGTCTACTACGTTCGGGCTAGGGAAAGAGTATCCCTTCTTTTCAGTCGAATGAACCCTCTTTCGCTTAAAATATTTCGGGCTAGTATATTTGGATGATCTTGGAGTTTGGTTAGGTATGACGTTGCGTATGTTGTTATCTCTTGTTTGACTGTCGGAATATTTAAATCCTTGTGTATGTTAGAATTTTTTATATACCACGGCGCATCTGTTATCATTCTCAGTATTTTGTTTTTATTTTATTTTTATTTTTTCTATATTGGAAGCTGAGGCAGTGCCCCATAGCTGGATACCATAGCTCCATATTGGTTTTAAAGTTGGTTTGTAAAGCAAAAGTTTACAGTCCAGTTTTAGCACAGAATTTCGACCAATAAGCCAATTTAGTTGAGTTGCTTTTAATTTCATTTGAGTTAATTTTGCATCGATGTGCTGTTTCCATGTTAGCCGTCTATCAAGTGCATCCCTAGATACTTGACCTCCAAACGTTGATTCGCCATTTATTTAGCCAGCTTTCCAGCTGCGAAGTTTGGTGCTGTATTCGACGAGATGCTTCGTCAGCACTTTCGTGAATGCTTAAGAAAGCTGTATCATCGGCAAAAGTTGAGGTATGGATGTTCGCGACTGTTGGCAAATCTGCGGTGTATATCAAGTACAGTATGCTGCCTTGGGGAACTCCAGCTTCAATCGGCTGCGGTGATGACAGCCAATCACTTTGTTTTAAAATAAATTTGCGACAAAGCAGGTAACTTTCCAGTAGCTTACAAATATTTTCAGGAAGGTACTGGGTCAGTTTATATATTAATCCCTTATGCCACACTTTATCAAAAGCTTGGGAAACATCGATAAAGAGGGCTGAGCAGTACTTTTTTTCTTCTAGGATATGACTTATAATATTCACAAGTCTATGTGTTTGCTCAGTTGTGCTGTGTTTACTTCGAATGCCAAACTGATGGTCTGGAATGCAGCGCTTTTCGCTAATGATTTTATTTAACTTGATAGCTAATAATTTTTCAAAAAGCTTAGATAAATTTGGCAAAAGGCTAATTGGCCTGTAGGACTCAACTCTGGTGTGGTCTTTACCTGGCTTAGGTATCATAGTTATTAGTGATATCTTCCATTTAGATGGAAAGTATTCAATGCACAATATCGCGTTGAAGATGTGGAGAATTCTTTTAACTACTGTAGTTGGGAGCTCTTGGAGCATCTTGTTGCTAATTTTATCGATGCCAGGAGATTTTTTAGGGTTCAAGTTGGCGATAGCTTCTTCGACGTCTTTCAATTTAAACTTTATCGAAACTGCTGCATCCGTAACTATCGATGGAAGTTCTTCAGGGTCGCTTGGTGCATTGGGGGTGAAAACATTTTTTAAGTGCTCAACGAACAACTTGCCTTTTTCTGTGTCGTTTCTTGCCCAATCCCCAGTTGGGGTTCGAAACGGAGGTTTACGAATAACCGGTCTTTTGAGATATCTGGTAGCACGCCATAGTGAATGATCGGATTGCGGTGTTGCATCGAGACCTTTAAGATACTCATTTAAATAATCAGTTTTTTTGGATTGTAACATCTCTCTTAGCTTGTTGGTACACTCTATTAGTTTTCTTTTGAGTTGAGGGGATCTATGAAGCTGCCACTCTCTTCGAGCTCTTCTTTTTTCAGTTATTAATAATTCGTTGTCTGTGGAGCAAATTTTTTCTTGCCTAATTTTGCGTGAATTAATAATAGCTATAATAGCACAGCATGAAGAAAAATATACAAAGACAGTTCCACACAAAGAAATTTCAAGAAACTGCAGAAGAAAACAACGAACTTATATACATACATATGCCCTTAGTATCCAACGCTGTGACGCAGGCTGATAAGCAATTTAAAAGGAATTTTATTTGTCAAAATGGCAATTTCAAGAAAACAAGTGCAAAATTTTTCATTGTAAATTGAAACACAAAATTTGGAATTACTCAATTCACTCAAATTTTATTTGAAAAATTTCTATACACGTATGACCCGATTTGCACGGCACTATTTTTGCGCATTTTCACTTTTACACGTCTCCTTTGGTTATCGTGTAAACTGAATAATTTAAAAATTACCTCGCGTCCATGATTTTTTCAATTTTACTGTTTTATTTAATAATAACACTAATTATTTTAAGCCAAAGGTCTTTTTATATATTTTATATTTATTTCAATATTTCGCTACTCCTTTGTGTAGCTTCTTCAGGAAAATTGGTTTTTGTTTATAATAAACAAATTTTTTTTTTTTTTTTTAAAATTTACAATATATGAAAAGTTCTTGTCAATTGTTTTATTTAATTTTATTAGAGTTTTGTTATTGTTTTATTTATAGAACTAAGGAAATTAACGCGATAAAGAGATACTTTTATTTCTTAGCCGTTAGTCTTAATCACCATTACCTAGTAATTTAGTATAATAAAAAAAACTACTCAACGTGAGGTTTCTTAATTTAAAATGACTTAGAATTCAATATGCATATATGCGACTCGTCGACATTTCTTTTTGGGTATCGGTATCGAATTGTAATATTTAATGTTTAAGTACATACACACATGCATAATTTCTAAAGGAAATGTGTTCTGGTGAAATTATTTTCGATTTACACGATTACTTCGGGAACGTATATATTTACCATGTAATTGGAGGGACAGCTGTATACATTTCAACCTCCACATTTACTGCCACCACCACGATGTCATGCGATATCGATTGATCGCTTTATAATATTTGAATTTTTTTTCCTTGTTTTGAATGAAATTAAGGATCCATCGATATCGTGGGGCTGGCAGTTAACCTTTTACTCCATGTGTTTCTATGCACAGTTGCATAAATAAATTTAAAAAATATTTTAAGCCTGCAGGAAAACTGTTTACTTTCTTTTAGAGATCTCTGATTTAAAGAGATTTGTGTAGTCATTAGATTTAGATCTCGAATAGAATATTTGCACATGTTAACACAAACAGTTTCATTTACCTGACGTTTGATTTCATCTTCCAAATCTTGCGTTGATGGGACTTTATCCATTTTTCTTTATTTAGTCGTTCGGTTATCAATTAAATAAGTAAAACTGATCTCTGACAAATGCAATTGCAATTATGTAAAGCACTTTTATTTATGAATTTAAACCAAAAAAAAATTAATTTTTTAATATTTTCTTTTTACCCGAAAATGTTGTGAAACAGCCAAAACCAAACCGTGAATAGACGAATTTACATTTGAATTTTTGGATGTTTAGTGAAACACAACAACAAACTCTGTAATAAAGACCAGTCTAAGAAAAAATGGAAGCAGATACATGAAACAGAGAACTCTTTGTTCTTTTTGACATATTGACGTTCAGCGTTGCCACCACAAAAAATTATTACTGATACTCAGTTCTGCCAGATGTGCAGATTTTACAAGTGCAGTTTTCTACATCAAGGCAATTTTTTTAAATTTTATTCGAATAAAATAAAAAAAGCATTAAATTACAATATGATTGACAAGCATTTATTCTTTATATTGCCAATAATATTCCACTTTATGTTGAAGCTTTAGCACCTGGTAATTTAATTCAAGGCCATCTTTCACTATGCTACACACACGCACATTTCATTCCAATTGGAGCGAAGGCGAAGTCTGACCGACTTAACCGAATTAAATAAATAATCTATATATAAAAAGCTGAATGTGTGTTTGTTTGTTTGTTTGTGTGTTTGTAACTTATTGGAGCATAAACCGGTGGACCGATCTTCCTGAAATTTTCACACCATATAATTGGGACTCTTGAACGAATTATAGGTTACTTTTTTTTCAACCACGGCCACCTTTACGCCTACTTTCTTAATTATGCTGCTCCTTCCACATGGTTTTTAACAGATTTTATAATATAAACGAGCTTAACTTCGCCATTTGTGGACCAATCGCGATGAAATTTGGTGCACTTACGTCTGTGCAACTCCGGGAAGGTTATAGGGTATTACTTTTTTTTTAAACTAGGCCCAGGAGGGCAATAGGGAGGAATTTTCTGCCCCTCCGAAACGTTCAAACCGATTTTAATGAAAAATTTACATCCAAACTGTTCTGCTTCGAAAACCTATGATATTTGTGAAAAATGCCAGTGGCGAAGGCATAGTCACTGGTCACTGAACAGTAACGGCTTCAGCTGACAGCAATTCATAGGCACATCTGAACGCCCTTCTTCATTGGTATTATGTAGCACCGACGACGTAAAATAATTATGGCTGAAAAAAAAACAAAGCTTCAAAATTTAATACGTCTCTTTGACATCAGAGACACTACAACAATGGTATAAAACAAACAACGTGCAAAAGTAGAGTTGAAAGGTAATGAAGCTTCACCACCTATCATTTCTCATACTATCCCTTTCCTGCAGTACCAGCACAATGCACCGCATGTGCTGGAGTGCTGGTTCAAGATGAAAAAAAAATTTACATTAAAATGAAATCTAGTAGATTCGATTTGAAATCTATTTCGAAATCTAGACCGTTTACATCACACTTTTGCGACATTAACTAGATTTCATTATATGACAGAAATATTTCAGTATAGTATTTGACATTTGGTTCTAACAAAGCACATGTATCACCTACGTTCTCACATTAGGTCTTTACGTTTACTTTCTGGGAAAGTTCGGTAAAATGAGAGTAAGCTATAATTCCTCTCAATAACAGAGCAAAATGTACAAAAGTAAGAAAACGAAAAAAAAACCATAAAATTTACCAGAAAAAAAGAAATGTCAATTTTTTACAGCTCTGTTTATATCGGAGATGATATTTGACAATTTTAAAATTGTACTTTTTTGACCCCAAATGTACTAAAAACATAAAAGTTGTGTTAAGTTTTACTATTATTAACTATTACTAACAGAAAGGTAAAATAAAATGAGTTCTTGAATATTGAGAATTTGTTTCGAAATCAATCAAATTAAATTAATACTGAAGGAGTTCCTATTACTCGAGAGACCACCTCGTTGCGAGACAACCAACGTGTTGTGTTGTTGAATAGTTAAAAATTAATGCAGTTCATTACAAAAGTATTCTTGAATTTTCGCAAATTCATAAATTTTACAGAAAGGATAATTTTACTCGTTTGTAAACTTATAATTCGGACCATAGTTTTTGAAGCTCCGTACGACTGAGTTTAGACGAGAAAACATTTAGTTTGGTAGCATGTTACGGGTGTGGAAGAGAGCATCGTTTTTGTGTTCGGTACTCGGCGACACGTTTTAACAACGACATATGTTGTCTTTGCCGATGTATAGAATTAATTTTTATGCGAATCCCTGAGTAGTTTGTTTTAATATTTGTATATTTTAAATAATTGTGGGCAATTATATTAAGAAAAAATTCACAGATGATGGCCCACTCCAAGGATATTTCTATTTTATATTATATTACATTTCTTTTTTTTATATACATATGCACATATAAGAATATTGAAATAAAATCAACGTAAAGAATTGAAATAAATAGTGTTTCATTTCAATTGGGATATCCGTCTACAGTGATCGATATATATGCATCAACGCTGACTATCACATGCACACAGAAGTTTCGGTAATTTTTCTCATATTGCCCTTAAGAAAATGATATAAACTTTGTTCTACGCAATGACCGATAATTCTGTCAGCAATGACGGTCGTATCACCGGTCAAATCACCGTCAATGTTCTTATAGGGCAGCTAAACTTATTAGCTATTTCGCTCGTCACTTCATTCAACAGGCCAAACGTCAAAGTTTGTGAAAAAGTTGTGAAAAGTGGTTGTGAATAATTTAATAATTAAATATTATATTAAGAAAAATCGAAAATATATTTTTGCTATAATTAATTTAAATTACTGAACAACGTATAATCATATGAATATACTTTGGTACTTAATATTTAGTGGAGTAAAGTAGTACTTTTGCAATGCAAAGTGTACTGAAAAAAGTACAATTGTACGAGCTTGATTATCCCTGATTTTCATTGGAAGTCTAATGTTATTTAATAATTATTGTTAAGAAAAATTTTCAACACAACTTTTTTAATGTCTGTCAGTTGTTTGGGACATTTGTAATTTTGCTTTGTTATTTTCAATGTTTATTATAAACAAACTGATTGCTTGTTCTTCATGCCCAAACTAGCCCGAAGAAAAAGTACGGGCATTCTCGTGCGTGAAGAACAAGAGCATTGCTCTCTCAAAACCTCTCTCATTTACTCAATTTTTGCGTAAGAAAACGCCTTTGGGTAAAATTTTGAGTAAACGAACAGACCTATTAATATACATACCATAGTACAATGCTATCTATACTCGGTAATCTCATAAGCCCAGCTCACTGAGTGCGTACAGCTGTCAAATTACACACATATTGTGCCAATTTACACTCACACTATTAAATATCCGTTTTGCACACGTTTTTAATTAACATAAGCATGTGTTTTCTTTCATTACATGTCATTCTATCGCTCTAAACAACAATAAAGTGCCCTGTTGTTTTTTCTATTGTAAACTTGTTGTAGGATATTATTCTACCATGATACATACATAACTGGTTGTAATTTTTTTTTAGCAAAAACCATGGTTGCAGCACTATGTACTACTAGATTTTGAGTAGATTTTCCCAAAATCTAGTCACGATATAGATTTTGTTTTGTATGGGAAATCTAGTAAAAAAACAACTATATTTTGCTCAAAATCCAGTAAGTTTTAGATTTCATGCCAATGTAAATACTTTTCGGTATGGCAATTCCTGTCATTAGTCTCTTCAATTTTGGGAATTTTAATTAATGACTAATTGTCTTAGTTTTAATGGAAAATATTAAAACAATTAAATGTAAAAAAACATGAAATGTTGGTGTAAATGCAAAATTTTTGTGCAATATCTCACCCGGGTGGGTTTCGGGTCATTATGAGGGTGGCGATGGCACGATGGATGGTAGTCTGCACGTTGACTACACAACCAAAAATAGCCCTGGGTTCAACTACAGTTTCAGACTAAAATTTAAAAAAAAAATAAACATCTCGCATTTTTCTGATGTGCATTAGTGTGTCTTTGTGTGTCAGTTGTTGTCGGAAGGTTTCAGTAGCGAAGGCATAGTCACTGGTCACTGAACAATGCCGGCTTCAGGTGATAGCAATCCATAATCACATCACAACGCCCTCCTTCGTCCGTATTGTGTAGCACCGGCGAAGTAAAATAATAATAAAAAAAATGGCTACTGAGCCGAAGCTTCAGCACTGCTACGAGACAAACAAAGAACGTGTGAAAGCAGAGCTGTAAAAATAATTAATAAAGCTCCATCTCCTGTCGTTTCTCCTACTATCTCTTTCCTATAGCTCCAGCACAATGCTTTGCATGTGTAGGAGTCTTCTCCTGAGTGTTGGTCCCAGATAAAAAAAAAATAAATAAAGAGGATTGGTAGTGCGAAAGTTAAATATATGAAGAGATGACAAGGTGCACTTTGACTGCAAAACCAAAAGTTCTGGTTCGAACAACATTTGGTTTCTTTTATGATGTGCATTTGGGTGCCTTTGTGTCGGTTGTTGTCGAAAGGTTTCTGTGGCAAAGGCTTAGTCACTGCTCTCCGAATAGTAGCGGCTTAAGCTGATACCAATCCACAGACACATCAGCGAGCCCTCCTTCGTCGGTATTCCATAGCACCACGGAAGTGAAATAATTACTAAAAATGTCTACTACAACACAGCTTCAAAGCTGTACCGATGTTCCGGGTATACCGGATCATGTACAACTCAACACGTTGTGCTCAGCCTAAATAACTGATCACATAAAATTACCAAATAAAATTAAAAATCAAAAAACTTCATAAAATAGTTTTCATCACAGAATATTCAATGTGTGTGGTTTTTATTTTGATATTTACTTGATTATATTTGTTCATCATTAAGCTCTCTCCAGCCGTTGCCAAGAGGTTGGTAGCAGTTGAGCTCAACACTGATTGAATTGTATTTTGTATTTGTTTTACGATTAAATAAATAATGAATAATAAAGTCAAATATTTTACATATACAGGGTGGCGTCGAATGAGCAATATGGTTTAAAAGGTTTATAACTTTTTTATTTATGCGATTATAATAATTCTTGGTTTTTTTAAATACAGTATGTTATTGGGGAATTTTTTGCAATTAGCTTTGAAAAATGATATCCTGTAAGTGATGTCCATTTTCTGCTTCGCACATACGTGCTCTTTTTAGCATATTTTCCATACATTTTCGCAAAATTTCGGCTGTAATGGCCATGATTTCAGTTCGAATGTTGGTTTTTAGTTGGAGTATGGTTCTGGGTTTGTTAATGTACACTCTTTCTTTCAAATATCCCCAAAGAAAACTGTCAGGAGCTGTTAAATTTGGTGAACGTGGAGGCCAGTTAAAATCGTTTGTGCGCGAAATAGTGCGTTTGCCGAATATGTCCCTTAACAAAGCCATTGAGGCACCTTCAGTATATGCTGTGTTCGATCGTGTAATGATTCATAATTAATACCCCAAGTCTACCTCACAAAATGCTGAAAAAAACAAAGAAAAAAATAATAATTAAAATAGTTATAAAGAATTCAAACCATATAGCTCATTCTGCGCTACCCTGTACAATATAATATTTAAATTTTTTAGTGTTGCCTCCTTATTTTCATGTAAAAGAAAACGCTAAAAAAAAGATACGGTCAAAAATAAAGCTCAAAATCGCAAACATTGTGCTTAAATCGCTAAGTTGACAACATATAAAGTATTTTAACACTAGTGGACGATAGGACGTTTTTGCATTTATCTTAATATGGTAGTATTCTTTGCACCTTTTTGGATTAATTTTTCCATTACAATATATTTGCGCTCTTCTCCAAAATTTGCACAATGCAGAAAAAATGTAGTGTCATGGGGGCTTAAGTTGTTTGACTGTTTACTCGTTGGCGTGTAAGTTCATTTTAAAAATGCTGCCAACAATTAAAGTCCAGCGTTTATATTGCTCATTTTGGTTCGAGCACTGGTGCAGTGTCAAGAAATAGACAATGGGAATTGATCGAACAAACAGCTCATTTGGTATTTGATAATCGAAAACAGAATTTTATTTCTTAAATGTTTAAATTATTGACCCAATCACGAAAAAAATCAGAGCATTTAAAAAAAAGTGAGTCCTTTTGCGTCGTTCATTTGCGCGGTCCCCATTAACGGCGCAAATCGGGGCTCTAGTGCATTATATAAACAGCACTTGCTTTGAATTCGCAGTGAAACGTTTATTGTCTTTATCCAATGAATTGCACTGCACTCTGTTGTATGAAAATCATGGCCACACCATGCCCGGTATTTTATGATCTTCAACGGACATAAACGCCTCGGATTGCTTTCAGATACGAATGATGAGAGCTGTTTCCACCATACGTCCGATTATTCTCCTATCCGTGCTTAAAATATTTTTTAAAAAACTCGATGAATTTTTTTGAGAGTATCAAAATTGTCAAGCTTAACTGATGTGTACATATGTACGTCTACAAATTTCTAAATAATTAAAATTTTTGTAATTGTTTTCTACATTTCTTTGCAAATTTCATTTAAGAACATGAAAAACTGAATGTTTTTTTTTTCTTTTTCAATTGTCTGCAGTAAGTCTTCATTCACTCTGATCATGCTTGTACGATGCCATAATATTTCCTTAAATTTTTGTCGCTTCATTGTGAGTGTGTGTGTGTGTGTCTTACTTAAAAGTACATAAAAATTAAAAGTTTAACTAATAAATTATTAATGTAGGTGTATGAAGATTGAATGCTGGTTGTCTGTCGCCTGTCGTCTGTCGTCTGCATTTTAGGACGGACAGCGAAATCATAGTGACCATAATCATCACCATGATCATCTACATGTACATGTGATCATCATTTATCACACGACACGAATTTAACTAAGACTATGTTTTATTATTATTTATTTTTTTATTTGAAAGTTTTTTTTTCAGTCAATTTAGACCGGAGTGATTGTCGCGCTACATTTGAAATAGTCAGCAAAGCCTGTTTGCTGTACTATTCTTATTACTGGTAGAAAATAAAAAAAAAAAATTGAATAATAAATAAAGAAAATTCTTAATGAATGGAGAGAATATCATTAGTGGTTGTAAAGAAATTAAAACTAAAGAGATATTGTTGTAGTAGAAATTCTGTTGGTCCGGAAAATATCAATTGTTGGGAATTTCAATTTAAAATAAATACTAGAAAGAAATATTAAACACAGTGCCATCATATGCATACTTATTTATCTGCATAAGGGGATTGAAGAAGACATACCGACTAATAGACAGAAACAAGATAGAGACAAGACATAGACAAGAGAGAGAGTGAGAGAGAGAGAGAGAGAGACAACTGACGATCTATTTAATCTTTAGTTTAGCAAATGTTACTTTCATGGATTGAAATGAATATTTTCTCATTTGCATGTCACTTTTTCATTGTACGTTTTCTAGGTCATCATCATTTTCGATGATACACCACCGCACATATTCAGGAGAGGTATTTCTAGTCCAACAACTTACTCAGCGCCCGCCAGTACCATTTTCGCTGAGGTCACTTTCCTTTCGGAAAAGTGGTGTCAGTCCAAGCACCATTATATCGATAGTAAGGTGGTTGATCTCGATATTTTAAAGACGTTTGACAGATGGTGGTAGGGAGCTCATCGGTCAAAACTTTTTGCATACGGTGTCGGTGCAGAATTCGGTCGATTTATATCGTGTTCTCTAGTATGACCGCTCCTATACGAGTTGTTATATATGGATGGGCTGTCATCAAACGTGTTCAGAATAAATTCAGAACTACCGCAAAGTTCCGTACATTCTCCTACTCTACGGCTGACACTTTGATATTCAGGGTCTCGTAACGATTACGGAATGAGCTCATTGCGAATATAGTCGAATTTAATGCCCGAAAGATCCAATGCTATCAAAATGTTACGTCATTTCTAGTTATGCATGGTATATATATTATTCTGGAGCTATTTATGTTCTTGGTATGAAAATTCAGTATGAAGTTTGTTGGAACAACCACTTTATTCAAGCCTCAAAGGATGCCTTCTAATGCCTTATCTTTTTAAAACAGTGTAACAAATATTTCACCCCATCTGATCATCTGCGTTTAATGGCTGATGTGTTTCCGCACGGCACGGTTTCCAAAAGGTTGGGATGTTTTAGCGATTATTTCTTTGGAAAAATTGTGGCTGTGATTGTCGCTGAAAGATACTGAGGGAGACTGGTTTCTGGTTCAGTCGTCATTTTTATGATATGTTGCCTGGGTCGACTCAGTACTAATCTAGGTGTTATTGCTGGAGGTTTAAGGTGAAAGTTTTTATGATACTCTTTTCTCGGATAGAGTTATTTAGAGTCGTCGTATACCCTACACACAACAAAGTCATTCAAGTCACATAAGACTAGACAGCCCAATCACCTAAGCGAGGTCTTCAGTCATAGTGGAGGATAACTATGACAAAGATTGCAACCTGTGCGTACTTGGTGACATACAAGGTGATCTCTAAGCATATATGGGGGCGGTAGTGAATAGTTCAAAGATCACTCGTCTTTGAGACGCTTTCAGTTATTTTTTTTTTATATTAGACCATCATATGCGGTGCATTGTGCTGGCACTAGAGGACAGTAATAGTAGGAGAAATGATGAACCCAGATCAAACTTTTCGTTTTGTAGTCAACGTGCAGACTACTTCGACCATCGCCACCCACCATCTTTTAGATAATCACACTACGCATTATAGAGGGAATGCGTTTTCGTTTCGACTGCTATTTTGGAATGTTCTAGTCGTATGTCCTCAAACGCTACTCTTCCTGTCTTCCTCCTCAAAATCCGACTGGTCCAAGACAAAAAAGAAACTTGTGCTCGTACGGATGTACAACCGACGACAATAGTAGTAAGAAACCAGATACGAAAAGGAGGCAAACATCATTCAATCCAATGTAAATCTTTTTCTAGCCATTTAACATTTTCACACTTTAAATAAGAGCAATAAATTCTAATCATAAATGTTCGTTCGTTTGACTTAAACCTTGTGATGTGCAAAGTGCATTTTCATTCACACTTGATGTTCTCACAAACAAAAAAAAAAAAAAGCAACGACAAAGCATGCACGCAAATAAGTAAATTATATCTTATTACAATTATTAACTAAAAGTCCCGCCGCCATCATCTATTACAGTGATTAGAATGTCCTCTAAGAGTCTAAAGGTAAAATACATACACATCCAATACGGTTCGTATCTGCGAAAGTTTTTTTATCTGTGCTTATTTACATGCAGCCCAATGATAATGCCCATAATATTCATCGCTAAAGATATATCATGTGCAATACAGAGAGCTATAACAGATGCAGTGGGGGCTTTGCACTTGCTTGTGCACAGGATTCAGGTTTAACAGCTGTCAGGTGTTAAACAGCTGTCATCTGAAGTGTCATTTGTTTAGTGTCTGGTTTGCCATATACGAATATGGATTCTTTAACAACCGAAGAACCACCTACTGTGCAATGAATTGCCAAGATTATATCGATATTTGTAGAGATTGTAAGTGTTACAGATGATAGTGAGGCCAGTGCATCACCGCAAAGTGCGCACTGGCGAAAATATCGCTTCTCTTGGTGAAAGTGTGTAGGAACCGTTACCGTCAATTCAGGCCGTATGATAAGCGATTTCTTTTTTTGCAATTGAGGATTATGAACTGTACGATATATGGTTTCAACAAGACGGTGTCACGAGACACTCAAAGCGTCTGATTTGGGATTCATTGCTTATAATTTCACTTTTTCCTCTTTTTGACGCCTTTAGATTTTTTTGGTGGGGCTACATCAAAGACCGCGTCTACGGGTATACTCCCCTAACGTTGTATTTTCGGTTTATGTGTTAATTTTATCTGTAATAATATGTGGACTATGGAAGAGCAATTATAATAATTTCATATTAATAAGATTAAATAAAAGTTGAAAAGCCTGAAAAGTATATATTTTATTTTCTCTTGGACCGGCACTCAGGGCATGACCCCTATACATGCGCTGCATTGTGCCGGAACTAGGAAAAAAAGTTTTGGGAGAAAGAATAGAGGGAGTAGCCTTTCTTGACATTTGATTTCAATAATTTTCCGACGTCAAAAGTGATAGGAAAGACCTCTGCGGGTAGCCCATTCCACATACGTGCTGTGCGGCCAAAAAACTAATTTTTTCTTTAATGCGTAGTGCGATGCACTGCCAAGTTGGCCACAAATGCATGCGGTCTTAATGATGAGCGCGTCGTGCGCGTGAATGACCGGGTTTCGGTAACAAGTTCCCTGATTTCATCAGAACACATCCCATTATAGTAACGATAGAACAACGAAACGCACCTCACGTTGCGACGATGCTCAAGAGAGCTACCCTACTGTCTCCTATGAGTTTCTTCGCTCTTTCCTGTACACGGTAGAGTAACTTCAACATAGTCTCTGAAGCACCTGTCCATACATGAGAGTTCTATTCCATTTATGACACGTTCTAAGTTTCGAGGTTGAATAAATTTTTTTTGTGCTTCTTCATTTTCGCTAAATCTAGCTGGTAAAACAGTTACGATGACATCACTGTATGCGAGTACAGGCACATTCAACTATACTATGCCCACGCAAACTATGCACGCTTTGCAGCTCTCTGGTGATAAAAAACATAAACATTAAAAATAGAAATGAATGAAAACAATCACAGCGCTACAACAACTATGAAAAGCAATGCTGAATTAATAGAAATTAGACTAAACAATTAATTGCAAACATTGCAAATAGGCAAGTTTCAGTGGATTTGTTTAAGTGAAACTTGTATACTACAGGGGGATTGGCTCCTATAAATAACTGTGTCTACATATGTACATACTCACTTACATACTTATGTATGTACATACATATGTATGTGTTTTGTAGCCGTTTCTTATTTGTGTTTATGGCAACTAATTGTAATTTAATGAACAAAATTTGTTTCCATTTTAAACGTCGAATTCAAGTTGTCGCTTCCGGCATTCGGCATACTTCCCCATAATATCAGAACTTTTTCAAGCCACACAAATTTATATGATTTATATGATGCCGGAAGTTAGAACATGTCCAGGCTTTTTGATAGATCAAAAGATAACGTCGCAAACTTGATGTTGAAATGCCCATTGTGATGAATGCGTTTTTGTTTGGGCGTCACGTGCATAGACTAATCCATGTTTGCTACCTGACTGGTTCATTTGCGGCTACTTGCTCGAAATTTCTTTTGCAATTAGAGTCAGTTGTGGTCCACGATATTAATCTATCTATATACTATATAAAACAGGACGTGCGTATATATGTAACGTATGGACTCCAAAACGGCTGGGCCGATTTTGATGAAATTTTCAGGGAATCTTCAGAAAATTCAGGCGGGTGACACTGTGAAGTCTGATTTTTGATTTTCGGTCTGCGGGCGGAGGGTCGTGTCAAAATCCAATTTTCATATTGCACCACCAAAGACATATATCGGGTTTTTCAACAGGCACGCTACAAAAGTAGAGCGACAGGGACAGCAAACGACGCCATATTTCTTGCCGCTCTTTTGACATTTCTCTTCAGTTAGCTTTGCCATTTCATGATGGAAAGATATACGAGCCAACAACGAGTCGAAATTATTAAAATTTACTACCGAAATTCGGAGTCAGTGGCCTCAACGTTAAGAGCGCTACGTCCAATTTACGGTCGTCATAATCGTCCTAGCAGATCAACAATTGAGCGTCTAGTGGAAAAATTTGAATCTACAGGCACAGTACAAAATGTTCCCGTGCCAGTGAGACAAAGAAGTGCCCGTAGTGTCGAGAATATTGCTGCCGCTGAGGCTTCAGTTGAAGAAAGCCTAAATGTGTCTCTCACACGTCGTTCTCAAGCGTTGGGCATCTCTGTGATGTCGTTGTGGCGAATTTTGCGAAAAGATCTTGGCCTACATCCATACAAGATCAAATTGACGCAAGAACTGAAGCCGCTTGACCACCAGAAGCGTCGTATGTTCGTGAATTGGGCTGAGCAACAACTTGAAAATGATTCGGATTTTCTTCGAAAAATCTTCTTCAGCGATGAGGCTCATTTCTGGCTGAATGGCTTCGTCAATAAACAAAATATGCGTTATTTGTCAGGCAGCAATCCACACGTACTCCATGAGTCATCATTGCACTCCGAAAAAATTACGGTTTGGTGTGGTTTATGGGCCGGCGGCGTCATTGGGCCGTACTTCTTCCGTGATGATCAAGACCGGCACGTTACTGTGAATGAGAATCGCTACCGTTCAATGATAACCGAATATTTTTGGCCCCAATTGGATGATATGGACTTGGAGGACATGTGGTTCCAACAGGACGGCGCCACAAGCCACACAGCGAATGTCACAATCAATTTATTGGAAACCAAGTTTGGAGAACGTGTTGTCTCACGAAATGGTTCAGTCGATTGGCCGCCTCTGTCATGCGATTTGACGCCGTTAGATTCTTTCCTGTGGGGCTACGTCAAGTCTATGGTCTCTGCCAACAAGCCAGCGACGATTGATGAACTTCGTACGAATATCGAACGTGAAATTGCAGCAGTATCGGCCGATTTATGATTGAAAACCGTCGAAAATTGGGTTCAGCGTCTGGACTTCTGCAAGCGTGCCCGTGGTGGCCATGCAAAAGAAATCGAGTTCCATACATAATGGCATCGAACGTACTTTCACAATAATAAAGAATTTCATTGATATCCAAAACCGTTTTTGTTTTATTTAAAAAAACTTTTGTAGCGCTCTTATTGAAAAACGCTTTACATATATTTAATTTTTTTGCTTTTTTTTATTTTAAATAAATAAATCGTGTGGTAATACAACAAAATGTTTGTTTAGGGCCAGCAACGCGGACCTGGTCAGCTAGTTGTAAATAAAACAAAAACTTTTTAGAGAGTTATCTGAATATTTTTTTTATTATAATAGAAGGATCCATGACAATTATGTGTAAAACAAAATATCGGTAAAATAGTCGCTACGGCTTTGGTGGAATATCTCTAACCGATGGTTGATATTCTCAATGACTGTGAGACATAATTGAAGTTGAATGTCGTTAATGCGCCGAATTATTCCATCTTTTATCTCTTATATTGTTCTTGGCTTATTGATGTACACTTTTTCTTTTAAATATCCCCCAAGAAAGAAGTCCAACGATGTCAATTCACGGCGGCCAATTCACATTGCCACGACGTGAGATAACACGGCCATTGAATTTCTCACCCAGAAGAACTATTGTTTCGTTGGCTGTGTGGAAAGTGGTACCATCCTGTTGGAACCACATATTCTCCATGTCCAAACCTCAGTTTCTGGTGAGGTTAGTTGTTGGTGGTTCAATTGTTGGGCACGACGAAGAGTCGAGGTTGACGGATCTTCTGCCGCACTATCGCTAACAACAGCAATGTTTTCCGTAGAACGAACTGGGCGAGCATGCACAGCTCTTTTCACATTTCCGAGACACCGGATTTGATGAAATTTGCGCACAATTCTCTCGATTGTGGACACATTAGGTCGATTAGGCTGGCCAAAAAAATCACGAAGTTCACTAAATGCATTTTGATTTGAACAAACATTTTCGTAAAAGGCTTCAACAATCAATATTAACGCACTGCTCAATTGTGTACCTCTCCATGGTTTTTTTTATTTATTTTTATTAATGTGGGCCCAGCACTAAGGAGATGACCCCTACACATGCGATGCATTGTGCTGTAACTATAGGAAAGGGATAGTTAGAGAAACGGCAGGAGGTGAAGCTTAATTAATTATTTTACAGATTTGCTCTTGCACGTTCTTTGTTTTGTTTATAGCAGTGTTGAAGCTTAGGTTTAGTAGCTATTTTTATTATTATTTTATAACTCCGGTGCTACACAATACCGACTAAGGAGGGCGTTCTGATGTGCCCGTGGATTGGTATCAGCTGAAGCCGGTATTGGTCAGTGACCAGTGACTATGCCCTCGCCACTGAAACCTTCCGACAACAACTAACACACAAAGCCACAGAAATACACATCAGAAAAAATGCGAGATGTTTTTATAAGTCTGAAGCTGGAGTTGAACCCAGGAAAAATTTTTCGTTTTGTAGTCAACGTGCAGACTGCTTCAGCCATCGCCACCCTCGTTTTTATCGATAGTGATTGATTGAGATAATAGTCGAAATGGCTATAATATACACCGCACGTCATCAGCTTAATAAAAGTCCAACTAAAAAAAAGCACAACATTTCGCATCAAATTTAATTTCCTCTTTACACGGTTTTCACAAGAACTAACATGTCTACCGGGTAAAACGAGCACTTGTAGTGTAAATTCGTAGGCACATACGAGTACAAAGAGTAGAACGAACCCCCATACAAACGAACTTATACAAGCGTGTACTCGTATATGTTTGTGTTGTTGATGATATTCATGCCGAGGAAACACCCAGCAATGTATGCGTTTTTGTGTGGCTGTATGTTTGCGCGTTACTACAGCGAGTATTAAATATTTTCAATAAAAAACACTCCAAATGGCCAAATGAGAAAAAGAAAAATACGAAAACTTTATTCTTATGTAACGCACATTTATACTTAATTTCTTTGTGTATTTCTCTGTCCTGCTTGTCAGTTTGCTTGCTTGTTTTCAAATTGGCATCAAGAAGTATTCAAATGTGAAGATTGTTTGTTATCCTGTTTTTTTTAACGGCCAGAAGCTAAGGACAAATTTCGAAATACTGTATGGCGGCGCACTGCACTGGAAATGAAAAAGTGCTGGTGAAGAAATAAAAAAATATTTTTTTTTTTTGGCAAAGTGTTGCCCTTTGACATGACAATACAAAACGAAAAACAAAAATAAGTCGATAGAAATGAAGCAACTACAACAAACATAACAAATGCAATAAAAAAAAAGAATGACCCAGAAATAAATACTCGTAACATGTACGAGAACTTGTAGCAATAACGATGTCAAATGCAAGACGAATTTTTGCTAAAGTTGCTATAATTGCATTCGAAGGAATACAACTTCATAAATGGGTGCGTGATTTTTTATTGTGATTTCAAATTTAGCTCAGCGAAGGGGTTTTTACTTACAAGTAATAAAATTAAGAAACAGAAATTTGCAGTTGTAAGCTTTTATATAATTTTTTTTTTTTATCTAGGACCAGCACTCAGGAGATGACTCCTACACATGCGAAGCATTGTGCTGGGAACTATAGGAAAGGGATAGTAGGAGAAACGGCAGGAGGTGAAGCTTAATTAATTATTTCGCAGCTCTGCTTTCGCACGTTCTTTTGTTTTTATAGTCGTAGCAGTGCTGAAGCTTCGGTTCAGTAGCCATTTTTATTATTATTTTACTTCGCCGGTGCTACACAATACCGACGAAGGAGGGCGTTCTGATGCGATTGTGAATTGCTATCAGCTGAAGCCGGTATTGTTCAGTGACCAGTGACTATGCCTTCGCCACTGAAACCTTCCGACAACAACTGACACACAAAGACACACTAATGCACATCAGAAATATGCGAGATGTTTATTTTTATTTTTTTTAAATTTTTGTCTGAAACTGCGGTTGAACCCAGGTCTGTTTTTTGGTTGTGTAGTCAACGTGCAGACTACCATCCATCGTGCCATCGCCAACCTCAAAGAGAAATACAGTGTAAGCTCGTTTAACGCAACTCTCGTTAAGCGCCACACCTCGATTATCGCAACACCCAAATTCTTAACACTGGTGACTTTGTTAACGCAAATTTTCAAAAAAGAAAACCTCAATTAACGCAACTTTGTAAACAGAGTTAAGTTTTATTTTGAAATTTAGTTTTTTTATAAATAAAAAAATATGCCATTTAAAAAACAACAGTGGAAAATTGTAGTCTTTTTTTCAGTTGAAATCACGAATCATGAACTTGATAAGAAACATCGATACAAATTTACATAGAATGTCTGTTATTTTAAATTTGTTTTATTTTAAATAAATGCATATGTTTTAAAAGTTAACATTTGGTTTTTTTCTTTTGTTGAAATAAACTTTTCATTTGGTTTGAAATCAGCTTTTTAATCGAAAAACAGGCATAGAAATTTTTGATGCAGTTTTCGCAACAGCGCACAATTTCTATTGGTTGCGTTAGTTTGTAGTTTGGAAAATATACTTCTAGTTTGGCAAAAATAAGTTTCATTGCAATAGTAATTGCAAATTTATAATGGAGCATTGTGACGCATAGCATTTTGTTGGACGTACGCATTTTTTTCACAGACTTTTCAAACACATTTCGCGACTACCTTTCACTTATATCGTTAATAAAGCAACTCAGCTGTTGGCTGAATAGTTGGCGCCTTAACTCTCAAACCGGCGTGAACCTCTGAATGCTGGTCCAAGAAAAAAAAAATTCCACTGCAATGCATTGCATACTTTGGCGACAACTTCTGTTATCCATCGCGTGGTGAAGTAATAGAGAGAAATATATGTATGTATGCTAATGAAGACTTGAATTAGTTTTCACGGCGAATAATCGACGGAAATAAGCTTCCGTCGATTTGGCATATCAATACAAGGATTGTATTACTATCTCTGGCAAGTGTGAGGTGAATTAGAAGCATACTTTGTCATATCCATACCAACCACTTATCCTTTCTCCTACTATCACTTTCCTCTAGTTCCAGCACAATGCACCGCATGTGTAGGGGTCATCTCCTAAGTGATGGTCCAAGATAAAAAAAAAAACAGCTGATGTTCAACTCACTGATGTTATTTGACATCATTACAATGACACCATACTACGTGTCAGCAAGACAAATTTAATGGCTTTGGCCACAATGGAATGCCACACCCACATCAAAGTAATTACCAATCAGAATTAATTAAATGACAAGAAATGATTTGGGGCATATTGCATTTATTCCAATCAACTGGCATTGATTTTATCTCAAAATAAAAGCGACTACATTTTTAGGAAATAAAAAAATGTTTAATATTTTCGTGTAACAACTTCCCAGGAGTACGTTCAACCGAAAAAATCATTTTTTTCCATTTTCTTCTGAAATTACACAGTCTGGCTGTCAAACACAAACTAAATAACGCAGATTCTTCAAATTGCAACAGGAGTCAACTAGAATAGAAGGAAAATTCAGAAAGTCGGCCCCCCTTAACTAAATGCAACAAATGTTTGTGTTTAAATAAAAATACAAACACATCGATGTTATTGCTGTCATGTCATATATGACAAATTATGACATCATTTTAGGGGTGAGTTTTTAGTCGTTTTCTCAGATTAGTGACAGTTTTTTTTTCTTATCGATAATATTTGTCATTACAATGATGTCAAAGCACCGATAATCGATTGTGCGAATAGAAACGAACACACTTACATAAAAAAAACAACAGCTTTTATTATTTCAATTTCCTCACTTGTACGAAAACCATTTACAATAATGAATAGCTGTGGACCACCCACTGTAGATTTATTAACCTCAACGGCAGTATCACATCCCTTCTATCGCTATAAATCTCTTTTATTGGGCAATAAAAATGATGTCACATGTGAAAGTCAAGTAGAATCTGTTGTTTCTTTCCCCTCTCCAATTAAATAGTTAATTGAAGTAAAGCAAAATGTTTGCTTAACTCAAACACAGCAGGTGCGCATATTAAACACAATGTGAGAATGGAAAAATAGTATTGATTGAAATTATCTGTGTTTTCGTATCTGGTGTCTTCTATGAAATTGATACATACGTAGTTTTTCCATCAGATTTTTTTTATTTGTTTTTCATGTTGTAACTGTTATTGTTATTGTTTCTCAATTTCTCTAAAGCGTTTCATTAGCGTGTGTGACGGAATATTGATTGAATGTGTGGCATTGATGATGGCGACACAGACTGGCATGTTAATGTACTGTTATTGTTTTTGGTTGTATTGCTTTTTTGATTTGCTTTCTATTGTTTTTTTTTTTTTTATTTAATTTTCGATATAAATTGATAATTATTCGAAAGTAGGTTAGACAGGTGGTGTAGGGGTTGAAGATTTAAATCACGATTTCATACGAATGATACCGTTTGTTATGGTTTCTATTTCTAAATTGAACACAATAGTAACCGCATGTTGAGAAGTGGACTGGCAGCAATTGGTTTTAAAAGTAGAAATTAAGAAAAGAAATGTGTACCCAATTTTACCAATTTACCAAATTTTTTATATTTAGATTGCGTTTTTTATTTAAAATTAGTTTTTTGTTTAACTTTAAATGGTAAAATAAAAAAATTAAATGAAAAAGAAAATTTAATTTTATTATAGTTTTTTACACTTTTGATCCTTCGATATGTGCACAATTAATTTTTTTCTTTTAACAAAAGGTTAATAAATCTTAATTACTAAAGCGACCCACACAATTGCAATATAATTGTGCAATTTTTCGTATTGTAGAATAATATCGCCAACGTGTGTGTCTACGTCATATTCGAAGTTGGCAAAAATCAAAAGTATTTTACTGGCACTTCCAATATACAAGTACACACTGTTCAAAAGTAATTTAAATAAAATGGCGAATAACGAGCACAATAATATTGTATAACGTATGCAGTTCTTAATATTTCAACAAATTTTTTTATTTTTTAATATGTTATATTTATTTCTTTTGTTTGTTTTTGCCTGACGACGAATTGAAGTCATAATCTTCAGCTTCCCTATAAGAACACTGACGGTCATTTGACCGGTCATATTACCGTCATTGCTGACCGAAATATCGGTCATTGTGTAGAACAGCGTTTCTATCATTTTCTGAAGCGCAATATGAGAAAAATTACCAAAACTTCTGTGTATATGTGAAGTTGCAACCCCTCTAACTTTAGGAATTTTGACGTCAATAGAATGTATATTCGAACTGTTCACTTTAATGTTGTTTACTAGTCTGCGGTGATGGATATATCGGTCACTGTTGACGGATATCTCAGTTGAAATGAAACCCTGTTTACTTCAATTCTTTATGTTGATTTTTTTCATTATTTTAATATACATACATGTATATAAAAAGGAAATGTAATATAATATGAAATAGAAATATCCATCCGAACCTTGCAGTGAGCCATTATCTGTGCACTAAAACAGTCAGATACTTACACTAGCGCCGATCGCCTTCATGCTGGCCAGTTGCGCGTGTTATAATATAATGGTAGCCTGGCCTTGGCTCAACGTCGACTGGTATAGCTCGATTTTTTCGACGCGGATGGTTTCTTCCTTTTGGCCGAGAAGCTGCTGCCAGAATACATAAAACGAACAAAGTTGTCAATGGATTATAATTAAAAATACATATATATACATATATAAATAATTAACACAATATACTTAAGCTATGTTCACACGATTGTCAGATTGTACAATATTGTAGGATACGGCATTATGGTGGCAATGCACTCACAATGAAAAATTCTTACCATCTGGTAGTTTGTCTATTCACACTGTTGAAAGAAAACCATACAATTTCATTGGCACACAGTTCTGCGGCAATAAATTTTTCTGCCAATAATAATTGTCTGTTCACACGGTTGTCAGATTATTGTATGGCAAACGTTGCCAGATCCGACTTTTAACATTGTATCTAAATATTTATGGGCAGCATTGCCTACAGAAATATTTATCTGCCAATGGTGTTATTGTACGGTGCACTAAATGAAGCACATGCGACAATAACAAATGACTGTAAATTGTGTGTCAATGGAAATGAGGGGTGTTCTCACGATTGTCAGAATTGTGACAATATTATTGGCATACAATGCACCGACAATACATTTTGTGACGATGTTGCCACACAAAAATTGTATGTTCACACGGTTGTTGCACATTTTGTAACAATTTTTCTGTCAATATTGTAGTTAATGACAATCGTGTGATTATCTTTTAATATCCATTTTTTTAAAATATAATTCGACTCATTAATATTTCACACCACACAAATATTTAAAATACCTATACAAATATTAAAACAATTCAGGGATTCACATAAAAATTTATTTTATCCATCAGCAATAACAATCATATGTTCGGGCAAATATAAAATTTCTGCAAATGTATTAGAAAAATCAAATGTGTGTGTGTTTGTTAGTTTCGGTCATCTATTTCTTGTAGGGTTGTAGAGACCACGCGATAACTACTCAACGAGCAGAACGAACAAATCTTCGATAGTCTCTGAATGTCAATTCGAACCGTTTCACATATTCATTTCTTATACATTTTCAAAAACGTATTTCTTAACAAAATTGTATTTTTTTCTAAATGCTGCTTTTTTTACAAGTGAATTTTTCCTTTTGAAAAAGGTCTGTGTTTTAATAACAATAAAAAAAAAAGAGTAGAAAAGTAACCATTTTTTTAGAGCGTTTGTTTACGCAACCCATTTCTAAACGAAATTACATTAAATTCAATCAACAATTGGGATTGGGCATACAAAATATGAAAACATGAAAAGTTACTGACTTGCCCTGGGCTGGTAATAAATTCATACGCATAATTTGTACACAAGTAAATGTAATGAACAGAACAAAATCATGATGCGACATGAGATTAAGCGCCAAACTCTTTGACCTTGAATGCCTGCAATTAATAATTTCAAACCGCAAACACCTGAAAGCCCAAAATGTCAACAATGCCGGAGATATGTACATATTAACAACCCCATAAAGAAAATCTAAATTTAAATAAACTTTTTAGGTGAAAATCAAATTCGCATTGTCTGAGGAAAGAAAAAAGAAAAAAAAAAACGTTGTGATTAGATAACATTCGGAGGATGAAAAAATTAAGAAAAAAAAAATTTGTTGGAAGAAGTAAAATGAAATGCAAAAAGTAATACGGGTACAACTACTGAAAAGGAATGAAATCTAGCGCAGGCGCAGTAAGTGAAATAAGAAGGAAACCAGAAAAACGAGAATATTTTCGTTACCGTGA
The DNA here is from genome assembly GCA_963924685.1 of Dexiosoma caninum. Lineage (NCBI taxonomy): Eukaryota > Metazoa > Arthropoda > Insecta > Diptera > Tachinidae > Dexiosoma > Dexiosoma caninum. The sequence continues at coordinate 106,040,708 of OZ004725.1, read as the reverse complement.
ACGATTAAGGGATGATGCGATGTTCAATACCCACTGTCCAAGAAATAAAATGAACAAAACACTTTAAAACGTATTGTATGTACGGAAAGGAATTTAAAAATGTATGTCAAACGGCAGAATATAAGAAAATAAGCCAAAAAAAAAAGAAAAATAATGACATTAAAGAATGTGAAAAATATGTTAAACATAAATGAAAACAAGAAAGTAGTAGTCGTTCTGTAAAACGCCTAAGTTCACTGTATAGCAATGCAAATCTAATTAATTCTAAGTATTTTTAGTTTGTCATTAAAAAAAATAGAAGAAATAACACTAGGGATTACACTTTTCAACATTCGAATTAAAATGTTGCATAAAATTTTGTTTTATAAATTTTTTGCTCGTGTTCCATAAAAATATTGATTTAAAAACAATGCTGGTCGTTTTGCTTTCTTAAACGAGACCGAGACAGAAAACGCTTCTTACCTGCTACAGGGTGGCGCCGAATGAGCAATATATGATTTAAATGGTTTATAACTTTTTTTTTTTATGTGGGACCAGCACTCAGGAGATGACTCCTGCGCATCATTGTGCTGGAACTATAGGAAAGAGATAGTAGGAGAAACGACAGGAGGTGAAGTTTAATTAACTATTTTGCAGCTCTGCTTTTGCACGTTCTTTGTTTATACTCGTAGCAGTGCTGAAGCTTCGGTTTAGTAGCCATTTTTTATTATTATTTTACTTCGGCGGTGCTACACAATACCCACGAAGGGGGGCGTTCTGATGCGATTGTGGATTGCTATCAACTGAAGCCGGTATTGTTCAGTGACCAGTGACTATGCCTTCGCCACTGAAACCTTCCGACAACAACTGATACACAAAGACACACTAATGCACATCAGAAAAATGCGAGATGTTCATTTTTATTTTAAAATTTTAGTCTGAAACTGGAGTTGAACCCAGGTCTGTTTTTGGTTTTGTAGTCAACGTGCAGACTACCATTAGTCGTTTCATCCCCACCCTCAATTATGCGATTCTTATAATTTTTTTTGTTCTAAAATACAGTATATTATTGGGGAATTTTTAGCAATTAGCTTTGAAAAATTATATCCTGTAAGTGATGTTCATTTTCTGCTTCGAAAATACGTGCTCTTATTACCATATTTTCCATTTCCATTTTTTCTTTTCGCAAAATTTCGGATGTAATGGCCATGATTTCATTTCAAATGGTGGTTTTTAGTTGGAGTATGGTTCTTGGTTTGTTAATGTACACGCACATACGTGCTCTTTTTAGCATATTTTCCATTTCCATTTTTTCTTTCCCCAAAATTTCGGTTGTAATGGCCATGATTTCATTTCAAATGTTTGTTTTTAGTTGAAGTATCCCAGTGAAATTTTTGCTACATACATCTTCGATTTGAGACCAATGACAATGTAAGCAAGACCCATCCAATGTCTGTATACAATTTCTATTTACATTTACACAGCGATGGCCTAGGCTGTAAGATTTATCCAACACAATATACATTGTAAGCGAAGGTTGGATGGGTCCAACACAAAATACATTGTAAGCGATTGTTGGATGGGTCCAACTATTATGGTGAATTCGGAGTGCAATAAGATGTATCTGAATGCCATTGATCTTGGAATGAATTTTAACTATTGCATAATTAAATTAGGAACTTAATTTTTTTCAATATTTTGTAATTTCGGAATTTTGTTTCAAACTATTTTCTATTTTCTTTAGTCTTCTTAAATTTCTTTTACTAAATCCAATCATTTTATTCTTTACAACAAATAAAAATACAAAACATACATACATATGTATGTATATAAATTAACACATAAATAAAAATAAAACAGTCACTTACCTTTTTTAATTATTTTTATTTAATATTTTATAACAATATTACCACAAAAAATGCCGCTAACACTTCACTTTTAAAAACACTTATGAACATGATACAAATTTTACTTTGGAATAATAATAAAAATGAAAAAGAAAGAATAACGGAAAAATAACTTCAGAAAAAATAACAAAATTCATAATTAAAACGAAATGACAATATGATACATTACAAAGCCATCCAAATCAGATGGTAATGCGATGCAAAATTTTTATTTGTGTTTGTTTTGATCTTCATTTCTAATAAACATTTAACTTTACAATTGGATGGGAAAAAGACAAATCCGAATCAGATGCGAGTTGTAAGGGCTTAACTATTTTCGTTTTATTTTCCCTATTGACATAATATTATTCAATCGGAAGGCTTTCAGTTTGTAATGAGTAACCGGACTGCTGGGATGGTTCTTGGTTTGTTAATGTACACTCTTTCTTTCAAATATCCCCAAAGAAAACTGTCAGGATCTGTTAAATCTGGTGAACATGGAGGCAAGTTAAAATCGTTTGTGGTCGAAATAGTGCGTTTGCCGAATATGTCCTTTAACAAAGTCATTGAGACACCTGCAGTATGTGCTGTGTTCGATCGTGTAATGCTTCATAATTAATTCCTCAATTCTTCTTCACAAAATGCTGAAAAAAAACAAAGAAAGAAATAATAATTAAAAAAGTTATAAAGAATTCAAACCATATAGCTCATTCTGCGCCACCCTGTATATGCAATACTTTTGGAAACATATGGCTGAAAAGAGAGGTACCAAAATTCAGTTGTTGCTCATTTTACCCACTAAAAGCACCTGTGGTGGTAAATGTACCAAACTCGTTCCCGCTTATTTTTCAGCAGCATTGATATGCTTTTGTAAATTTTATTCTATCTGCCAGTTTCTGAGATATTACGTTATCGGAATCGCCCGTTTTTACCCTTTTTTTACCCCCATATCCAAAAATCTCTTCCTAGTGGATCTGAACATGGTAAGAGGAGTCTACCTACAGAATTTTACTCTTTTTTTTATATATACATATATATATAGATTAACATAGGCGTGGTTCGGCCAACATTATGATATTGTTGTAGGAAACAAGTGTGTGTGTGTGTGCAAAGTTTCGGTTTGATATGAAATGAGTTTTGCCCAAAAACAATTTTGAACATAAAGTTTAAACTAAGAGAGCGATAACGAAATTAATTGGAACTAAAGCCGTAAGCACCTTCTTCTTTCATCAAATCAGTTCATAACTTTCTGATTAAACACTACACGATGACGTCATACTACACCTGCAGGAATTTACAACCAATTAAATTGAATGAAATTACACCCAAAATATTTATTTGAATATTTACACATTAAATTCACAAAGTTAAAAGAGGCCACATATTGTACCCACATTTCTACAAACATTTCTTTTTATTGAAACAATCGAGTATTTTGTTTTTAATTTATTCTCGACACACTTTGATACGGCAGAGGTTCTGAGTGTAACGTCACCAATTACTCACGATGAAAGTATTTACCACAAATTTTATGAAACCCATTATGGAGGAGGGGAAATTAGGGTGCATTTCTTCGTCTAACGTGCGTTATGAGTTGTGTCGCCATCCAAATATCAAAGAAAAACAAATTCATTTGGCTTAATATATAGAACGACACGCGTTCTTATGGAAATTCTATTTAAAATTTTATGAGTAACATCTGAATATATTCAAATCATACAAGAAGACTTGGGAAATAAGGAATCGCTGGATAACACCGATTCGAGTGTTAGCACAATGTAATTTTTTTTTCCTACCTTAGGGGTACGGATTTGGGAGTAAATTCCTTGTAAAATGAACGGCTAAAGAATATTCTGATTTTAGTTTTTCAATATGGAATTGTGCTGCAGTCAAAATTATGTCATTTATAAATCAGCCGATATTTCACAATTGACTTATTTTTGTCGGGTTTTGACTAGTACGAATCTATGCATTTTACTTAATTGTCTGGGGGTGCTGTAGACTGAGTTGACTCTGCAAACGGCAGATTCTCGGTTCGAGAACATTTTTGAATTGTGTCTGTGTTAACAGCTCTCGCCTTCGTCTATATTTGAGCAATAAAACGTCGGTGTAGTAAAATAATAAATAAAATCGATCTTCTCCAGCTTAAAAATTAATACTTGATACAAACTACAAAAAGTCCGGTTAATTTTTCGCTTATTGTACTTTGACACTTAAAACTTAATCTGGCAGCACACATAATTCTACGCAGGATGCCAAACAGAAAGCGGTACGTTTTTAAATTAAGTAGATTTAGAGAAAAAATAGCATACGGAAAGTGTTAAAAGATTAAATTGTAAGCAACAAGGGACATTTGTATCGAAATGCGTGAACATATTTTAAAGTTGAGGAAAGATGAGAATTCCTTGAGTTCAATTGCTAAAATTGTTGGACGTGTCAAGTCTAGTCAAGCAAACTGTATTTCTAAATCTCAATGTCTTTCAAGCAAGCCAAAAACTATACGTCCACCCAAAATTTCCCCACGAGTTGAAAAGTGTTGTTAATAAAACTGGAAACACCTTGGAAAGTGGTAAACAAAAGCAGTGCGAAGTGTTTTGGGAAAAAGCGGATTCCATAGCCGTGTATCAATTAATAATTGAAATGAACATAAAAAAGACACTCGACTTACCACTGAAGTATTAAATTTAAATAATAAAATAAATAAAGCGTGGACAAATTTGAGGTTAGTAGTAAATTGACTTAAAAGCACATTTTTCTTTGACAAATTCAGTGTTATTGATAGCAATTTAAAGTAGAAAAATGGGAATTAATAATGGAATAAGATGTCGGATAAATGTCCACGTCAGCAGACATCCGCTCTGTTCATAAAATTTTGTATCACATTTTGCAACAAAGCTTCGCTTATCTCGTCAATACAGCGCCGAATTTCATCTTTCAGAGCGTCAGTTGTTTGTGGTTTGTTCCCGTAAATCCGGTCTGTCAAATAGCCCCAGATAAAATAATCCAGCAGCGTTAAATCATAAGAACGGGGCGGCCAATTGACATCGCCAAATCCTGAACTGAATTGCTGTGTGGCTTGTGGCGCCGTCTTGCTGAAACCAAAGGTCACTGATTTCAACAATAGAAAATTGTGGCCACAAAAAATCGGTTATCATGTTTTGGTAGCGCAGAGAATTCACGGTGACGGCGTTTCCTTGTTCATTTTCAATACCGGCCGATAATGCCGTTTGACCATAAACAGTACCACACGGTCACTTTCTGTAGATGTAATAGTTTTTCGAGGACTGTTTGTGGATTTCGTGAGCCTCATGTGGGATAATTTTGTTTGTTTACAAAACCGCCTAATTGGGCCTCATCACTAAAGATGGTTTTTTGTTGAAAAATGCTTTGTTTTCATTCAGTTTTTCAAACATCCAATTCACGAACGTTCGACGCAAACAATGATCTTGAACGAGTTGAACTTTATAACCGTGAAGATTAAGATCTTTATGCAAAATGTTCCGCAAAGTGCCTCTGGTGATGTCTAATTGTGCTGTACAGCGGCTATGTTTTCATCACTACGGCGACTACGAGCGTATTGTTTTGGTCTATTGTCAGCAACAGTACCGTGAGCCACGAATTTAGCGATTAAATTACGAACAGCGGTTGCAGAAGAAGCCTGATTACGAGGAAAAGCTGCTCGAATTTTACGAGGTGATACAGTAAAATTTTCACAATTAAAATTCTTTGTTCAAGAGTGTAGCGTTCCATGGTAAAAATTTCCCAAATTTTTACTAAATAAATGTCAAAGGATGACAGCTCAATTCTTGACATTTCATCATTCGACAGCCAATTTACTTCCTAATCTCAGATTTGCCCACCCTGTATTTGTGCTCATTTAAAGATTTTTTGGTTTATTTATTTTTTTTTTAACAAATCACCAATTTTTGGATAATTAAAGAATTATTAAAGGGTACGTATGTGACTGCACATTGTTTTGTGATGTTGCTTTTTGTGAAACTGGCGTTCTTTTCTAAAACCTGGACTGCTTATATCGCACCGGCAAAAGCATGTTTATTTTGTGAACAACCCTCGTATAAACAACCCAGTAAGATGAAGCCATTAAGAATATTCTTTGTGCATAAATTATTTTTGCGATAAATATTACATAAATTTTTTCTATTTCTTTTGTTAATTTAGACTTATTATGCGCTAAAATTCGAAAAAAATGTATTGCCTTCGTTTAATATTCCATTTCCATTATTTATTTATTTTTTTTCTCTTTAAAAACTACCCTTGTATAGAAACGCGTGAGAGAATCTTCCGTTGGGAACAATAAAAATTTTACTCGAAAAAGTGTCTCTTGTGGCCAGGGCTGCCAGTATTATGTATTTATCCGCAAAGTTGGGGATTTGCCAACTTTTTTTCGGTGCGAACAATTTTGTTTGGGGATATTCAATAAATATGCAGGGAATTTTTTTTTTGATAGTTTAGAAGAATATTTATAATAATATATCTGTGGCTGCAAAAAATAAACACTAAAAAGCACTGGCAACTGGAGTTAATGCTGTTTCGATCTGCATTGCCTGCATTACCATTTTTGGCAACTGGCAAATGAACAACAGTTCGGTTGCAATCCATAATCGAGCCATTATTATTATTGCTAAATTTATGTTGAAGCTGTTAATTATAAAACGTAGTAGAATAAACTTACCTTTACCAATTGGATTAATTACTTTGGCAACGAGGTTTCAACAAATCTATATGAGTTTTGGTCGAAGGTGTACAGATGCTTTTATACTGACAGTACATTTCATTACAAAGAAGTTTCTGGTTTAGTACTCAAGATGCTTATTATCATAAAACGCAATGCATACCTAGAAATTATATTTCCTATACTGAACAAAAACAAATTTTTCGCAATAACATGCAATACGTATTATTAGAGCCGATGTTCTCTTTTGGAGTTCCTTCTTAAATCCACACGCATTTACATAAAGACTTCTTGTCTTCTGTCGACACACACAAGTCATAGGCGACATGTCGCAGTGGCATTACCCTTAACGTAACCAGCCTCCTAAGACGCATTTAAAGCTCAGCTAGTCGACTGTTAAGGCTCATTTAGACAAGCGTAATGATGATGTAGTTGCAACAAACCATGATGTTTGATGCATGAATTAGATGATGTATGAAGTTAGAGGGCAGTCGATCATGATGGGTCGACACAAGTAGCACCGTAGGTGCCGTTTTGTTACGCTAGCCCCGTAGAAACTAGAGGACGTCACAGCCACCCTGCGCCGTCACGTACCTCACTAAGTTCATCAGATCGGACCGAGAGCACAGCCCCAAGTTGTCAAAGAAAGGCGTCACAAGGAATCTCAACCTCGATCCAGCCAGACCCGGGCACTCACACAGAAAGTGCTCAACAGTGTCTCTTTCAACGTTACGCTTGGCCTAATGAGTTTTAAGGCCATGTATGATTTATTGGATAATTGTTGTAGTAGTGCCAATGAAGTTCATGAATGGTTGGCTAATCAATTGAAAAACTTATTTTTGTTTCTGGTTTTTGTTTTTTACTCAATCAAGAAAAGGGAAACAGAGAGCCGTGTATTTGCTAAACACAAGCGGCATCAGCTGATAGCAATCCACAATCACATCAGAAGGCCCTCCTTCGTCGGTATTGTGTAGAGTTCTCTTGAAATTTCCCCTTTTTAGTCAAATTGATTGTCTTAACTCAGTGTAAACAAAACAAATAGCACTTGTTATCCAAACATTGTGAGTACGTTTATGCTACAAAAATGACAAACTTTATTATTGCGTTGCCAGATTTTAGCTTGTGACATAGTGTTACCGGCTGCCGAAATATATAAATAGTACTTGGTACAGAATATGTTGATACTTGATACAAATATAGACAGAATTCAATAAAAATTTTATGCTTGTTTTTAGCAGAAACGTCTTTTTTGATGTTTGGGAATATTTGGGGATATTTTCAAATGGGGATGTCAAGAAAAAGTACCTGGTAGCCACAGCTTGTGCCAAACACCGTTCGATGAGTGTGCTCTACATGTATGTATAGTAGAAGCTACAATTTTGGAGTGAATCTAGTTGTTGTCGTAGTAGTTGTTTTATTGGTGGAATTTTTTGACTGCAAATTAGCAGGCATTGTTTAATATGAAATTCTTATGATTTTATATCACCCCCCAAATAAGTGAACGAATAAAATACAATACAACAAATAAAAATTCGTTAGTATTTTAATCGACAATTCCGGCTATATTTAAATATTTGGAGTCAGTGCAAAACTTACATCCGTACATCAAGTCTCATGCCCTGCTCTTTATCGCAAATTGTTTTCTCCTATCATTTCATTATCTTTATATCTCGCGCTCTCTCTCCTTCCTGAATTTTAGCTATGACGTCAACAGCGCAATTGTGTTTTTTTTTATATTTTATTTCTACAAACTTAAATAATTTGTTCTTTTCTTTTGTATGCAATATTTGTAAAATTAACACAAAAATAAATGAGAACTTATTCTCAGCTCTCAGTTCTACAATAACAAAGTAAGAAAACCAACAAATCTTTTCACACTCATTTAATATATTTTGTTTGACTCTATGTGTAAAAAAATTTGTGGAATGGGTGGACCCTAGCGGCCGGTTCGAGCAAAAATATTTCTAATCTAGTTAAATAAAATCGCTGACATTTTGACGATTTTGTCATCCTAGAAAACATAAGAGACTACCTACCAATATGTTGCCACCTTTTTAGTCCTACTGGCCATATACGAAATTGATCTTGACGATACTCCTTCCTTTAAAACTCTCGATGGTCAATTTACGCGTCCAGCAGCAGCTGTTCTGGTTTCGCGTTCAAATTTTTTATCCTGGGCAAATGTACGCTTTACTTTCAAAAGGCGACAAGTGTTAAATACAGGGTGTGATAAAAGTCACCATGGGATTTATAAATTTAATAACTTTTTCGTTTATATAAATTTTGTTTTTATTTTTATGGAAAAGTATGTCCCTTAAATGACCCCCGTTTTCAGCTTCGCAATTTTAGAGCATTTCTATAACATCTTGTAAAACTTGTGGCTGTACCGCTCGAATTTCTGCAATTGTCCCGGGCTTGTTCCATCAAAAAAAAAAAAAAAAAAAAAATAGACGGGTACTGGCATATCTGGCGCACGCACTGGCCAATTAATTCCGAATATCTAGAAATTATTAGTTTACAAAAAATTTTACTTAAAAGTGCGATTGTGTCTCAGGCAGTGAGAGCAGAAACCACATCTCAAGTCCGTTTTCAAAAATGTTCTATAATAAACCGATATCGCTCTCAATTTATGGTTACAGCAGTTCAATCTTAATTTTCAAAGAAGTAAGCCTCTACACGTTCAATATTGTACGCAGTGCGAAATATAAGTGGTCTACCGGTTCAAGGCTCATCTCTTATGGGTGCCATGTTGCTAGTGACGATAAATTAATCAACGAATCATTGCTTCAGACCGCGAAATTCTGACGTTAAAATGTTGCGTTAAAATAATTGATCGCTGAATTAAATAATAAAATTCTATTATTCTTTTTCTTTCTTCAGTTGTGAATCTCTTCATTATTTATTCTAAAAAAATAAATTAAATAAAAAAATATATAAACGAATAAGTTATTAAATTTTTAAACCCCATGGTGACTTTTGACCCACCCTGTATATGTATATCAAAATTGTTATATTTTTCTTTATAAAATATTCACCGTGTCACTTGTGAGACTTGTCAAAATATACGCAAATTTTGCCAATTTACACGCACACTATTAAATATACGTTTCGCACATTTCTTTTCACATGTTTGTAACTAACCAAGCAGGTTTTCTCATTCATTCCATGACATTCTACCGGTCTAAACTACAATACAAATCAATGTTTATCTATAAATGCAGTGTATTATTTGGACAAAACACGATTAACGCTTAAGATGAAAGTTTAGCAGCCTTCGAAAACAGCATGTTGTTCTGTTCTGCTGATGTTTGTCACCAATTTTTGTCTTTGATTTAGTATGTCTCTTAGCAACTAGCTCATGTAATTTTGACTACCGGTATGTCATCGATCATCAGACTATATAAATTAAAAAAAATTTTATTCTATCAAAAATTTTATTGGTAATGCAGTCTCAAGCGGCAAGAAAGAAAATTTTAACAATATTGAACTTTGCGGCGCGGGCGCGTGTAAATTAAATCAATTGTGATATATCAAATATTTTGTATGAGTATTTTTGGAAATAAAATAATCTTTTATTTATTGCATACATTGCCAAACCTAAAATTGTAGACGGTGCGTTCGAGTTTGTCTCTAGTGGGAATGTGATCTTAAGCCGAAAGTCCATACCACGCCTTCTACGACTGCTCGCATCTTACGGATCTGTCAAAAAGTAGAATCAGTGTATCTGTATTTTGTAAGTTATACATCATAATACATAGGATGATTTTGAAGCGTGGAATGCTTAAAGTAGATCCATTTACTACTCTTTTTAAAAGCGTCACAAGCAGCGTAATCTGAAGCTATTATATGAAAATTAATTTTTTATTTTCAATATTATCGATGACAATGTCCGTATTGCTGATAAGTTTGCTTTTATTTTTGTAGTGAAAAATATTTTAAAAAGAACAAAAACCAAAAAATTAAAGAATTCCGCGCAGGAAGCGTAGCATGTACTTTGAAATGCAGAAATACGTAGAATATGTATGCGATGGGAAAATGCGTAGTATGACGTTTCAGCCGTAGCCGTTAAGAATTACGCGAAGTAAGATAAGGTTTCAGCGAGAGATGCAATCGCACGAGAATTATCACTCATTCCCACATTTTATTTGTTAATCACGCTTATGCGCGATTACGTGTGCAATTTCGTGCGCTTTGTCACAATCTTATTGAAATCCCCAATTTTATTACAATCATTTTGTTTTACACAAGTTCAATGTAAATTCATTACTCACTAGCAAATTCGCCCGTCAGCTGATACCAGAATTTGTAACATATTTTTGTGCCGAACGTCAAAGTTTGTTTACTTTTATGAGAAAGTTAAGAAATGTGGTTGTAAATAATTTAATAATTATAATAATACAGTACTATAATAATAAGAATGCAAAATATATTCCTCTTTGTAATAATTAATTTCATTTAAACTCATATTGCCCTAATTTAACACGTTCTTTTTAGGTTATGTTATATACAACACACACATATACACACGTATACAAAGAATTTGACGTTTGGACGAAAAGCGAATTGAGAAATTCGCCTTGCGACAACCTTGTATTAATAAACCTTGTACAAGTTTTCTATGCGTTATTACATACAATTTTTGGCAGCCTTTCAGGCACTTTGAGTTGAAAGAATCTTGAGAGCTGCACCCAAATTTTGTGCTGGGAAGGGAGAAAAATAATTAAAAATCTACATCACTCATACAATAAAACTTAGGGACAAAACGTAACGCCCTCGACAACTCGCTCTCTTTTAGATTCTTGTTGCCAATTACAATAACAAATGTCATATAAAAATTCCCAGCGCTTGCATATTGAGGGTTTTAAAACGTGGATTCTTTAGAACAACCTTTTTTTTTCTGGTACAATGAAGGCGACCAACTCAATTTTGCAACCCTTAAGCAGCATGAAACTTTATTGGTGCTTTTAACCTCGACAAAACACGAAATTTAAAACAACAAAAACGAAATGAGTGCATTAAAAGTTGGCATCACTAGCACAAAATTTTTGCTCGATTATTATACCGTTGTTGATTGTTTTTGTAATATTTTTACTATTGGCTTTATTGATGTGAGCTTGTGTGTGTTGTTTCCTCTAACACTGTGTACGAGTATGAGAGAATGTGGTGTGTTTTTGGTACGGCTGCCTGTGGGTTGTGTATGTGTGCGTATGAGAATTAGTATCTGTGTGTAGCAGCTCAATTTCAATTTGTGCTGAATAATTTGTTGCTGTTGCGGTTTTTTCTTTTTCAGTTTCTTACTTTCTATGTTCGTCATAAATATTTGGCTGTGTGTACTCATAATTTTTAAGTTTCTTGCTGCTGTGTGTGAAAGCTTAAGCACTCGCAACTCGCTGAAAATTTTCAGTCGAGCGCTGATACCGTACTGAAGAGGTCGGTCTTAGAAATAATTTTCTCGTCTCGGGTTGCTTACACAATTCAAGCAGTTGTTATATACTAATAATATATAATACCTACAACATACATACATATATTTTTCCAACATCATTATAGTATTTGTCTTCAAGCAAGAGAAAAATTCTCCCAAATAGAAATTTGTGTAGTAAAGAAAATCTGTATCTTAAGGATACAAATTTTATACTTTTTTTTATACTATTAATTGTTAAACATAAAATATTGAAATAGTTGCAGCAAGTTATATAAATCTAAAAGTGAAAAGTTTTAAAAGAAAGAAGCTCTGCTGTTTCTTTGAAAATATCCAAAAGGGGTAGTTTTAACCCCCCAACAAAAAAGAAAAACCGAGAAATTGTGTAACACCAGTGCTATAGAGAAAGGTAATCGGAAATTTAAATTGAATTTAAAATTACAAAAACGCAAAAATAGTAAAAAGAATTTATAAATTTTAACAAATACAACAGGCAACAGAAGAAAAATGTTTGAACAAATTTCTTAAATGGGAAATTAAAATAAAAAACAAAAAAATTCAAATTGAAGAAAATAAGTGGACAAGAGATAAAAACGTCGTGTTGTTGTTGTTGTTGTAACTTGTTCGTTTCTTAAAGTTAAATCATTCGTTTGTACATACATGTGTTACACATTCCGAGATACACAGATAGCCAAATAGATATTAACGCCACCGATGTCCTTGTTCAAAATCGATTTTTCGCCTTAAAAAAGAAAGAAAAAAAAATATAAAAAATAAAAACTACAAACACTTCATGCTGAATTGGTCATTTTGAAAAGTGTGTTCAGACAGCAAAAGGAAAATTTTACTGGGCAAAAAAAATCTGCAAGAGAATTATTTAGTAATTCCCGGTGTATAGTATATTTCAAAAAAGTGCTGTAAAATTGCATTGATTTATGGAATTGTAATTTTTTAATATTCATACATGCATATGTATTTTATATGTATTATAAAAATATATTGCATTTAGTGCGCCATTTCTGCAACAAAACTGTCATCGTTGTCAAACCCAAATAATATAATTTGTTTAAAAAAAAACAACAAGAAAAACTATACTTTTAGAAATGTTTTTATTATTATTATTTTTTTTTGTTCTGTTTTCTTAATTCTGATATGAATGTCTGACATTTAGTCTCGTTTATAAATAAAAACTACACATTTGTTTTGTGTTTTTATTTAACAAATTCTGCTGTTGTAAAAGAGAAAAGAAATTAAATTCAGAATAAAGAAAACCATACATATGTCCAACGTTTTTATTGACGTCTAACGATTGTCAATTGGCCCTGAATTTGAAAAATAATATACTACGTGCATATAAATTTTGTTTATACATACAAATGTATGCACATATTGACTATAGGAGATTAATTTTAAATTTATAATATAAATTTTTTTTTTCATTTTCACAATAAGTAATGCTTTTTGAAACCGAGAAAAATTTAATTTATTTATTAATAAATAAATTCTTTATATTTTGGACTACCTCTGACTATTTGCCTCTTTTCCAGCCAAAACACATTATTACTCTCTATATTCTCTGGCTTTAAAGCTTTTAAGCAATACCGTTTCTCTTGTGACGAAAAATGGCTTTCCAATATTTCCAGAAAAGATTTTTTTTTATCTTGTTCCTGGACATATTTTATAATCTCATCAAGTTTCTCTTTTCATTTAAAATTATATAAATGCAAAAATTATATAAATTGTGTCAAAAATCTGTAAAATCTGCAGATAAATCATTTTTGCGGATAATAATTTTATTTGCATCATAATTAAATCAAATTAAAATTCATTAACAATAAGAAATAAAATATTTATTAAACAAAGTTTCTTATAAATTCTGACTCATGAAGCGATTCTGAATTCGAATCAATTCTTATATATGTATATACTTATATATAAGCTTTTTTTTTGTTCTCTCTCTAACTCTCTCAGCTTTTAGTTCCTTTTTAATAAAATATTACATACACTCTTTAATTGTGGAAAATTTTAGGTTAGATGTCAAAAACCTTTTAAAAATTTTTGTGGAAATTGTGGAGTTGAACCCTCTAATGACTGATTTTTCTTTTTCGTTATTTTTTTTTGTACGTGGGAAAATGTACAACATTTTTACCATAAAAAGCACAAATATTAAATATATTAAAGCATTTTCATTTTCAATTGTTTTTTTTTTAATTTGTTTAGTTTTAAGTTAAATAAATATCCTTATATAACAGTCAGTTTTTTATGTTACTGCCTGGAATCATAAAGCATTAATATTCCAAAAAGCTCTCTTAAAGCTCCGTCTAAGCAATTCTTAAAGAGAGTTTCTAAGCGTTTTAATTATTTGGTTTCATTCAAAGGAAATCACACATAATTTTCAACATGGAATTCTAATTCATTTCTCTATCTAAAAAAAAAATAAAAAAAAATGGGGTAAAGTTTAGAAAGTTACATAATTGACTGTAACAACTGTTTAGCAAAATTTTAATGGAATTAAATATTATTAATTCGATTAAATTCCATTTCAATTTAATAACATTTAATCCGTCAAGTCTAAATCAATGCTACTTTGCTGCATTAAAAAAAATTATCCGAAGTCCTATGCCTGAACCACACATATGCCTCATTTAAAAAGGTGCTTCGAATTGTGTAAAAATGTATTAGAAATAGAGAGTGTGAAAGCAACTGCAACATCAAAACTGGCAAGTTATGAAATTTCAGTTGATTTCCTTTTTTCAATCGATTTGCATCTCCATTGCGATGCCTCCGTAGCCTAGGGCATGAGCATTAGTCTTATCAATCTGGAGGTGCGGGTTCGATTCCCGCCTAGACCCTGGCTGTTTCTTGTTGTAGCACAATGGTCCTAAGTGAGACGTTCTCCTTCCTTACCTAACCTAACCTAACCCGCATCTCAAATTATGGAGAAACTATTTGATATTTACTGAAATTTTAAAACAGTTTCTTTCCATTCGAATGGTAATTTCTAATGGCGATTACTAATAAATATTTGGAGCATTTTAGAATGAAATGGACTTAAGGCTAATTGTCATGTGGGCTTAAATCATGAACTCTTATTCTGGTAGCTACACATTCTGCAAATTAGTTTGTATGTCTTGTTAAAAAATTAGAAATTACATACACCTCTTATGTATGTATGTATTTTCCCCTTCATGTGATGTTAACCTTACGGTAATTCCCGTATTGTACGGTAATTTGAACCCTAGAATGGTAGGCAGGTAATTTCTATTTAATTTAAAAATTTTTTTTCATAATGTGTCTACACATAATCCACATATTTGTTATAAAATTAAATTTTTTTTTTTTTTTTTAAATATATTTATTAAGCTTGAGGTCTTTTTTTATTTTATTTCGTTTTATTATTCGATATTTCGTTAACAGCTTGTTAACATCATCAGGAATAATAGGAAATTATAATTATAATTAAAATTAAATAATAAAAACTACAAATCATAAAAGTATAAGCAAAATAACGCCAATGTAGTGCCAAATGCATACCTTGATTTTACTGAAAGAACAAATACTAAATACTTCATTTTACCATTACTACTGTTTCGTAGCGCTTTTGTTGCTTTTCAAATGACTGTACGGAATTATAAATATAAATAAGGAAATATTATTTTTTGTAGAGGAATTTGGGTACGATAATTTTACCTAAAACTCGGCTGTAAGGAAATCGAAATAAAAAAGTTAACATCACTGCTCCCCTTACTCTTATTTCAATTAAAACATTTAATTAAATTTTATATATATATATATAAAGTGTAAATACCTTTACAGCAGTACAATGAAAATAATTTTTAATTTAACTTAAACAATTGATGAGAAGTTTATAAAAACTGTACTTTTGATTTAAGTGCGCAAAATTAAATTTTCTTGTCACCATTTCTAAAAATCCAATGCAAATTCGTTGTTTAATTGCTAACCATTTTCATAATTTTCATAGAATATATATATGTTAGTTATAATTTGATTTCTCTGCTTAAAACTATCCAGCAAAAAATGACATGCAAAGGAAATAGTTAAAGCACGGGATCTCTTGCTAACGAACTGGTTCGACTTAGCTGAAGAACGCATGATTTTAACATAGGGGTGGAATTGAAGAGAATGTGTTCAGATTTAACAAAACAACTCCTCATTTAAATGACTGCTTAGAACCAAAGAATGTTCCATGATTTTGTTCCGTTTTAACATCGGCTAATGAGTTGCTGTAATACATTTGTAAATTTATTTAAATTATAATTACATCTGCACAGTTGTTCATATGAATTAATCGGCAGAGTTGAGTTAAAAAGTGATAATCATGTTAACATTTAATATGGCATTAAAAATTAATTCAGATAAAGAAGTACTTAAGAAGTTATGAATATAGCAATTCATAGTGAACGCATTCACCTTTTCTTGCTGGGTTCGAAATAAGGTGCTTTTAAGGTGCTTTGTTGTTTGCCTGCACTTTTACCAAATTTTTTTTTCTCAATTTTAAACTCTTTTTTTTATACAAAAAGTAAAAGTTAGACGTGCTTAAGAAAGACGTGATATGAATTTCCCCACAGCATTGCACAAGCGTTTTGTTTTTAATAAGAAAAATGGCTGAACATGCACTTACCGGCACATTTAGGCAGCTATGTGCATTTTTGGATTACCTGCGCAAAAATTCGTTCAAAAGTCAAAATTAGTATATCAATCTATTAAAAAGTAAACACAGATCAAATCGCCGTATTTAAGAAAAAAATGTTTTGATTTATTTGTTCGCATCTTCAACGAAAATATGATTAATAAGGTCCTCTTTAACTTTAGTTAATAAATGTCACATTTTAGAATATATATTTAGTTTTTCATAAAATCCCCCTTCGAAATTCGTTGGCAACAACTTCCAAATATTTTACGGAATATGTAAATTCTCTTAGAAATAAATAAGAATTATAAAAATGTAATTTTTTCGTAATTTTATTAAGGATATTTTTACTTAAGGCTGAATAAAGAAAGAGAAGAGAATACCAACAAGAGACAAAGAGAGAGAGAGAGAGAGAGATAGAGAGGCAATAAATGAAAGGAGAGGTTGAAGCTATTGAGAGCTTTAAAATTATTTACAAGATAACTTAAATCTAAGGAACGTAAGAAATAATTTTCTAAGTGGCGATAGGATGCCGAAAGTGAATTTTGTTTTCGGAACATGGCATTTTGTGTAGCTTTGACTATGCATTTCCTTATCATCCTTATTGAGAGCTCAAATATTTCTCGGTGTTGTTTTTTCTTTCTTTTTAATTTAATTTTCTATTCATTTTGCAAGCAACTATTGCGTAACAAAATATGAATTTATTTTCTATGTACATAAGTATATGATTTTAATTTTGGAAATTTTTTCATCATTGTTTTCCTGCAATTAAAAAAAAAATAAATATTTTACTTGCAAATAGTTATTACGAAGAAAACGAAACAAAAGAAAAATAACTAAAGTAATGAGTGTTCAGGTTAGTATTTTGTCAAAACTACTCGTATGTATGTATGTATGTATATTTCATCATTTTCAGTTTTCCTATATACTCGTATTTTGCTTTATCTTTACAATCTTCAGCAATAAAAACACATGATCATTTACATTGAAATGCATTGAATTCTTTTGTTAAGGAACTAGCGCACACGTTTTAACTAAATCCCTTTAACGAGAAATACATAAATAAAGTACTAAATATTAATATGGAGGGTATTCCACGAAATGTGGACAGGTAAGCAGAATTCATTAAAATAGTTTCAAAGCATGAATGGCGGAAATATGTAAATGAAAGAAAACCATTGCCGCGGTAGTCATCACAATATTTTTTGCAATATTTTCTTTAATTTTTTAAATTGTTGACAATGTACACTTGGAAATTCCATTAATTTCACTCTTTTTCTCAACTATATTTCGAGAATTTCTTTTATATTCTTGTGTCATTGTGTGTGAGTTGCTGTGAGTTTAAATTTATTATTTATTGTTGAACTAATAGAACAGCTTATAGCGTTTCCAAATATGCATAAATTTCCATGCATTTTTGTTTATGGGACTTAAGAACAGTTCGTTTTAAACGAAAATTCCCAATAACTGTACAAATTTGTATGAACTATTAATGCACTGGAGAATTTGTTCGTTGTAAGCAAAAACCCGTTGAAGCCGCTGTTCGTTGTAACCGAACTCTACTCTTATTCATAAAATATTCCTGCAGTGGTATATTTTCGTTTTTGTATTTATTTCTGGAAATTAACTGTGTGTTTCACGAAGTCACACGATATCTACATATTCACCCTTACCGTGTTTGTCGTAGACGTATTTCGACTACTGGCGTATTTGTAGTCGCATGTGTTTTATATATTAGCGTTTTCGCCAACTACGATGCAATTTGTTAAATACACCGCGTTTTCGAGACGAATACGCCTAACACGATAAGGGGGATTGTTCGGTCGCTTTATTACTTTCAATACAAAAACAACATTTTAAATTTTGTTTTTGTTTGGAATTTCTTCCATGGAAAAATTCAGATTATTTCGGAATATCGTGAAATTATAATTTTCGCCTAAATTTCTTTTATTATTAATTCACTGAGCTGTATAACATGTTGCACTGTCATGGCGGCTAGAGGCTTAAGAAGCAAATTCAAAAGATGCCATGTAATGATTCCAGATAATTGATGTTAATATGTCTTGTGTACAGTACAGTCTTCCCTAATTTTCTTATTCCAGTCTCAGTTGAACCTGTATAAAGACCAAATTGATGCACAATATTTTAAAGTGTACTGAGTTTTCACAGATCCATCAATTTGGTGGTAGTAATTCTTCGCAGTTCTCTATTGAAGCTCCCCGTTTTAGTAAAATGTTTCCTTTTTTTTTTTTTTGTTGAAGAAATTAATTAGATTTCATATACTTGTCGAAATAATAAGATCACAAAAAACATGCAACTGCAGAATTGGGCTCGATTAAGATCTCTATAACTCTATCACTTCAGCACTTGTCGCTACACTATCCCTTTCTGACTAGTTCCGGTGCAATGCATTGCATCTCCTGAGCAATGGGGGAAATATATCGACCCCTGTGCGCGAAATTATCGTATGTTACAAAAACTAAATTTCACAGGAGAGCATTTTTATTCGTCTTTTTTTTTATTTGCCTGACAGCAGTAACTGTCACATACGATAAAATGTACATAGTGTTATCTCCATAACTATAACAATTATCGCTATAATACTTTATCTGCAGATGAATTAATGGATTTAGAACCATTTTACATAAAAAAGTCGATTTCGAAAAAAGTGTAACATACGATAATTTCGCGCACAGTGGTCGATATGTTACACTTTCTAGCTGACACCTGGGGACAAATTATTGCATACGATTTGAATTGAAAATTTTATTTAAACTTATATATGGGAATTTTGTTCAATATGGAATTCTGTAATCTGGGCCCTGACAAAAGACACAGCTTGATTTTACATTCCTCAACTCTTCTTGCAGCAAGCTTCTTCAATCGTCTTCTAAAACTCGTCGTTTGTTTGTACTCGGACAGTCTGTTCCATCAATTTATAACATGACAACATGAAGGCAATATTAACTCAAATATTGAGAGTGGAGACGGTCGAAGTAGACTGCACGTTGACTGCCAAAAGAAAAATTTTTCTTGCGTTCAAACCCTGTTTTAGACTCATAAAAACATCTCGCATTTTTTCTGATGTGCTTTTGTGTGTGATTTTTCCTGCTTTCAACCCAAGTTTCAGACTCATAAAAACATCTCGGATTTTTTTTTGATGTGCACTTGTATGGTTTTGTGTCAGTTGTGTGTCGCAAAATTTCAGTGGCGAAGGCATAGTCACTGAACAGTAAATGAAATAACTTATTGGTACAAGTAAAACTGTACCCATCTTCTTTACTGCTTCCACTATCTTCTATAAACTGAAACTTGCTTCAAGAAAAACTGACAAATCAATGAAAAATGTACCGGAATCAATACAAGAATATTAAAAAACAAACTCGATCTTGTATTTCTGAAGACAGACTGTTCACTGTAATCTGTCCAGGGCATATGGAATCCCCTATTAAAATTCTATTTACTACTTTATATGCAGCTTTATTTTACTTTTTACATTCATTATTTACAGTAATATCAGATTTTTTATTTATTTTTTTTGTGCCGTAAAACTGCTCTTAGTGACAAATAAACGTGTGCGTTTTTATATTTTCTCAAATGCGCCAGAGACATGTGTAAAATTGTGTACTTTTTCATTTGTTAGTTTATTTTCATTTTTCTCTTTCATTTTAAAAATTGCATTCCCATTATCTGTACTTAACGATCGAAATAATATTTTGATTTTCTATACAAAAAGCAAAAAAAAAAAATCATGATGAAATAATAAGAATTTAAATTGGAAATTTTTCTAAATTGCATTTCTTAGAAAGTGTTCTTAATAGAGATTTTAATAATGAAATTTTTATTTAAATTTAGAAATTAATTCTCAGCGAAACCTTAAAACTTACGAATATTAACATCTTAAAGATTTGCGTTCAAAAATGGCGAAGCAAAACAAGCAAATTTAAATAACAGTGATGCATTTCTACAAATGTTTTTTTTTTTAAATTAATTAATTACACTGGTCAACAAGAAATTATTGGCCTGAGTTTTCTTAGTCAATTCGAATACCTATGGTACTCCGATTCAATGCCTATAAATTACTTTTTTGGATTGACTCTGGTTCTCGAGATTTACCGTTATAGAGAAAAAAGCGGAGGTTTCACAATGTAATTTGCAATTACTCGAGAGCTAGCTCTTCGATAGAACTAAGAAAATAAGGGTAGGATCGGGAGTAAAATAACCTTTAAATTGTAGTATTATACATTTTTTGTAAATTCTTATAGTTCAGGAAGTATTCAGCATGTTTTGAGAAAAAACCGGGTTTTTCAAGAAAATTTAAAAAAATTTCTTTTAAAAAGTTTGTTCAAAATGTAAAATAAACAACATCTGAATTGTTGTTATTAATTTTGATAGGGTATCAATAGCATATGTTACAAATAATATGAGCCATTTTTCATTAAAATCCATTCATAAATTCTGATTTTTATTTCAATAAATTCTGCTTTTAACTTCAATAAATTGTGATTTTAACTTCAATTACAATTACATGCAATTGATATTGAAAATCTAAATTACCAAACTAAATTATACCACTTAAAAATAATTCTTTTTTTCTAATTTTTTGTAATTGTAATTAAAATTTCTTCAATTACAATTACATAAAATTAGAAAATGTATTTCTAATTGCAAGCCTTCAATTACAATTACTTTTGTGGCCAAGCTTATTATTATTTGTATAGTTCTAATAGTTGTAATAGTTCTTCTGTAATTAAGATATTGCGAAATTATTTTTCCAATTACATGTAATTATAGTTGGCTTTTTCAATTACAATTATATGTAATTGAAATTTTTACAATAAATTTCTTCCGTCTAAAATAACGCACAAATCGAAACAAAAACGGCATACGTTTTTTATCTGTTAAAATTTCTAATGCCCATGCAATCTATGTACATATATGAAACAAACCATTAACAAATTTAAATGATCATCATAGAAAATAGAAGAAGCACGTTTAGCATTTTAAAAAGTTTACAGGGAAAGCCAGAAAACTTTTTCTATAAGTAAAACATGGTCAACAAATTTATTTTTGCAATAAATTTTAATTTTGCAAGGAGACTTAATTGGACTTAACTACAAAGTCAATTTTCATTTCTAAGATGTTAGATATGGCTTCTTGTATTTTCTGTGACGATATGATCTTAGCGCCAGGCGACATCAAATTCAAAGCTCAATGCTTTTGTTTAGGTTAGCGTGCAATATACATATGTACGTTTTTTTTTTTTTTTTCCAAATAAAGTGTTGAAAAGTTATTTTAATATCGCATTAACATCAATAATAATCATGTGATATAGAAGATAAAATGAAGTGAGATAGCGGCCTAAATATTTCACTACATCAATGTTGTCTACAATACATGAAAGTATACAATATTTAGTGATCAAATCTTTGCCTTATCTTACCATACCTTGAGCTGTAAATAGAGTATTTCAAACACAGGAAATTCTACCACTTCAAAATTATTCCACTAAAACAGTTATCAAAAATATAAAATAAAAAATACTCGTAATTATGCCCCTATTGCGGTTTACAACTCAACTCTAGTTAAGTTGAAATTACAATTACAACTCAACCTGTCAAAAATTTCAAGTTGAATTTCCATCCATCGTATCCGTCTTTATCTTATTCGACCGCAGGCGGTGGCAACGTACCTAGTTTAAACTTTTTAGTTTCTGTCGTTTGTACTAGGCGTATCAGTCAAACACTTAACAATTTTACCTTTTTGTATGAATACATACATAATAAATTAAATTCGTATTTAATTATTATACAAAAAATTTCCAAACAAAAGTTTCCCTAAAAACGAACATTTTTTTTTCTTATGAAAAAAAAAAATAGATGACAACACTTTGAATCTAAAAATGAAAAGAAAACTAAAGAAAAGGGGAAAAACGAAAAAATTGCTTCGTCAGCCGTCGGTATGGAACGATTTCTTTTCTAGACCACACTCTATCAAACAAAAAGTTGTGGTATTTATTTCAAGGTGTGAATGTGGTCTTACTGTTTTTTGGGTCAGTTTGTCAAATTTCATTACTAATTTCTTTTTCCAAGAGTTGAGATCCCTCACCTTCGCAGTAAATTCGAGTAAATTTCCAGTAATTTTTTAGGTAAAAATTTCTTTAGAAAATATTTTATTTTATTAAAAATTCAATTAACGCTGGTTATGCAGGCACATCAACTGCCTATAAAGGTAAGTCAGAAAAAAAAGAGAAACTGCAGAGGGAAGTTGCACCCATCCATTGGTTGGTCACCGTTGTAGCGCATGATAAAAACAAAATTTAATTTTATTTTTATTGCTAACCGGTTTATTGTTTTTATTATTAATTATTATAATAATGTTAAGAAGTGATTTACCTCAGCGTTTGTATAATTTGGTTTAATTTCTTGTTGTTTGTATACAGGGATGGGAGCGCGAATTCGTACAATTTGAAAATGTAGGTTTTTTTTTATTTGGAAGCTTTATAATACAGGGTGTCTGGTAGCAGATGTATATTTTCACACTTAAATAAAAAAAACGTAATAATTGACACGAAATTTTATTAAGATAGAATGGAAATGCGGATTTTATTTTGTAAAGAGTATGTCATCTAGATCCTTCTTGAAATTTCATGAGTAATCGCTCTTGGAAGTCCCAGTGATGCTGCTCTTTTCCGTATTGAAAGTCGCTAATAAGATATCGCCACAACAAGTAGTTAGGCTATTGCTATACAGACCGTAAGTCGTGGGTTCAAACCCTACGTCTAGGCATAAAAAATTTACCTATCATGTATTAGTGTCGATACCTAAACATTTTTTTTTATATATTCACTTTTGTTCGGCAGATTTTATAGATTTTGCGACTTTTCTTGCATTTAATTTTTGAATTTGAGCGCACCGTTAACCGCAAACATATGAAAATTTTTCGCCAATTGAACTGGACTTTGTCTTAAATTTTATTTGAATTCTGGTCTTCACGATTCCAACCATTTCTTGCTATGTTGCTGTTGCATGTTTACTTGCTTGAAGGATTCGATAAACACACCTTCTGTTCACACGTACATGCCGTATTTCATTAAAAAAGGTTGGTTGGGTTTTTATAGCTAGATTTTAGAGCAATAACACTGTTGCATTATAAGTATAGCTCGATTATTGCTTTCAAATGCAACACAAATAAAATGCTTTCGTAGACTCATCACTGGCAAAATTTGTACGGGGCCATAAGCCGTTTGGTTGCTACACTGCGAGCAACGACCCTTGCATTGTAATGTATTCGATGGAGGAGTGGAGAGGCAGTAAAAAGTAATTTTGTTTGAGGAATAAAAAATTAATTTTCAGCGAAAAACTTTTCATGGCCACGTTGCAATTACTGCATTTCATATCAACCAACATTTCTAATTAAATTGTAATTTTTTATTTCAATGTTCAGAATAGTTAAAATTTCATATGATGGGGAAAATGGTTTATTTTTTTAAACAAGATTTTACCTTTTTCAGCGTCGTCTTCATACGTAGAATAACCGGAAAATATGTTAATTATTCTCAATGTTGGTTTTTTTATGTATCGAAATGTTTTCCCTTGGCTTTTTATATTAAAAAAAAAAAAAGTCTATTGTTTAGCTTTTATTCCATTCACTTTGATTTAAACAACAACTGACTTTTTAAATTGATTTTCAAGTTCAATTATTATTTCCATAATCAAGCAGCGACGCCCGAGCTTTAATTTAAGCATTTAACTGTTTTTTTTTTATAAAAATTTTTTTTGTCTCATTTACGGGTTTTTTTTTATATTGTGAAAATGTTTGTAATCTTAAAAACAAACCAAACAGGCTTTTCTGTGTTTTATTGCATATTTGAAATATAAGTACGTACGTACGTGATTAAAAAGCTCAAATATGTAATTGAAAAAAATAATATGTATGTACATTGTATGTACTTCTATAATTCCTTGCAGCACATGTTAGCATTTAAAAAAGATTTTTGCTTATAAATATGTATGTACATAATACGTCTTTAGCATTGAAATGCAAAATTAAGTTAATTTTAAGTATTTTTTTTATGAAAAAATCAATGTATTTGGTGAAAGCTACAATTTGTATTAAATAATTTTAGAAATAAGTATGTCGTCACAGATCAAAATTAATTGAAGAAAAATGAAATGAAATTTTTTTGAATAAGTCCGTACATAAGTACAAAGGGATTAGCTCATTTTGATTAAATATGTACGTACATATGTATGTATGTGAATAATGACATTTAGATTGGAAATTGCTTTCTGTGCTAGAATCTGAAACGCAAACGAATCAGTGAAAAAATTATTTAACCTTTAAAAAAATGCCTGTATTGGGATTCAGTAACTTTTAACGATTCGACATTTGTTAAATTGTGCGATTCTGTAACAATTGTGCGATTCTGCAACTTGATGCTAACGATAGCAGATAAACATTGAAAACAAGTGGCATCTCTGTGAAAATATACGAAAAACATGAAAAAGAACATGTAAAAAAACAAAGAAATGCTTTGCATTTAAAACGAACACGAAACTATTTTTATTAATTTTATTTTATTTCTTCATTACGTTTGCAAAAAGGAATTTAAAATATTTATATTTTCGCAAAATTTTTTGGACATTCATATTTAATGGTAGGAATGATTCCAATGCCCAGTTTTTGACTTGATATGACGATCGTATTTAGTTAATATTTCATTTTCTTTTAAATTTAAGTTGTATTTAAATACAGCTTCAGTTTTTCAGTGCTAATTAAATGATCGTATTTTACTTTATAAATACAACACTGTTTTGCAATGCCTTCATGTGGTACAGAAACATTTTAAACAAAATAAAAAACACTTTTTTAAGTGAAAAAAAACCTTTTCATTATTTATATTGTAATAAATGTACGCTTTGTGTACGTATACATACATATGTATATATATGAAATTAAACAAAAATAACTTTTTGCGCGACCACATGATGTTTGTGCAACACAAAAACAAATAGTGTTAATCATATGATAATTTAAATAGAACACTGGCTATTTACGTTCTATTTAAATATTAGAAAAAGTAGCACTCGAAAACTGCATTTCGAATTTAAATACCACTTCAGTATAAATACGATTTAATTACGAAGACAGATTTTGGCCCTAACAACAGCATTTTAAACACCGCATACATTTTGTCGACAAAATAAACAGCTCGTAAATTATTGTCGCAAATTTAACTACTATAACAGCTGACTTGAAGCAATGAATCTGATAAAATCTGATTTTTGTGAAACCGGTTTCATTTTGTTCATTACATTATAGTTATTCAGAAAAGAAATACGCGGTATTGCAATCAAAGTAAAAAAATCATTATTTTCTAATTAATTAAATTTACTTTCTGTTACTGTGAATTTTTAAAAACGAGTAACAGTTTCTAGAATAAAAATGAACTTCTAAATGGTTTCAAAATGTTTCTTTTAATGTATTAAGTTGATTTGAAAATTATCTGATAATCGGGGTTTAAGTTGTTTAACTTTTATTGGCTGTATTTTTAGAAATGCTCCACGCATATTCTTGATTTTCGTTATGTACATATGTACATACATATATAATAGTCGAAGCCCGGTATAACAAACACGCGCTTTAACGAAAAACGGATATAAGGAATGAATATATCTTTCCATAATTACCTTATATTAAATAGACCAATGCACAATGAATGGCATTGTGGGATTTTTGAAGCACATTTTGGAAAAATTTGATCTGAAATACAGAAATTTGCTCATTTGCTTGCAAAGTATATAATGTGTCACTTTGTTTCAGTGGCAAAGGCAGAGTCACTGGCCAAACAAATAACGTGCAAAAACAGTGTTGTAAGATAGTGAAGCTTCACCTCCTCTCATTTCTTCTACTATCCCTTTCCTCTAGTTCCAGCACAATGCAAAAGGGACTTCTGAGCATCTCTAAGTTAATGAAGATTCATTGGCGAATAGTTAGCGTGTTGGCTCTGCAACCAGAACGGCCCGGGTTCGATTCTCGGTGCAGTCAATTAAAAAAAAAAATTTTTTTCTGCGGTTTCTGTGCTATAGCACCCTCCTTCATCGGTATTTGAGCAATAACACGTCGGCGAAGTAAAATTATAAATAAAAAGGCTCCCCTAGACTTATGCGTCAAAAATTAATATCAGAGATGCCGTAACTTTGATTTATAATTAACACGCAACTGCAGAGTTGTGCAAGAATTAAGCATTCTCTGCCTACCACTCTCACCGCCTGTCTATTCTCTATAGTATGCCTCTCTCTCTCGCTCTTTATCTAGTTCCAGTGCAATGCATTGCATGGGTGGGGGTTATCCCGTGAACATTGGTCCAAGATAAAAAGAAATTGTGTTCCATAATCGATGATTTTGATTGCTACATATTTTGAAGAAAAAAGTTTGCAGTCTCAAATGTTCGGGATCGTAAACTGTGGTGAATACAAGCCGACCCGCATGACCACATTAAGAAGCATTTATTGTCTCTCTCGATCTCTCTTTGACACCATTTTCTCAGCATTTTCAGTGCCACTTTTTGGCAAATTGTGTGTTCTAAATGCTTTAAAATATCATATGCACTAAGAGCACTGAAATCAATGTTTATAAAGAAGTTTTCAGGCAAATTTGTTTGAAAGCTGATTGCTTTCATATTGATTGAATTTCGCTTTAGTGTGCAAAAACTTTTCATTTTCATTTTAAAGCAAAAAATAAAGTCAAATAATCCAATAGATTTTAATGAGTTTAAATTTCTACCAGATACATTGATTTTTTTTTTTTTTTTTTTTTTTTTTAATCAAATAAATTGTTAAATAAATAGTGTAGTATAAACAATTATGTATTGTATGTTTATTGATACTTTTTTAATTAAAATAATTGCATTTTTTTCTCTTCTATTTCTATTCAAATTTTCAATTGAATCTTCCCCTCTTGTGCGGCAAAACACGTTGGTAACAAAAAAAAATTTGTTTGTTGGTTGTGCGAACAACAACAATCATCATCATTTTGCATTATCGATAACAATTATTTGTTGTGATGCTTTTTTGTTTGTTACTCGTACTAAAATTTCGCTACTATTTCCTACGATTTATTTATTTTATTTTTTCGTTTTGTGTTGCAATTGTACATTTTATTATCAATTGATTTGGAAAACAAATTGAATTTTAAATTAAACCGTTGTGCAAATATGTACATACTCATACGCCCATGTTCTATTTTTAGTTGGTCTAATAACAATCAAAATATTTTTACAGAGTCTCTACACATTTTGACTAGTCTAGTGGTATGAAATTATAAAAATATATAAAATTCAGCAAAACGAATTACAAATATTTTTTTTTTTTTAATTTCGTGTTCAAAATCCTTAGGTGCTGTATTTAAGGTAATCAGCTTAGTAGTGATGATTTCATCAACAAACTGTTTATAAAACTCGTTAAATGACTTTCCAGACGGATTCTGTGCTCGAACGCAGGAGTTTCGGTTTTGCAATCAACGGACAAATCGTATAAAAATACAAAATCCCTCACTCTGGTTCCGAAATACCTTTCATTCCTTCTAACAGAGAGCTTCAACAATATCGTTAGATTTTTTTTTCGAAAACTCGAATATCTTAAAATGATTTAGCAGAGTGAAAAAACATGAAAGTAATTTACTGAAATCAAGTTTGTTTTGAAGTCAGAGGAAACATAGTGTAGCAACAAAATTTTCTAACGATTTTAGTGATTTGATTGAAAGTGATTTCATTCAAATTTTAGCTAAAGCTGTATGGTTGGATTACTCAGCTTATTGCAGGCACTGGTTATTCAATAAAAGTAAAATTAATTAAAATTTTATTTATGTGGGATTTTTTTTTAATAGAATTAACACTCAGGTAATAAATGCCTACAAACTCACTTACGACCATTTTCACAATGTCTGATTATTTTACTTTTAATAGAAAATTAACTAACTGGCGGTTTGCTTAACAGGCACTGTTTAATCGATGGTTAATGATTTAAGTTTCACCATCCTTCACTTACTTAACCAAAGAATTCGCCAAAAAGTATGACAATATTGTTTGTGTTTGTTTACGAAAAATACTATAATGACAGAAAATAGCAGAAAAACTTAATGTTTGTGAAAAAAAAAAAAAATTTAAATATACTGAAAGGAAATGGCGGAATTTCCATCCGCAACAAATTGTTCCACCTTGAAAGTAAAACGAGCGCTCACTTCAATGCGTTAATAAACCCAACTATGCTTTTAAAAGTTACATCATAAATATTGAGGACTAATAAACGCAGTGACGGTTTTAGCTCGATCAATATATTCTGTTTGAAAATGCGAAGGTTTTTAAAGCCACTTAGAAAGCGACAAAAAGTTTTATTTTTGCTTTTGTAGAGTAGAATCTCAAGTGATGTTGTTTGCTGCTCAAACTTACCTTCAGCTTGCAAAGCGTATTTTAAAATACACTTTCGCTTGTCTGCAGCAGCAATTTCAGTTTCCATTATTCGCAGGACAGAAAGAAAATGCGTTGAAATGTTGAAATACAAAATGAAATAATAATAATTTTTGAAACGCTATTCATTTGTAGAATTTAACGTTAACGTTAATAAATTGCCAGTTTGTTTGCTGACAGACATGTTAAAAAATTTTTTTTTGAGCCCCTAATTTCACAGCAAAATTTTTTTTTTCGTTTCAAAGTGTTAAAATTATAAACACGATTATATTGCTAATCGCCACATTTTGCTCGATTAAATTTATTAGACACTTTTTCGTTTTCCATATATTGTGAAATAGATTTTTACCTAACCGACTGTTAAAGTACCAATTAAATTTTAATCAAACATTGTGAAAATGGCCGCTAACCATTTTACCTAGAGAAGTGCTAAAGATTAGAAGGGTTTAAATCGTGATTAGTTAATTTTCAAATATTTCTTGAAGGTGTGAAACTGATGAAATGGAATAAAATGATATTACATTCCAAACTATTTGATTAGAAAATTCCCCGTTGAATTTAATGAACGTGCACGCTGTGCAAGTCTTTTTCAGGTCTTACTTTCCAAGTTCCTATTTTTTATTTTTTCTTCTTTTAGACTACTATTTTCATGTGTATTTCTTTTTTTTTTTTTGCTTTTCAGTTGAAACAAATACGAAAAACATGGATTTGTTAAACAATATTTTTTTTTTTGAGAAGTGTGGACCAAAAGTAATCACCCGATGTTCTTTTGCTGTAATTTTTTTTTAAGACAAATTTAAATAATATGGGCTAAGTGACCGCCGCCAGAGTTGATGACCATACATCAGATCCAAAGGTTTTTATTAAATAAAATTACAGCAAAAAGACATCGGGTGATTACTTTCGGCCCACCGTGTAATTGTAGGCGACAATTTGGGAGTCGACAATCTTCACGAAAATATAAAAAAGTTTTTTTCGCGCATGCAAAATTATCACGAGTCTTGCTTCTGGAGCTGGAAATATCAGTTAAACTCACTACTCACTGTTGTAAAACATACTTCTCTGTAAGTCTTGCAGTACTTTTGAGTGTATGATATTTGCTACTGATTGCTAAATAAAAATTGCCAGTTAAATTTCACTTAATTATAATCGCTTAATTCTTTTTTTTTCTGCAGGGGCAATAAATTGTTGTATGAAATATATTTTGCTCCATATTTTATTTGAAATATTTTCAAGATCATTTATTGTTTGAGCAACATTTCTAGCGTATCTTTGTTGAGAAGCTTTTTATTTAGTTTTGATAGTTGAATGACTTGAAGAATTTAATTTTGCTTGCTTGCGATAAGGAGATAATCATACACACCTTTGCGGAGAGAAAAATTAAATAGTGTGTTTTGGTATTCAGTGTGACCAGATTTTAAAATAATATAAAGCTAAATCACGCTTGAGCTGGAGAAGAAAATTTAAAACCAAAAAATGAAGCTATTTTTTTTATAGTAACTTTCAATTATTTCGATACTTTTCATAGTTTAAATAGTGTTTATTTATTTATTTACTATATAAAAATATATTCTTGTTTAATTTCAATAAAAAATATTAAAACAATAAAAATATGAAATTATTCATTAAGTAAAACTTCTTTTCATATACACATCCACATAACTTAAAGAGGAAACAAAAGCAAACAAAACGTTATTCAACTAAATCTAAACAGATCATAAAACCATAAAAAAATTACAGCTTTTCAAAAGTATCTTGGGTTTACGCATCCTCGTACATAAGTGAAATAAAAATGAAATAAATAAAAAAAATAAATAAAAGAAAGAATTAAATAAAAAAATAAGCTATAATAGCCTTCCAAAGCATTTTCTATTAATATAGAAATTCAATAACAATGTTTGACTACATATCAATTATTTCATCATATTTTTCTACATTAGCATGAATTATTATCACTTGTATAAATATCCTTATCAAATTTTTTCAAGAGATGCTTGGTTATTCAAAAATTTAGGCGACATTTATTTAACCCTTTTAACTCACATCTGATGTGTAAATAGACAGGGATTTGACGCATGTTGAGAATTATTTGTAGAAGTCGAAGAAAAAGTTGGTGCTTTTGATATAATTTAGAAAAAAATTTTATTTATTTTTTTTGGTTTTGTAAGTGATACAACAGAAAAAGTATTATATATTATTTTTTAAATTAATATACAAAACCTTTCTTTGCTCATAAAAATGTGTATTGCAGCAATTCATTCATTCCACATTCGACACTTTACTCAAAACGAACTATTGTCTCGAATTATTGTCTCGAGGTCTACGTCACAAAGAAAATTCTCATCATTTGAAAACTACCTTTATTGTCATGACAACTGCAACTACTTTATATGGTTAAACTAAAAAGTATTAACACGAAATTTAAGTTAAAGAAGAAGCTAAATACATCGTTGAAAAAACCCGAAATAAGTTGGAAAAAGCTAAATGAAATATTACAGGCTAAACATTAAAAAACAAAGCTAAATTTGGCTAGAAAAAAGCTAATATGGCCACACTGCTGGTTTTTTCTTATTTTCTCTCTCTCCAATAGAAGTGTAAAATTTTTTGCGAATTCCCTCCGCATTTAATTTTCAATGAAAAGTTACCTTCAGTATAAATTTTTATTCATTTAACGCAAGTCAAAATGAATTATGAATGTTGTAAAAAAATTTCAATTTAAATGTAAAATTGCCTTTAAATTTAGAAATATTATTACTGTTGTAAGGGAAAATATTTTGTCTCTAATCGCTAATAATTCACTGTAGAAGGTCATTACGTCTAGAGATGGGATCGTGAGTAATTGCCGCTGAAGCAAAACTGAAACTAGAAATGCATATTAACTTTCAGGCTCTATACAATTTTCGTGCTTCACGATTCTGCACATTGACCGGGCACACGTCCTTTATTTTAAAAATTAATGCTTTTCCTTAACATCAGAGTTGGACAAAAAGCGCAACAGCAGCAGCGTATGTCAGACTGAAGGCCTCCTCTAGCACAACACCATATTATGTTTAAAGTATTTAGGTAACACACACATGTCACCATTAATTCTTCAGTGTCACTTCTCTTAAAAATTTAATTTTTTTATAAGAAATATTTTTTTTTTTTAAATAAAAAAAAAACAACCCTCGCTAACTCTCTAATAAAGTTTTTACTTAATAAAAGATAAAAAAAACAATTAAATTTTAATCCAATAAATTTTATCGCAAATAAGTGAGCATTGAACCCATATTCCCGCTAAAAGACAGACTGTTATAAATGCATTATGTTACATTTTATACATTAAAATAATTTAAAAAAAAAATCTATTAAATTTTTTTTTAATAAGTCAATAAATAATTCCCATTTTTAGTACAACTGTTTATTCAAAACTGTTTACAAAAGGAGGAGGTTAACTATATTTCTTTTATATGTGTTACCTCACCGGATGAGCCGATTTTGATGGTTATTTTTTCATTGGAAACTCATGCTTACGGTGTGGTTCCATTTTAATGTCGGCCGAATCACAATGCAGCTACGCCTAACCAAAAACCAAATTTTTTTAATTACAAACGTGTTATTTGGAAGACATAAATGGCTACTCTCCTTAGCTTAAGATTTCAGTTCTACTTTTATCACTTGACCACGTGTCTCTCTTCTACAGTTTGCATTTCGAAAAAATGACGTAGGCCCTTTAAGTATTTGTGGTACAATGCAATAATTGCCACTTCAAATATAAAAATAAAAATGTATTTATACTTTTTAATTTATTAGAGGTGACTCAAAAATAAAATAAAAATGTTAAAAAGATTAACGTACGAGACACTAAAAATTGTAAAATAAAAATTTTTTAAAAAAATTGAACCGACTTAAAAAACCAATCAAAAAGTAAATAATATTAAAATTTTAGTTTTGTGTGCCTTGCAATTGTAAAACATGAAGTCGGTGCCAAGTAGGAAATAGAATTGGGGTATTCACAAGGCAGTCTCATAAGGTCATATGTTTTAAAATAATAACACGAAAAGTATGACTATTCAAAAAAAAAAAATTATTCAGCTGATTAGAAAAAAATGCTAAAACAAGTGAAAAAACTAAAATAATTCGACTTTTTCATATAGTAAATAAGAATTTACATGTAAATCTTGTAAAAGT
Organism: Dexiosoma caninum; assembly: GCA_963924685.1. Taxonomy (NCBI): domain Eukaryota; kingdom Metazoa; phylum Arthropoda; class Insecta; order Diptera; family Tachinidae; genus Dexiosoma; species Dexiosoma caninum. Next base: position 106,007,438 of record OZ004725.1, on the reverse strand, counting down.
CCGTTTACAATTACAATTATAAAATTGTTTTTTCCCGCATACAAAATTGTTGAAATAGATATAATCGCAAACAGCTGCTGCCAGTGATATGAGCTGAATAATATTTTTGGGCGACGGCTAGTGGATAAACGTTAAATGGCTGCCAGCCGGATATATGTTACATAAACAAGATTTGCTCACTTGTAAATTTTATATATGGGTACCTCCGTAGTGCATGAGCATTAGTCTTATCAATCTGGAGGTGCTTGTGTGATTCCCGCCTAAACGCTGGGTGTTTCTTGTGGTATCACAATGAGCCTAAACCCTGGCCTAAGTGGGGCGTTCTCCTTCGGGGACGGTCCGCCATCTGAGCTAACCTACTTTCAAACTACAAAAATGTAAAATTAACTGCCTGTTTCCGGAACACGAAGAATAAATGTGACGCGTGATTTTATATTGAAAACGCAAACAAATTGTTGTATTTTTTTGTTATTTCCCATTTAAAATCACGACTCATATTTATTCTTCGCGCTCTGGAAACAGTCAGTTGATGCAAAGAGATAAAAGTGTAAAAACTTTTTTATTCTTATAACATTGATTATTATCGAAGTATTATCGCCGGCCCGACTGCAGAGTTTCAACGTACGACTCAGATTTCTCTTGTTATTTTATGAGAAAACAATAAGCACAACTCAAAAATTTCAATATTTTATAACTTTTTAACAATTAGTTTGTAAAATATTAAGAGATTATGAGAATATGATTTAATAGCACACCGTGTGTATACCCCAATTATAAAACAAGTCATAAAAAATGGTGTGAACAAATTTCAAGATTAAATAAATTCAATACAGTATATTATTGGCCTCATTTTCACAAGGCCTCGTAAAAAATAGCGACTATACATTTTGTTCTAGCATTTAGCACCGATTTCAAGCATTTTTTGGAAATAGAAATATTGAAATTATAACACTCTTGCTGCAAGTGCCGCGTTTTTATTTCATTATTTGTTTTGTCATCTTTCAACATTTGACGTATATTTGGTTAATTTTTGTTTCTATTTGATTTTTTTTTCCAACTTAATTAACACCATGTTAAACCCGATTTTTCTTTTTAATGTTCATATGATTGTTTTTTCATTTTGCAAAAATTTATCTTTATTTTTATCGACTTTATATTATCTAAAATTGTAATTATTTAAAAAGAAAATGTTATTTGATTTGTTCTCTTGCTATTGTAAAATTAATTTTTTAATTTGTAATAATTTCGTTAGAAATTCAATGAAACCGGGTATTTATTGTTTCCAATATGACTTTTCTTATTAATTAAAAATTGTAATTTATTTACTTTTTTTTGTATTGTTGTCTGGAATTTTTAATAATCGTCACTATAATTTTTTATTAAAATTATAACAATTTTTAGGTTTCTATTTATTTAGTAGGGAATTTCGTTCCTTATTTATTTAACTAATTACTTAATATTTGATAGCAATTAGCCGTAGACAGGTAACGCCGTAAGTCTTTCGTTAGTTTTGAAATATCGTTTCAACAATACAAATACCTTTCGGTAAAGCGGCATTCACTTTATATGTTTGTAAAAGCAATTTTAATTTTTCAACCATTTTGTAATAATTAGTCTTTAGTAATGATTTAAAACATGTAGTTTGACACAAGAAAACGAAGCTAAACATAATTAAACGCTGTAGTACTACCACCTTGTAAAATTGATAGCTTTTGCTTTAATATGGCAGCTTTGATTTTCTCAACAAATTATTCGAAATGTGGGAATCGTGCTGCACAAAACTTTTTCGAAGAATTGGTGAATTCAGCTTAAGCGTGAAATACTCTACTTCTACTATCCGTCAAATTTATTTTTTGGATAGTAGTGGCAAATTCGAGTCATCGCACAGAATTATTAAAGTTTTATTTTCAATTACAAGTTAGAGTTTTTTTTGGTAGTTTGAGATTTAATTGAATATATAAAGTCTAGTAGCATATTTTTGGTGGGTTCGTGTTGTTTTTGACCCACTTTATATGAAAAACGTTATCTCTCGAAGTTACAAAACGATTGTGATAAAAATGTTGTGCAATCTATATATATACATACATACATATACATATGTATATAAAAGAGTAACATGACGTATCATCGCCCAGCCCCAATGTCTAAAGCTGAGGGTTGAAATTCGGTGTATAAACTTCTCTTTCGAATGTTTAGAACCACTAACAAGGGATTTTTGGGATTATAACACAAAGTGAATTTATGTTCCTATATACATATACATATATATTTTGTTCTTTATATTTTTATAAATTAGTGGATTTTGTTTTCTTTTTTTATTAACAAGAATTATCAATAAAAAGTACTCTTTTGATTGAGATTTAGTACCATATCAAAATTTCAATATTCCATCACTGCGCTACGTAGCCTCTAAAGCAGTTCCATAGTGAATTAATGGCAGCACATAAGTATTATTGCAAGGTTTCATAGCGTTCCAGAGACCTGGCGCCAGTAATATCGTAAAATTGCCATGCTGTATTTTAGACATCGCGATAGCAAAATTTATTTTTACTGTTAGTATGACGTAGATTTTGGCCAATTTAATTATTTAAAAACGATTTTCCATATAAAAATGAAGTGTTCCAGCTATGGAACGCATCACTAGAGAACGCTGGAATCGATTTGCCTGAAATTTTTTTTTTCGTAAGACTAAACTTTTATGGAGATGGTTTGAATTTGCCTGAAATTTTTTTCGTAAGATTGAACTTTTCTGGAGATGGTTTGTATAAAAACAATTAGAAAATGTTTTAGAAGAGTCGGTAAATGGAACAAATGTTATTGTAAAAGAACCAGTTATATAAAGATTCTCTCCAATGGCTAAAGCTAAAGCCTTTTTCGATGTTTAGAGCCACTAAAAAGATATTTTTGGATATTATAATGCTAAGGGGGTTGAAAGGGTAAAAAAAGGTAAAATCGATAACCTAATATCTCAGAAGCGAAGACAAAAGAAATAACAAAAGCATATAAATGCCGCTGAAAAATAAGCGATCACGTGTTTGCTACTTTTTCCATATATGTATATAATTTTAATGCGGCAAAAGGGGAAAAATTGAATTTTCGTACCTCTCTTTGCAACCTTATATCTCCAAAAGCATTGAACATGGAATAAAGTTTTTTGGCGTAATCTTTTCTTCTAGAAAAAATCCGGAATGCGGTTTCTTACTTTTTCGAATTTCGAACATACATATATGGTGTAAAATTGTACCCTGGTAGTTTTATGCCATGTAAACGTATATTTTTTACTATTTTTATCCAGCCCCAGGATAATGGGTATCAAATTAAACAATAAATTCGTCTAGAAAATGTTTATGAAAAATATACACACAAGCCGAGTTGACTGTTCGAATTGTGAAAATCATATACATACATACGTATAAAAAATTTACTCAGCACCCATTTATCGCATTACACAAAATAATCTACAAATTTTAAATATGTTTGGTATTTCGTCGTCGTTTTACTTACTGATTCTCATGCAATAAATTTTGATAATGAGAAATTAAAAAAAAAAAAACATTATCTTCTAAGTTTACTTTATTATTTATTGCTTCATTCTTATTTCCTAATTAGTCTCCAATTATTACAAAAAGTTGACGACGTTAAGTTGTCTGCAGACTGCACAAAAGATTGTCAATAAAATATGAAAACGATCTGATCAAATTGTTTGAACTAATATTTTGTAATATTGATTTTTATGAAGTTATTAAAAAAAAACATTTTCTAAATTATTTGATGAAATTCAGAAAATAACGCAATTTATTTATAAGTGAAAAAAACATTTGATGAAAAATTTGCCCCGTGTGATCTTACCTTTAGCTAACGAACCTGTTAAATATAGTTTTTGTTTTTTGTTTTTGGAACATGCCTAAATTGTTGGCTTAATTTACAATAGACATTTCATTGGTATTTAAAAAATCTGGTTTATATGCCGTCGGTGAGTAACTTTTCTAAGAGAGAGAGAGAATCAATTGTTTATATTATAACCTTAAATAGTTATAAATATTTATTATTAATTAATATTATTTTGGAAGGAAAAGAAAACAATATGTACATATATTTAAAATATTTTAATTCTAGTGTAAAATAACTGTTTGGTAATTATAACAACAAAATTCTTTAAATATTTTGAGAGACATATTTGTTAATATTTCCGGATTATGTCCAGCTAAGCTGGAAACTTGTACCTTGTAATTCCTTACTGATATCATATTATTGTTAAATGCTTGTAGGAAAAAGAATACTTAGAAAATAATTAGCCAAATTGACGTTTTAAATAGGGTACTAGTCTCTATGGTAGTTATGATTTCGAATCTCGCCAAGTATTATTTACAATATTTCTTCCTTCATTCTCTAAATTGTTTACGCTCACAGCCACTTTATATTTCAATAGCTTCTGGTAAATTTTTAGTGTAGACAAGATCTTCTCTCAAATAGTTTGCTATTATTAAATTATTTCGAAAAATGTTTTTGACAGTGCACCAAAAAAGATAAGCTGTAGTTGTCCCAATGATATTATGTTTTCTACAAACAATCTCCCTTATTATAGTTGTCAACATCGGCACTAAAAACGAACCTCTTTCAAGCATGAAATACATTCGCCACAACAGGCTATGAGCTACAGAGACTACAAATGTAGTTGGCTGCATCCGTTGCTTTGAAGTCGACTAATCATTAATTTTGAAGACGGCAACTGCACCGTAGGCAGCTGATCTTATAGTCTGCGTGTCGCAGATCATACAACAATAAAGTACCTACCAATTGTAAAAATTATATTTGTAAATACCACACTGCTCACTTGGGTTTAACTACTTATATGTATGAATACCTTTGTGATATTAGACACTTTGTTGCGCGTTGAATCCGTAACAGTCACTGCCATGCTTAATTCAGGAATATTGTAACCAAGAATATTCGCATATCGTCGTTGGTCCGACAAAATTAGCAAAGAACAAAAAACGTTTTATTTCATAACTTCGCTGTTTTTGTTAAAACCAATCGCTTGAGTAATTGGACAGAATTTACATAATTATTGGGAAAACACATAGCTGAAGTGCGCCAAACATTTGAGGGTGTTCCGTTCCAATTCAGGCTTTTTTTAAATTAGATTTTGGAATATTTTGCCATTGAAAGCTTTTTATTGTTTCCATCGGTAGGTTTCAGTGGCGAAGGCTTTATCAATTTTCACTGAACAGAAGCGACTTTAGCTGAAACGGATGAATCCATAGGCACATCAGGGCTCCCTCTTTCGTCGGCATTGTATTGTATAGTGAAGTTAAATAACTCAAAATATTCAAAATAGAATACGTTTCCTTGACATCAGAGATGCTGCAACACTGTTATAAAAATAAAAATCGTGTTAAAGCAGAGTTGTAAATTTAATAAAGCTTTCTTCTGTATATCTCTTCATCAGCTGTTATCATTATCGCTTTCCTATAGCAGGTAACACCTTAAAGTAGGCAATCATTACCTGAATGTTACTTCTCTTAAAACAAAAATACGTTTTTAATATGCTTTTTTTTAATTTTTAATCTCATTCCAAAGTGCATTTTGGTTAAAAATAACTAAAACGGCAAAACTGATCATGATAGGAGTCCGAACCGCAAAAGTAAGGTATTTGTGACAAACATTTTTTTGTATCTTCTATTAAGATATTCATTACCTGTTGAAAAAATTACAACGGCAAGGTAATTCGAACATATGCATGTGTGTGTATGTTTGTATGTGTGTGTGTACTAAGTTTAGGCTTAAAAATTGTAATAAGTTAAGATTTTAAGTTAAGAAAAGTCAAATATTATTTCGATCATCTTAAGTTTTATTTTCACATTCATTTAATTTATTTTTAATATATATTTTTTAAACATTTCAATAAAACAAATCGTTCATGTGTGTTTTTCCTTTTTCTTTGTTTCTTTTCATTTTTTATGCCATTAAATCAAATTTCACAAAAAAAAATGCAAAATGAAAAACTCAAATTTGCTTGAACAAAAATTTTCTACAATTTATGCGACAATTGGTGGATTTTTGTATGTGAAACGTTTTGTTCGTCTCTCGTTATGCCATCATTATGCCGCTTTCTGCTTTGTGAAAAATTGTTTTCGTTTAAACTTTTTCTCAAACGGATGCGTGCTGATCGCCTTTCCGATGGAACGAACACCCGCTCTACTGCCTTCCTGCCTGCCTGCCTGCCTCCCTAAATTGATCGCTTGTTGTTTTACATCATTTCGTTTCACTTTCGTAAACCTTCAATTTATTTTGTTGTTGTGCCGTTTGTTATTATTTTATCATCTATTTAATGGTTGTAATTTTGAAATTTTTTTGTGTTTTAATTTTTTGTTTACAAAAAAAAATATTTTTCCTTTTTATATAAATGTAAAATAAAAATCTGCATTTATATAAAACTATAAATTATTTTAAATAAATATGACAATAAATTAAATAAATACAAAAAAAAAAAAAAAAAATTCAAATATCAACCAACCATAACAGCATGGGAGAGCAGACTCGTATCGTGTCGCCACGGTTGTACCTACTGATGACGACAATCTTACAGCCGATGGCCATTTCAAGGTAAACATTTTCATTTAAAATTGTATTTTCCGTTTATTTTTTTTTCATCCGTTTATATACTTATTTTGCACATTATTAATATTTCGTTTCTTGAAATTTTCTTTAATGCAATTTAAAAAATTATTACGCTTTTAAAAACTATTTTAACATTAAAATGTATGTTTTTTATGTGTCCTTAACATTGTGCTTGTCAAATGAATATTCCTATTCATTTCTTTAACATTTTAATTTGAATTTATTTTTAAATTATTTTTCTTTCATTGGCTGTTTTTGGTTTTATTAGATTGCATGTGGTTTTAGTAACGAACATATATTTTTTCATTTATTTATATTTCTTACTTATTTTATATAAGTACATAAATTAAATTTGATATACATTTTTGCGGTGGGGGTACTTAACACTCACATTCATTTGAATAGATTTACATCATTTTTGATATTTTGAAATTGAAAGTGGAGTGAATTCAATTGAAATAATAAAAGTAAATGAAACCCGATTAGAATTGAAAGTATCTCATAATAAGGTAAGCCAGAAGACCTGTCCTTCTGCTGATAATAACTATGAAGGAGTATAATTTATTAAAAATTAATATTTTTTTCAAATTGTAAAATCTTTGTGTAAACAGTGGCAAAACAAGATTACAATTAACTGTTGTCCCTAAAAAAAAAGCGGAAAAGATAGTTTTCCAAATCTAACTGTAGAACAAGGGTGCCCTGGTAGTCTAGTGGGTCGTGTGGTAGTTTATCAGTTGGCGGTTATATGTAGGTTCGATTCCTACCTATGATACAGACTCTGGTCGGTATCACTACAACATATGATAGTCTTTTTTCACAACAGGTATCACAATGGGACCATAATTAATTGGACCCAAGTGGGCTGGGAACTTTCTTTACCTTTACATTCAAGAACCTGCCGACCTAACCTAACTGTGGAACAATTTAATAATAGCAAGTTGCGTATTCGCAAACTGTCGTAAAATGATATGTTTTAAAATAATAAAAAATAATTCTTTTCATTTTTTATTAAAAACAAAATAGTTTATGAAGAACAAATTTTAAAAGAAAACAGCTTTTGACACTTACCGTTGGCGTATAAATTTTTGTCTAGCCGGCGTCTAGTGGAAAAAGGTTGTTTTATGCAGTTTTTAAAACTGTGATTATCAGTTCTGTTTCTACAATCATGTGATTTTAAATCACACGCCGTCGTAAAATCACACAGACACAAGAACGTGCTGATTTCTTTAGTTTGACGGCGTTATAAATGGGAAAAAGAAAAAAAATTTTTAACAACAGTAAAAGTGTCTCCAAGTTTTTTATTAATAAAAAACACATTGACGAATTTATTTGGTAAATAATTTATTATAACGTTCGTCATAGAGCCCAGTCATTAGAAAACGTTAGAGAGTTATCTGCACAATATTCCACTTTTTTGTGCTTTGACGAATTGTGATTTTCAGAACATGTCTGTTTTATATTTTTCGTTTAGCTTTTCTGCTAAATAAAAATGTTTCGTTTGAAAGGATTTTTTGTTGCTTTTGTCTTTCAAAACGCTTTTAACTAATATAAAGATTTAAATAACGAATCACTTAAAGTTTTTAATTTTCTCTTAAATTTCGAAAAAAAATCCTTTAACAAAGTCTTCATTAAAAAAAAAAACTAATGAATTAAATATGGCGTTTTTAGTTTTCTGCTAATTTTTCTATAAAAATAATTATCTAATTATCGAATTTAAGATTGAAAAAAGTAAAGTAAGTCTTCGGCGAGAATAATGGTGATATATATGTATTTCGTCAATATATTTGCCCGATCTGCTCATACTAAAAGGTAAGTATTTTTCGGCGTCTGTGTTTAATAAATGAAAATATGCACTCTCACTAACCTGTTATGCAATAAATAAGGAATATTAAATTATATTATTTGGGTCTTCATTTATATTATTTGGTGATATGGCACAATTAAAAATTGTAATTGAAAACAGTTGCTTTTACTTTTCTCAACAGATTAAAAAATATAATTTAGTGGTTTGTAAGGGGTTTATAATTCATATTTTCCGTTTTATAAACCTTTGATAAAGCAACAATGTTATTTTGAGATTGCGGCAGTTAATCAATATTTATGTATAATTGCATTTTTAAATTTAATAACTTTATTATGGCCAAATCAAGGGAGTCTGTTTAATGTTTAAAAATTAACACGAATATAATTAAAACAGAAAATATCTAAAAGAAATGCAACAAACACACTTTTAATAAAAATGGCATGAATTAAAACTACTGGTTTTTATAAAATATCTATTCAAAAAACGGTTTACGGACATCTATTATTCCTTCTAATGAACTATTTCTAATATCTTATCTTTGAACATCAATATTTTTATTAATAAATTCTCTCTATCTCCCTCTCTCTCTCTCTCACTCTTGTGCTCGCACACAATTTAGTCCAAACGCAAAATGCCTGCTAAAGCCGCAAAAAAGGAAAATTTAGATGATCTCAAACAGGAGTTAGATATCGATTACCATAAAATCACTCCTGAAGAGCTGTATCAGCGCTTTCAAACACATCCTGAAAATGTAAGTTATGGCGTTGTGTTATTCCTCTTCTTCTTTTGGTTTTGAAATGACACTAATATTTGATTATGATTCTTTTATAGGGTCTAAGCCACGCCAAGGCTAAAGAAAATTTAGAACGTGATGGTCCGAATGCTCTAACACCACCCAAACAAACACCCGAATGGGTTAAATTCTGTAAAAATTTGTTTGGGGGTTTCGCCATGTTATTGTGGATTGGTGCTATTTTATGTTTTGTAGCCTATTCCATTCAGGCTAGTACCAGCGAAGAGCCATCAGATGACAATTTATATTTAGGTATCGTACTTTCAGCTGTAGTTATAGTGACTGGTATTTTCTCTTATTATCAGGTAAGTTAACATATGAACCATGGAATTATTCTCACTCCTCTCTATATTTTTCTCCAACTGTAATTGTAGGAATCAAAAAGTTCAAAAATTATGGAATCTTTCAAAAATATGGTTCCCCAATTCGCTACTGTCATTCGTGAGGGTGAGAAACTCACTCTACGTGCTGAAGATTTGGTGTTAGGTGATGTAGTCGAAGTGAAATTCGGTGATCGTATACCGGCTGATATACGTATTATTGAGGCTCGTACCTTTAAGGTCGATAACTCATCGTTGACTGGTGAATCAGAGCCCCAGTCTCGTGGTGCCGAATTTACCCATGAAAATCCATTGGAAACAAAGAATTTGGCTTTCTTCTCCACCAACGCAGTCGAAGGTACAGCCAAGGGTGTTGTCATAAGCTGTGGTGATCACACTGTTATGGGTCGCATTGCTGGTTTGGCTTCCGGTTTAGACACTGGTGAAACACCCATCGCTAAGGAAATTCATCATTTCATTCATTTAATTACTGGTGTTGCTGTATTTTTGGGTGTAACATTCTTCGTTATTGCTTTCATTTTGGGTTACCATTGGTTGGATGCTGTTATTTTCCTGATTGGTATCATTGTCGCCAACGTACCTGAAGGTCTCTTAGCTACGGTAACTGTGTGCTTGACTTTAACTGCCAAACGTATGGCGTCGAAAAATTGTTTGGTAAAGAACTTGGAAGCTGTGGAAACTTTGGGCTCTACTTCTACTATTTGCTCGGATAAGACCGGTACTTTGACTCAGAATCGTATGACTGTTGCTCACATGTGGTTCGATAATCAAATTATTGAGGCCGATACAACAGAAGATCAGTCGGGTGTCCAATACGATAGAACTAGCCCTGGATTCAAGGCGCTCTCTCGCATTGCCACTCTCTGCAACCGTGCTGAATTCAAAGGCGGTCAAGAAGGTGTACCAATTTTAAAGAAAGAAGTCAGCGGTGACGCTTCAGAAGCTGCTTTGTTGAAGTGTATGGAATTGGCTCTGGGCGATGTTATGAATATACGTAAACGCAACAAGAAAATTGCTGAAGTTCCATTCAACTCTACCAACAAGTATCAGGTCTCAATTCACGAAACTGAAGATCCCTCCGATCCACGTTACTTGCTTGTCATGAAGGGTGCCCCTGAACGTATTTTGGAACGTTGTGCCACCATTTTTATTAATGGCAAGGAAAAAGTCTTGGACGAAGAAATGAAGGAAGCCTTCAACAACGCTTACATGGAATTGGGAGGTTTGGGTGAACGTGTCTTGGGTTTCTGTGATTTCATGTTGCCCTCTGACAAATATCCCACTGGATTTAAATTCAATACCGATGATATTAACTTTCCCATTGATAACTTGCGTTTCGTTGGCCTAATGTCTATGATTGATCCTCCCCGTGCTGCTGTACCCGACGCCGTGGCCAAGTGCCGTTCTGCTGGTATTAAAGTTATCATGGTTACTGGCGATCATCCAATCACTGCCAAAGCTATTGCCAAATCTGTCGGTATCATTTCGGAAGGCAACGAAACTGTTGAAGATATTGCTCAACGTTTGAATATACCCGTTTCCGAAGTAAATCCCCGCGAAGCAAAAGCCGCTGTTGTTCATGGTGCTGAATTGCGTGATGTTTCCTCCGATCAATTAGATGAAATTTTACGTTACCATACTGAAATTGTATTCGCTCGTACCTCTCCCCAGCAAAAACTGATTATTGTAGAAGGCTGCCAACGTATGGGTGCTATTGTGGCTGTAACAGGTGATGGTGTCAACGATTCGCCTGCTCTGAAAAAGGCTGATATTGGCGTTGCTATGGGTATTGCTGGGTCCGATGTATCCAAACAGGTGAGTGAAAATTTTTTATGATAATAGAGTGGGCAAGTTTGAGTTTGCGCTGATAGCGCGTGGGTACACGTTTCGCAAGACAGCGTCACTAGCCATACAAGCGGCCCAAGAATTCTGAATAGGAATATTTCCCGCTCCCATATTTGAACGTCATTCACTGACTTTATATACCCAGCTGTCATTTAAAGACGATATTGGATGGGTGACGAGGTGCTTTTGCAAAATTTGTTTAAAAATAATATTAAAAAGTCGGGCGACAACTACTACCCATCTTTCTACTTTCCATTTGTATGAATGAATGAAATGAAATGAAATTGTGATTAATTCGTTCACGTTTAAAACAATTTAATGCTCTATGTCAAATTCGATCACCATTTCTTATAATTATTCTTGTCTATTAACACGTGTGTTCTTGTTTTAGGCTGCTGACATGATCTTGTTGGATGATAATTTTGCCTCCATTGTTACTGGCGTAGAAGAGGGCCGTTTAATTTTCGATAACTTGAAGAAATCTATTGCTTACACTTTGACCTCTAACATTCCTGAAATCTCACCTTTCTTGGCTTTCATTTTATGTGATATTCCTTTGCCTTTGGGTACTGTAACCATTTTGTGCATTGACTTGGGTACCGACATGGTAAGTCTACTGATTTTTTTTGTTATTACTTTTGTTACTTTTTGTTTTGTTTTTTTATCTTAATTTCTTAGTTTAAAAAAAATAATTATTTTATTTTTTGTTATAAAGATTTTATCAAGTAACACTTACTGTATGACTTACTTAGTTAGTTTTAAGTTATAATACTGTAGTTTGGTTTATAACGAACATTGACAGTTCTTAAAAAAAGATACATCTTAAATATTAAACACAAAGATACCGGCTATTTCATTGGCCTATGAAGGACCAGAAGCTGATATTATGAAAAGAAGACCACGCAATCCCAATATTGACAATTTGGTTAATGAAAGGTAAACGGTTTTTGTTAAAGAAGTTAAACAGACAATAAGCGTAACTGGCTAATGATGAGTATAAGAGAACAGTTTAGCTTTTAGTGTCACATTTTAAGTACATATTTAATTAAGCTAATGATGCTAGTATTTTCATAGTAGGCTATATTTAGGTCTCTAATATCATTATGACATTTACCAATTCTTTAGTTATGGATTTATTTTTCTTATATTTTATATTTATCAAATATTTTGTTCAAAACATATTAATTCATTTTGTATATCTTCTATTCAACTACTTTACTTCTATACTGCTACAACAACATTTGCCAAAAAACAAAAAAAAAAACCTTTTTTTTTGTGTTTTGTTACTTCTAATTATCTGTGATTGGGTTTGAAAATTCCAAAAATAAATAATTTAAAAACTAACGTATGACCAAATTCAATATATGTATACCGTCATAATACTGTTTGAAATAATTCAACCAACTCTATGACCACAAATACTTTTCTTATACACACTCTGACATTGAAAAAAAATTACTTGAAATTTTGCATAAACCGCGTCGTTCCTGCGTTATCTACATACATATGTATTGAATATACATATATATATATATACATATATATTGAATATACATAGGTTCCTGCTATTTCCTTGGCTTATGAAGCTGCCGAAGCTGATATCATGAAGCGTCCTCCACGTGATCCATTCAACGATAAATTGGTCAATTCAAGGTGCCTATATTTTGTTTTTTTTTTTCATTTCTTACACTTTCCACATACATACATACATATATACTACATCATTTTTTGTTGTTGTTATTTATTTAAAACTTAAATCTTGACTTAACATCTCATTAACACAATATGGTTGTTTGTTGTTGTTGCTTGTTTAATACTACTAAAATAAAGCAAATTATATTTGAAGTTAATTTCTAACCAAAATGGCTGGATTATTAACTAACAATGAACCTACATACATATGTACATATGTATATGCTCGTATATGTATGTACATTCATGACTTTCATGACAATTACACCCACATATGTACATATGCGTTTACGTTGTTAAACAAATTTCGTGTTCGTAACAACCATCGTTCAAATGCATCTTTTTTTCACGAATACACGAACTAGCAAAGTTTAAAAAACTCTTTTCTTTAATTAAACATACATATGCCGTGGCTCTTCTTTCCAACTCATTAGAAACATTTCTGTGAAAATGTTATATTTTATATTTAACATATTAATACATACATATTTGTATGTATATGCAATTGTGTACTATTTCTAATCGATGTTGTGGGTTTTTTCATCATCATCAATCATTTCTCTAAATAAATAAGTAAATCAGTTTGACGATTTATGAATCATTGCACAGTGAATATCTAATTTCAATGTAATACATCATCATCATCATCATCATCATCATCATCATCGTCAGCATTATTTCTTTGTTATTCTTATTTAATACCAAATCGAATTCTTAGTTTTGTACAATTTTCTACTTTCTATTAATTTTCAAAGCACAAATTTTATATACTTTTATTGAAAATACTTATTAATTGGTTTTTATAGTTTAAGATTGCATTTTCATATGATGGTTTTGTAGTGCAAATGATGTACTTGCGTGAATTTTTTTTTATATTATATATCATTCTAAGGAATGAGTGATTGCCGTATAAATACTTGATTTTAGTATTACAAAACCAGTATTTAGCAAGAATTTGTGTGTATTTGGATGAACAATTAAGTACTATTTACACAATTTGCAGACAGTCAGATCAGCTTGTATGAAAAATGCCAAAAAAAAAAAATAAATACTTGAATTTTTTTCATAAAAATTTTCTACACCAGTGGAATGTCTAGATGGTGTAAATATGATGACTTTAGGAAGTTTTACTACGCAATCGCACGATCTGCTAAATATGAAATGTGTGTTTCATAAAATGATAATTTTCATTCGAATTTAGCCTAATAGCAAGAATTCTGTTGCGGTAAAAAATAAATTTAAAATTATATATTTAATTATTTGTATAATAGTGTGACACTTACAACGCTACTTTGAAGCGATTTTTTAAAGGAGGTCAGACTTAACTATCATTCCCTGTGAGTGGATTGTGCGATTGTGTAGGATAGTGAAGCAGGGCCTTTATAGAACACGTATAATAAACTTCACCCGCGAATTTATGTTGTAAAGAGCAATAAAGTACAACATTTCTCTTGGCTTGCAATATACATAAATTCTCGAACTAAAATCTATAAAATATATCTACATATATTCAATTTTGTAAAGAATCTTAGATTGCGTTAGTTCATGTTATATTTCATTTTGTATACTTTATTTTAGTTCTTTAACATATATGGGGGATTAAAGTGAGCAGCGGCGACACCCAGTTATATATAATCATCCGGCGAATCTTTATATAACATATTGAAATATCTCGAGTCCCACAGGAATGTATAGTATAGTCAGCTTATCTTGTGCAATACAAACGTTCACTATAATGTTAAAGTCGAGAACTGTCCTCCGTTATAGTTTTTAGAAGAATTGTTCTAATTGTTGTTCTATTTTAAAATGGGTGGCAATATTTAGTGCCTTGTGAAGAGGGCAACCACCAATTGTTAAAAAACTGATTTTTTTTTGATCAGCTATAGGGTGACAAACAGGTGTCTATTTGTCTTTGAATTTCAAAACTTAAAGATTTTTTTGAGCGACATTATTGACTATTTGGATTGTAAAAATTACTGACATCATTAGCCAATTGTAGGAAGAAGAAGTCAATGTTTTTCTGTCTTGTGAGTTATAAACGTTTAGAATTTAGCAATTAAATTGCGCACTGTGTATCTCGTTTCCATAATTTTTCAGAAATTTTCGTATTGGGTAAAATTAAACAGTTATATTAGTTGTTCTCTTTTCCATCAAAGAAAATTTAGTTTCTAATTTATCCTGTCTTGCACAGCTGACCTTGTAGAGACAAGGCACTGATTTTATCTTTAGCTTGCACCGCACGTGCTGCGTGGGTTCAAGTTAAACAACTTTCTATTCAATTAATGTTAAATCCTGAAATTTGTTCCTTCTTCTTGAAAATAAAATTCAAGAAAAAAATATGTTATTCTAATTTTTAAATTAATAATTAAAATAATAAAAATAGAACACTAAACCAACAGGTTTTGCCAAATTTTATAACAAAAACAGGCGTACAGCCACATTTCCTCTTTTTCATATCATTTTAATTTTACAAATTTTTGCGCAAATAACTTATTCTTGAACCAAACTTTTGGTTCTTTCTGGCAAATATGTCAACAATACGTTACCGAAATGCCACTTTTCTGATCTATTATAAAAGCTAGTTACATTTCTTAAACGCTTTGGGTCCTCGGGAACACCTAATGTTAGTGACAACGTTGTTTATTTTGGCGTTTATTTCTGGTTTTAACGAACACACACTATTTGTATTGTTCTTTCTGTGATTTAAGTCTGATTTCCGCAATTAAGTTCATATATTTTTCTATAGAACAAACAGTTTTTTTCATATAAACTCTCTAAAGAAATTGACTTATGTTTTGGACTTGTGTTAACATTAAGCATTTCAGTCTTCTTTAGGAAAATTTATGATTTACTGCTCCTTTTTTATTTTTATTATTTTTTTTTAAATTTACTGAAATACAATGTAAAATTGTTTCTTTTAATTGTGACTTTATAAATGTATGTGTGTAACCTCATTAATGTTAGCCTTTGTTTAACGAACTACATACTATGTAGTGCAAACAATTTTTTAAACTTTTTAGCAAGAAAATACACACAAACTAAAATTTTCTTGTATATAAATTGCAAACAAAATTGCTGCACACATTTTTATTTACATTTAAAATTTTTGGTTTAATTGAAAACAACTAATAAATTCATTTAAATCATTAATTATTTTAATATTTAAGGAATTGTTAAGTATGGAATACGTATTGTTAAGGCGATAGGAAAGAAGTATTTTAGCTACAACTGCAGTATGTATTTTTTCCAATGAGGGTTTATTTTTTTTTTTATTTTTAGGGTAATTGTTAATAACATTTCATAGTTTTAAGCTTTGTTATTTAAGATTATTTAATATTTTGTATATTTTGTTTATGTACTATATTTAGGAAAATAATGCATTTCCTTGATTTTTGTAACAGAGCTTTTAAACATTTACAATTGTTTTTTATTTTAACCACCCTTTTTAAAACAAAACTAACAAACATGCGTTTTTTGTGTTTTTTTCTACCAATTTGATTTTGTAAAATATTTAAATGTTGCGCGGTTCCAACTCGATTGATTTTTATATTTTTTGTATTAAAAAAAATTCTTAAAACAAATTTTTAAACCCTGACCTGAATACATCATTCTAAAAAAAAACCGCTTTATGCGCCCGTTGAACCAATTCCGTTTCCGTATTGCTATTTGTTGTATTGTATTATTGTAATACCTTAAATGTAAAACATGCCTACTAGGTACCTGCCATTTCCCTTGCCTATGAAGAAGCTGAATCAGATATTATGAAACGTCAGCCCAGGAATCCATTTTGTGACAAACTTGTCAACGAAAGGTAAACGTTTTTCTTTGTGTCATCATCAATTTTTATTCAGTTATTTTTGTTTTTTCTTGATTTAATAATGAAAAAGTATCAGCAAAATTAGAAAAAGAAATCAAATCAAACAAACTATTTTTACAAATAAATAAAAAAGTATTTTTTTTTATAAATAACAATAATAGTACACCTCAAGATAAATCACTTTCCAATAAAGAGTTTTTATTTTTTACCCAAAATTATTTCTATCAACACTGTGTGAAAGAATTAAATGATTAAATCTCTTGAAATGCAAAGTGTTTCAGAAAATCTAACAAATAAAATGTAATTTTTAAAGCTTTTTACTAACTTTAAATGAAATGAAACAAATGCGTAAAGAAAAATATAGTTTTTCCATTTCCCTTTACAATTCTGTTTTTGTATTTTATTTGTTTAATAGTCATTTCAAATGGTATTTCTACAAGCCATACCAACAACACGGGTTGTAAAATTTATATAAAAATCTCACATATTTTTGCGTATTTTTTGTAGAAATTTTCTATACGAGTCGACTGTTTGGCTTGCAGAAAATGCCGCTTATTTTTAAAGTATTTAAAACTACTATAGCTTGCTAATTCGTGTTATGTTTTTTTTAGGAAATAACTTTTGTTTAGAATTAAAAGCATACTTAAAGGCTATTTAACGCTCTTGATACATACATCCATGCATATGTATGTGTATGTATGCTTCTGCAATGCTGCAGTCTACTTCAAGGCTTTCAGCTATTTTAATTAGTCTTAAAGTATGCTAATGTTTTTCTTATAACATTTTTTTGTTCTCGTATTAACTCGATATTTCTTTTAGTTAAATTTAAAATGTTCTTTTTAGCGTTTATTTTTTGTATTTTTATACGCCTCTGCAGTTTCTTTAAATATTTCTCCTATCTTTATTTCAAGTACGCTTTGAAAAAATACTTATAGCTTGCCAAGAATTTCTTTGAAGCAGCTGTAAATCTTAAGTTGTTCTTTGACAACTTTTTTTAGTTTTTTGTCTTCTTCCATATTTTTCGTAACTTTTAAAAAGCAAACACAAAGAAAAACTGTATTATATTAATATTAAAAATAAAAGTAATAATTTATATATTTTTTTCACCAAAAATATTTTACTCTTTAAAAAAAATCAAAAATATCATTTATGATATTTTCCTTAGTGATAATACGCCTCTTTGTTATTTTAATAATTGCCCTCCTTTCACCGACCCACCAATATCACCATAATATTGCCTGTTGCAGTTTTTTCTCTTCTCTCTTTCTCTCTTCATATATAGTACTTATATATCCAATAATATATACATATTTATATATACATATATACTACCATAAACAATAATTTACTATATTTATTATGTATACAAATTATTTATTTATTTTTTCTTTTATTATTAATTAAACAAACAAAACATAATTGTTTTCTGTGGCTTTACATTAATAAAATATTAATTATCCATTACGGTAGACATGTTTTGCTTCGCTGAAGAGTATTTGTACTTTAACATTTTTACAGCATATATTTAGAAGTTAAAAAAGAATTGCGGAGAAGAAAAAATTTTTATAATTACTCTCTAATTATAAATTTATATTAGCCTTTTTTATTTGATAGAATTCAATAAAACGCTGGTGTTCGAAATTTTTAAAATTTAAAATTTTTGTTATTTTCCTCAGCTATTTCATTTGAATTAATGTCGTGACCTGCATAATTTGAAATTAGAAACTGATATTCGTATAAAGTATTCTTTATAACATTATGTGTTTTTTTTTTGCGCATTTTTATTAGAAAGTGAGAATTTATTATAAAAGAGCAGCCAGCCAGTTTGCAGTTTTCTATATAGGACTGGATACCTCAAAGGATTGTACTCTAACAAAATTGGGGAATTCGTTCCTGAAATTTACAGCCAACATTGTCTTTCTTAAGAACACACCCATTTCTGGGCGATTTATAAGTGAATCGTATATAATGAATTCGTTATAAAGTTTTCCCCGGTAATTCCGATGTTGTTTAAATCTTCTGTCCTATCTTCCATAGCCCACTAGAAAAAACACAACCTATCCACTGTTTGAAGCAACTGTCGTTTTGGGCAGTTGATACTTCTAGTCTAGCGACAAATGCTGTATGCTTCGAAGGACCATGAACACATCAAACTCGATACTTGCAACATTCGACTTTGTTCACACGTTTGAATGGTGTCAACTCTCAATGGTTCACAAACTTTAACATAAATCTATTACATATTATTAGTTAGATGTTTGACAGGAAAGGCTTCTTTATATATACTTACGTCCATATTTTTCTTTTCTTATTCATCTTCAGTTGTAAAGTATAGTTTTAGAAATACTTGCATTATTTTTCATTTTTGCCCATTGACAAATAAATGCTCTTCAGCAAAGCTCATTATTAATTATCGTAATTTCTTTAAGGTAAGTTTTACATTTAAAATATATAAGAAATCTTGGGCATTTCTTAAATTTTTTCGAGAAAATCGTACAAAATCATTTCCCCAAATTAACAATAAAGAAATCTTGTATACAACTCACAGAAAAAATACTTGCAATAGTCCTTTTAAAATCTTAGAAAGACTATTAGCGTGACCATTTTATTATACATAACTTCAAAATAACTACTCCTTTTAATTAATATTATAAATTTATCTTATAATTTTGTAGCAACTTTCAACTATTACAATTATTTTAGATATAGTATAATATAATATATGAAAATTTTAAACTTAAATTAGTTTTCCTAAAAATTTATACTTAAATTTCATCTAAGATTATTATTATTATTATTATTATATTTTTTACTACTCGTATTATTAATTTTTTCATTTCCTAGTTTTCTAATTAAAATAGTGTAGTGACTATTAAAAACTGATTCTATGACTTTAGACTTTTTTTTCTCCTAACACTATAGTTAGAATAATACAAATGAGCAAACATTATCACTATTTAAGACATTTACTGCCATATTCTTAAAAATATTTCCGTTTTATAAAATGGATCTTGTATGAGAATTTGTTTTATAAATCTTTTATAAATAAAAAGTAATTTTTACGAATAGGGTGGCTATTAAATTATGAAAGTTCTAAGTTTTTTTTTTTTTTTTGTTTTGTTATAAGAAATTTATACTAAATTATTTCAATTTAAACATATTGTTTTCAATTAATTTATATTTGCAAAAGCAACTCTTTTGGCATTTTATAATTTAAAGAAAAAAAAAATGTTTTAGTAACAAACTTTAACAAATCTAATTTAACTTTCTTTTTTATAAATTTTTTCTTATTATACATATTTTTGAAAATTTTTATAAATGCATTTTTTTAACTCAAATATCTACTAAAACTATACTGCACTCTAAATATCTTTTCAATTGAAATTATAAAAAAAAATTAACAATTTTTAAACACTTGAACATAAAAAAAAATCCAATTACTCTGGTTTTGTTAAATCTTAACCGTAATGAAAAACGTATGATAAAATAAAAGGTACCAGCTATTTCTCTGGCTTATGAGAAACCAGAAAGTGATATTATGAAACGTCAACCTCGTAATCCCTACCGTGATAACTTGGTCAATCGCAGGTCAGAATTGAAAAAAGCAAAAAAAAAAAATTTTACACATATACATACAAACACATGTATAACTTAATATAATTTAATAAAAGAAAAAAAAAATACATTAAATAATTATAGAAATTAAACAAACACACAGTTATCCTAGTTAAAAAAAAAAAAAAAAACAAATTGCCTTTTAGTGTGTTTTCCAGTACATTTTAAATAGAAATATATATTCTTCTTATAATTTTCCATACAACTACAATGAAAAACTTGCGCATTCAATAACATATTCGAAATCTACACACAACAAACACGAACTTCACAAGTTTAATGGCATTTGGTTGTTAAAGAAAAAATAAAAAATAGTTTAATAAAGTTTTTCTAGTTGTAGTTTTTCAGAGTTTAAAAAAAACAGTTTTCGGTTTTTAAATTTAGATTTGTAAAGCCTCTACGTTTTGTTATTAAATTTATTGATTGAAAATTTGATTTGTTCAGTTTTGTTAAACGTTTAAATTTTCCATTTTGTTGGTGTTAAGATATTTGCCCATCATTTTCATATATCTACATATCATTTAAAATTACCAAAAAAAAACAAAAAAAGATTCTTTCAAAATCGTTGCAAAAAAGGAAAATTTGTAATTGTAGTCCCCGCCTCCCATTTAATCAACAGAAATCTGTAGCATAATTTTAGTGAAACCTGAAAGTTAATTTATATTGCATTTTATTTAAATTTATTTCTTTATACCCGTAAATCTTTTTATAAATTCTATTGATTTGCATGCCGTTACCGAAGTAGTATTTCCTTGTCCAGTATTTGTAATGTTACCCAGCATTTACACATGCAAGTGCAAGTCCGAAAAACTCAATATACTCAAAGTTTTTCACCAATACAGTCACATTTTTCGAACTTGCGAGTTTACTTACAAGATAATTTTCTTGCGGGAAGTAAAATAACAAATGAAGGAACAGTCTTACCAATTACGAGTTTTTTTTTTTATGAATTTACTAGTACGTATTAAAATGAATGCAGTGCTGATCGATGTATTATGACTGTATTTGTAAAAAATAAGAAATAACGAAGAACAGAACTATACAAAAATTAATTAATTTTTTATTTAAATTTTTTAATTTAGTAACGTTAAATATTAATGTAATGTTTTTTGAAGAAATAACTTTGATGATAATATTTTTTCCAGATATTGCCAACACGGCAACACTGAACTCATATATATATAGCAATTTTTGCTGCAACTTTACTTGTTGACAACATTTTTAAAATGAACTTGCACGCAAATGTGTAAACACTGAAACAACTTACCAGACATTCGAACTGTTTTCTTTTTTTTTACTTTTTCGATTATAATACGTATTTGGTACTAAGTGGAAGTAATCACTTCCATGTGTAAATGCAGGGATAAATCAACGACAAAGTTAAATATTTATTAAAACAGCGCTGACATAACCTTCCCTTTCTAATTAGTTCATCATTGGTGTTCTTTACATTATTATTTTCCAAAAAAGACAATAGCGATGTTACGAATACCAAATTTGAATATTCTCGAATACGAATATCGCAATACGCTTGAAAAAAGAGTTTACCATTATAATTTCAGTTCCGAAGGAGTTTATTTTTAAATTAAAAATTACTAAAATTTCATATTTTTCTGTCATTTTATGTTTTTGATCGTATTCGCAAAATATTCGCTTGACTTTGGCGAATACGAACATTATAAAATAGGCGAATGTTCGGCGATATGAATACGAATATTTGTAACATCAATAGTAGACTTTCTTTCCGCTTTTCTTATAAAAATCATGAAATTGAAAAAAAAAATCAGTTTAATTTGTCTAGTTCTAAAATTGAAGGACTGTAATGATGGTGAAAATTTCAGAAGAATGAATAATTTAGACATACATACATATGTACATATGTATGGATGTACATATGGGCTATCAGCAATATTTCTCAGTAAAATAGCTCTGTAAGCAAAAATATTTTTACCTTCTGTTACTCACGTTGAAAGAGAAAACAAAAATCGTTGTATAATGCAATTAATTATTTTTCAAGACATTTATATAAGGCCAAATGAAGCAAATATTGCTTGCATATCATTAGGGGCGAGAAATAAATAAAATATTTTGCAGCTTGAATTTGGTACCTGAAAATAAATGATATTTTACTGCCACAACAAGAAAATAAGAAAACTTAAGAAGCAAAACCACAACTGAAATTGAAAGGTATACAAACTACCTGATAAGTGAACATAAATAAATAGTTATAAAAATACGTATGTATGTAGACCTTTTCAGAAAGACTTTGTTCTCAAATCCCTAAAAAAAACAATTACAATTTTTCCGTCTCGCAACAAACAAGAAATTGGCCACTTTATCATACATTAAAAGAAAATAGCACTTACATTCTTCAAATGTGTATTCAAAATGTTTTAATATTCTCTCATTGGATTTTTTTATTATTATAAATTGTGTTTGAAAAATAATTAAAAAAATAGAAACACTGTCACAGAATTTCTAAAGCTAAAAGCAAATACACATTTCTTTCAATGGTTCTCTTTAGACACAGATCTTATTTAATTGGTTTTGATCAGTGATTTGGATCAAAAATTAATACGACAAAGCTGTATTAAATCACATAACGAATAATTTTTGATACATAAAAAGTTGCTGTAACAACTGAACAAACGGCATATCACTAGGTGCTGTAGTTAAACGTTTTAAAGAGCTTTCGGTTCAATTCCTATCAAAAACTCTGAGAAACACTTCCGAAATATTCTCTGTAGAGACATTAGGGAGGGTCACTGAACAGTAACAGCTTCCTCAGCTGTATTAAATCCACAGGCACATCAGAACGCCCTCATTCGTCGGTATTGTGTAGCACCGGCGAAGTAAAATAAATACAAAAAAAATGGCTTCTAAAAACGAAGTTTCAAAAATTTAATACGTCTCCTTGACATCAGAGACGCTACAACTCTGCTGTAAAAACAAATAACGTGCAAAAAGCAGTGTTGTAAGACAGTGAAGCTTCACCTACTACCATTTCTTCTACAATCCCTTTCTTCTAGTTCCAGCACAATGCACCTGATAAACAAAGTTGTGATATTTTTATAAATTAATTTTTAACATTTAATTTAAATTAAAAATAAATAAAACTGTATCGCACAGATGGAATCGAAATTTTTGAAAGAAATTTAACCAACTTAAAAAGCAAATAAAAAGTAAAAAATAAAAAAAGTTTAACTTTGTATGCATTGCAATTCAACTGCTTTAAGTCGGTGCGAAGTAAGTAGTAGGAACTGTGGCCCTTAATATAGTGTATTGATGTCTCGTTTTGTCACATGTACTACGTTTTATGCATGTCCTGCATGTACATTCATAAATATATTTTTATGTTTTCCTGACATATTGTATTTTGAACTGCGCACCGCCTTCAAGTTGTAAAATAGTTACGCATACAAAACAAAAATGTTTTATTTTTTTCACACTGTAAACACGACCTGTTCCGACCTGAAAAAAAGATCATAAAAATCGGTTCACCCTGTAAAATGTTCTGAAGAAGGGGAGCTGTACTACCTCCATCCGCCTGCCATTAAATTGGAACCACATCATAAGCACGACCTCTCCAATGAAATAAGAAGCATCAAAATCGGGCCACCTGCTTTTTTCAAGTCAGTGGAAGAGAAAAATTATATTTCAAAGACCGAAATTAATTAGTTAATGCACTATTAATTGAATGGAAATTCTGTGACTTTGATTTAAGCATTAAAAAAGGATTTGATGAATTTTTTATTGTCCATTTTTTTTTTGTTTAGTGTTCTAATGTTTTATGTTAAAGAAATAATTTTATTTAAACCTTTTTATACACAAAAAAG
This sequence comes from Dexiosoma caninum, assembly GCA_963924685.1. Classification (NCBI taxonomy): domain Eukaryota; kingdom Metazoa; phylum Arthropoda; class Insecta; order Diptera; family Tachinidae; genus Dexiosoma; species Dexiosoma caninum. Next base: position 105,983,074 of record OZ004725.1, on the reverse strand, counting down.
AAAATAATTAAAAATAGTATTTTACAGTCACAATTTTTAGTTAAAAGTAGCATTAGAGAAGGTTACTAAATACAACTTACGATAGATTGCAGTGCTGCCATTGTGCTCGTATAGAACTTGTGGAACTTTAGAAAAAAATCAATAGTTGTCAATAAATGATGATAAATGTTTATACTTATTTTTTCTTAAATTTTATCTAGACTTGAATATTTCGTAACTATTAGACCATTTCAAATTAGTTTAATTTTTAGGGAATTTAAACAGAGAGCGGCATTAATTCCGCGTACCGCATTGAGAGCTATATTCTTAAACTTTAAAAGCACGCGATAGACGACTCATTGTAGAATTAATTTATACTGAACTTTAATAAAAATTGTTGCACGAAAATTTTCGTTTAGCATTCGTAACAGCGAACTGGTTGAGCTTCGAACTCCCGAAAAGTGTCAAAGTGTATCATATACACGGCATACAGTTACTTTAGCCAAATTTTTGATCAGATTTCAGAGCATAATTTTAACAAAGAGTGTAATAATTACTGTAGTGAAGCAGTTGGTATCGAACCTATAACATTTTCCTTTCCGTGTAATGCAGTTTCATTGTCGAAAACGTAAATCGTTGCTGTATGATTCACGTAATATTTATATTTACTAGGTCCTCGCAAATAATAAGTCAAATTGCAGTTACATGGTACCTTTCTTAGAATTTCGTAAGATGTTGATAAAGATGTTAACTCAATGTTAAAAACAAACAATCAGTAGTTAAAGAGACAAAAGGTAGTTTGCTGCTCTCCAGTATAAAGTATGTAGATATTTTTTGCCTCTGTCCTCATTTATTCATTTAATATGAGAGCGCAGCCTCTGCATTTCACTTAAATTTCGGAACAAAAAAAATCTAAAAACTTTATAATTTTTTTTTCAACTCAAATTTTGTTCGCTCTCTGTATATTAAGGAAAACATTTTTTATTTGCTAGACATTTTAATTTTATAATAGAACAGAAATGATTGAACAGAAATGGAAGAAAAGTAGATTCTTCTTTCCAGCCAGATTAGCTGGTTCTCAACTGTTAAACTCCTTATATTCTTCTTTCTGTGCACTGCTTTGCTACTTCGTGCAATGAATAGCCTGAATGCTGGTCCACAAATTTTTAGGTATGGAGTTTGACAGTTGCTGTTGTAGTATTTCAAATAAAATGTTGGATAAGTTTTGTTTGTTTTTTTTTTTCTTTTTAATAAATTTTTATAATTTTAATTAAAGTTCAAAAACACAGCCAAAATAATGTTGTTTTAAGCGTAAGTAAATTTTTGCAAGTTTTTTTTCACTATGAAAACGAAAAAAAATTTTTATTTTCAACCTGTTGCACGTTTTTATTTGAAAATGCTTCGTTTTAAGCTGACAAAACTAAGCATGTTTGGGTATGAAACTCTTTAAAGTATTTTTTATTATTTTTTGCCTAACGCTCATTTGTATATTTGCATGTATATACATATATCACTTTCATATTTTTTCATTAATCATTAACTACTATATGCTTTGCTTTTTTAAATTAATTTTTATTAAATTTTGCTTTAAATAGATAGAAAGTAAATGTCTCTGTAACATAAATCACCCTATGTTTATCTATGCCACTCTCTCTGACTCTCTCTCTCTCTCGCTCTCTTTCTAATTTGCTGCAACTTCATGACGCATTTGTAACAAAATATGCTTTAAAAACAGGAATACTGATATTTCAAGCCTAATTTGCCAAGATTTTACTTTTTGGTGAAAATTTACTTAAATTTCTTTAATTTGTAAATTTTCACAAAGTACATACACACACACACACACACAGCACCACAGCCATGCACACACACACAAACACGCTCGCTGACACTGCTAACCCAGAACCATTTAAAGTGCTTTAAAAGTTGTAAATTAACAAAAAGAAATTTTTTTTAAATGCTGCTTTTTCAACTTTTTTGTTTGTAATAAAATATTGCACTTAACAATAACAATTTAGACACAGTGCAAATCGAAAATGAATATAAAATAAATAAATACGAAACTAATTCACCAAACCAATTCGGCATTAAATAAAAATTCACCATTTGTTATTCTATTTCTTAAAACAAACATTTAGCATTACATATTAATTAAAATTAAGGGGACAATACATTTTAAATAAATAATAATACAAATTAAATTCATTACGCTGTACAAATCTGTACATCCAGTTTTCATTGCCCAACTCCGAAACTTTCTTGAAAAGAAGACATTTTAAATTTATTCGGATATCTCTGTGTACATATTCTCATTCATTTAGTCTCAATATAATTTCGTTCGATATCGAATGTCATTAATTTTTTTTTTACTGCTCTCAATATTTGCGACTTTTTGCTTGACTACCATCACAGACTTGATGCCGACAGAAATAATTATTGCAATGTATTTGGTTGTGTGCGTTCGAAATGCCCGCAACTATTTTTTATCTCCAACATTAATGCCATAATTTCCAAGTGTATCTTATCCGTGACAAACTGATGTCAGTGGTGAAAAAGCGCCGCCAAATAGAATAAATGTATATATAGTAATATTGCCGTTAAATTTCAAGAATTATAAAGTTCATTCATGAACTCATGATCTAAAGCGCGCCATGCACTGGTGACACCGACACCAATCAGCAACATTGTTTTTTCGTTTGCATTTACCCCCTATTGTGCTCAGAATGCGTATTTACTTTTTTCCTACGGCTACGTTACCCATAAGAAAACGTAAAAAATAATTTAACTTTTCTAAAGTAAAATGTCTTTTTCTCTTCACTTCGCCCTCCCAATAACACTGTTTAATTATGTTTCATAAGGTTGATACTGAAAATTGATACCTTTGAGAATTACATGCGATAGTTATATACTAAGTAACAAAGAACAAAATTGTAAATTACACTAACATACACAGCATGCCATTTTCGAAAGTTGCTACACTTTCATCATCAGCGTTCTTCGTGTTTTGTTCACTGTTGTGTGGTGCTTGATGTTTGTTGCTATCGAAATTCTTCACAACAAAATTTCAAACATTTTCCATTTTTTGCTTTCAAATAATAACACAACACTGACACTTTTTCTAAAAAAAAAGAACAGAAAAATAGAAAGAAATTATAACATTAAAAAAAAAAATAATAAATCAGTCACTGATTAAAAAAATTAATCAATTTAACAAACTTAAATTTTTCTCCACCCATCTATCAACTGCAATTGCATAACCAAATGAAACAGATTAATTTCGATGGCTTATGGACAAATTGGCATGATCCAAGCTGCCGCCGGTTTCTTTGTGTACTTCGTTATTATGGCTGAAAATGGTTTCTTACCAGTTAAATTGTTTGGCATTCGAAAACAGTGGGATTCCAAGGCAGTCAATGATTTAACCGATTCATATGGTCAAGAATGGGTAAGTGGAAGAAGAAAAAAATACGTGTGTTTGCATCTCTTTGACTTTGAATGACTTTGTTTTTTAATTTTTCAAAATTTATGTAGACTTATCGCGATCGTAAAACTCTGGAATATACCTGCCACACAGCTTTCTTCGTTTCCATTGTTGTTGTACAATGGGCTGATTTGATCATTTGCAAGACACGACGAAACTCCATTTTCCACCAAGGCATGAGGAATTGGGCCTTGAATTTTGGTTTAGTTTTTGAAACCATTTTGGCTGCATTCTTATCCTACTGTCCCGGTATGGATAAGGGTCTTCGCATGTATCCACTCAAGTAAGTAGGCCAACAATTCTTTGGCAATATTGTACAAGAAGATTGCGGAATGTTAAGGTGCACTTATGTACATATATAACTGCATACATATCGGCGTTCCGAACTTATGTTTTTTGTGAAATCGTTTGTAAAGTTTCTATAATTGATATACAAAAATTTGCTGTGAAAAAACTGGTCCAATATTTCTGTCAGTTGTAGTGATATCTGAAGTGTTGCAAAAGCTTCTTAATTGAGAAAATAAAACTAAAAAATTTAAATTTGTTTACAATAAATAAGAAAGTGTGAAATCGAATTCGAAAAATTATAATAAACTAACTAATTGATTTTGCTACTTTGCAAAGTAAAACATTTTTTCAGCTAATTGAAAAATAAATTGTATTTTCGAAAACTTTATTTGCTACTTACATACCGAATGTATCTCCAAAAAAATGTCTTTCAGAAATTGCTTGTAGTGCTTCAATAATTATATAAAAAAGTGGTTCCCTACTTTTCTTAGTTATAGTGATTGGGAAGAGATATCGATTATTCCAAAAACAGAATGTTATTAGGTTAAGTTAAAAACTTAATCATTGCGAAGATAAAACAATAAAGTTAAAATTTCTTTGGAACAGTAAATTTATTTACAGTAATGTGCAAAATTCGCAATTTAATTAGAAAAATCGCAATACTAAATACAATATATTGAATTTGTTTACTAGTTAGCCGAACCTTTTTGAAGCTATTTGATAAAAAATTATTTTCGGAAAGTTTGAAATTATGTAAATATTTTTTTTTTTGCAAAGGCTACTTAGTTTATTTTATTTGGATTTTCGCAATTCTCAAACATATTTTGAGAGTTTTTGTATGAACATCGAAAATTTAAGATTTTTAAAAAATTTGGTTGAAGGTCTACTGATGAGTTGGCACCAACGAAATGCACATACATATGTATATACTACCTTAACCATACAACAAGTTCATATATATGTATGTAAATACATACATATAAATTAGCGTTATTAAATAGTTTCGAAAACTTTGTTTTTTGGTATATTTCAAATGAAAAAATTACTGCAGTGATATTTAAAACATTTTAATGAAGTTCGAAATATAATTTAGATTTTTCGAAAATGTTTAAATTTTAATTATTTAGAGTTTTCTCAAAATGAAATTCATACACTTAAAAATTTTTTTTTTTTCAAATTCCAATTTTCCAAACTTAACTCGGCAACTACCGTTGCATTTTGTAGTTGTTCGTCCATTTAAAGGAAAAAAAATTTTTAAAATTGCATATTCAAAATTTATGTGGAAACTAATTTTCTAAAATTTTTTCGAAGATAAAATTTTTTTGTTTGTATTTTTCTTTTAAAACTTACTGCAATGAAATCTACACGAGAATTCTAAACGCTAATTTTCTCTTTCAATTAACAGACTCGTTTGGTGGTTCCCAGCCATTCCATTCATGTTGGCCATCTTTATATATGATGAAACCAGACGTTTCTACTTGCGTCGTAATCCCGGAGGCTGGTTGGAACAAGAAACCTACTATTAAATAAAAACAAAATCAACAAGCATTATTTTTGTTATATGGCTGCTTCATCCATTTCTCTTAAACTCTGCCGCCCTAACGCGCCACTCTCCTCAACAACAACAACAAAAATCGACAAAAAAAATAACAATCACCATCAAAATCAACACAAAAACAAAAATTCACCTCAAATCCAAATCACTACACTACAACAAAAAACAAACAACTACCACTACCAATTTATCTTCTCACCAAGCTTGGGAGCATTTCTTATAACCAAAAGGGATGCTTTTATTAAAATAATTAAATATAAAAAAGTAAATATAAAAAAGTAAAATTTAAAGAAGTAAAACAAAGAACGAATTCATAGAAAGTAAAGCAACCACATTATGCAGTAAAGTATAAAAAATTAATTATTATTATTATAAACGAATGAATAAGAGCGCATTATTCTTTTATGTCGCCTTTTGTTATTTAAAAATAAAAAATAAATAAGTAAAATACACTATGAGAGTAAATTATATTTAGTTAAAAAAAAATAAATAAAAATTAGTTTCTTTTTTTAAAGCAAAAATAAAAACAAAAAAGAATTCCTACGATTAATGGCAACAACTACAACAACAGCAACAGAGAAGCAACAACAAAATACAACAACAACATTTATTATTATTATTTTATTTCATATTTTTTTATTTTAATTATTATTTAATAAAGAGAAAAATAATTATTTTAAACGATTAAGTAAATTTAAATTATAAAATAAATAAGATTTAAATTAAATAAAATTAAAACTTACAAAACAGTTGGGTTTAACATTTTCAAATGGCTCTCATCATCGGCAAATGTACATTTTTATGTTTTCATTTCAATACACAATATTTTTTAATCATTAAATATGATTGCATGGCGAAATAAATAAAGAATATTAAAATCGCAATATTCGAGTTCGAAAACAATTTGATTTTTTTTGTTTAAATTTTATATCTCAAAAGAAGGCTTGTTCTCCTCTTCTTGTCGAGCACTTAAAGTCTGGTGAAAAATTATGGTAATGCGATATCAATGGGTTAATAAAATGATGCTATAGAAATTGGGTGTTTGTCAATCGCATGATTTAATACTTAAAAAAGTTTTAGAAAGCAATGAAACTACCCACTATCTGCCGTATTTATAATTTTTTTTTTTATTTATTTACAAAAGGTTTAATAGACAAATTTCCATACAAAATGCAAAAGTCCAAAAATATTTTTATAAATACGGCAAGAGAATTTTATATTTTCTAGGGTGTTACTCTGTAATTCAATTCGAATAAAAAACTATTTGCTATTGTATATATTTGCACATACATATTTAATCCCAGTTAATTTATGGTCCATTGTATAATGATAATTATGGAAAAATGCTAATGTTTTGAAACAGCGAATATCACTTTGTTGATGTGAATGAATTATTACGACGTAGAAGAAGAAGACGTTAGCGGCAGTTAAAAAAATTATTGCTTTCTTGGCAACAGGGAGGAAATTTAAAATTTTCCCATTGAAAACATTTCAATAGAATTTAAATAGAACTTTCTATATCGAAAAATCCCGATCGGAAAACATACACTCTATTCAACATTTTGTTATAAAAGAAAAATTATTCTGCGCACTTTGAGCGTTGCTATTTTTATTTATAATTCGAGCAACTTGTTCTTTTCTTTTGAACCACAGTTGCTCAAACTTCTTGAAGCCATAAACACCGGCTTCGGTTTAACAATAGACAACAGCAACAACTATTATCAGAAAATAATTTAATAGAAAAATATTTTTTAAGGAAGTATAAGGCAGTATACAGTAAACGTTTTCACGCCACATAAAAGGAAAAAAAAAATTAAAAAATTATATATAAAAAAACATGTTGATTTAAGTAAGAAAATTTAGAAATTTTATTAAAAACGAATAATAAAAAATAATTTATAGAATAGTTAATAAACCAAATAAAAAAACTAATAGAAAAAAAAAGAAAACAAGAGTATTTAAACTTTGGACATTTACAGCAACAACACCAGCAGCATCTCTAATAATAAAAAATCTGCTTCGGTTTTTATAAACCAAAAAAGAAATTTTTTAAAAATATATACATACATGTGTATATATAAATATATAAAAAATTTTATGTTACAAAAAAAAAAACAACAAGTATAGGTCTAGTATAAACATTTTATTCTTTTGATTTGAACCCAACTCAAGAAAAATATCTTGAAAACAAATTAATAAATAAAGATGAAAAAATTCATAACAAAATTTTTTAATAGCATCATGATAAAAAATAAAGTGAAAAACAAAGTAGGCAAAAAAAAAGAAAACAATATGTATTAATAAAAACCAATAAAAAACATTCAACAACTAGACAAAAATAGTGCTTTTTAATTTTTGGAAAAAATCGTCTCTTTTCTTTCAAAAAAAAAAAAAAATTCTTTGCAAACCCAAACAAAGAAACTAAAATTTAAATAAGGTAAAAATAAAACAATGAATTGTTTCGATGAATTAATTCAGAGTTAATAAATGTTCATAAATGTATACTAAAATATGTACATTTATGAAATTGATCAAGAATGAGAATTCAAAGTTCGGTTATTTAATTCTCACACTCATAAATGAACGAGCAACAATTTTTTGCAAACGCGCATACTTATTTATGCGTGCATCAGATTTTTTTCCAAGTATTCGTAGTTGTGCAAATATGAACAGTGGGAAAGAAAAGAAAATTTTGTTGGGCATACATACATATATAAACAGTGAGAAATTAAAAACATATTTACTGTGGCTACGTATGCATGAGATGTGAAGAATAACCTAAATAAATGCACGGGCGTAACAATTATAAAATTAAATTTGATGAATTCAAACAAAGGTTATTTTTAACCATTATCGTAAGAAATATTTAATTTTGGTCACCGTAACCAATATAAGTGAGAAAGAAGTCTGGGCTTTAGTAGCCATTTTGATTAATTATTTTATTTCGTCGATGCTCTACATAATACCGACGAAGGAAGGTGCTCTAATATGCCTGTGGACTAGTATCATCATTCACTGATTGCAGTTATGTTAAAAAGAACAAAGAATTCTCTGTTTCATATATCTCAGGTACCTTATTCCATTTTTCTTACAATGGACTTTATTGCACGAGTTGTTATTGTGTTTCCCTAAACATCCAAAAATTCATTTCTAAATTTGTCATTTCATTGTTTGCTTTTGGATGTTTCACTACATTTTCGCGTGAAAAGAAAATATTAAAAAATAAATTTTTTCTTGATTTAAATTATACTGCGAAATTCATAAATAAAAGTGATTTAAATAATAAAATAAATAATTACAAAGCAAAAATGGATAAAGTCGATCAAAGCACGATTTGGAGTATGTAATCAAACGACAGGTAAATGTAACCGCTTTTAAATTAAAGATCTCTAAAAAGTGAACAGACAGTTTTCCTGCGGGCTTAAAATATTTTTTAAGTTGATTTATACACCTGTGTATAGAAACACATGCAGTAAAAGATTAACTGCCAGCCCCACGATATCGATGGATCCTTAATTACTCTCATAACAAAATTTAAAATATAATTAAGCGATCAATCGATATCGCATGACATCGTGGTGGTAGCAGTAAATGTGGAGGTTGAAATGTATACAGCTGTCCCTCGAATTACATGGTAGTTAGATACGTTCCCGAAGTAATCGTGTAAAGCTAAAATCGGGAAATAATTTCACCAGAACACATTTCCTTAAGAAATTATGTATGTGTGTGTATGTACTTTAAAATGAAATATTACAATTCGATACCGATACCCAAAAAGGAATGTCGAATGAATTCAAGTTAAAATAAGTAATACTCACGTAGAGTATTTTTTTTTATTATTCAAAGTTACAGTCTGAAGCATTATTAAATTTTAAAATTAATATTTTTAAGATTTAAAAAACAACGAAATAAATTTCCGTTCATGGTGAAATTAACAAAAAATAAATTTCACTCCTACGGTACCAAGCAAAACGGCTAATGTAAAAATATCAATATTTGCAACAAGTTCGTGTAGTTTGCAAACGTTGGCACTACGTAACTTGTTTGCCAGACTTGATGGGAAAATCAAAATTTATCATCAATAATAATAATGTGGCAACCCTTTTAAAATGCTTGCCAAACGAAGAAGAATTGTTTTCAAGAATGAACTATGATACCGTCGAATTAAAAGACCTGGAAGTAAGTAACGATTTATCTTTGATTTTGAAAGCATTGTGTCAAAGCATACGAAAGGTGCTCCTCTTCAATTCGCCGGTATTTGCCTTTTTAAATACATGTACGCCTCAGCTGGAGGCATAAATTGTATCCGACACATCGGAGAAACATAGTAACAACAGTTGATATAGTACATTTTAGCACATTTAAAAACTTTCAATCTTTGGATATGTGTACCTGGAAAAATATACGCCTCATTATTATAGAAGTTGACGGATAACCGGTCATTGAAAATGGAAAACATGTCTGACCAAGAAGAATTAATTCGTCACACCTGGCGATATCATAGCCAGTCTTTTATTTTTCTCCAATACTGATAATACACTGGTGTGATGTTTTTGAATTATTTCGACAGCTGGAATCCTTGAAAATACATGGTTGGGCCGGTAATGAATGGATCAAAATGTTAATGAAATTCTTGCCCAGAGACATAAATTTGCGACACATTGAATTACGTAATGAGCCAGTGAATCATTAGGAAATGGCCGAAGTGACAACAGTGGTTGGTGGTGTCGACACTGGTTAATGTTTTTTGCCCATCACTGGTATAGCGGATTTTATTTTCTGTTATTATCCCGGTTGGAGTTTTATTTTTGTTGTTGTTTTGTTAATTTATGACATAAATTTGATGTTGAATTGTTGCACTATTGTAGTTGTTATTAGCGGAACTCACTCTTTGGTGCAAATCATTTGCAATCATTGCAAACAGTGCAAATCTAATATAAAATGCAATACCACAAAAACAAATACAGTGGCCAAAAAAACTATTCGACATAGGTCGTAAACTTTATATATTTATCAAGAAAAAAATATGGAATGTTGTTTTTAACAAAATAAACTTATAAAAGTCTTTATTAAGGAACACAAAGTTATATTCAGTAAAAAAAATGAGATCTCAAAGTAAAAAAAGCAAAAAACACATGAATTAAAATATTAATAACAAAAAACAAGCAAAAAAAGTATTCGACATTGGTACCATTTTTAAAATACATGAATTGAAACTCAAGCTTATTTCTACTTCAGTAGCGAGTTGCTTTTCCTTGCCTACGTATAACCTCTTTTAAAAGATCTGGCATAGATTTTACCAACGTTTTGGTATATTCTGGATCAATTTGGCTCCATTCCTCCTGCAGGATAACTTTCATCTGGTGTTTGTTCGTAAACTCACGTTTTCAGATTTTTTTTTCCAAGTGACCCCAAAGATGTTCAATAGGGTTAAGCTCTGGGGACTGTAGCGGCGTTTTTATTAATTTTGGACAATTATATAAAAGCCAAAGCTTTGTATTAGTGGCACAATGTTTGGGATCATTATCTTGATAAAACTGAAATCTATTTGCCAGACCCGATTTTTCAGCACTTGACCTCAAATTTTGCTTTAGGAGGTCAATGTACTTTCGGTGATCCATAATCCTATCAATAAACCCAATATTACCCACGCCTGATACCGCCATACATCCCCATACCATAACACCACCGCCACCATGTTTAACAGTTGGTACCATATTCCTTTCATCCAATTCTGTGTTCGGCTTGCGGTTGTACCAAAACTTTTCCATCACATCGAAAAAGGTTATATTTACTTTCGTCAGCAAAAATAAAATCCATCAAGAACTCCATTGGCTTATTTACATGCTCTTTCGCAAAATCTAATTTCAACTTTATATTTTTCTTAGTAATGTGTGGCTTCTTCCTGGCTGATCGTGCATGGAAATCGTGCTTTTTTAAGACGTTTCTTATTGTTTGAGGTGTAACGGCTATACCTAAGTGTTCCTCAGTGTTTTTAGCTAAAGTGTTAGCAGTAATTTTTAGATTTTTTCTTACTTCACGCACGATTCGCCGTTCATCTGAATCTGTAAGTTTGCAAGGTCGCCCAATCCTTAACTTGTTTATCACAGTTTTACTTGATTTTTATTTTTTTTAATGTAATATACAGTAGTTCTTGACCTTTAAACGATTTCTGATATAGTCTTTTCCGTTTTTCCTAATTTAAAATGATGTATTATTAAATTTCTTACATCAACAGAAGTTTCTTTTCCTTTACGTCCCATCATCGCGATCACTTGCACAGAAATAAGAAAAAAGTTCTTGTAAATGATAAACAAGAAACATAGCGATATTTTTACCAACAATTACATGAAGTAATGAGAAATACACAATCAGAATAAGGGAAAAACAATGCCAGTCGAATACTTTTTTTGCTTTGCAATTTTTGTTTTTTCGTTCAAACAGATAGATGAGTTAAAAAATGTGCAATTTTTATTATTTTTAGGACCATAAATTATTAAATATGTATGTACAGTGTACTGTATGTACATATAATACAATGTGATCTCACGTTTATACATATAAAAAACAAAAGGATACTAGCATTTTCAATGAAATTTAAGAAAATATTGCAATGTCGAATAGTTTTTTTGGCCACTGTACATGTAACCGCGATTTGCACCTCTTCATCCAATTTGCACCAAAAAAATTCATTGCAAAAACATAAAAATATGCTATGCCAAAATATGCTAAACCAAAACAGCTGACTACATAAATAAAAATAAACAATTAGATAACTGAGTTCGTAAATTTTTATAACGGTGGCGCCGTCACACAATTTGCCCCCAGAACTTTTAATTTTCATTTACGGTTGGTCAAAAAGTAAAAATCAGAGTTTCAAGTAAAATCTTAATAATTATTCAAAATTTTCTTAAAATTAATAAAATGAAATCTGATAATTATTTGTATTAATTGACAGGAAATTTAATTATAAGACAAGTAAGAAGGCTATATTCGACTGGCCGAATCTTATATACCCTTCACCATATGAGCATTTTACGTTTTGCCGATTTTCGTGCGTTTGGCGTTTTTATTTATTTTGGCAACTTTTTGCGTTTTGGCAGTGTTCTTGAGCTTTGAGAATTTTTTTGCCACCTAACGTGAAGGGTATAAAAATTAAAGTAAACTAAACTTAATAGAAAATGGTGATTCTGCGTAATATATCTGCACATATTGATCTCATTGAAAAGCTTGCCAAGATGCGTATTAGATGCCAAAAAAATGTTATCTCAAGCATAAAAAGTTAAATTTTGGATATCATTCTTGTGCACGGAATCAAAATCTTATGAAGGAAATTGCAAGAGATATAAAAAACTTCTTATCTTCTAAGCATTCAATTTCCTACAACATAATTTACATTTTATTTTATTTGGATGTGCTTTCATAACCCAGATTTGTTCCCTTTCATTCGCTGTAGATTGAGCAACGGCGTTATGATATTGAAAGCGGCTAACTTTTTGCCGGCGTTAAAAATTTTAGCATAGTTTGTGCAATAAAATTATAGTAATTAGACAACACAAAAAAATTAAATTTCATAAAAATATGAATATTGAAGAACCAAAAAAGAAAATAAAACAAATACGACAAAAACCAAATAACAAAAAGTGGACGGACGATGAATTGAAAAAGATTTTGGATTTCTTAATTTTTACAATTTCTTTATTTACTTTTTGTTAAAAATGCAAGCAGTCAGCTGTTATCAAAAATTTGATATGCTTATAAAAACAACGTGAGTGAATAAATCAAACCGGAAATAAAAAACTATGGCAAACCGGATGTTTTGGTTTGTTAACTAGCACATGGAAATTGTAAACAACATATATATATATATATATATATATATATATATATGATATATATATATATATATTCAATTACATATATATACAGTTCAATTGCGAGAAATGCGGTGGTCAGGTGTGAGCCCATAGGGTAAAGTCAGAGTACGATCCTTATGGAGAAACACACAAGAAGACTTACTGCCTCCACGCGGCGGCCACCGTTAACATGCTCGGGTCTGGGTCTTTCTAGGAAACCTCGCTCACCCTACACTGTGGATTGTCCTTGTGTGGTGGGAAGCGTTTTTTCCTTTCTGGAGACCAATACTCGGTCATGGCTAAAGTAAGCAACGATTTGGGGGCTGGATCATGGTGTGATGCGACCCGTGCCTGGGATCAGCTTGGCTAGAGGCCCCCTTCAGAAAATAGTCTAGTCGCAAACGGAGCTTCACCGATACCTGGCCACCTCGGTGAATAATGTTTTGGCCTTGCTGGGTTATCGGGGGCTATGGCCCGGCCGACGTACTTTCCCCCACACTCGTGGGAATTACATGGAATTGAATGAAACAAAAAAAAACGACGATAGGAAGAAGAAAGACGGAGACCAAAAGCTCGACCCACAAGGGGGCTTATTGGCTCCACTCCAATGGCCGACCCTCAAAGGGGGCCAACAGTTTCGGTTGGGACGCCACTAGTTGGGCGACCCAACTCTTTTGCGGACGTCGTTGCTGCGGGCGCGATGTGTAGCGGTGCCCAGGAATCCTCCACTTCCCGGCGCGGGGTGGTTTCCGGGACCACCGAGGGTGGGGAGGCGATGCGATCTTCAGGAGGAGCGGCCTGGTGCTAAAGTCGCCTCCTGTGAGATGCTCCTTGCCCCCGGTGGTGACCACGGATGGGGCGGCTTCTGCCTCGCCTGTGGATCTTTGGGGGATACTGTCTGCCCGACGACCAACGGGGTCGGAGGCGGTGATGCGCCGCGTGCGGGTGTGTCTGGTCGGGCGGGGGAATCGCCACGACTGGGACGAATCCGCGACATGAGGTCGAGGGAAGAGGCCGCGATCGCTCAATGCAGGGCTGTGTTGAGCGGGATGCGGGAAGCTTGTGTTCGGCAGAAGAACATAAGTAATGAGGTGAAGGGAGGCGTGGCCAAAATGGCCGAGCTGCGGCTATGCGTGGGCTCGGATCGGCGGTTTTGTGCTGGTGAGCTGTTACCTTACTCCTAGCGATAACGTGGCGCGATTTAGGGCGAAGATGGCCGCTATCGAGGACGCTCTGGCTGGTATGGCCGGACCCTTTGGGGTGCCGGTGATTTCAATGCCAGGGCTGTGGAGTGGGGTGATCCGGTGACGAGCACGAGGGGGAGGTGCGTTCTGGATATGGCGGCCAGGTTGGGCCTGGTGGTCATGAACGCTGGCGGTGCAACCACCTTCAGGCGGCCGGGGTGCGAGTTCACCACTCCTGACATCACTTTGGTATCCGAGAATCTGTCTGGGATGATCGAAGGATGGAGGGTACTCGAGGAATATACTGGGAGTGATCACCAGTATGTACAAGCGGTCCTGCGGGGCGTTGCGTCGCGCGATTATGGCGAGCAAGAGGGCGAAATGGGAGGAACTTCGGAGTGACCTGAACCGTGATCCATGGGGACTCGGCTATAGGATCGTGGCGGGAAAATTGGGCGCGAGCCGCGCTGGGGTGCAATTGGACGGCGCGCGGATCGATGCGATGGTGGGGGCCTGTTCCCCACACACCCTCCGCTGAATGGCGAACGTGGGTCCTACGATGATGAGGTTCCACCGCCCTTTACCGGGGAGGAGCTGAGGATCGCCGCCGGGGCTCTTAGGACGGGGAAAGCCCCTGGCCCGGATGGGGTACCGTCGGAGGTGCTCAAGATCCTGGCTGAGAGCAGGCCGGAAGCATTGCTTCCGGTATATGATGCTTGTTTGGCCCAAGGCGTCTTCCCGAGACGCTGGAAAACACAGCGGCTCGTGCTTGTTAGCAAGGGCAGGGGCGATCCGACCCAGCCATCGGCTTATCGGCCGCTTTGTATGTTGGATGGTGCCGGCAAGCTGCTGGAGAAGCTACTGCAAAGAAGGCTGGCGGAGGCCGTGAGGATGGCTGGGGGGCTGTCGGATAGACAGCATGGCTTCAGACCTGGCAGGTCAACGCTCGGGGCGATTGCTGATGTGGTTGAGTGCTTCGAGCGCGCTCAGAGCGAGAGGCGCTATTATCCGAAGCGCATAGTTGTCCTGGCAACACTCGACGTTCGGAATGCCTTCAACAGCCTACGATGGGCTGATGTTCTAGAGGCGCTACGGGGGAGGTTTCGTATTCCCGGATACTTGTATAGAATTCTCCGTAGTTATCTGGACGATCGGGTACTGTTGTACGATACGCCGACGGGGCGGAGGAGCAGGACGATCACGTCCGGCGCGGCCCAGGGATCTGTGCTGGGCCCGGACCTATGGAATCTGACCTACGATAGGATCTTTGGGGTGGAAATGCCCGAGGATACTCAGCTCGTGGGATACGCGGATGATATAGCGGCGGTGATCTTGGCGCGGGATATGGATAACGCCAGGGGGAAGCTGAACCGGGTCATGATTAGGACCCGGATGTGGCTTGAGGACCACGGCTTGGAATTGGCCGGGGAGAAGACCGAGGTGATGTTGATGACGCGGGCACACATACCACTCGATGTCGGCATGCAGATAGGGGATGTGTCTCTGGTTACCCAGAGTGCCATAAGGTATTTGGGCGTCAGACTCGACTGTAGGCTGACTTACTGGGCCCAAATACGGCATGTGGCGACTAAGGCGGCGAAGATGACTGGCATGTTGAGCAGACTCATGGCGAATGTCGGAGGCCCGACACAGAGCAAGAGGAGGCTGATTATGGCGGTCACGGAGTCGATCTTGCTGCATGGGAGCGAGATTTGGGGAAATGTACTGGGTGAGAGAACCAAACGCAGGGTACTCGAGGCGGTACAGCGGACGGCGGCCCTTAGGGTTGCTTCGGCTTACCGCACGGTCTCGGGCGCTGCGGTCCTGGTGATATGTGGGGAAATACCCATAGACCTCTTGGCGCGCGAGCGGTGGGAGGCTTGGAACTCGAGGGGGGAGGACCCTGGTGTTGGTGCTATTGGTCTGAGACCCCAAACTGTCCGGCGATGGCAGGACAGGTGGACCGCGGACACGGTCGGCAGGTGGACGGCGAGGCTCATTCCCTGCGTGGAAGTATGGATTCGGAGGAAATTTGGGGAAGTTAACTACTTCCTGACACAATTCCTCTCGGGCCACGGATACTTCCGAAAGTACCTGTACCGGATGGGCAGGGCAGATGGTCCCGACTGCATTTACTGTGGTATTACGGATGATGATGCAGAACACACTTTCTTCGACTGCACCAGGTGGCATGCTGAGAGAGGTGCAATGGCGCAGCGGGTTGGCGGGTTCGCTCCTGCCACCGTGATAGGGAGGATGCTCGACTGTGAGGACAATTGGGACGCTGTGGCACAGTACGTGGGATACGTTCTGCGGAGGAAGAAGAGGGACCTCGATGCGCTGCTGCATAGCGGGGCCCCCTCTGACGGGGACCAGGCGATACAGGCCGGGGCCATGGCGCAAACTTGGCGGACCCAGACGTGGGTGAGTGAGAGTGGTCCTAATTGGGACGTGGCTCTGGGCCTTCCCGAAGTAATGCGGAAAGCGGTTCCGGGGAGGAATCTACCCAGAGGAGGAGGAGGGAATTTTTTAGTGGCAACACCACTCGACGCAGAAGACGATGGTCTCTGTAAGTGCGAAGGCATTTTCAACCCTACCTCACGCGCCAAAAATTGCGAGAAATGCAATATATATATATTCATTTATATATATTTATATATATATATTCATTTATATATATATATATATATATATTCATTTATATATATATATATATATATATTGCATTTCTCGCAATTGAACTGATATATATATATATATACAATTGATTTTATTTTTAAATATTAAATTCAAATTAATTTAACTCTTTTAAAAGCTTTCGTACTCCACCAAGGCGAATTCATACCAGGTGAACTCGTCTCTACAACAAAAGCATTTTTTGTTTACAAATACAACAATTTTGTTCAAGTTGTCAAAACAGATTATGTATTAACATGCTTTGAGTAGAACACATCTTTGACAATTGAACAGAAATCAGCTGTTCAGAATCCAGCCACCTGGTATTAATTCGCCACATTTCACTTTTTTTTTTGCAAGGTGTTTTTTAAGGTACGTATTAAAAATACAGTTAGATCTATTCCATCGTTCCAACTACAAAAACTACAATTCTGTCAACTATGAAATTAACAACCATTTTATTTAAAAGAAAATATGGATGCGTACAGTTTTTAAAATTTTAAATAATCAGAGAATGCAAACAGAATAAACTATTAGACTTTATTATTGACATATTTTTGTTCATCATTTAAAATTGCAAATATGTGATTGTAGTAGCATTGAGTAATTTAGAATATCTATAAAAATTTGATGAAAATAAAATTATTAACATGTTTATTTGTAAATTTATATTTGTTTGTTTTTCAACTGTTTCAATGAATGGTTTAAACAAAGTAAAATATACTTAAAATTAAATATTCAATAACAAATTTAGCATAAAAAATTACAAGACAAAACATTACAGGCTTGATAGCGGGGATCTAATAATTATCGTGAGCATGTAGTTTGATAAAAAGAACCATAATATTATTTCGAAACTTTATTGAATATAAATAATTATAGATATTACTATTTTATAATGAACAAAATATACATATAAAGCAGTTAGGATTATTTTATAAATGTTTTTTTTATAAGTAGACAGCATATGCACGTATAAATTAATTTAAAGACCAGATCTGTTAGATTTAACTTCTCGGAAAAAATTTAATTATAATATAATTTAATTTAATTATAATAATTTATATTCAAATTAACGAATTGCGATACAATATTTACCAAAACGTTTGTACTTTTAAAGGAATCTTTAATAGTGAAACAGTACAGAGAAGCTTAAATAAATTAAATTTCTATTTGTGGCTTATCTTTAAATTTTATAATTTCTACCTTAGTTATCTTTTTACGATCTGGAGTACCAGTTTGTAAAACTTTAACTTTTTGATAAACATTTAGAGACTTTAGCCAAAAACTTCGATCTCCACCTTTGCGTATATCACCTTTTTCCAGTGTGGGTTTTGCTGAATGAGTAAATAAATAAATAAAATAAATTACTGTATAAAAATATGTTGTATATGAAAATTGACTAAGCGAGTACAAATTAATAAACTTCTTTAATTATAGTGAAAAACTTACCTCCTTCGGAACAAATCAGTGCGCCAATGTTTACATGTTACACTGGCTTTAAGGTCTTCAATTTTTAAATTTTCATATATTTGGCCCAATACCAATGATGGTAGCTCTTCCCCTTTCGTCAATGTAAAATTCATATCCAGTCTAGGCATACAGTTGCACGTTAAAAATAGATTAGATTAAATTGGGAAGCAAAGATTACAGTTGGGGAAGGAAATTGTCTTCAGTAATTTGTTGAGCATAAAAAAATTCTTAAGGTGGTGGTCAGTTTCTCACAATTTCTTCTTTGGTTTGTTATCTTGTCCTATTGAAAATAAGAATTTTATTAATATATACGGACATTTTACATTATATTATATACATATTTAATCATTTATTGTTTGTAATTTAAATGTATATGAAATGAAAAATTAAAAACTTACCGATAATGTTGCTGCTTATATTGAACTCAAGTGCAATATTTTTCTAAATAATAAGAAATGATACTATTTTTTACATCCAAGTTGAAGCCATAATGGATAATTTGTTTGTGCTACCATACTTCTAATAGAGAACAAATGGAATGAAACATTCATTATTAGCGTTTTTACAATTTAATCATTTTTGTACCAAAAATTGTACTAAATAAATAATCATCGTTTTCATAATTTTTAAAAGTTTGTTGGCCTATAGCTCTTCTCATACAGTCTCCCCAAAAATGACGCACAGACCAATCGACGTGTATTTTTAATAGCTATCGTTGGCGGGTAGCGCGATGTGTGCACGAAAAATAGTTTGGGCGCAATAAGTGAAATACTAAAAAAGTACACTAGCTTTTATAAAAAGTTTGTTGGGCTATAGCTCTTCTCATACAGTCTCCCCCAAAACAGTGCATATATCAATCGACGCGTATATTTAATAGCTATCGATGGTAGGTAGCGCGATGTGTGCACGAAGAATCGTTTGGGCGCAATAAGTGAAATACTAAAATGTAAACTTTATCCTTTTTAAAAGTTTGTTGGGCTATAGCTCTTATCGTACAGTCTCCCCAAAAACAGTGCATATATCAATCGACGCGTATATTTAATAGCTATCGATGGTAGGTAGCGCGATAATTGCACGAACAATCGTTAGTACGCAATAAGTGAAATGCTAAAAAAATACACTTTAAGGTTTTTCGCCAATTCTAAAAAGTTTGTTGGGCTATAGCTCTTCTCGTACAGTCTCCCCAAAAATGACGCACATACCAATGGACGCGTATTTTTAATAGCTATCGATGGCAAGTAGTGCTATGTGTGCACGAAGAATCGTTTGGGTGCAATAAGTGATATACTGAAAACGTACAGTCAGGTTTTTTTTTCAAAAGTTTGGCGGGCTATAGCTTTTCTTGTACAGTCTCCTCAAGAATGATATGCATACCAATCGACGCGTATTTGTAATAGCTTTATGGTAGTGCCATATGTGCACGAAGAACGGTTTTCAAATTATAAGCGGATAACTACATATAAAGGCGTTGAACAGGTCATTGAATAATTGCCATATATATTCAATAAAATTTATGAACATTATAAAATTCGATTCTAGGGCCTTAGTTCTACACATATTAGTTTTTTTATTTCTAAACTCATATACTAATGCCTAAGAAATCATTGATCGAATTTACCATATTTTTATCATTCTTTGTTTACATTTTCTCTGTGCCGTGTAGCAAACCAAAACAATCGGTTTGCTTATGGTTTTTATATCCGTTTTGATTTATTCGCTCACGTAAAATTCATTTGTAAATATGTATGTATGTCATTTCACTGTTTGCTTCACAAAATATTCTATGGTTTGCTTTTAGATGTTTCGTAACATTGACGCATGGAAAGAAAATATTAAAAACTTGTAATTTTTTTTTTGATTTAAATTCATAAATAAAAGTGCTTTACATAATTGCAATTGCATTTGTCAGAGATCAGTTTTACTTATTCAATTGATAACCAAACGACTAAATAAAGAAAATGTATAAAGTCCCATTAACGCAAGATTTGGAAGATGGAAGCATACGTCAGGTAAATGAAACGTTGTGTTAACAATTATTTAATTACAATTTAAATATTTAAGAAAACTATTGAGCAAATATTGTATTCGAGATTTAAATCTAATGACTACGCAAATATCTTTAAATCAAAGATTTCTAAAGTGAACAGTTTTCCTTCAGGCTTAAAATATTTTGTAAATATATTTATGCATCTGTGCATAGAAACACATGGTGGAAAAAGTTAACTGCATGCCCCACGATATCGAAGTTAAAATGCATACAGCTGTCTTTCGAATTA
The DNA here is from genome assembly GCA_963924685.1 of Dexiosoma caninum. NCBI lineage: Eukaryota > Metazoa > Arthropoda > Insecta > Diptera > Tachinidae > Dexiosoma > Dexiosoma caninum. The sequence continues at coordinate 105,962,306 of OZ004725.1, read as the reverse complement.
CATGGTAGATATTTACGTTCCCGAAGTAATCGTGTAAATCGAAAATCGAGAAATAATTTCACCAAAACACATTTTCTTAAGAAATTATGTATGTTCGAGGTCTGTTCAAAAGAAAATGTGAATTTTGAATTTTTTGAATAGTATTTATTTATTCATCTATTTCCATTTTGTCCCCTTCAAAGTAATCCCCCTCAGATATAAATCACTTATGCCAGCGCTGCTTCCAACCCTCGAAGCGCTTCTGAAATGCGATTTTCGGTAAGGCCATCAGCTCGTTCTTCGATTTTGACTTTATCTCATCAATTGTGGCAAAACGCTTTCCTTTCATTGTTCTCTTCAGTTTTGGGAATAGGAAAATGTTGCGGGGAGCCAAATCGGTTCAATAACGTCGTTGAGGCATGTTAAGGTTTTATTTTTGGCAAAAAAAAATCACGAACAATCATTGATTTGTGAGCTGGTGCATTATCGTGATGCAGAATCCATGATTTTGTTCCACAATTCCGATTGTTCGAGCCGTATTGCTTCACGGAAACGTTGCATTACTTCCTTGTAGTATTCCTTATTAACCGTACGACCTGTTGGCAAAAACTTGTGATGCACCACGTCATAGTAACCCAAGAAAACAAAAATTCACCTTTTATTTTGACCAAATCTCATATGAACGTATTTTAAAATTAAAAATTACGATACGTTGCCGATAGCCGAAAAGAAATGTTGGCGATACCGATACGAATATAGAATTTGAATTCAAGTAAAGCGCATGATAAACGCATCATATTCAGTTTCAATATTTGGCTTCGCGTTAGTATATATATTGAAGCCTCTGACACACTACATCAATATTAATTTTTTGGGGTTTTTCAAGTGTGGACATATAGAAGTTACATCCCAAAACGCCATTAATGAGCGATATACTTGAATTCATGCGATTACAAAAATTTTTTACTCTATTTGTAATGCGTCACAACAACGATGTGCATTCAAAGTTACCAGAAATAATATGAATATTGACAATAACACTGCCACACTACGTCAAACTGCTTCAATATTTTGATAAATATCAAAACCATTTCGATATTCGTCAATATTACATAGAGCGTACTATATGTGTGACAATTTTTCGCATACAAAGACAAATATTGAAGTTGAATATTGATTGTGTAGCATCCACTTTAAAACTAACAAACCTCATGTAGAGTAGTTTTCTTATTATTCAATATTACAGTGTAAGGGACTATTAATAATTAAAATTAATATTAATTTCAGTTCATGGTAAAATTAACAAAAAATTAATTTCACTCCTACTGTGCCAAGCAAAACGGATAAGAATTAAAATTATCTCTTTTTAGGCGTTAATTTTCTTAACTATTCCTTTCCAAGTACTTCCGGTTCAATGCATTGCATGCTTACGAGGCCTCTCCTGAGCACTTGCCTAAAAAAGAAGGATTCATTCAATGAAAATGTGTTTATGACCATATTTATACCTTGCATACAAAAACTTTTGTATGGAAATTTTTTGAATTACAATTAAATACGAATTGAATTAAATATTCTTTTAAATCTATGTAATCTATGTAATTATTATTTAAGTGATTGACTAATATATCAACGCCCAGTCGAAACGACAGAAGCTAAAAAGTTTAAACTATGTACTTCCGCACTTTTTAAAATGTCACTATCAGGCTGTAAAATTAACTCTAAATTGGTACTTTTTATATTAAATAAAATCTCACGCTTCTTCTAATCGTTTAGTACTGGTCAAAGGTATCTTTTTCACAAGCAATATTTACAAATTATAAAAGTTGCGTTGCAATTCTTTTTTTACAATTAATATTTAAAAGAACTTTTCATCGCTTAATAGCTGTAGAACACACTTAGTGGGCAACACAGACTTATTGTTTGTATACTATTTTATTATTATATTTTTCTTTTAACACGTTTAAAAGTTGAACGAAAATAAATGCTTTAAAAAAATTCAATTATAAAAGCGGCAAGAGTTCGAAAGCAACTTTAAAAGAAAATAGAGGGAAATAAGCGCGGCGTTTATTGCAAGGTGTAAATACGGACTATTAAAAAATTATTCCAGAGAAAATTCTTTAACTAAATCTATAATTATAATTTCAGCTAAACGAAAACATGGACGAAATGTCTGTTAAGGGAACAGAATTGGTGCGTAAACAAGTACAGGAAGAGAAACAATATTTGTGGAACTGTTTGCCCAATGAGATATTAATTAATATTTTCAAATATTTACCCTTCGCCGATTTGCAACAAGTTCGTGTGGTGTGCAAACGTTGGCACTACTTAACTTGCTTGCCAGAATTGATGGGAAATTCAAAATTGATCATAAACAAGTATAATGTGGCAATCCTTATAAAAAACTTCCTAAACGATGAATTCTCTACAAGAAAGAATTATGGTGCCGTTGCATTACATGAGGTGGAAGTAAGTATTTCTTTACGTTTTATTTTGATCGTTTTGTGTCGAAAAGTGCACCTCTTCAATTCGACGGTATTTGCCCTTTTAAATTTCTGTACGCCTCAGCTGAAAGAATTAACTGTATTCGAGATATCGTATAAACATAGGAACCTAGCAGTTGGTATTAATTTTAGCGGATTTAACTAACTTTAACTTTAAGGCTTTGAGTATATCTTGCAATGTAATTCAAGACATGCAGACATATGTATATAAAAAATTATTACGGAAGTTGATGATGGCTGATCGGTAACTGAAAATGGAAAAACTGTCTTTGTTGGGAGGAGTTGTCCCAGAAAGATTAATTGTTGAAACTTTGTACTATCACAGCCAGTCTTTCAATCATTTGAATTTCACACTTGATAATCGTCTACTATTTAATACAGAGTTCTGTTCGGGAATTCCATTATTTCGCCAGCTCGAATACTTTGTCCTTGATTGTCCCAGGAAAGAATTCGCCCCGAAGATAATTGACTGCATTTATTTGTTAAATAATCATTAGAAATATCTTCACTATCAAAAAATTTTACGGCTGCATATGTTCCGGTATAAATTTTAAACTGATCTAAACTATAAATATTCTTATATTTAATATAGTAGGTAAACGTACAAGGAATGTGCTTCTTAATATACAAGGTGGACCAAAACAAATCCTCCGGGGCAAAAGTCATCCCCCAACGTTCCTTTTCTGTAATTTTTTTTAACAACAAACTTTGGTTCTGCTTGGATAGCCTTGCTCTGATGTGTCTGTGGATTGGTATCAGCTGAATCTGGTACAGTTGAGTTACCAGTGACTATGCCTTCGCCACTTAAACCTTCCGACAACAATTGACACAAAGACACACAACTGCACATCATAAAAAATGCGAAATGATTTTATAACTCGGCGAAGTAAAATAATAAATGAAATGGCTCTTCTTAAAGGCCGGGCACATAGAATCCGTCGTACTTGGCCTTTTTCAACTGACAAGTAAGTTGAAATACACGTTTTCTTATTAGCTTTGTCACATTCAGTACGTCTCCGTCAAAGCAAAGTGCGAAAGTTGGCCAACTTTTAAACGTACGTTTAATATTTTGACAACTATGAACGGCGTTGCCCGTGTAGGTTATTTTCAACCAAAATTGTTTGAATTTCCTTTAGTGTGGAGATGTGAATATTTTTTCCATTTTGTTTAATTTTTGCTTCCAGCTTAAATAATATTAAATATGTAAATTTTTTTATATAATACATGTGAAGTTTAAAACTCCGATTTTATACCGTCTTTATTGCGAAACACTGTTAACACCCTTTTGTTTTAATAAAAATCATTTCCGTTGTACCAAAAATTCAAGACTACTGCAGCAGAAACAAAAATAAAATAACACAGTATTTAAATCCAAAATAAGTAGAAAATTACTTGTACGGATTTGTCTGTTTTAAATTGAAATGGTGTATGTACATAATGTTTTTATCTAATTTTTTTTTTATAAAATATGTGGCTAGTGGAACAGAAATTGAAAACTTATTTTTATAAAATAAAACATTATCTGGTACTCTGGTTGATATCCGTCAAAAAGGTACTCATTGCGTCAATCTCATCTGTCGGTACGTTCATGTCATTTGAAAGAGTCAAAGTATGACAGATGATGACCTTTACCAGGAGAAAACCGGAGACGTAGTGCACTCTTCTGTAAAAATTCTTAAACAATGCGCAACTGCAGAATTGTACAACCATTAAGCTCTGTATTCTTCTATTACTTCCCGGCACTTCTTTTCTCTACACTATTCCTTTCCAAGTAATTCCGCTGAAATGCATTGCATACATTACGAGGCCTCTCCTGAGCACTTGCCAAAAAAAAAGCAGGATTCATTCAATGAAAATGTGTTTATGACCATATTTATACCTTGCATACAAAAAACTTTTGTATGGAAATTTTTTGAATTACAATTAAATACGAATTGAATTAAATATTCTTTAAAATCTATGTAGTATGTATTCTTACAAAAGTTTGAAATAACTATTATTTCAGTTGAGTTTAATTATTTATAATATTTAACAATTGACTATAATAAACTGTAGTATACTATAATTATTATTTACGTGATTGACTAATATATCAACGCCCCGTCCAAACGACAGAAGCTAAAATGTTTAAACTATGTACTTCCGCACTTTTTAAAATGTCACTATCAGGCTGTAAAATTAACTCTAAATTGGTACTTTTTATATTAAATAAAATCTTACGCTTCTTCTAATCGTTGTAGTACTGGTCAAAGGTATCTTTTTCAAAAAGTAAATTTTTCAAAAGCAGTATTTACAAATTATAAAAGTTGCGTTGCAATTCTTTTTTTTTTTACTGTAGTGTTGATTGCATTCTTTTAAAGTAGTGTTATTGCATATTGATTGCATTCATTTAAAGTTCAGGCAGTAATTAGTGATTGCATTTTTTGGTAAATACTGACCTATTGGAATGTACATATATACCGCTATAGTACTTCCACAATTTAGCTTTAGATCATTTTACTTTAAGAAAAAGACGTCACTCATCAAATGAATTTAGCGAAGACGAATCACGTAAATTAAGGAACATTATAATAAAATCTTAATAAAAAATAAACGGTATTTTATTAAGAGCGTTTATTACATTTACAATTAATATTTAAAAGAACTTTTCATCGCTTAATAGCTGTAGAACACACTTAGTGGGCAACACAGCCTTATTGTTTGTATACTATTTTATTATTATATTTTTCTTTTAACACGTTTAAAAGTTGAACGAAAATAAATGCTTTAAAAAAATTCAATTATAAAAGCGGCAAGAGTTCGAAAGCAACTTTAAAAGAAAATAGAGGGAAATAAGCGCGGCGTTTATTGCAAGGTGTAAATACGGACTATTAAAAAATTATTCCAGAGAAAATTCTTTAACTAAATCTATAATTATAATTTCAGCTAAACGAAAACATGGACGAAATGTCTGTTAAGGGAACAGAATTGGTGCGTAAACAAGTACAAGAAGAGAAACAATATTTGTGGAACTGTTTGCCCAATGAGATATTAATTAATATTTTCAAATATTTACCCTTCGCCGATTTGCAACAAGTTCGTGTGGTGTGCAAACGTTGGCACTACTTAACTTGCTTGCCAGAATTGATGGGAAATTCAAAATTGATCATAAACGATAATAATGCGGCAATCCTTAAAAAAAACTTTCTAAACGATGAGAAATTCTCTACAAGAAAGGATTATGGTGCCGTTGCATTACATAAGGTGGACGTAAGTATTTCTTTACGTTTTATTTTGATCGTTTTGTGTCGAAACGTACGAATTGTGAACCTCTACGCTTCGCCGGTATTTGCCCTTTTAAATATCTGTACGCCTCAGCTTGAAGAATTAACTGTATTCGACATTTCGCTTGATCGTTGTATTAATTTTAGCGGATTTAAAAACCTTAAGTCGTTAAGTATATCTCACTATTGCGGTACAGAAATATTAGGAAAGTTTCAGTCACTGAAATTAGAAAAACTGTCTCTGTTGGGAGGAGTTGCCGATGAAAGATTATTTGTTGACACCTTGTACTATCACATACAGTCTTTGAAGCATTTGAATTTCAGAGTTGATGGTCCATTTTATACACAGTTCTATTGGGATCTTCCATTATTTCGCCAGCTCGAATCTTTTGTCCTTAATTGTCCCCGAAACGAATTGGCCTTGGACATAATTGACAGCTTGTCCAGAGACATAAATTTGCGACACATTGAATTAGACGGTTGTGCAGCGGATAATTCACTATTAAAACTAATCATAATGAAATGGCCAGAGTCCTTGGAAAGCATAGTTCTGACGTCGTGTGAAAAAATAACAGATAATTTTGTCAAGGATTTGAGTACATTGCAATTGAAGACTTTAAATTTGTCAAATTGCAAAAAAATTTCTCTTCGTGGTCTCCTGCAGGGCTTGGCGACGGCAGGAAATGCTAATCTCGAAACCTTAATACTTACTAATATATTTAGCATGGATAATTTGTCCATGAAGTTGTTAACCCAACATTTTCGGCATTTAAAATACTTATCTTTGGCAAATTGTGGAGATTTTGTTAACAATTATTATCTGGAATTAATAATTACTAATCAGACAAAACTTGAACATTTATTGCTTGAAAATTGCAGACGCATCACGAACAAAGGTATTTCGGGCTCGGGTGGAAATCCTTGCTCTATTAGTAAACTCAAAAGTTTGCAGACCCTCAACTTAAGGGGTTGTATTAAACTAACCAGCAGGGCTTTTTTTGTGGGTTTAAAATTTTCGGAATTACGGAAATTATGTTTAGCCCATTGCAAAGGAATCGCTGCCGTAGGTATAAAAGAACTGGTGAGAAATTGTCCTGCTTTGGAAGAGCTAAACATTTCCTATTGTTCAATGATTGGTGACGAGGATGTGTTACATATTGCCCAAAATCTTCCCAGACTCAAACGTTTATGTGTATGCGGATGCAAGAAATTAACTAACAAATCCTTAGATTATCTAATAGAATTCTGTAAGTATTTAAGAGAACTCCTCATTTGTAGCATCGATTCGGTGGATTTAGGTATGGCCGAACAAAGATTTCTACGATACAAGGGCATACCAGTTGTTACTGGCCCTTGTCGTCGTTTTTGCATTTCTAAGTAATCTTCATAATTAGTTTTTCTGTAGTAACCACTGCGACCGTATTAGGAGCTAAATTATTCTTCTTTTCTCTGGTTTTAGCTTAAGGCTGCCAGAAGTCTGAACCCGACGACCAGGACACATAATACAAATTACAAATTATATACCGTATGCTCGTATATTCTACGAACTAATAATATACAACTGAAACCCAACAAATGATTATTTTGATACATGTATCAAATATACTTATACATATTTCAAGTTTGACTCCAACAATTGAACAATAAATACAAAACTTCGTACATAAGAAAATTTGTAGCTCAATAGTTATCTGAAGATTGCACTTTCTGAATAATTTACATAATATTATAAATATATAATTTATAATATAGTTCACTGTACAAAGAAGAAAAGAAACGCTTTACGTGTGACTCGCCAGGTAGAGAAACTAGCTCAACGTGGTAACATCAATGCGCAAATGAAAACAGGCCTTTAACATGTTATAGGAAACAATTTGTAATCGCCCAGCCAGCAAAATCGTCCGACGTCTGTCATGCAGGCTATAGACCATGCAACATGTTTATGCAACGCATCGTCCATGTTTCATATTTAGTCACGAACATTGCAAGCAACAAGTAAACCATTAACGCAACATCAATTCTAAATTGAATATCGCTGGAGGAACACGGTTAAAAAAATACAACAGCTTTACAACATCAATGCAACCAGAAAATATCAAAATATGTCGATGCCTGTTAAACCTCGAATGCAACAAGAATTGAAAACGCAACCAACAAGTAAATTTGCTTAGTTTCATAAACATGTTGCATCGTCTGTAGCCTGCCTCAGATATCTGAGAGAAACTTCAACAAAAGGTCCGAATCGTATACGATTTCTGTCAGACTTCTGAGCGAAAAATGTATGAAGTGGTTGGCACGAATTCTGACAGCCATATCGATGAAAATTCTGAGTTCGCCTGCTTATAGAAATCTGATGAAATTCGTATGAATTCGTATAATTTTCTTACAGATTTCTGAGAGAATGTCGAATGCAATTCTAATCGATTAATCGTACAGATTTCTTACAAAAATCTGAGATAATGCTTAGAGAAATTTTTTCAAATGCTTTTATAAGTTACATATAATTTATTTCATTTATTTATTACATACAAGTATAAATAGTTAAACAAATTTTTGATTTATGTTGATTGTCCAAGGAGCAACTTCTTTCTTTTGAAATCTTCATCAAAGCCAACATCTAGCAAAGAGAAATTTATTTGTTATTTGTGCACTGCCACATACATATATGTACATATTATTTTAATATAGTTTACCTTCACTTTTATGCAAGTCTCGACAGAACTATACAATATGTGCAACTAAAAATTTAATTATTTTTCATTTGACATTAAACGAAAAATTTAAATTATGTGTAACAAATGAGACACGTCCAAGGCAAATTCACTACCAGGTAAACGTAAGAGCTCAGGTGGCTTTTTAAACAAAGGCGAAAATCATTTGAAACGTCAAAATTTATTTAAATTTGTTAAAAATAAAATTTTGTTACAATTTTTCATTTCATTTCATTTGTATTCAATAATAATTAATATATGAAAAAGTGAAAAATATATTGTAATATTTTGCAACGTCATTTATAAAAACTTAACATCAACAAATTACATATATCTTGAAATAATTTATTAATATTTGAAATTTCTTTGGTTATTCCCAAATCATCATCGCATCATGTAATTAAGCTTTAAACAACGTTTAGTTCACTAACATTACATTGATATTATATAACATTCCAGCTAAAATTAATATGTTTGCCTTAACAATAACAATTTTCTGCAAGATTATTTCAAATTACAATTATTGAAAAAATTAACATGAAAGTCTTAAACTTTGTAATTTACTGAATGCTTCCAAAAGCCTTGAAAGTGTTGGTGTACGTTGTTTTGATAGCAGATTATCTACGAATTGTATATTCAGATGTGGAGTTTTTTTAAAATGGTGCTATTTTTTTATTATTAGAAGTTTGCAATCAGCAATCTATTGTTGATTGGAAGCTAATATTTGTATGTAGTATGGTGCACCGGGCCGTAGGCGACATAGATTTTGGGGTATATCCGCCTCTACGGGTAGCATTCTGTAAATTTAACTTTGGCCACGTGCACAATATATCACCGTGGTGACGGTGCTGGAGACTTCTGTCTTAATACAATTACCTACTTTGCCACATCTTTTGTTTGTAAAATATCTAACCAACTTGACCCATAAGATTTGTTTATCATTTCACACATTCGAAACTGATTCTGAGACAAAAAAATCATTCTGCAGATGGCAGAATCAACATTTTTCAATCTTGGATCCGATAGCTTTAATTTTTTTCACAACATTTTATTTAGCCGAGTTGAAAATTTAAACACATTGTTGAATTTGCCTTACGACGACTTATTGACATTTCAAGTGATCGAATTTGCTTTAAAAAAGGCACTACCTGATAGTGAATATGCCTTGGACACATCTGTACGAAATCAGTCAGAAATCTATCATGCATATCTGTATAGAGAGAAAATACAATCCTTCCTACATATCAACATGAAGACATTTGTCAAAATTGAATTGTCTGAATCAGAAAACATCGGATTATTTTGTTGGCTGGGCGGTTTTCGACTACTTATGAGAGTGTTTTAAGCCTTTCGGCTATTTACAGCAACTAGTTGAGACAAAAGTTGAATTAAAATTGGCTCTCTCGTTTAACAGTATCAAAATTGATCAGTTGAACGACGTCTACCAATAGTTGCTGGTAAAATTGCTTCATCTAAACAAAAGTCATTTGCATTTGCATTTGCATTGACTTCTATCAAAAATCCACGATAATTTCAGAATGGGTCAGGACATCAGGACAATTTGTCTAAAATCAGTACGTATAGCTCCTACTTCCTGTTTTAGCTCATTTTAACAATACATTTAGCTCTTTGGCCTCTTCTATAATGACAATAGCGCGCTCAAAAAAATTACTACTTAAATTAAAAATATTAGTGAAATTAAATAAATTTAAATTAACTGATAGCAAACAACAAACAAATATATCTAAATAATTGTAAATTCTTTTATTTTTTTAAGATATTTTTTAATACTATTTCAATGTATAAGTTTAAAAACATATTTTTATATTGTTTATTTCTTTTTCTTGCTTTTGAAAAGCAATCGAACAATTTTTTTTTTAGTTATTTTTAATTATCTTATATTAACTGAATTTATTTTGGGAATATCTATTTATATACATATATGATTCTAATTGTGTGTATTCTAAAAATAGAAATATGTGTGTTATAAAAGTAAACTCATGGATTGTTACGTTTTTTTTTTTATAGATTTTTTGGTTCGTATGTTTGATATTCAATTCAATTCTCGATTAATTAATTGAATTTTAGACATATAGATCTTGGGTTTGTATTCAAAAATTAGGAAAAATCCACTGATGAGCTAAGTAAGCATTAGCGAAATAGTACTATATGGATATACTTTCCTCCTCAATTATTGAGTTACTTTTGTAATAAAATGCTTTATAATATTTTTCATACTGTATGAGAATATCATAGGGTATGTAATAATAAATTTCACATATAGTTTATAAGGGAAAAAGCACAATTAGAATCATATATATTTTTAATTATCATTATAAATAAGTAAATTTTATACATGTTACAATAGCTTGTGAAATATCTCATAATATTTTTACAATAAACTAATGTACTTTTAAATAAGCTTGATGATTAATAAAAATTAAAAAAATCTTTTATTTTAACTACGAAAAATATCCAAAAGTGCACAAAGAAGCGCATGGAGAAAAATTAGCTTCCATTTTCTGGCTTAAATTAAATTTTTTAACTCTTTTTCAGCTTTTTCAAACGTGAAGGATAATAACAATAATAATAATAAAAATAAAAAAATGGAAAATAAATCTCCCGCTTTAGCAAATAAAATTTGTATAAAAAGGAATTTATCGAAGATGTAAAACAGGTTAGTCAGGGCTGTCACAGAATCACAGAATTACACAGTTTGGGTGTAATAAGTGATATACTGAAAATGTACAGTCAGGTTTTTTTTTCAAAAGTTTGGCGGGCTATAGCTTTTCTTGTACAGTCTCCTCAAGAATGATATGCATACCAATCGACGCGTATTTGTAATAGCTTTATGGTAGTGCCATATGTGCACGAAGAACGGTTTTCAAATTATAAGCGGATAACTACATATAAAGGCGTTGAACAGGTCATTGAATAATTGCCATATATATTCAATAAAATTTATGAACATTATAAAATTCGATTCTAGGGCCTTAGTTCTACACATATTAGTTTTTTTATTTCTAAACTCATATACTAATGCCTAAGAAATCATTGATCGAATTTACCATATTTTTATCATTCTTTGTTTACATTTTCTCTGTGCCGTGTAGCAAACCAAAACAATCGGTTTGCTTATGGTTTTTATATCCGTTTTGATTTATTCGCTCACGTAAAATTCATTTGTAAATATGTATGTATGTCATTTCACTGTTTGCTTCACAAAATATTCTATGGTTTGCTTTTAGATGTTTCGTAACATTGACGCATGGAAAGAAAATATTAAAAACTTGTAATTTTTTTTTTGATTTAAATTCATAAATAAAAGTGCTTTACATAATTGCAATTGCATTTGTCAGAGATCAGTTTTACTTATTCAATTGATAACCAAACGACTAAATAAAGAAAATGTATAAAGTCCCATTAACGCAAGATTTGGAAGATGGAAGCATACGTCAGGTAAATGAAACTTTGTGTTAACAATCATTTAATTACAATTTAAATATTTAAGAAAATATTGAGCAAATATTGTATTCGAGATTTAAATCTAATGACTACGCAAATATCTTTAAATCAAAGATTTCTAAAGTGAACAGTTTTCCTTCAGGCTTAAAATATTTTGTAAATATATTTATGCATCTGTGCATAGAAACACATGGTGGAAAAAGTTAACTGCATGCCCCACGATATCGAAGTTAAAATGCATACAGCTGTCTTTCGAATTACATGGTAGATATTTACGTTCCCGAAGTAATCGTGTAAATCGAAAATCGAGAAATAATTTCACCAAAACACATTTTCTTAAGAAATTATGTATGTTCGAGGTCTGTTCAAAAGAAAATGTGAATTTTGAATTTTTTGAATAGTATTTATTTATTCATCTATTTCCATTTTGTCCCCTTCAAAGTAATCCCCCTCAGATATAAATCACTTATGCCAGCGCTGCTTCCAACCCTCGAAGCGCTTCTGAAATGCGATTTTCGGTAAGGCCATCAGCTCGTTCTTCGATTTTGACTTTATCTCATCAATTGTGGCAAAACGCTTTCCTTTCATTGTTCTCTTCAGTTTTGGGAATAGGAAAATGTTGCGGGGAGCCAAATCGGTTCAATAACGTCGTTGAGGCATGTTAAGGTTTTATTTTTGGCAAAAAAAAATCACGAACAATCATTGATTTGTGAGCTGGTGCATTATCGTGATGCAGAATCCATGATTTTGTTCCACAATTCCGATTGTTCGAGCCGTATTGCTTCACGGAAACGTTGCATTACTTCCTTGTAGTATTCCTTATTAACCGTACGACCTGTTGGCAAAAACTTGTGATGCACCACGTCATAGTAACCCAAGAAAACAAAAATTCACCTTTTATTTTGACCAAATCTCATATGAACGTATTTTAAAATTAAAAATTACGATACGTTGCCGATAGCCGAAAAGAAATGTTGGCGATACCGATACGAATATAGAATTTGAATTCAAGTAAAGCGCATGATAAACGCATCATATTCAGTTTCAATATTTGGCTTCGCGTTAGTATATATATTGAAGCCTCTGACACACTACATCAATATTAATTTTTTGGGGTTTTTCAAGTGTGGACATATAGAAGTTACATCCCAAAACGCCATTAATGAGCGATATACTTGAATTCATGCGATTACAAAAATTTTTTACTCTATTTGTAATGCGTCACAACAACGATGTGCATTCAAAGTTACCAGAAATAATATGAATATTGACAATAACACTGCCACACTACGTCAAACTGCTTCAATATTTTGATAAATATCAAAACCATTTCGATATTCGTCAATATTACATAGAGCGTACTATATGTGTGACAATTTTTCGCATACAAAGACAAATATTGAAGTTGAATATTGATTGTGTAGCATCCACTTTAAAACTAACAAACCTCATGTAGAGTAGTTTTCTTATTATTCAATATTACAGTGTAAGGGACTATTAATAATTAAAATTAATATTAATTTCAGTTCATGGTAAAATTAACAAAAAATTAATTTCACTCCTACTGTGCCAAGCAAAACGGATAAGAATTAAAATTATCTCTTTTTAGGCGTTAATTTTCTTAACTATTCCTTTCCAAGTACTTCCGGTTCAATGCATTGCATGCTTACGAGGCCTCTCCTGAGCACTTGCCTAAAAAAGAAGGATTCATTCAATGAAAATGTGTTTATGACCATATTTATACCTTGCATACAAAAACTTTTGTATGGAAATTTTTTGAATTACAATTAAATACGAATTGAATTAAATATTCTTTTAAATCTATGTAATCTATGTAATTATTATTTAAGTGATTGACTAATATATCAACGCCCAGTCGAAACGACAGAAGCTAAAAAGTTTAAACTATGTACTTCCGCACTTTTTAAAATGTCACTATCAGGCTGTAAAATTAACTCTAAATTGGTACTTTTTATATTAAATAAAATCTCACGCTTCTTCTAATCGTTTAGTACTGGTCAAAGGTATCTTTTTCACAAGCAATATTTACAAATTATAAAAGTTGCGTTGCAATTCTTTTTTTACAATTAATATTTAAAAGAACTTTTCATCGCTTAATAGCTGTAGAACACACTTAGTGGGCAACACAGACTTATTGTTTGTATACTATTTTATTATTATATTTTTCTTTTAACACGTTTAAAAGTTGAACGAAAATAAATGCTTTAAAAAAATTCAATTATAAAAGCGGCAAGAGTTCGAAAGCAACTTTAAAAGAAAATAGAGGGAAATAAGCGCGGCGTTTATTGCAAGGTGTAAATACGGACTATTAAAAAATTATTCCAGAGAAAATTCTTTAACTAAATCTATAATTATAATTTCAGCTAAACGAAAACATGGACGAAATGTCTGTTAAGGGAACAGAATTGGTGCGTAAACAAGTACAGGAAGAGAAACAATATTTGTGGAACTGTTTGCCCAATGAGATATTAATTAATATTTTCAAATATTTACCCTTCGCCGATTTGCAACAAGTTCGTGTGGTGTGCAAACGTTGGCACTACTTAACTTGCTTGCCAGAATTGATGGGAAATTCAAAATTGATCATAAACAAGTATAATGTGGCAATCCTTATAAAAAACTTCCTAAACGATGAATTCTCTACAAGAAAGAATTATGGTGCCGTTGCATTACATGAGGTGGAAGTAAGTATTTCTTTACGTTTTATTTTGATCGTTTTGTGTCGAAAAGTGCACCTCTTCAATTCGACGGTATTTGCCCTTTTAAATTTCTGTACGCCTCAGCTGAAAGAATTAACTGTATTCGAGATATCGTATAAACATAGGAACCTAGCAGTTGGTATTAATTTTAGCGGATTTAACTAACTTTAACTTTAAGGCTTTGAGTATATCTTGCAATGTAATTCAAGACATGCAGACATATGTATATAAAAAATTATTACGGAAGTTGATGATGGCTGATCGGTAACTGAAAATGGAAAAACTGTCTTTGTTGGGAGGAGTTGTCCCAGAAAGATTAATTGTTGAAACTTTGTACTATCACAGCCAGTCTTTCAATCATTTGAATTTCACACTTGATAATCGTCTACTATTTAATACAGAGTTCTGTTCGGGAATTCCATTATTTCGCCAGCTCGAATACTTTGTCCTTGATTGTCCCAGGAAAGAATTCGCCCCGAAGATAATTGACTGCATTTATTTGTTAAATAATCATTAGAAATATCTTCACTATCAAAAAATTTTACGGCTGCATATGTTCCGGTATAAATTTTAAACTGATCTAAACTATAAATATTCTTATATTTAATATAGTAGGTAAACGTACAAGGAATGTGCTTCTTAATATACAAGGTGGACCAAAACAAATCCTCCGGGGCAAAAGTCATCCCCCAACGTTCCTTTTCTGTAATTTTTTTTAACAACAAACTTTGGTTCTGCTTGGATAGCCTTGCTCTGATGTGTCTGTGGATTGGTATCAGCTGAATCTGGTACAGTTGAGTTACCAGTGACTATGCCTTCGCCACTTAAACCTTCCGACAACAATTGACACAAAGACACACAACTGCACATCATAAAAAATGCGAAATGATTTTATAACTCGGCGAAGTAAAATAATAAATGAAATGGCTCTTCTTAAAGGCCGGGCACATAGAATCCGTCGTACTTGGCCTTTTTCAACTGACAAGTAAGTTGAAATACACGTTTTCTTATTAGCTTTGTCACATTCAGTACGTCTCCGTCAAAGCAAAGTGCGAAAGTTGGCCAACTTTTAAACGTACGTTTAATATTTTGACAACTATGAACGGCGTTGCCCGTGTAGGTTATTTTCAACCAAAATTGTTTGAATTTCCTTTAGTGTGGAGATGTGAATATTTTTTCCATTTTGTTTAATTTTTGCTTCCAGCTTAAATAATATTAAATATGTAAATTTTTTTATATAATACATGTGAAGTTTAAAACTCCGATTTTATACCGTCTTTATTGCGAAACACTGTTAACACCCTTTTGTTTTAATAAAAATCATTTCCGTTGTACCAAAAATTCAAGACTACTGCAGCAGAAACAAAAATAAAATAACACAGTATTTAAATCCAAAATAAGTAGAAAATTACTTGTACGGATTTGTCTGTTTTAAATTGAAATGGTGTATGTACATAATGTTTTTATCTAATTTTTTTTTTATAAAATATGTGGCTAGTGGAACAGAAATTGAAAACTTATTTTTATAAAATAAAACATTATCTGGTACTCTGGTTGATATCCGTCAAAAAGGTACTCATTGCGTCAATCTCATCTGTCGGTACGTTCATGTCATTTGAAAGAGTCAAAGTATGACAGATGATGACCTTTACCAGGAGAAAACCGGAGACGTAGTGCACTCTTCTGTAAAAATTCTTAAACAATGCGCAACTGCAGAATTGTACAACCATTAAGCTCTGTATTCTTCTATTACTTCCCGGCACTTCTTTTCTCTACACTATTCCTTTCCAAGTAATTCCGCTGAAATGCATTGCATACATTACGAGGCCTCTCCTGAGCACTTGCCAAAAAAAAAGCAGGATTCATTCAATGAAAATGTGTTTATGACCATATTTATACCTTGCATACAAAAAACTTTTGTATGGAAATTTTTTGAATTACAATTAAATACGAATTGAATTAAATATTCTTTAAAATCTATGTAGTATGTATTCTTACAAAAGTTTGAAATAACTATTATTTCAGTTGAGTTTAATTATTTATAATATTTAACAATTGACTATAATAAACTGTAGTATACTATAATTATTATTTACGTGATTGACTAATATATCAACGCCCCGTCCAAACGACAGAAGCTAAAATGTTTAAACTATGTACTTCCGCACTTTTTAAAATGTCACTATCAGGCTGTAAAATTAACTCTAAATTGGTACTTTTTATATTAAATAAAATCTTACGCTTCTTCTAATCGTTGTAGTACTGGTCAAAGGTATCTTTTTCAAAAAGTAAATTTTTCAAAAGCAGTATTTACAAATTATAAAAGTTGCGTTGCAATTCTTTTTTTTTTTACTGTAGTGTTGATTGCATTCTTTTAAAGTAGTGTTATTGCATATTGATTGCATTCATTTAAAGTTCAGGCAGTAATTAGTGATTGCATTTTTTGGTAAATACTGACCTATTGGAATGTACATATATACCGCTATAGTACTTCCACAATTTAGCTTTAGATCATTTTACTTTAAGAAAAAGACGTCACTCATCAAATGAATTTAGCGAAGACGAATCACGTAAATTAAGGAACATTATAATAAAATCTTAATAAAAAATAAACGGTATTTTATTAAGAGCGTTTATTACATTTACAATTAATATTTAAAAGAACTTTTCATCGCTTAATAGCTGTAGAACACACTTAGTGGGCAACACAGCCTTATTGTTTGTATACTATTTTATTATTATATTTTTCTTTTAACACGTTTAAAAGTTGAACGAAAATAAATGCTTTAAAAAAATTCAATTATAAAAGCGGCAAGAGTTCGAAAGCAACTTTAAAAGAAAATAGAGGGAAATAAGCGCGGCGTTTATTGCAAGGTGTAAATACGGACTATTAAAAAATTATTCCAGAGAAAATTCTTTAACTAAATCTATAATTATAATTTCAGCTAAACGAAAACATGGACGAAATGTCTGTTAAGGGAACAGAATTGGTGCGTAAACAAGTACAAGAAGAGAAACAATATTTGTGGAACTGTTTGCCCAATGAGATATTAATTAATATTTTCAAATATTTACCCTTCGCCGATTTGCAACAAGTTCGTGTGGTGTGCAAACGTTGGCACTACTTAACTTGCTTGCCAGAATTGATGGGAAATTCAAAATTGATCATAAACGATAATAATGCGGCAATCCTTAAAAAAAACTTTCTAAACGATGAGAAATTCTCTACAAGAAAGGATTATGGTGCCGTTGCATTACATAAGGTGGACGTAAGTATTTCTTTACGTTTTATTTTGATCGTTTTGTGTCGAAACGTACGAATTGTGAACCTCTACGCTTCGCCGGTATTTGCCCTTTTAAATATCTGTACGCCTCAGCTTGAAGAATTAACTGTATTCGACATTTCGCTTGATCGTTGTATTAATTTTAGCGGATTTAAAAACCTTAAGTCGTTAAGTATATCTCACTATTGCGGTACAGAAATATTAGGAAAGTTTCAGTCACTGAAATTAGAAAAACTGTCTCTGTTGGGAGGAGTTGCCGATGAAAGATTATTTGTTGACACCTTGTACTATCACATACAGTCTTTGAAGCATTTGAATTTCAGAGTTGATGGTCCATTTTATACACAGTTCTATTGGGATCTTCCATTATTTCGCCAGCTCGAATCTTTTGTCCTTAATTGTCCCCGAAACGAATTGGCCTTGGACATAATTGACAGCTTGTCCAGAGACATAAATTTGCGACACATTGAATTAGACGGTTGTGCAGCGGATAATTCACTATTAAAACTAATCATAATGAAATGGCCAGAGTCCTTGGAAAGCATAGTTCTGACGTCGTGTGAAAAAATAACAGATAATTTTGTCAAGGATTTGAGTACATTGCAATTGAAGACTTTAAATTTGTCAAATTGCAAAAAAATTTCTCTTCGTGGTCTCCTGCAGGGCTTGGCGACGGCAGGAAATGCTAATCTCGAAACCTTAATACTTACTAATATATTTAGCATGGATAATTTGTCCATGAAGTTGTTAACCCAACATTTTCGGCATTTAAAATACTTATCTTTGGCAAATTGTGGAGATTTTGTTAACAATTATTATCTGGAATTAATAATTACTAATCAGACAAAACTTGAACATTTATTGCTTGAAAATTGCAGACGCATCACGAACAAAGGTATTTCGGGCTCGGGTGGAAATCCTTGCTCTATTAGTAAACTCAAAAGTTTGCAGACCCTCAACTTAAGGGGTTGTATTAAACTAACCAGCAGGGCTTTTTTTGTGGGTTTAAAATTTTCGGAATTACGGAAATTATGTTTAGCCCATTGCAAAGGAATCGCTGCCGTAGGTATAAAAGAACTGGTGAGAAATTGTCCTGCTTTGGAAGAGCTAAACATTTCCTATTGTTCAATGATTGGTGACGAGGATGTGTTACATATTGCCCAAAATCTTCCCAGACTCAAACGTTTATGTGTATGCGGATGCAAGAAATTAACTAACAAATCCTTAGATTATCTAATAGAATTCTGTAAGTATTTAAGAGAACTCCTCATTTGTAGCATCGATTCGGTGGATTTAGGTATGGCCGAACAAAGATTTCTACGATACAAGGGCATACCAGTTGTTACTGGCCCTTGTCGTCGTTTTTGCATTTCTAAGTAATCTTCATAATTAGTTTTTCTGTAGTAACCACTGCGACCGTATTAGGAGCTAAATTATTCTTCTTTTCTCTGGTTTTAGCTTAAGGCTGCCAGAAGTCTGAACCCGACGACCAGGACACATAATACAAATTACAAATTATATACCGTATGCTCGTATATTCTACGAACTAATAATATACAACTGAAACCCAACAAATGATTATTTTGATACATGTATCAAATATACTTATACATATTTCAAGTTTGACTCCAACAATTGAACAATAAATACAAAACTTCGTACATAAGAAAATTTGTAGCTCAATAGTTATCTGAAGATTGCACTTTCTGAATAATTTACATAATATTATAAATATATAATTTATAATATAGTTCACT
This sequence comes from Dexiosoma caninum, assembly GCA_963924685.1. NCBI lineage: Eukaryota > Metazoa > Arthropoda > Insecta > Diptera > Tachinidae > Dexiosoma > Dexiosoma caninum. The sequence continues at coordinate 105,942,626 of OZ004725.1, read as the reverse complement.
GTACAAAGAAGAAAAGAAACGCTTTACGTGTGACTCGCCAGGTAGAGAAACTAGCTCAACGTGGTAACATCAATGCGCAAATGAAAACAGGCCTTTAACATGTTATAGGAAACAATTTGTAATCGCCCAGCCAGCAAAATCGTCCGACGTCTGTCATGCAGGCTATAGACCATGCAACATGTTTATGCAACGCATCGTCCATGTTTCATATTTAGTCACGAACATTGCAAGCAACAAGTAAACCATTAACGCAACATCAATTCTAAATTGAATATCGCTGGAGGAACACGGTTAAAAAAATACAACAGCTTTACAACATCAATGCAACCAGAAAATATCAAAATATGTCGATGCCTGTTAAACCTCGAATGCAACAAGAATTGAAAACGCAACCAACAAGTAAATTTGCTTAGTTTCATAAACATGTTGCATCGTCTGTAGCCTGCCTCAGATATCTGAGAGAAACTTCAACAAAAGGTCCGAATCGTATACGATTTCTGTCAGACTTCTGAGCGAAAAATGTATGAAGTGGTTGGCACGAATTCTGACAGCCATATCGATGAAAATTCTGAGTTCGCCTGCTTATAGAAATCTGATGAAATTCGTATGAATTCGTATAATTTTCTTACAGATTTCTGAGAGAATGTCGAATGCAATTCTAATCGATTAATCGTACAGATTTCTTACAAAAATCTGAGATAATGCTTAGAGAAATTTTTTCAAATGCTTTTATAAGTTACATATAATTTATTTCATTTATTTATTACATACAAGTATAAATAGTTAAACAAATTTTTGATTTATGTTGATTGTCCAAGGAGCAACTTCTTTCTTTTGAAATCTTCATCAAAGCCAACATCTAGCAAAGAGAAATTTATTTGTTATTTGTGCACTGCCACATACATATATGTACATATTATTTTAATATAGTTTACCTTCACTTTTATGCAAGTCTCGACAGAACTATACAATATGTGCAACTAAAAATTTAATTATTTTTCATTTGACATTAAACGAAAAATTTAAATTATGTGTAACAAATGAGACACGTCCAAGGCAAATTCACTACCAGGTAAACGTAAGAGCTCAGGTGGCTTTTTAAACAAAGGCGAAAATCATTTGAAACGTCAAAATTTATTTAAATTTGTTAAAAATAAAATTTTGTTACAATTTTTCATTTCATTTCATTTGTATTCAATAATAATTAATATATGAAAAAGTGAAAAATATATTGTAATATTTTGCAACGTCATTTATAAAAACTTAACATCAACAAATTACATATATCTTGAAATAATTTATTAATATTTGAAATTTCTTTGGTTATTCCCAAATCATCATCGCATCATGTAATTAAGCTTTAAACAACGTTTAGTTCACTAACATTACATTGATATTATATAACATTCCAGCTAAAATTAATATGTTTGCCTTAACAATAACAATTTTCTGCAAGATTATTTCAAATTACAATTATTGAAAAAATTAACATGAAAGTCTTAAACTTTGTAATTTACTGAATGCTTCCAAAAGCCTTGAAAGTGTTGGTGTACGTTGTTTTGATAGCAGATTATCTACGAATTGTATATTCAGATGTGGAGTTTTTTTAAAATGGTGCTATTTTTTTATTATTAGAAGTTTGCAATCAGCAATCTATTGTTGATTGGAAGCTAATATTTGTATGTAGTATGGTGCACCGGGCCGTAGGCGACATAGATTTTGGGGTATATCCGCCTCTACGGGTAGCATTCTGTAAATTTAACTTTGGCCACGTGCACAATATATCACCGTGGTGACGGTGCTGGAGACTTCTGTCTTAATACAATTACCTACTTTGCCACATCTTTTGTTTGTAAAATATCTAACCAACTTGACCCATAAGATTTGTTTATCATTTCACACATTCGAAACTGATTCTGAGACAAAAAAATCATTCTGCAGATGGCAGAATCAACATTTTTCAATCTTGGATCCGATAGCTTTAATTTTTTTCACAACATTTTATTTAGCCGAGTTGAAAATTTAAACACATTGTTGAATTTGCCTTACGACGACTTATTGACATTTCAAGTGATCGAATTTGCTTTAAAAAAGGCACTACCTGATAGTGAATATGCCTTGGACACATCTGTACGAAATCAGTCAGAAATCTATCATGCATATCTGTATAGAGAGAAAATACAATCCTTCCTACATATCAACATGAAGACATTTGTCAAAATTGAATTGTCTGAATCAGAAAACATCGGATTATTTTGTTGGCTGGGCGGTTTTCGACTACTTATGAGAGTGTTTTAAGCCTTTCGGCTATTTACAGCAACTAGTTGAGACAAAAGTTGAATTAAAATTGGCTCTCTCGTTTAACAGTATCAAAATTGATCAGTTGAACGACGTCTACCAATAGTTGCTGGTAAAATTGCTTCATCTAAACAAAAGTCATTTGCATTTGCATTTGCATTGACTTCTATCAAAAATCCACGATAATTTCAGAATGGGTCAGGACATCAGGACAATTTGTCTAAAATCAGTACGTATAGCTCCTACTTCCTGTTTTAGCTCATTTTAACAATACATTTAGCTCTTTGGCCTCTTCTATAATGACAATAGCGCGCTCAAAAAAATTACTACTTAAATTAAAAATATTAGTGAAATTAAATAAATTTAAATTAACTGATAGCAAACAACAAACAAATATATCTAAATAATTGTAAATTCTTTTATTTTTTTAAGATATTTTTTAATACTATTTCAATGTATAAGTTTAAAAACATATTTTTATATTGTTTATTTCTTTTTCTTGCTTTTGAAAAGCAATCGAACAATTTTTTTTTTAGTTATTTTTAATTATCTTATATTAACTGAATTTATTTTGGGAATATCTATTTATATACATATATGATTCTAATTGTGTGTATTCTAAAAATAGAAATATGTGTGTTATAAAAGTAAACTCATGGATTGTTACGTTTTTTTTTTTATAGATTTTTTGGTTCGTATGTTTGATATTCAATTCAATTCTCGATTAATTAATTGAATTTTAGACATATAGATCTTGGGTTTGTATTCAAAAATTAGGAAAAATCCACTGATGAGCTAAGTAAGCATTAGCGAAATAGTACTATATGGATATACTTTCCTCCTCAATTATTGAGTTACTTTTGTAATAAAATGCTTTATAATATTTTTCATACTGTATGAGAATATCATAGGGTATGTAATAATAAATTTCACATATAGTTTATAAGGGAAAAAGCACAATTAGAATCATATATATTTTTAATTATCATTATAAATAAGTAAATTTTATACATGTTACAATAGCTTGTGAAATATCTCATAATATTTTTACAATAAACTAATGTACTTTTAAATAAGCTTGATGATTAATAAAAATTAAAAAAATCTTTTATTTTAACTACGAAAAATATCCAAAAGTGCACAAAGAAGCGCATGGAGAAAAATTAGCTTCCATTTTCTGGCTTAAATTAAATTTTTTAACTCTTTTTCAGCTTTTTCAAACGTGAAGGATAATAACAATAATAATAATAAAAATAAAAAAATGGAAAATAAATCTCCCGCTTTAGCAAATAAAATTTGTATAAAAAGGAATTTATCGAAGATGTAAAACAGGTTAGTCAGGGCTGTCACAGAATCACAGAATTACACAGTTTGGGTGTAATAAGTGATATACTGAAAATGTACAGTCAGGTTTTTTTTTCAAAAGTTTGGCGGGCTATAGCTTTTCTTGTACAGTCTCCTCAAGAATGATATGCATACCAATCGACGCGTATTTGTAATAGCTTTATGGTAGTGCCATATGTGCACGAAGAACGGTTTTCAAATTATAAGCGGATAACTACATATAAAGGCGTTGAACAGGTCATTGAATAATTGCCATATATATTCAATAAAATTTATGAACATTATAAAATTCGATTCTAGGGCCTTAGTTCTACACATATTAGTTTTTTTATTTCTAAACTCATATACTAATGCCTAAGAAATCATTGATCGAATTTACCATATTTTTATCATTCTTTGTTTACATTTTCTCTGTGCCGTGTAGCAAACCAAAACAATCGGTTTGCTTATGGTTTTTATATCCGTTTTGATTTATTCGCTCACGTAAAATTCATTTGTAAATATGTATGTATGTCATTTCACTGTTTGCTTCACAAAATATTCTATGGTTTGCTTTTAGATGTTTCGTAACATTGACGCATGGAAAGAAAATATTAAAAACTTGTAATTTTTTTTTTGATTTAAATTCATAAATAAAAGTGCTTTACATAATTGCAATTGCATTTGTCAGAGATCAGTTTTACTTATTCAATTGATAACCAAACGACTAAATAAAGAAAATGTATAAAGTCCCATTAACGCAAGATTTGGAAGATGGAAGCATACGTCAGGTAAATGAAACGTTGTGTTAACAATTATTTAATTACAATTTAAATATTTAAGAAAACTATTGAGCAAATATTGTATTCGAGATTTAAATCTAATGACTACGCAAATATCTTTAAATCAAAGATTTCTAAAGTGAACAGTTTTCCTTCAGGCTTAAAATATTTTGTAAATATATTTATGCATCTGTGCATAGAAACACATGGTGGAAAAAGTTAACTGCATGCCCCACGATATCGAAGTTAAAATGCATACAGCTGTCTTTCGAATTACATGGTAGATATTTACGTTCCCGAAGTAATCGTGTAAATCGAAAATCGAGATATAATTTCACCAAAACACATTTTCTTAAGAAATTATGTATGTTCGAGGTCTGTTCAAAAGAAAATGTGAATTTTGAATTTTTTTAATAGTATTTATTTATTCATCTATGTATTTCCATTTTGTCCCCCTCAAAGTAATCCCCCTTCAGATATAAATCACTTATGGCAGCGTCTGAAATGCGATTTTCGGTAAGGCCATCAGCTCGTTCCTCGATTTTGACTTTATTATCTCATCAATTGTGGCAAAACGCTTTCCTGTCATTGCTCTCTTAGTTTTGGGAATAGAAGAACGTCGCGGGGAGCCAAATCTGGCGAATAACGTGGTTGAGGCATGAAGAGGGTGTTGTTTTTGGCCAAAAAAATCACGAACAATCATTGATTCGTGAGCTGGTGCGTTATCGTGATGTAGGATCACTGATTTTTTTCACAATTCCGATCGTTCGAGCCGTATTGCGTCACGCAAACGTTGCATAATTTCCTTGTACTATTCCTTATTAACCGTACCACCTGTTGGCAAAAACTCTTGATGCACCACGCCATAGTAATCCAAGAAAACAAAATTCACCTTTTCTTTTGACCAAACCTCGTATGAACGTATTTTAAAATTAAAAATTACGATACGTTGCCGATATCTGAAAAGAAATGTTGGCAATACCGATACGAATATTGAATTTGAATTCAAGTAAAGCGCATGCTACACGCGCCAATATTCAGTTTCAATATTTGGCTTCGTGTTGCAGCCTCTGACGCACTACATCAATATTAATTTTTTGCGTTTTTCAACTGTAGACATATAGAAGTTACCGTCGGCAAAGCATTTTTTGAAGTTACCGGCGGAAAAATACAATCTATTTGTTTCTTTATTTATTAAAAAAAACACTGATTATATTTTTTTTGTTTTTGTCACTTTATTTTTCAATTTGCACATCCCAAAAAAGGCATTAATGAGCGATATATGTACTTGAATTAATGCGATTACAAAAATTTTTTACTCTATTTGTAATGCGTCACAACAACGATGTGCATTCAAAGTTACCAGAAATAATATGAATATTGACAATAACACTGCCACACTACGTCAAACTGCTTCAATATTTTGATAAATATCAAAACCATTTCGATATTCGTCAATATTACATAGAGCGTACTATATGTGTGACAATTTTTCGCATACAAAGACAAATATTGAAGTTGAATATTGATTGTGTAGCATCCACTTTAAAACTAACAAACCTCATGTAGAGTAGTTTTCTTATTATTCAATATTACAGTGTAAGGGACTATTAATAATTAAAATTAATATTAATTTCAGTTCATGGTAAAATTAACAAAAAATTAATTTCACTCCTACTGTGCCAAGCAAAACGGATAAGAATTAAAATTATTTTTTTTTAGGCGTTAATTTTCTTAGTTATTAAAAATTATGTAAAAAAATCATATTATTTGTTGAAATAAAACTCTAAAAAAAATGTAAGAAGACAGTGAAATTGCAAAAATCTAGTATCGTGAGGTAATTTTAAAATTACTCAGTTTGCACGAAAACGAAAGGAGACGTGTAATAGTGAAATCGTGTAATAATAGTGCCGTTAAAATGAAATTTGAGTGCATTGAGTAATACCAAGGCGCATTAATTAGAATAGACACTTCCCATTTTTCACTAATATTTTCATACTTTTAAAAAAGAAGTGTGTAATTTGCTATTACATTCTCTTTACAATTTTGTGTTTCAATTTACAATGAAGAAAACAGCTGATGATTATTCTTTTGCAGAATATTATGCTTTTTTCCCTTCCTTGTGTAGCAGCCTACGTCACGTCATTACGTCCTAAGGGTATATATAAGTTTCTTTGTTTTCTCGTCTAGTTTCTTGTGATTTTCTTGATTGAGAAATTCATTTTACAGGTAGCTTTCATTCTACAACAACTCACTGACGCTGTGTAATCAAGTGCATTAAAGGAACTCCCTTAAGATTTTAAAACGACCTGTAGACTATAAGTTTCTTCACCATTATATTTTGCAGTATAATGGTCTCCATCAGTAAAAGCCATGCAGTTAATAATGAAAATCCGCAATACAACCACAAGCCTGACCGCACTGAAAAATTAATTACGATGACGCCAGAGCTGTTCTTCAGCCTAGAGCTGCTTTATGACTAACATGCAAACTTTCAGATTTCTGATATTTGCATTTATAATACAGTCCACCCTCGATAGTTTGAAATAAAAAGCAAAATGAAAGCAAAAAAAAAATGAAATGAAATGAAAGCAAAAATACGTAGCAAAATAGATTTTTTATTTATCTTTAGATATTTTTTAAATTAATATTTAAAGAAAATCTTTTATATATTTTTTAATCTTTAACGAAATATTAACACTTCATAGCTTTCCTTTAATACGCATGGTTTTTTAAACAGTTAATAATAAAACGTAAAAAAAAAATATAACATATTGCAAATTTTTTCTCTTCAGTCTTTCAGTTTCTTATAACATAGATATTAAATTAAAAAAGGAACATGAGTTTCGAGGTAAAGTATTTCGATAAAGAACGAGACACAAACTTGAATTTTATGCGCGCCACAGCCTTTTTTGGCACTTTCAACAAAAATAAGGTTGTCATTCTTCGCTTCGAAGAAGGACTAACTGCACATATTTTCCTTTTTCTATTTTAATTTTGTGAAGGTATATTCTCGGAAACTGTGGGGTTATTAATTTGCAGTTGATCTTGAATATCATTTCTCACATTCAACTGATTTTTATGAATCCCGCAAAAAGATTTTTCATGGAATTAACGCTATTTATAGATTTTTGGCAGGTTTAAGCATATTGTGTATGTGCATTACATATGAATTAATAAATCTCATGTTTAAAATTCCGAAAAATTGACATAACAGGTGGCCTGTTCGATATAATTGAACAGCTCACAACACTGCACATCTGATCGAAAGTGAAAACTCCTCCTTTGCTACACCATGCTGTGTTCATTTGTTTTCGAATTTATAGTGCTTATTCGTTGCACAATGACAAAAGCTAAAACATTTTGTTTGGTTTTCACTTATTGTCGTAGCAAAATATGGCCGTACTTCACTTTGAAACGAACTCGTCTTGATCAACTTCTCTGTCAGAACTCATTTCATTAAAATCGATTTCTAAGTCATCGCTGTTGTCAGTTCAGGATAGGAACTGTTCAATTTGTTCGTCTGATAGAGATCGCTGATTAGTCATCTTAGAGAAACAAATAAAATTTTTTGTCATTTTGACTACGGTGAAAAACTAAATGCGAATAACCAAACACTTACAATGTACACAGTTCGCCGCGAGTTTCGATCTAACCACAGCTTGCAATCAACTATCGCTATACAAAAAATTAGATCAAAACACAAAGAAAAAATAAGTTTTAACTTAAAAATATAATCTCTTGTCGGCATTTTGACAAGGGTTGCAGTGCAGGGTTAATTGAATCAGTATGTATGTAAGTATTTTCAGTTTTGCATTTTTTTTGTCACTATTGTTTTTGGTGCTTATTTATTTTTTTCACTTTTTGTAAGTTCTTGTGGTCACTATTTTTTTGTTAATGTTTAATTTTCAACCGAAGACGCGCTACTAATTATTTATTTTGTATGACAAAATTTTAAATCAATATAGCCTATATTTTAATAGACCAACTTAAATTACGAGGCAAAGCGTTGTCTGGCTGTGAAAATTTCTCATGCCCGTACAAAATAATTGAAACCAACCAAAATAACGCGGCGTCAACGCTTTGCAATTGGAATATCCAATTTTGCCAACGCGCAAAGACGAAGTTGACTGCAACAAAATTAAAATTGTTGAAAAGGAATGACAATTTACTTGTTTTTGTTCAGGTCAATTTAGTGAAATTGGCCATAGCGCGGATTAGTGCACGCTTAACAGATTCCAAAATTTTTGTGGTGAGTAATGCAGACCATGCCTTCTAAAACGGGCACAATTTATAGTTTAAAGGTTTCCGATCTGAATTATCCGGAAGCCAATCATCCGTAGAAATAAAGTTTGGTAAATTGTTTTTTAACCAGTCTTGGAGGGTTTTTGCCTTATGGGCTGGGACAGAGCGCTGTTGAAAGGGTTGAGTTCTGTACGTCTTTTAGAGAACTTATCATTTGTGGCATCGATTCGTCGGATGTGCAAATGGTTCCACAAAAATTTCTACAAGAAAATATCTCGCCAGTTATTATTTGCTGTAGTCTTCTTTCTGTAGTAAAAATTTGATCATGGTAGCGCTTTTTAAGGTAATTTTACTACTTTTTTCTGGTTTTAGCTTAGGGCTGCTATGTATGTAATTCATACATAAGAAACAATAAACGAAAACGAGAAATTCATTTCTTCAGTAGTATGAACTAGTAAGATTGCACTTTCTTTCGCTAATACAGGGTTGGGCAAAAGCCACACCTGCGTGTAAAAATTTAATAACTTTTGTTTGTTTATTATTACTTTTTTTTTTCTTAGATCGGCACTCAGAGGATGACCCCTATACATGTATACACGGTGCATTGTGCAGGAACTAAGGCAATAAGGTTTTGGGAGAAAGGATAGAGGGAGCAGTGTTTATTGACATTCGATTTAGATTTTCCCACGTCAAAAGTGAGTGGAAAGACCTCTGCGGGTAGTCCATTCCTCATATGTACGGGCTGTGCGGCCAAAAAACGAATTTTCTCTGTAATGCGTAGTGCGATTCACTGCCAGGTCGACCACAAATGGATGCGCTCTTAATGATGAACGCGTCGTGCGCGTGAATGACCGGGTTTCGGGAACGAATTACACGGTGCGACAGTCCAAAAAACCTGGGACCGGATATTATTTTTCTTGTAGGTCTTGTCGAGTTAAAGAAGAATCCAATAGTGAAATATGCCGGACACCTCCAAAATCCGGATTTACGGTTAAAAAACCGGTTTTTGTACCTTTGCGCACTTATAAGCCTGTAATTTTGTTGATAATAATCCGATTTTCAATTTCTTACTAGATTTGGAAAGAAGTAACTGAGATCTTTCGAATGATATATAAAATGTTTAAAAGTTTATTTTCATTAAAAGTTTAATAACTCAGTCAATTATTTATCTATTTTTAACCCCAAATATGCGTTGTAATCGTTAATAAACGTACTTTTTAAATAAATTCAATAGTATTATAGTTTATTACATTATAATGTATAAAAACGTCACCAAAGTTGAAAAATGTTTGAAAAATCTACAAAATTTGTGTTTGCTCGACAATAACACCCAAATTTCTCAAGTTTTCTTTAATAAATTATATATCTTTCGAAAGATCTCAGTTACTTCTTTCCAAATCTAGTAAGAAATTGAAAATCGGATTATTATCAACAAAATTACAGGCTTATAAGTGCGCAAAGGTACAAAAACCGGTTTTTAACCGTAAATCCGGATTTTGGAGGTGTCCGGCATATTTCACTATTTTATTCTTCTTTAACTCGACAACACCTACAAGAAAAATAATATCCGGACCCAGGTTTTTCTACTTCATTCAATTTTGTACCACTGTGTTATCTGATTTCATCAGAACACATCACATTATAGTAACGATAGATCAACGAAACTATGGTGTCCCATATACGCAGTGCTCCTCCGAATCAAACTTTACTTGAAAATATTTCAAGATTGTAAAGGAACTTGCTTCTTAAAATATTGTATGTTACATTTTTTAAAATATTTATTATGCATAAAAAAGAAATCTTATCAATTTGTGCCATGATATTTAATTTCATGCTTTACGCACTTTATGGCACTTCAAGTGTCCCTCTGAAATACAATCTGTTATTAAATCACATACTAAACTCTTCACTATTAAAATGAATTTAATACTTTTGAATAGTGCTTTTAATTAAAGATTTTATCTAAAATAGACTGACCACCATATATTTCATTTGACTTTTTAATTTTTGTTAAATCGGTAAATATAGTCGATTTTTTTTAATACAACATTCAATTACCTGTGATATAAAACATGATGGCTTTTAAATATAGAATTCAGTAATGAAATCATATCTTATTCTTTGAGTTTGCATGCTCTTTAGAAAGCATTTAGATTTATTAGAAAAACCCTATCTTATCGTTTAGAATAACGTATATACATACATACAGACATATATTGTCATAATTGTTTTATTTTTGAAAAATTTAAGTTGTTCTTTCAATAACTTTTTGGAATAAATTCATTTATGGCTCTTTTTTATAACTCCCCGCTACTCGTTTCAGATCTCCGGTTAAGGTACTGAGACATTTTTGGCGATTTTTGGAATACGTAGTGTTCATGTAGTGTAAAGAGATATTCAATGTCTACATAAAATACTATTGCGATAACCCGCACACACTAAATCCTGAGCAACCGTATTGCTGCACAGTAACAATTTTTTAATTACTTTTCATAAATTTTAACACCAACCCAGTGTCATATGTATGGACATAACAAATCCAAAAAGGAATTATTTTAACTCCAGTATAATGTATTATAAAGAAATGTTGGTGTTATTTCTATTCCATTTCATTTTCCTAACTTAAAATGTAAACTATTTTGCAATTAATTGCGAATTTAATTCCAAAAATCGGTAGGTTAAAATTAAATTATAACTTTTTACTGTGTGAAGTGTCCGCATTATACGAGTAGATGTTAATTTTTGCTATGTTTTTCTTTTCTAAGGACACTCCGTTTTTCGTATTCTTTAACTTCGCTATCAAGCACAATTATATTTTTTTTTATCTTGGACCACCACTCAGGAGATGACCCCTACCCATGTGGTGCATTGTGCTGGAACTAGAGGAAAGAAATAGTAGGAGAAATTATAGGAGGTGAAGCTTCACTTTCTTCCATAACTGCTTTTTGCACGTTATTTTGTTTTTATAGCAGTGATGTCAAGGAGACGTACAAAATTTTTTAAACTTCGGTTTGGCATCTATTTTTTTTTTTTTGGTAATTATTTTACTTCGCCGACGAAGGAGGGCGTTCTGATGTGCCTCTAGATTGGATACAGCTGAAGCCGTTACAGTTCAGTGACCAGTGACTATGTAGTTTCGTCTTTTGTTTTCTAAGAACAGACAGTTAATTGCGTCTATTACTGTTCCGTTATTCATGTGTCGTTCTTCTTATTTTAAACGAATTCTTGTGCCAAATTTCACTTTTATCAAAATGAGCCGCAGGAGTCGGTTGTATTTTTAATTACTAAAAGAGAAACGCTGAGAATTGATTAGAGTGAATATATTTTTTGACTAAAAAAATAATAAATTTTAATATTTTGAAAAAAATATTCTTTCTCTAAAGTAGTAAATAAATCTGTACTGTCTTTTGTAACGGAAGCATATACCGTCCATGTAAACTCTGTTGCGAGTAGCGATTGGACGGCTTCTATCAATGGCCAGAAGAAATTGAACTAAAATCAACTCATATGTGCCGCAGCAAATACTATAAATCGCGTAGCCATTTAGTTTGAGGTAATTATCATACGGAATTGTATTAAAAATTTTACAATAATTATACTTGCATCAAATGTACGTGTCTCGAAAATCCTTGAAGGAAATTAAAATATAAATACAGTGTTGTCTGGATAACCGGACACGCATTCATTCACTCGAACAAATCTTTAATGGAGACAATACTGCAAACGGTACAGTAGTACTTTTTTACTCCATAATCCGGACAGTATTTTTTTTTCATTTGTTTATTATTGTGATTGATGGTATTTTTATAATGATGGAATTCTTTGCTTTAGGATTTTTGTTTGAATGAACATATTTCGTGACTTAGTAAGTTCGCAAAGCTTCTTATAAATATAAATAAATAAATATTCTTGATATTATTAGACAAAGGAAAACAAAAGCACCGGCTCAAATAAAATCTTAACAATATAAAAAAGGTGTCAAATATTTTATGAACTTGAAACAGGAGAATGAGTAAGATATATTGCAGACAAATTTGGCGCAAAAAAATCGACATATGTAAACAAAACACAGTGCTAGAAAGTTTATGTGTGACAGTTTTAATGGAAGTGGTAAGAAAACATTATAGAAATCTTTCGATTTAAATGGCGATGGTCGAAGTAGTCTGCACGTTGACTACAAAACGAAAAATTTTCTTGGGTTCAACCCCATGCCTTCGGTATCCAGATCATACAAATCAGATGACGGCGCGACCCAAAAATCCACTCCAAACAGTGACAAATTCGACAATTTTTTTCGTTCATAGACCTTATCGCTGAATATGATTTTTCGAAGAAAATTATGGTCACTTGCAAACTGTTCCATAGCCCATCCAGCGACCACATGTCATTGTCTATGATCTATTGTCCATTCAAATCCTGGATCAGTTGAAATTTGTATCGGTACAGGCACTCAAAATTCGCCAAGTTGTGGCGAGTTCTCGGAATCTCGGAAGATCTTGCGTTACCTTGACGTCGATCATTTACTGAACCAGTGGACTCAAATTTATACACCACATTATGAATAGTCATGTCGGCAGGATGATTATGGAGACCGTAAAATGGGCGAAGCGTGCCGTACGTTAAACGAGCAGAACATCCATTTTGATTAAACAATTTTATTATTTGTACTTGTTGTTGAATACTATGTCCGTCCATGGTGATTTGGCCAAATGGACTGAAAAAATTACAACTAATTTGACAGATCTAGCTTCAACAAGATGGCCGCTATCAGCAGCCAAAGTTCGGAAGTCCCTGTTGCAAGACCCTGTTTGCTTGTAAAACCATGTATTCATATGTATCTATAAAAAAGTAGATCAAAAGTTTGACAAAGACTATAGCAGAAACGTAATCTGCGGGAAATTCTAAGAATATTTTCCGAAACCCTGAATAGGGCAAAGATTGACGTCTGACGGATTCTATGTGCCGTGGCTTTTCTCTGCCAGAGAAGAGAACAGTTAATACATATGTAGTTGTAATGTCTTTTAAAATAACGAGGTCTCAATTTCATATGCAAGAAAATATGACATCGTTCAAGTGATTCCTTTACAGTGTGGAAGTGATACAGAATTGGATATGGACTGTAGCATATTATTCGACAATAGGGAATTAAATTAATCGATTTTCTTAATTTTCGATATTTCAATAACAGTAAATCACTTGCAAAGGCCGCTATGTTTAATGGATTTTCTGAAAATTTTCCTCTATTCATATAGCGGACTTTGCTCAAAACTACTACAAAAATTTTGACAATTCGAGCAGTTAACTGACTTTGTTTCATTTATGTAGACGAATATACTTTGCAATAGAGATCGCACACGGCTGATTATTGTGGATCCGGGGGGTCTCTAGAATATTGGGATTCCTGTCATGAAAGTTATTTAGGTTACAAAGATTTTTTCGAAAAGAACTCTGCTTAAGAGAATTTTTCCAAAAAAAAATATTAAATTTTGTTCTTGCGTTGGACAAACTATATTAGACGAAATTTTTTTAATTTTTTTTTGGATTGCTATTCTATTGGAAACACTTTCTTAACACGTAAAAATTATGTCGTACCAGCATATTGTAAAAAAAATGAAAAATAAATGTAAAAAATTAGCTAAAAAAGTATAAAATTTATTATATGATTCATATGTACTGTACATATGTACTCGTACATACATATGTATGTATGATCGTTGGCTAATTCGGATCTTTTACAAAATTCGTGCTATTTTAAATATTACTTTGCATATTTAAATTGTTTTGTGTAGGAAATTGTAAATAACACACTGTCTCTCGGTCACTCACTCACTCCTATGCGCTGCAAATATTTATTAAGAGAAATTAATTCATTTGGAAAAATTTTCGCTATTCTCTTTCTATTAAGCATTTTCTGTTTGCCTTAGTTTTATGCTGCAGAAGAAAAACCTAAATAATGAAAACTGCATAAGACTAAAGGAGAGTTTATTCAAATGTCGTATACAAAATTTACCCGCTTGTAAGGCTGCTGTAGCGTTGCTTAATTCTATGAAGGATGAAAATATAAAAGAAACCATGTTTGTTGGTTTCCGTTTTCTATAGAATTTCCTTTGTCCTTTAAAAGCGAAGAAAATTGTATTTGTGTGTGTACAGCAGCCACTACAAGTGCAACGTGCATATAAATGATTTTATTTGTGTGTAGCAGAAATACATACTTAAACGGGCATAGTTACATGGACATGTACGTATGTACATATGTATGTATGTATGTATGTATGAATGTATGTACTCAATTCATCTTTAGGTAGTGCATTAGTTTTTGCATTTATTAATTTCCGTTTAGTTTAAAAAGATTTTAAAATGACATTCACATGTTTAGAATGGGGGTACTTAGGTTTCGTTTATTTAAAAATGCAAAAGAAACAAGTACGACTGATTACTAATGAAAACTGGGTTACATTTAATGAAAAGGAAAATTGGAAAAAGTAAAACCAGAACCATTTATTAATTAGTATGTGTAGGTGCGCACTATGTGTAACAACACTTAAATGGGACTTTAATTTGAAGAAATTTTATTTAGTCTTTATTAATTTCTTTCCTCTTAGAGCAGATCTGCACCATACACTTAGAATTCTGTGATAAAAGAACACTTTTCACTTGTTATAAAAGTAATTTAGGTTTAATTTGACATGTGAATAGATAACCAAACCATTTTGTTCTTTTTTCGAAATTAAAGTGGTTGGTTGAATGTGTATGTGTTAAGATTTATAAGAATCAGATAAGTATTTGAAAAGAATATTTTTGGGTGGGCATGAATGTATTTCTGTAGAAAACAAAAAACGAGGGTACTTAAAAATCCGGATGTAAGACTGTTTTAATCGAATGTTCTATTCTAATAGAGTAGAGTAGAATAGAACAGAATATATAGAGTATGATAGAATAGAATAAAAGATAACAGAATGTATTAGAATAGAATATAATATAATAGTGTAGAATACTCGTAGAATAGATTTTTTTTATCTTGGACTAGCACTCAAAAGATGACGCCTACACATGCGATACATTACGCTGGAAGTAGAGAAAAGTGATAGTGAGAGAAATGAGAAATGCTTTTGCATGTTTTTTTTTTTTATCTTTGAAGCTTCGTTTTTGGTAGCCCTTTTTAGTAATTATTTTACTTCGCCGGTGCTATGCAATACCGACGAAGGAGGGTGTTCTGATGTGCCTGTGAATTGGATACAGCTGAAGGCGTTACTGTTAAGTGACGAGTGACTATGCCTTCGCCACTGAAACCTTGAGACAACAACTGACACAAAGTCACACACAAATGCACATCAGAAAAAATGCGAGGTGTTTTTATGATCTGAAACTGAAACTGAACCCAGGACTACTTTTGGTTTTGTAGTCAACGTGCACTCTACTTCAGCCATCGCCACATTCGTGTTCTTCTCAGAAGAGAACAGAATATATTAAAATAGAATTCAAAAGTGTAGAATAGAGTAAAATAAATAAGAACAGAATAAAATATATTTGAATATAATAGAATAGTGTAGGTTAGAATAGAAGAGAACAGAATATAGAATATTATAGAAAATAATATAATAAAATTGAAAAGAATAGAATACAATATAACAAAATATATAGAATTATGTAGAATATTGTAGTTAATATATTTCAATTAAATATTTTTATCTTTTTTTTATTTAAAATAAATTCTCGTATAATTAACAATTATAAATTATTATATTTATCCAATTCAATCAAATTAAAATTCTAAATTTTATATCCATAAAAATATTGAAAGTTAAAAATCAAATACTTATATCAATTAAAAATAAAATTTTTTGAACCAATAAATTAAGTATAAAGTACCTACAAATAGAATGTAATAGAATATTTAGAATATTTCAAAATACTTTTTATTCACTAAATTAAGTTATTTAATCATTGAAATAATTGCTTTTAATTCTGTAATTTTTAATATATCACTTAACCAGAAATGTTTCCAATGAAAATACGAAAAATTTTTAAAACAAATAAAAACTACGACTTTCCAACCAAGTCACAACTTTGCATTCATGTTACACACCAAATATGTCTATTTAAAAAATGCCAAGAAAATTCTAATGACATCCATTTTATTGTAAACTTTTTTAAAAGTTTGCTGCTGCCCTAAATGACACTTGAAAAGCGAAATAAAAGAAAATTTAATGAAATTGAAAAACTATTAATCGAAGAAAAATGGTCCATAAAATATTTTCATGCAATAATTTCTTGTTTGCAGTGGAATAGAAATAAATCCCGGTTAAATTTATTTAAGAGCAAAATAGAGAGACGAAAATAGACGCAAAGAGCGAGAATGAGAGAGACACAGAGAGATAGAGACTAAAATTGAGAGATTGAACCAGAGTTGGCAGGTAGTTTTTGTCGACTTCCCCCAAAAAATTTGAAACTTTTCCCAAGATCCACAAATATTAAAAAAGACTTCTCTAAAATATACGTAATATTTTTGATTGAATTCTATTTATATTGCAATTCTATCGCTCGCTTGCATTAGAAAGGAAGTTTATTAAACTACGTTGCATAACTAATAACTTCAACACAAATTATTATCACAATTTATTTTCAAACATATGTTAGAGGAAAAAATATCCTTCATTAAAATAATGAAACGTTTTCATTAAATTTTCTTCATTGTTATAATGAAAATTTTGAATAGAACAATGAGCAACTGCATTGGACATATGAAATCTTACAAAATCTGCTCCTCATACATTTTTCATAGTTTATTATATCAATGAATATATTTTCGGTGCCTAAATGTTTTTTATTTTTTATACGATATTGCGATAAAATATAATTCAGCTGCATGATTTTTTTCTACTTGCTATATGTGTACATACGGCTTGCTAAAGTTAATTTAATAAACAGTTATTTATTTAAAAATTATCGGTAATAAATATAATTGTAAACAATTTTACACCCAAAAATCGTTATAATATTTATTGAATCGCCAATCGCAATATTTCGTCCCAAAAAAAATTGCCAAATCCCCAACACTGGCAGCCCTGGTAAGCACCGTTATTAGCGACTATTAACGACTAAAAATATAACAGTTTTCTACTGTGAATAACTGCCCTTAAGTTTATACCACGAGTATAGTCTCTAACTTAACTTGGGCAAGAACAAAAACAAACATACTCATACAAAGACTCATTGTACATAAAAGCCCAACATATGACAGCAGTGTTCTGCACAACAGCGAAAGAAGCCACTTTCAGTCTGAATAAAACTAACGAGCACATTAGAACGGTTTATATACGAATGGAAATAAAACCGGGCGCGTACAAAAAATACAAAGAACAAGTCTCCGGAAATAAAAAAAATTTCAATTTTGTGGAATTGCTAGTGAAATAACACAACAACAATATTTTAACTATTTATTTAGTGTATAGAATTTGTTTTTGCATAAAAATATGGCAGAATAAAAGCATTTTATTTTCGAACAAAAAAATTACCGCAACCACGAAAATGAATACTTGAACAGTGCTACGCATAATTACTACAAAACATTTACTCTAATTTATGTCACAAATTTAACTAATAGCAAATCTCAATGCTAATAAAATAGCTGACGAAAATATATTTAGCAACAAAATTTCTCTCTTCACAAATATAACCATTAAAATTTTACTTTTTTCATTGTGCGGAGGTGTGCATATGTTAAAATTATAAGTTACTAATAATAAAAATAAGTTAAAATAAAAATTTTTTGAAATATATTCAAGCTTCCGTTTTAAAATAATACTAATAGATTTATATATTTTTTTTTAAACAAGAGTGTTAGAAAGTAAAGAAGACAAAACCATTTACACTATCGATTTGAAGCAGATTATATGGAGCTAATACAACTTGCTTAAATAAAGCATACTTTTTGGGTAAATAAAGCATACATATGAAATTCATAGCATAAATATTTTAGAGCGAAAGGAGGATTATGGCGAAATGAATAATAAATTTTAAAATTTTTTTGTGGGTTTTAATTTTCCTATAAACAGTTGTGTATTCGAATAAAGTTAGCTATTGCCATAGAGAGGAAGTTTTGTGATTTTAACACCCTGAACCACGGTTGAAAAAGAATAAAGAAACAACTTGATCCTATTTTTTCACGTTGTTGTTTTAAGTGGCATTAATAAGCAAAAGTTCCGACAAAAGGAAGGAAGGAAAACATTTAGACAACATACATATGTACGTGTGGACTTTTTCCAAAACATCTTAAGTGAAATTTTACATATTTTCAGCGCAAAAACTATTTGATTAGTCATTATTGTTTTATCTTTTACGTTATTGTTTGGCTTTCAAAAAATTATAAATTTAGTATAACTACGGTAACTTTTCTGTAATTTTACTTCCTATTAAAACAACAACAAGTCCAGCTAAGTTGATATCTGAAAAAGTAAAATTCATTGAAAAGCACAGAATAATGTAAACAGATTTAGATGGACAGTGTGAAGAATCCTTAAAATGCTAAAAAATATTATGTAGAGCGTAAAAGTTTCTTTGTTAGTTTTATATCTCACTTGTATAATTGAGAAAAAAACATATTGGAGTTGTTTATAAACATTTATTCTTTCTGTGTAAAATGTTTATAAATCTCTTGTAGAATTTATTTCATCAGATCGTTATAACTCAGTACGTATGAGTAAAACCGAAGTCCCCCATTTATCATACGCCAGATGTAACTCGTATTTATTTACAGAAATCATTGCATACCTGTTCCGCATTTTTTATTAGAAAGTCAAAGTATGTACAGTGCAACCTCGGTTAACGCAAACATTTACAAGTTTTGGACTGCTGGGAATATTGAGTTGTTGCGAAAACCGAGTGAAAAATTTCTATGGGTGTTTTTCAAATTAACTTTTAAAATAATTGCTTTTATTAATTTAAAATGAAAAATAAAAACAAAAATATATTTAGAATAAATAAATAATACACATTCTATGTAAATTTGTACTAAATCAAGTTGAAGATTCATGTTCTTAGCGAAAAAAGAGTGCAATTTTCGATTGGGTTTTTTTAGTTGACATGTTTTTTATTTATAAAAAACTAAAGTAAACCAAAAAACCAAAAAGAAAAAAAAATTTTTTTTTTCACAATTTGCGATTAAAAAGAAGTTCCACTTGTCGAGGGTGGCTTTAACCAAGCCTACACTGTATGTACTTTTCACTTTAAAATGTCATGAAAATATATTGATGTAAAGAAAAAGTTTTTCGAAAAACTATTCGTTTCGCGTTAATATCATTAGAATGTGTTAAAAAAATATTTAGCGATTTCACTCATAAAAGTAAATAGAAAATAATTTTGTTTGGCATCTTAAAGCGTGTAACTTTAAGGATGACTTAATTATTATAAAGTAAAACTTTCTCCTTATTTGTTGCTACAATTTAAACATCAGCACACGTAATACATACGAGTATGTACGTACATGAAAATATGTTTATGTATGCATATAAATATATTTACAAGCACATTAAGCCCTTTAGTAATAAACTTTTACAACACTGGAAACATTATTTTGCAACTTATCTTTTATGTATTTTTACGCTAGAAGTACAACGGCAAATTAAGTTTACAACCGTCAACACTCCAACACTTTTTAATTTATATACAAAGTTATGCTGTTTACGAATGCCTTTTTATATGGGTTAAATGCAGCATATTTGTAGGATAGAAAATATATTGGCTTTACATAAATGTTTTAATGGAACAGTAAACTAAAATGACTAAATGCTTGCGGGAAATTATTAAACAAATTTTATGTATGTTCGAAATTATTTAAAATTACTTCAAAATGAAATATTCATACAATATATAATATATATAAATTGATATTACTTCATTATCTTGCGAAGCGTATTATTTATCGTTTATTTGTTTAAAAGTCAATATTTTACAAAAGGGAGCTTCTTCTTAAATAAATATTTTTAAAGTACAATACCTAAAAAAAAAATTCTTAATTAATTCTCTATGTGCCTCAAAGTTTTTTCAGAATGAACTGAACGCATAGTATTTGGTTGGGGACGCGGTTGAAAATTTTATAATGCGGCAGAAGGCAGCCGGTAGTCTTCAGTTTTCCATTACAGCATTAACAATAAATTACGAGCAAATTCACCCCGACTTTAGTTTTTTCACTTCATTATAAATGCTGCATCTTCTAAATAAATTGCGAAAGTTAAAGTGTACGTTAAAAGCGATTTTCTCATACAAAATTCCTACTTCCAGCTGACTTTAACGTTAATAATCGTTGTTGCATACGGCGGTAAGTCTTTCCCTGTTAAAAATTTATTATACCCTGGTAAACTATTTATGAAATTACTGATAGAAAAGAAAAAATAACAAAATATGCTTTATAATATGTTTCAACCCAATTTTAAGTGCATACTTTTAGGCCGAACGTATATCACTTAATTGTGGCCTACTTTAGACAGCAGCCCTAATTGTTTTAAAAGAACCGAATAAATTTTTCTTCGTTACCACAAAAATAAAAAAGGAAAAGAAAAAAGAAAATGATAAATCTAAAACTGCATTTGAAAAATATCGTATTTTTGCGTTCATTGACTTTAGAACTCAAAACAATTTTTAAACGTGTGCAACTCGAAGATGTCAGAGATTTTTTTCCTCATACAATTACGGCTTAACGTATACTATGCACTATATATTCTATTTTATAGTTTATATTATAGTGCTTTGTACGTTTTACATCTTTTTTTTTGTTGTTCAAAATAACAAAAGTAAGACGAAACGGTAAAAATATCTATCAGTCTAACTATTTTTGGCACAAATATTGGTCAAGCAGAATAGAACTGAAAAATAAAAAAATTATATAAAAAATAAAACTAGCAAAATACTCTGGAGTCACTAGTTCAATAGCCTCCAGTTGTCAGTGAATAACAATGAAACTGAAGAGTGAAAAAAAACATCATTGAAACAAAATCGTTCAAACAAAAACAAAAGAAAATACTACGACCATAACCAAGCCCAAAACCCAATAAAAACATACCAACAAGAACAGGAACAACAACAACCATCTAACGACAACTCATATGAAAATACAGCATCAGAAAATTTTCGGCTGCTACAACCGTTTATGCAGTAGCGCGTCATGTTTTTTTTTTCTTTTTTCTCATTTTCTTTTTTGTGTTAAAAACGTAAACGAGCACTTTTTTTTGGGATAATGCAGCAGTTAGTGGCATCATTGTAACGTAACATTTACACACACATACAAACGCATTCATGCTAAGAATAGCAAATAAGTAGTTTTTGTTTTATTGTGTGTTAAACACACTTCCGTATCCACAAAATTTACTGAATCTTTTGGGTTGGCAGAATTTTTAAAGACTGATATGAAAACAGTACAAAATATTTCTGTTTTCCTTCCATTAAGAAGTTAAAATGCTTCTGTTGCCATAGTTGAATACAGTGATGACCGTTTTGAACTGTTTTATTCCAGCTTTAAAAATTTTGCTCCTTCTGCAAAGTTTATTATCAATAAGAAATAGATTTGGCAAAGAAGATCCTGAATTCAATTCACAGCCAGAGTAAACATTTTTCCATTGTGTCAGCGAACACCGCCATCGGCATTGAAGCAATGAAACGTCGCGAAGTAAAATAATAAACAAAATGACTCTCCTTTAGCTTAAAAATTAATGCGTCAGAATAAAATCAAAGACACGGCAATTCTACTTGAGAAATTCGCCAAAAACACGCAACTGCACGGTGTTTCTCTCGGAAATATGGTGCCCATCCATTCACCATCTTGGCGAAAATAAGATATGGTTAACAGAGTATGGCATGAAGCACTTTTGTCCAAAGTTATTGCTTTTGGTGTCGGTGATATCTGCTCTCGATTTATATCGAGCTTTCTCAGGGATCGCGCTATAAGAGTTGTTGTAGATGGGGTCTCATCTAACGATTTCAAGAATAATTCAGGGGTACCACAAGGCTCCAGTCTTTCTATTTCTTATCGTTCTTAATCACCTTCTATGTCAATCTTTCAACCCTATCCGCACTTTTGAAGATGACAGCAGTATCTGCCATTTATATTCATTTGATCGTAGGTCTATATTGACTATGATCGCGGTGACGAGGCACAATATGAATAATTCGCTAAATGGTGACTATACGAGAATATCGGAATGAGGTCACGGGAACAGGGGTCGGCCAAAAAATAAAGTCTTTAAAGGAAATATAAAAAAAAAATTTTTAAGTTGAACTTTGCGAAATTTACAAGAAAGCCTTGATATGTACTCACATATGTACATCTGTATATGAATGTAGTATATGTATGGAAAACATAGATATATATTATGTGTTTGTTATATGGGAAAGGTGGTCTATAGGTGCTAATACCAAAACCCTCAGTAGACCTTTAACCATTT
This sequence comes from Dexiosoma caninum, assembly GCA_963924685.1. Classification (NCBI taxonomy): domain Eukaryota; kingdom Metazoa; phylum Arthropoda; class Insecta; order Diptera; family Tachinidae; genus Dexiosoma; species Dexiosoma caninum. Next base: position 105,919,543 of record OZ004725.1, on the reverse strand, counting down.
TCTTGAAAAAAGCTAAGACATTTCATATGTTTATGCAAGAACTCCCAAAAATTCTTTGCGAATGATGATATTTACAAACAAAATAAATTAAATAACTGCTTAAAAACAATTGTGATAGACAAGGAAAAAGTTCAATTTTCGAATAGAGGTGGTAGATTATGTTTAAAAGTTTTTCTGGAGCTGTTAAATCTCTTATGATTGGTGGGTAATGAATTCCAGAGTCTACAGACTCTAATTACAGGGTTTCTACCGGAACGTGAGAATTGAAATCGGGTAAATAGGGAAGACGGTGTCATTTTTAGATTCGTTATTACAATATTTTTGTTTTGTTGTATAACATATGAATTGTTAAAACTTTTCTTTAATTAAATTAATTGAAGACAGCGTAACAATTGCAATTTGTTTTTAATCGGTCACCGGTTTTTTCTGAACTTGCAAAACCGTAACCGTTCTTTTTCAATATTCAACTATTCGAAATGTTCGTAAACCGGTTTCTTAAAAATGTCAGGTAATTGATCACAACAATGCTTTCCATATTTCAAGGAACATCTCTGGTCCAATAATTAAAAAATGTATTATAATACTCTTTGAAATTGTTATTAATGAAAATATTTATGCATGTTTGCTGATGGTTTGGTAGACAGGATTCATGTTATCGGGAGTATACTGTTGTTTGATTACTTGCTTTATTCTAAATGCGAATGACGTACTACAAAATGACATACTAAGCAACAGAATTTTCTCTACAACTACTTCAACAATTTAGAAATGGTATTGTACAATAGAAGAATATTGCGAAAGTATAAACCAAGTGATGGTTATTTTATGTACATACATATACGAGGTTTGTTCAATAGTAAAGGGGAATTTTGTTTTCCTCGATTACAATGGCGTGCTGCATCATGAGTTCTTGCCAACAGGTCGTACGGTTAATATGGAATAGTACAAGGAAGTTATGTAACGTGTGCGTGAAGCAATACGGCTCAAACGATCGGAATTGTGGAGAAAAAAATCATGGATTCTGTATCACGATAATGCACCAGCTCACACATCAATGCTGGTTCGTGATTTTTTGGCCAAAAACAACACTCTAATCATGGCTCAACCACCTTATTCGGCATATTTGGCTCCCTGCGACATTTTCCTATTCCCAAAACTGAAGAGACTAGTGAAAGGAAAGCGTTTTGCCACAATTGATGAGATAAAGCCAAAATCGAAGAACGAGCTGATGGCCATACCGAAAAGCGCATTTCAGAAGTGCTTCTAGGATTGGAAGAAGCGCTGGCATATCTGAGAGGAACTACTTTGAAGGGGACAAACTGGATATTGATGAATAAATAAATACTTTTCAAAAAAAAAATTCAAAATTCATCTTTTCTTTTGAACAGACCTTTGTGCTGGTTGTAAGCGGTTCATGAAATACTGTACACAAATACTCAGAGACAAATTGAACTGTACGCAAATACTCAGAGACAAATTGAACTGTACTCAGTCCTTGAAGATATTATTTTGTAGTCTGTTTGCACGTGTATTGTTCACAGCAAAATTTTGCAGCTGCTTGCTATTGCAGGAAAAAAATATTTGTCTATAAAAAAAGTATTTTTTACCGAAGTAAAAAAAAAAACTAAAAAAATTAAAAAAAAAAATGCTTCAGTTTTCTTTTCCCTTTTTTATCCCTTTTAATCTCTTTGGCCCGGTCCACTTTGTATATTTGCTCGTGATTGCAAAAGTGTCGTAGAGTTTATATTTAAATGATTTTTACAGCATGTGTATATGTGACTTAGCGCGTGTGTGTATGTGCAAGTGTAAGTGTTTGTGCAGAAAAAATCTTCGTTTCATAAAACCGCCACCTTGTGGCAGTATTTTGGTCTTTTTTTTAATTCCCCTACTATAGAATTATGAGCACTACATATCGCAAAACACATACACGTACAGACCCACAAGCGTATTTCATTGCACACAAGAATCAATATATATTAGTTGTGGATTTAGATATGTACATATGTGTATCGACATACATATGTATGTACATATGAGTACGTACTAAAGACCAGCGCAAGCATATGTTTATGCTGTACAATCTTCACCAAATCAAATGCTTCCATGTACTTGACGACAACACTGAAAAGGTTTATTTGTTTTACGGACAGCCTACACGCAAAGTGTCTAGAAAAAAACAACAATTTTTAGTTACCCTGATCCGATACTATCGATCATTCTTTGTGAAGTGTTATAGTTGACGTCGTTTTATAATTTGTCGTTGTAGAAATTTTGCACCAATTGTGAACTGCTGTTTTGGTTTAGTTTGCAACAGGAGCATTTATAGCGGAACGTTTTTGCTAAGAAACTTCGTACGTTTTGTCTTAGCTCTACTTCCGAAGCTTCTTGGAGTTTTAACATATTCGTTATATCTTCCGGGGTTCTTTCTTGTTTGATTTTTCTCTCTTCATACTTTGTGATTTCCCATATTTTTTCGCCTTTTGTTATTGGTTGCTGTCAGTTTGGAAATAAGTGCTGCAAACTTATATTAAATAAAAACTATGGTTTTCATTGTAGTTTATTTACACCAGAGTAGCAAACGCATATCTGCTTATTTTGTCAGTGTACAGTAAAAATTTACTACACAACTTTGCCAATGCAATAATGCAAGACTATTTGCACTAGATTGTGAGGATAGTGTGACGACATTTTTGTTGTTGACTTTTATGTGGCATTTTTTACAACCAACTTTTTTTTACCAGTATATTTGCAAAATATTTCATCATGTTGTGACTGTAGTATTTTAAAGTAATAATATCTGTGAGCTTTAGACAAAAAGTCAGTTTGAAATTTAAAAAATTTTAAAGTAGAGCGAAAAATGTATTTAAATAGTCGTTTTTGTTTGGTGGCGAAGTAAAATAATTACTAAAAATGGCTGATAAAAAAACAAAGCTTCAAAATGGAAACGTCTCCTTGACATCAGAGACGCTCCAACACTGCTATAAAAACAAAGAACGTGCAAAAGCAGTGTTGAAAGATAGTGAAGCTTCACCTCCTATCATTTGTTCTACTATCCCTTTCCTATAGTTCCAGCACAATGCATCGCATGGGTAGGGGTCTAAATCCTGAGTGTTCGTACATCCTCGTATGCATGTAGTGCCATATTCCGAAACTATTTTTATGCGGTAGTTTAAATTTTTTGAATTTTAAAGAGGCTAATGATCGATTACATATACGCAGTCAAAATTACATGTGATAGTTACTAAGAAACAAACTAAATCAGATACAAAATTATAAATTACATTGACAAACACTAGCAGAACGAAACAATATGCCGTTTTCGAAAGTTGCTACACTTTCATCATCAACGTTCTTCGTGTTTTATCCACAGTGTGGGTTGTCAGTATCCATTGACATTTACACCCGTAAATTATTAGCTTTATTTATTATTTATTATTATTATTTATTATTTATTATTTATTATTATTATTTATTATTATTATTTATTTTAGTCTCACTTCTATTTTTATTTTGACCTTTATTAAAATTTTTTATTATTTATTATTTTCTATAAATAGAATACGAGAAATAATTCCCCTTTGCTTTATCCCCATTTTATATTTTTAATGAAACTCTAAATTTACCATCTCTAACTTACAATAGTCCTTGGCTTTACTTGATTTTTGTTTCCATTTTTAACTGTGCACACATGTTTGGTTTTTAATTTTTTATTCCACTTGAGCAAGCTTTTATGGCTTGAAGCCTTAAGTATTTTGGATAATGAATTATATTGTTACAGTCATAGAGCCGTTTTTGCATATAAATTGTTAGACACATAAATGTGTACATATGTATGTGTCATTATTATTATAATATTGAAAAATTTAAACTAACGCATATTTTTCAATTCCAATTTAAGTTAACAAAGAATATTATTATTTACAGTAAATATATTAAGAACTATTGGAATCTTTACTTTTAAATAATATTCATTCGAAATATATTAATAACATCATTTTGTTGAATTGAGTAAAATATTTACTAGTATTTAGAAATATATAAATATTTATATTTAAAATTTGTTTGGCTTATACACCTAAAATTAAACCATTTGAATTACAGCTTGAAATTTATGACTGCAATTCGATTTTTTTTTCTATGACCAGCACTCAGGAGATGACACCTACACATGCGATGCATTGTGCTGAAACTATAGGAAAGGGATAGTTAGAGAAACGACAGGTGAAGGAGGGCGTTCTGATGTGATTGTGGATTGCTATCAGCTGAAGCCCCGGTATCGTTCAGTGACCAGTGACTATGCCTTCGCCACTGAAACCTTCCGACAACAACTGACACACAAAGACACATCAGAAAAATGCACGATGTTTTTTTTTTATAATTTTAGTCTGAAACTGGGCTTGTACCCAGGTCCGTTTTCGTTTTGTAGTCAACGTGCAGACTACTTTGACCATTTTGGTAATTATCATATGAAATTTTGACTGCCTGTATGTTATCGATCCATCGCCTACTTAAAATTGAAAAGCTTTCATTAAGTGAAAAAATTAAAAACGTTCACTTGAGTTTCTATGCCATGCGTCTCAGTACTGTAGAAGGCGTAGCCCTCAATGAGGATTTCTTTTCAGCAATCATCAGAATTTCAAATTCACTGTGAGAAGAAGAACTCCATTTAAATTTCAAATTATCGAGAATTGATTGTATTGTGGAATGCTGTAGGCAAAGTGGTTAGCCCGCTAAGTTTGCAACCAGATGATCTGCGGTAGACCAAAAAATTTATAATGTGTCTGCGCCCTCTTTCATTGCTAAATGAGTAATGCAATGTCGGCGATATAGAATAATTATTTACAACTGAACATCGGAGAATCTACTGTTCAAATGCGTAAATCAATGCGCAACTGCTATTAAGCAGTGTATCAATGAAAAATATGTTTATTAAGAAATTATTCCGATCAGTATGTTTAAAGTCCAAACTAGTGGCACGCACAATAGTTTTCTTAGAGTCGTAGAATGTTTGTAGAAAAGTTAAAGAGAATTTTAATTATATTATTAATTGACCTTTTTTATTATATTTTTTGAAATATATTTATTAAGCTTGAGGTAATTTTTTCAAAAATATTTTTATATTTCAAACAATTACAATTTCCTATTAATTCCTGATGATGTTAACAAGCTGTTAACGAAATATCGAATAATAAAACCAAATAAAATAAAAAAAAAAAAAAATACCTCAAGCTTACTAAATATATTTCAAACAAAGTTAAAAAGAATTCCTAAACTAAACCTCTAAATTTAAATTTTAGCAAAACGAAAAAATGGAGAAAATGTCTGTCACAGAACAGGGAACAGAATTCGTGCATAAAGTATTAAAGGAAGAGGAACAATGTATGTGGAACTGTTTGCCCAATGAATTATTAATTTATATTTTCAAATATGTGCCCCACACCGATTTGCACAAAGTTCGTGCGGTTTGCAAACGTTGGCACTACATAACTCGTTTGCGCAAATTTATGGAAAAATCAAAATTGATCTTAAACGCTAATAATGTGGCAACGCTTTTTAAATGCATGCACAACGGTGAGGAATTCTCTACAAGAGTGAATTATAATACCGTCGAAATCAAGGACCTTGAAACATGTGACATATGTAGTTTCTTTTTGAAAGCATTGTGTCAAAACGTACGAAATGTGCATCTAGACAATTCGCCGGTATTTTCACTTTTAAATACCTGTACGCCTCAGATGAGAGAATTAAATGTAATTGCAATGCATGATTGGAACATAAGACCAACACTTGATATAAATTTTAGCACATTTAAAAACTTTAAATCTTTGGATATCTGTAGCATTCGTAATAAAAACTTAATTAACTCTTTGCTATTGAAGTTGATGGATGATCGGTCACTGAAAATGGAAACCCTGTCTTTGCCGGTATTTGAAAGCCAAGAGCAATTAGTTATTGACACCTTGCGCTATCACAGTCAGTCTTTGAAATATTTGAATATCTCATTTCTAAGTAATTCAATACAGACAACACAGTGGTGTGAGGTTTTTGCTTTATTTCGACAGCTGGAATCCTTGAATATATATGAATATAGTAGTGTCGGTGATGAATGGCGGGAGATATTGGAATTCTTGCCTAGAGACTTAAATTTGCGGTCTGAAGTATTGGACGATTTACTATTTAAACAAATCATAAGGAATTGCCAAAGGTCCTTGCAAAATATAAAACTAATGAATTGTATTAATATAACAGATGATGGTGTCAAGGATTTGAGCATGTTGCGATTAAATTTGAGACATTTAGCTTTCGTAAATTGCCGTAACATTTCTCCTAAAGGTGTCCTGCAGGGTGTGGCGAAGGAACGAAATACAATTCTTCAAGCCTTAACACTCTCACATATGAATAGTACGGATTGGGGATCCATGATGTTGTTAGTCCAAAGTTTGCCTCATTTAACGTACTTATCTTTGGAAAAATGCAATGAGTGTGTTAACGATTATACGTTGGCATCAATTATTGCTAATCAGCCAACACTTCAACATTTATCCCTGGAAAACTGCAGATTCATCACCAATGAAGGTATTTTGGGCTTCGGAGCGAATCCTGTCCCTATTAGTGAACTCAAAGGTTTGCAGACCCTCAACTTATGGGGTTGTATTAAGCTGAGCAACAGTGTTCTTGTAGAGGGTTTCAAATTTTATGAATTACGGAAATTAAATTTTGCTTATTGCAATGAAATCAATTCCATTGAGATAGAGGAGCTGGTGAGAAATTGTCCTGTTTTGGAAGAACTAAGCATTCGATATTGTATTGCAGAGGAAGATATCCTTCGTATACCCCAAAATCTTCCCAGAATCAAACGTATATATGCCTCCAGATCCCAGCAATTAGCTTTAGAATCTATAGATGACCATGTGACACAAATGTTGAGAAAAAAATTATGCAGAGTTTCTCATATACCAATTCTGTTTTGTTTTGGCGAATAGAGAACGAAAATACCTTTGGTTTTTTTAGGTCTCTTCGACAAGTGATTTTATAACGGTAAATGTAGTGAAAAACGTGTTTTTTAAACTTTCAAATTGAAAGAAACATAATTTCTTTGCTTCCCAAACGATTTCAATAACTTTTTTTCTGTTTGAAGGATATGATATTATCTGCATAATTTTATTATATTATAGTATAACGCTGTTGAATTCTAAATATTTCCTGGTGAGAGCGTTCACCTTGTTCATCACTTATTAAACAATTAAACAATAAATACAAAACTTAACATGTAATTCATACATTAGAAGCAATAAACGCAAACAACCAATTCTTTTGAAGACGTGCTTAAGTGTTCTAAATTTGTATCTCAATACTTTTCTAAAAATAACACTTTCTGTATAATTTATATAATATTATAAAAATAGAATTAATACATTTTTTATATAATTCGAAATCTCACAGTATGTCATATTAAAATTAAAAGAATGCTTTCCAGTGTTTCAATCTGCAGAGTTTTTTTTTAATCAGTTCATTGGGAAAACTTTAAAGAAAAGAGACGCTCTATGGGAGGGTTGTGACTCGGAAGCACCGTTGCCAACTGTGCAGTTTTATGTGTTTTTAGCAGTTTCTTCAATACCAAACAGTTTTCGAGTTTTTTTTGTCCAAAACATAAGTCTTTTTACAATTATTTTAATTTTTTAAAGTGTTCTTCGTTGCATTAAATAACAATATCCGAACATCGTCAAATATCAAATTGGTATTATGAATTTGCCGATTCGTCGAAATTTTGTTTGCAGAATTGTGCCTTCGATACATATCGTGATGAAGCTTAATTAATTATTAATTATTATAATTAATTCTTTGTTTATACTCGTAGCAGTGCTGAAGCTTCGGTTCAGTAGCCATTTTTATTATTATTTTACTTCGCCGGTGCTACACAATACCGACGAAGGAGGGCGTTCTGATGCGATTGTGGATTGCTATCAGCTGAAGCAGGTATTGTTCACTGACCAGTGACTATGCCTTCGCCACTGAAACCTTCCGAGAACAACTGACACACAAAGACACACTAATGCACATCAGCAAATTGCGAGATGGGTTTTTTATGATTTTAGTCTGCAACTGTGGTTGAACCCAGGTCTGTTTTGGTTTTGTAGACAACGTACAAACTACTTCAGCCATCGCGGAAATTTTTCAACTCAAGGAAGAAAATAGTAAATTTAATTATAAGAACTTCCTGCTTAAAAAACTAATCATTTCACACAATAACGAAGTAATAACTTCTCAAGAATTGATTATTTTAGTCTCACGTCTTGTTAAAATCATTAAGTTGGCCATTCAGTTGGGAATTGATTCCACCAAAAATGCTTAATTCCAAAGTCGATTAACTTTTTTAAAATTTTTTGCTGGGCATATATAGTAATTGCTTATTGTGCTAGTTAGATTAAATTATTTTTATCTTTGTCGAGTGATCAGGGGAAATCACCCATATAGGCAATGCATTGCACTGGAACTAGATAGAGAGTGGGAGAATAGACAGGTGATGAAAGGTGGTTCCCTACCACTTATACTTAATTCTTATCAGTTATGACTTATTAAACAATTTTGCGGCGCCTCTGATGTTAATTTTGATGCATTAGTTTTAAGCTAAGGGGATCCATTTTACTTTTTAATTAATTTCGCTGACGTTTTACTGCTGAAACAGCAACGAACGAGGATGCTGTAGAACAGAAAACTCAGAATAAACTTTTTTTTTAATTTATCGGAGTCGTTCTGGCTGCAGAGCCAACGCGCTCACTACTCAATATCAGCATGTCGTTAAGGGCCCTTTCACACTATAATAATTTTTATTAAGACATGTCAAAACATGTCAAGTATTACGTGCAAGTGGGATAGTGCGAATGCAATGCGTTATGAAAATAACAAATAGTACGGTAATGCATTTGACATTCCATAACTCTTTCACATTTTTTAAAATTGTGAAAACAAAATGTAATATTACTTTAGATTTTTCGGCAGTCGCACCAAATCCTATTTAGATTTCTCTCTCACAAAGTATTATGAAAGTCATAAGATTTGTATTAGAGTGTGGAAGACCCTGAACATACAGTAGTAGTTTTCTGCTAACCAGAGAACAATTACAGGATATAACAGATGTGCACTACATATGTGCTTTTAAATGAATTTGAAATACTAAAATCTGACGAGTAACCGGGATTTTTGCCAGCCACTGTTGGAGCGAAAATAAATAATTATTATACATGAGATGTAATTTGTTAAAAATATAATGAATATACAATAAATATATAAAAAAAAATTAAATATTATCAGGTTTGTCACAGAAAATTTTCGATAGTGAAAGTTTACACATTTATTACTAAATATGACGTAGTTGCTTAGTTTAACAACTGAAAATTTAATACAAGTAAACAAAAGGTGGAAAACAATAGAAATAATTGCGGGTGTTTTGAAAATAATACATAAAAACTTCTTTGAAATAAAATTTTATTTTTAAAAAAATTGTCTAGCGTTGTGCTCAGCCTAAACAGTTGATCGAAGAAAGTTTTACAAAATAAAATTAAAAATTAGAAAAGTTCACAAAATATTCATTTTTTTTATTTTGATTTTTAATCTATTCTATTTGTTCATCATCAAGCCGTTTCTAAGACGTAACTGTTGAGTTCAACTGTTGCGAATATTTTGATAGCAGTTGAGCTCAACAGTTATAAACGTGCCCAATGCTTTTCTCTCTCTTTATTTTCACATTTTTTCTTGTTGATTTTTAAAACTAAAAAATATACAAAATTTTCTATTATAACGTGTGTTGTATATCTTTTAAAACAGAACTTAAGAAACAACAGCATTCTTTACATATTTAAAATATGTTTTCAACGTTTCTTTTATGTAAGGGATCTCAAATTGTAAATTCCACATTACTATTTCGAACTGAATTTGAAACGAAACATTTTCGCGGTTTACCTTTTTTGGTGAAGGCAAAAACGTTTTAATTTTCAGTTTCGTACGAATTTTGGTTTCTCTGACACACCTCAATAATATACAGAAATAAATGCAAACACATTTGTGCAGGTCTCTAATACGTCTGCTTGTTCTTATTTTGCTTGTATAGAAAGAAGTGTGTCAGCAGCAACTGCTGCACTAACATCATAATTAAACATCATCATTATCATTCTTATAATCTTCTTCATCATGATTATCATCGTTATTACCGTCATCGTCATCATTGGGCAAAAGAACCCAATTTAAAATCTCTTTAGAGACACAAAATCACAGCAATTTTTTTTTCGTGCTGTAACTACTGCAGCCAAAGAAGAAACAAAATATACAGCAAGAAATTATGGTGAAAATATTACAACTGTATAATAAAATATTTACATAATAATGGATGTTTACGTCAGCTCTGGCGTCGTCGTCTGTAGTCTGCCAAAATATTTGTGGGTATTTTGAATAGCAGGCAAGAAAAAAAAAACCAAGAGCGAAATTATGTTCTATTATTTAATTTTTTTTTTGTCACATGTACATACTATTATAATATACACACATGCATATCGTCACTGAAAATGCAAGAGGCCCTATCTAACATTTAAAAAATTAAAAATTAACTTATAAGTTATAGTTTGTTAACCTTCCTGACTATTTTAATTTTTTTGAGACAAATTCACATTTCTCGGTCTCGCAGACCGATTTCAAGTATTTCTCGGTATCTCAAAACTATTCTAAAATTTTCAAAACCTGTGCAGTGGACATATTTAAGAAACTAATTTCAAATAACTGAAGCAAGAAAAAAACAAAAATTAAGTTTTTTTTAGCTCACAGCATCAATTTATATTTCATCACAATATTTGGCATTTTTGATATTAGACCTAATATAAAAATAAAAAAAAAATTCATTCACAAAACACAACATTTATAAAATGTTGTTTTTCTATTAAAATATATCTTAAAAGTAAACAAAACAATAAAATGAATTCAAGAAAAAAAAGATACACTAAAAAAAAAATTAATTTCAAAATGCTTAAAATATATGCCTCATTATGAGGTTAGGCTTTGTAAATTTCAATGAGTCGTTAGATCTTCAGCGTCCTGTGAATCTTCAACATCACTTTCCTTGGAATCTTCTTGTTCAGTATCAGTGTTTGCTTCATACACATCAATATTATCTTCGTATTCAGTATCACTTTCCACATCAGAATCTGGATCTGAATCGATTTAATTCAGAACAGCTCTTATGCGCTCAATATCTGCCATATCTAAAGAAAATCTCACGATAATTAATTTTGAACATAATTCTTTTATTAAATCATAAAATTGTCCATTTTCATCTAAAAATTTCTAATTTAGCAAAACCAACTTACCTGACGAAAATGTAACACTTAACTATAAGTCGGTCTCACAGACCGTCCGATTAGCAATCACCGGTACAACACTTCAACTCAAACACACTTGTTACACTAAACGTTGTACATATAATGAGAAATAATGAAGATACTGAGAGAATGGCGGAGTTTCCATTTTTTGTTTTCGTGAAATTAACACAAAAGTGATTCATCGGTCTCACAAACCGACGAAATGGTCAGGAAGGTTAAGTACAAATACGTAATCCCGTAAAATTTAAAATTTTTCCGGAAATAAATTACAAAATAATTGTAATTATAGTAATTGTCAATATATTTTTTATTGAAACAATTCTTTTACTTCTCCGGTAGAATTTTTAAAATATTAGATATGGATTCTTGCATTTTCTGAGACGATATATTCCTTCATGTTATTTAAGAAAGAATTACACTTTAATATAATTGCCATTAACATTTTATTAAGGAACACTAAAATGTATCAAAGTGTTGGTGGTTTTTGCTGAATGTTCTGCCGTAAGGAACTTCAGTTTCATCAATAACGTAAAATTATTCGTCTCAATGTCACTGTTATAAAAATCTAGCCCAAAATGGCGGATCGGCGGTATTCAAAGTTAAATTAAAAAATTTTTTTCTTGGGTCGCTGCTCCGGGATTATGCCCTACGTATGCAAATCATTGGACCGGTCTAGTTGAAAATGGATACGATAGTGCAGAGGATAGAAAAGTAGTGAAGTGCTACAAATATGACTTAATTCATGCACAAGTGTGCCGTGTTTTTTTTCTTGGACCAGCACTCAGGAGATGACCAATACACAAGCGGTGCATTGTGCTGGAACTTGTGAAGCTCCACTATATTACAACACTTCTCTTTGCACATTATTTGTTTTTATATCAGTGTTGTAGCGACTCTGATGTCATGGAAACGTACATATTACATATATGTTTTTAGTAGCCATTTTTAGTAATTATTTTACTTCGCCGGTGCTACACAATACCGGCGAAGGTGGGCGTTCCGATGTGCCTGTGGATTGGATACAGCTGAAGCTGTTACTGTTCAGTGACCAGTGACTATGCCTTTGCCACTGAAACCTTGCGACAACATCAGAAAAAATGCGAGATGTTTTTTTGAGTCTGAAACTGGGGTTGAACCCAGGAAAATTTTTCATTTTGTAATCAACATGAAGATTACTTCGACCATCGCCAATCAATTGTATTTAAACTTTAGTCTCTGACAGTATATCGATTACTCGAGTAACCGAGTAAGAAATAAAAGTATAACAGGAGCGAAAACGGGTAATTATTTCTCCTATTATACAGGGTTGCCCAAAATGACCGAAGGGGTTTTTTTTTTTTGGCGTGTGAGGTAGGGTTGAAAATGCCTTCGCACTTACAGAGACCATCGTCTTCTGCGTCGAGTGGTGTTGCCACTAAAAAATTCTCTCCTCCTCCTCTGGGTAGATTCCTCCCCGGGACCGCTTTCCGCATTACTTCGGGAAGGCCCAGAGCCACGTCCCAATCAGGACCACTCTCACTCACCCACGTCTGGGTCCGCCAAGTCCGCAGCCGGCGCCATGGCCCCGGCCCGTATTGCCTGGTCCCCGTCAGAGGGGGCCCCGCTATGCAGCAGCGCATCGAGGTCCCTCTTCTTCCTCCGCAGAACGTATCCCACGTACTGTGCCACAGCGTCCCAATTGTCCTCACAATCAAGCATCCTCCCTATCATGCTGGCAGGAGCGAACCCGCCAACCCGCTGCGCCATTGCACCTCAGTATGCCACCTGGTGCAGTCGAAGAAAGTGTGTTCTGCATCATCATCCGTAATACCACAGTAAATGCAGTCGGGACCATCTGCCCTGCCCATCCGGTACAGGTACTTTCGGAAGTATCCGTGGCCCGAGAGGAATTGTGTCAGGAAGTAGTTAACTTCCCAAAATTTCCTCCGAATCCATACTTCCACGCAGGGAATGAGCCTCGCCGTCCACCTGCCGACCGTGCCCGCGGTCCACCTGTCCTGCCATTGCCGGACAGTTTGGGGTCTCAGACCAATAGCACCAACACCAGGGCCCTCCCACCTCAGGGAGAGACCAAGAGGTCTATGGGTATTTCCCCACATATCACCAGGACCGCAGCGCCCGAGACCGTGCGGTAAGCCGAAGCAACCCTAAGGGCCGCCGTCCGCTGTACCGCCTCGAGTACCCTGCGTTTGGTTCTCTCACCCTGTACATTTCCCCAAATCTCGCTCCCATGCAGCAAGATCGACTTCGTGACCGCCATAATCAGCCTCCTCTTGCTCTGTGTCGGGCCTCCGACATTCGCCATGACTCTGCTCAACATGCCAGTCATCTTCGCCGCCCTAGTCGCCACATGCCGTATTTGGGCCCAGTAAGTCAGCCTACAGTCGAGTCTGACGCCCAAATACCTTATGGCACTCTGGGTAACCAGAGACACATCCCCTATCCGCATGCCGACGCCGAGTGGTATGTGTGCCCGCGTCATCAACATCACCTCAACCGAAGGGGTTTGAGTTCATTATGACTTATTACACATTATTACTAAATTTTTTCTATTTTAAATAGAGTATATTAATGGAGAATATTGTTAATTTAATTATGAAATAAAATTATGAAAAATAATTGCGAGATATAACGCAAGTGATGGATATTTCTGCTACGCATATTCGTGCTCTTTCCAAAATATTTTCCTTAACATTTCGCAAAACTTCAGGTGTTATGTTGTTGATTTCGTCGCGTATATTAATTTTTTAATCACTGTAGGGTTATGGGCTAACTAATATGGACTTTTCCTTTCAAAGTACCCTAAATGAAACTGTCTGGAGAGGTTAATTACGTTGAACGCGGAGGTGCTTCTACGGGAAATAATTCCTTCACCAAATATATCGCGTAAAAGAGCCATTGTGTCCCAGTGTCGCAGTGTGAATTTTGTATGGAGGCTTTCTTATTGTACTCAAAATTCTCTGCAGCGACCCTCGTCAGAAGCCAAAATGTTTCGCACGTTTCCTGGTTGATATTCCTCCATTCCCGAATACTCGCCTGTACTCGTTCAATATAGTCATTCGTGTGCACCGTTCGTGCCACTAGTTGACGAAAATTCGCAATCAGACGGTTTATTGTTGACTCTGAGCTCCAATCCGCATATTAAAATAACAACGATATGCGCCTAAACAATGGATCGTTGATTTCAGAAATAAAGTTCAACGATTTCGGCACGTTGTTCAACTGCGTACAGTTCCATTTTAAATTCCCCAAGCCTTCTATACAAAATACTGAAAACAAAAAAAAAATTATAATAATAACAAAGTTATAAGGAATTCAAACACCTTCGCCCATTTTGGGCCGCCCTCTATTTATTGCAAATAATAAATATATAAAGCTAACAATTTACATCTATTGAGAAACACACCCGTAGGACAAAACACGAAGAACGCTGAATATGAAAGTGTAGCAACTTTCGAAAACGGCATGTTGCTCCGTTCTGCTAGTGTTGCCAGTGTGACTTATAATTTCTGTGTCTTTGACTTCATTTGTTTCTTAGTACGTATCAGATGTGAATTTTTGACTGTGCTGTATGTTTTCGATCATTAGCCCATTTCAATTAATTACAGATGGAAAAATTACGTTCACATTAAGACACAATTTAACAATTCAGGGTTTATGTTCAGTTATTAAATATCACGACGCATGTATACATACATAAGTCATTCATTCATCAGTCAAAAAATTTAAAATTGTTATGCAGTGTAATTTACCAAACATTCTTCATACTGTTCTCCCTTACAAGGGAATTGGTTCGGCTTGCCTAAATCACATATAATTGGCAATTTGGCGAAGAAAAACACAAATAAGACATTTTCCGTTTGAAAGTATTTCACCGATTTATACTTAAAATATAATGAACGTATAAAGTGGCCAACAAAATCGCTCGTTATTTGATAATGCGATTTTATCCCTTTTTGTCTGTTCATATTAAGAAAAGTTGCATTTTCTTCTTCCTCCGCCCTCCGCTCCACCCGTAGTATTTCTTTGCCTATATGGAAGACTATTGAAGTCATTCATTCAAACATTCAAACATTCTTTCTTTCATATTTGCTTTTTGTTGTTATTTTATGATTCTATTCAATCGATAGTATTTTTTATTTTGTTTGGAATTGAATAAAAAACGATTTTGGAGTTGAGTGTGCTTGTGAAAGTGTTTCGTGTACACATTCGTACATACGATACGCACATGTCTCGTTAAACAAAGAATATCTTTTTTGATTGAAATCATGTTTAGGTTTGCATTTATTTAAGCAGTCGCATCTACTGGCGGAAAATCTATTGAACCCAAATACTGATATGAAACTAAAGTATATTCCGGAAGGAAATGCCTTAAATAATTCGTGTTAGTTCTCCGTAATTAAACTCTTTATCGGCAACTCTTTTGCATTTACAGTTTAAGGTCTACAACATACACAGTTATTTACACTGAACAAAATAAATTTTAAAATTTTAAGTGGCATGTTCTTTTTTTTGTTTTTCCTATAAAACTTAACACTCAGGCAATTAATATGGCAACCAAAAAAAATTTAAAATTTTAAAGCAGTATTTACATTTTCTACCTTGTGAATGCGGAACGAATTCGGATGAATGCTTTTAGACGGCATGATTTCAGCACATATTCCCAGCGCTGAAAAAGCATTTAAAAGGAAATGCTTCAAAGTGGAACATTGCGAGCAAATATCATGCCATACGTATGGAGATTTGTAAATGATTGTTACCGTAATATTCCTTTATAAACATACTTGTAGCGATGCAATAGTTTTTGCTGGAACGTATGTGTCTCATTCGGTACTACAAATTTGCAAATGTTCCCAACATGGCCGCTCATTTTTACTGTGCCATACGTATGTATGTGTGTGAAGGGGGTGGATACCTCTACCGATTTCAATGCTGATGTCTCTTCCTTGCTTTAAATTCAAATTCCTTTTATTTTAGTTAATTTTTTTTTCTTTCAGTGTTAATTTACAATTTTGTTTAATTTCTTGGAATTCTTATTTTTTATTTTTTTTTCTATTTTATTTATTTTACTTTATTAATTTTTAAGTTTTTCTTACTTTTCAAAATGGCGAATTCATTCCATGTAAACTCAGTAGTACAACAGTCGCAAAAATCATTGTACGTTGTCTTCAATAAGAGCCTATTTCAGCAATTTTATTTAAATATCAATTCATATTTAAATGTCGATTTTCATTTTCATCTAGAATATTTAAATACTGCTTAAGTAGCCAGCACTCTGCATTTAAATATTGATTTTGCAACAGCATGAAACAGCATGAAACAGCTTTAAAACTGCTTTTAAACAGCTTTTTAAAAAGCTGTAAGTTGACGCTATCATATTAAATATCAGAGCGTTACCATACTTTCTTGTGTTTCATTATTTCAGTTGGTGAAAATGAAATTTTTTAAACATACTTTAAATAAAGATCATTTATTAAATTAAATTGTGTTTAAATATGTTTGGTGAAAGAGACCCTTAGTCATGTAGTTTTAACATCCAACCATGATAAATAGCTTTCAACTGAGCTTATAAGTTCACCTGATATGAATTCGCCTTGCTTTTCAATTCCTTGCTCGAATGAATTTTTCCAACAGAAGGAATGCTGGCTACATACGATGCAACACGTTTATCATTCATATTCCATATTCAGAACAAAAACTGCAACCAACAAGAAAACCTTTAACGCAACAATAATACTGAATATCCAATTCGTCACTGCGAAACACGGTTAATAAAATACAACTTTACAGCTTGTTTGTTTCCACTGAAATGAATCAGTAAAACCACTATCCAATCAACATCAATGCAACCAGAAAATATCAAAATATTTTGATGTTTTTGAAACTTCGAATGCAACATGAAATAAACCATAAACATGACTGCAGACTATGGAACCAACAGCGAAACTCGCCTTGTTGCATAAACATGTTGCATCGCCTGTACCACGTATAAAAAGTGTCATTTGGTACCGCGATTCTTTATATTTTTGTCGGCACAAGCCCAGCGGCCGCCTAAACGTTGATAACACGATAACTGTGGTGTAGTTACATGGTGAAGCACTTGAGTAAGTTTTTACTCACACCACACCAACAACGTACATATTGTGACGGGTTAATTCCGAATAAACACCTGATGGTCTTGCGAGACCAGCTAATAATGTTTTATAGTTGTTGTTAAAATTTATACAACAAAGCAAAAGCGTTCTTTTAAATTACAGTATATATGTATATCACGCACTGTTACACCCTGCGAATAATTGTAACCGATATTGTTGGGAAAGTATTTATTGTTTAAGCAGATTTGCCATTTTCATGATTAAATTTTATACTCTTTTCTTTTATTAATCGGTTTTATAATATACTTTTTGTATTATATATCGAATGCAGCTTAACCTTTAAAAATGTGGTCGGTTGAAACGGTACCGCATCTAATTGGCCCGGGATCATCTAGCAGTGAGAATATATAGCAAATAGACCTAATCAGCTGGGACGATTATTATAGCCGAATCTTGTTTTAAGCGCTCTTAAAATTGTCATCATTGACTCCATATTTCGGTAGTACGTTTCAGTAATTATTTAACGCGGTTTCTTCATATATCTTAGCATGGCTTGTTTATTGATTATTTTGTCATTCACAGTTAACTGACAGCCTTCGAAGAGCATTCGCAATAGAAATGCAAAGTTGTCACAACTCCTGTGCTGATTGGAAAGTTCTTTCTATATTTTAACATACATATTTATATATGTAGTGAAGTGGCTCAAAAATATGTATGAAAATCACTCAAGACACTTACTTTACCAGCAAAGTTTTTGATGGGGAAGTGCCATTAAATGAAGTTAATTAAAATGAAAATGGAAATTAGTTCAATCAATTTGGTTTTTTATTTATTAATTAAGGAAAACTTAACTTAGTTAAATAGTTGAGTCTATGGAGAAATAGTTTTTCGAAATTATTTTTCCGTTCTTACCTCCGCCAACATTACTATGTTAAACGCTGTTGTAAAAGTTTTATTTAATTAAATTTAAAAATTTATTTTGCTTCTTTGGAATATTGTCTGCTGTCAGAATTAAAAGAACATTCAGTTTTAAAAATTTTATAGACCATGAAAGCACTTAATATTTTATATAATATAATTGAAATATGGGTTTCTCTTGCACACCAATAATTTATGTTCAGGAAATATTATTGAACAAATTTCAACGATGGCGGGTTTTTATGGCGGTTGTAATATGAACGAAAAGGAATTTTCTGTATTTTTTTCTTTAAATAACAATTTGATTTTTATGTCAACAAAACTCGAGTGAATTATTTTCCGTAAAAATCGGGCCAGTTTTAATTTTCGGAAATGTACGAATGTATGTGTATGTTGTTCGAAATAAATTCTTTTTAATTGTAATCAGTTTGCAATGATATCATTTGTGTGTTTGCCTGGTTTATTGAAATACAGCTCTGAAAGACACCTTGCAGGGCATCGATTGCATCGTGTATTACTAAATGTAAAATTTCTTATCAAGGCAGTGAATTCGGCGTACTAAAAATTAAAATAAAAATGAAGCACAGTAGTATTTGTTGCCACATGAAACGAGAAAAGAACGAGAAATTTACACAGTATATGCCGTGGGCAATTCTCACAAAAATGTTATAACTCCCCACATCATTTTGGTGAGAGTAAAACGTGGTGGCAAAAGCATTTGACAAAGTGTGGTATGCAGCATATCTGCAAATGCTTGTTGGTATTGCCAATGACATTTGTTTAATTATGTAGAGTTCTGTCAGACGGTAACTCTTCAAATGAGTCAAGCGCTTTGCAAAATTCTTTACTTTATTTACCACATCTAATTTCTTTTCTCTACAAGCGATCTTTTTTGTCAATCCTTTAAGTCTACATATGATTTTAGCCATTCATATTGATTCAATAGCAGGAAAAGACTGATGAAGGTCGCGGCCAAAACGCAAAATATAAACAATTCACTGAATCATAATCTCGTGACAGACTCGACGAAAAGTCTTGAAAACAAAAATTCCCCAACACTTTATTACAATACGACTTGATACTTGACACCCCAAATTAAAGTATTTTCCCCAGTTGGCTACCAATTTCGATTGGTAGTCATTTGGCAATTATTTTTCCCTCGACACCACTGTGTGTGATCTACTAAATGTTTATTCCTTTGCTACTAGCTACTTGCTTGTATGGTTTGTTGGTCGGTTACTCAATAAACTATTTTGTTATACTTGAGTATTGTTTTTTGTTAATTTTTTGCGGTATGGTTTTTTTTTAAATTTTGTTGTTGTCTTTTCGTTTTGTGTAACAGAAAAAGAACAACTTTTCCATTTTTTTTACATAATATTTTAGCCAAACAAGGTTGTTAATTTTTTGTTTGCTTTATTTTACCTGCAACACGTTGAAAAAGAAAACAACCACAAAACACAGCCAAGCAAACCGACTGAAAAAGCCCGTGATTTCCCATTTATGAATGAAAAAGTGCAAAAAAAAAAGCTTTTTATAATTCGGTTTTTATTTGCTGTCTGGAAATTCCACAGAGATTTCATTTGTTGTGGGTATTGTTGTATTTTCATTTTTATTAATTAATCAAAATTGTGTGAAGGAAAAAGTTTTCTTGAACTTAAAAATGTAGAAAATGGCAAAATTTTTTTAATCGTATTCCGTAAATATTTGATTTAAAAAAGTAACCACTAAAAATTAAAATAGAAAATAACATAAAAAACTGCCTTACGTTTGCCTATTTGGTAATTTATTTTTCCACTTGTATTTGTTTTAATTAATTTGCAATTAGGCTAACGGACTAAAATTCTATGAAGCCAAAGTACATAAAAGCAAGTTTTAATTAATCTGAAAAATACTAACAAAGCGGTACAAATTGCTGCTTCTAATCGGCGGCGTGCAATAACTTCCATGAAAACATTGATTTAATTTCCTGTTGGGATTTATTTATTTATATTTGGACCTGTTCCGTGCTCTGATTTTGGGAGTTATTTTATTAATTTTATTCCAAGTTATTTTATAATGAAATAACTTCCAAAATGTGAAATTTTTTACATTTTCAGTTTGGGTACTATTTCATTTTCTTTTGGGACTTACTTCATTGCTTCCGAGTGGGATTAGATTCATTTATTTTGGGATTTATTTCATTGGGAGTACTTGTACTGGGACTTATTTTACCTGGGAGTTATTTCACTGATCCCTTTTAATCATGAGCCTGCTGGTGTTTTGTCCACTGTATGTGGTTATCAATCGTTGTAAATCTTATTATTTCTATGTAAATAGAATACGAGAATTTTAAATTTTGTTGATTGTTTTTTTTTTCAATGAACGCTTAAATTTACCATCTTTTCTAATTTCCTAAAGTTTTCGAAATTTCGCCTAAGTATAAGTTAATAAAAAAAAATACGTTTAAACAAGAGCAAATGACTGTTTAAAGTTGAATTACAACACTCCGCCATGCAGTTCTATCACAGGCCGTACACCATTTGACCTCAAACTACAAAGTAGTGAATCACACCGCTAATAGCCTTTGGGAGTGGGTATTATCGTTAGATATTTATTTCTTACTGTATTAAATTCAAAAGTTGTACATACATATATACAATGGAATAAATTATGTGCACCTTTTTGTACAGTTTTTTTTCTTCTATTTCTCAATTTCTTGTTCTACTTTATGTTATTAATTTCTTGTAGTTTCCTTATTTTCATTAATCCCTATTGCCATTAGAATATTACCAGAAAAAGCTACAAATAAATTTTTTTAATATGTTATCTGATTTCTGGAGCAAATATGCGTAATACAATTTTGACATTGAAAAATTGACAAGTAGCAGATTGGT
Source organism: Dexiosoma caninum (assembly GCA_963924685.1). Taxonomy (NCBI): domain Eukaryota; kingdom Metazoa; phylum Arthropoda; class Insecta; order Diptera; family Tachinidae; genus Dexiosoma; species Dexiosoma caninum. Next base: position 105,898,291 of record OZ004725.1, on the reverse strand, counting down.
TTCGAACGTGCTTAACCCTTATAAGAATAGCAAGGTACACGGTTAACTTTTGGGTTTTAAGATTAATTTTTTTGTTTTGTAGAATTTGATGATTCACATACTTGAAATTTCTTGGGAACTCCTAACTTTTCAATAATACTGACTTTGAGGTAACGAAATTTTTTGAATAGGTATGGCCGACCAATTTAATTCAAACACCCTTAACAGTATGACAAGGTAACTTCATACAATTCGTATGTAAAAATTATCATTACAAATATATTTTTAGTACAAAGTTACTTATAACAAAATAAACGAAAGCCGATATGAAAATGCTAGACTGAAATATTTCGTTGATGAAAGAAGAATAAGCTAACAAAAATTTATTTTACGTCTATGTGAAAGGACAAAAAAAAAACACCCACCAGAGCATATCATGGGTACCCGGGTATCTATATGGAAAAACTACTGGAAAGCAAAATATCGGTAAGAAGAGATAAAATTGTACTACAAATTTTCGTGTTTCGTAAATTTCAAACTCATTTTATATGGTTTTATGCAGATTTTTGTGCAAAAATATTTGGTTTCCAACACTATTTCCATATGTGACAGCGCATAGAGAAAGGGACCTAGGGGTAAAAAAAGCAATTTTCACTTTTTTTTTTTTTGATGTGGACAACATCTGAGCATCGAATGAGACCGATCCCATGCCCCAAAAGTGTTCCCTCCCAGAGATATGAAAGTGAAGTACACCAAAGATACACGTATTTAAATCTTTAAAATGGCTCTCCTGAACAAAACCGATTTTTACCTTTAGTTCCCTTTCTATTTTGCGCGTCACATATAGGTTAATGGCTACCTTGCCATGGGTTAATACGTCATTATATTTGCTTTACATGTCATTTAAATTCAGTGCGTATGAGTAATAAATAAATCCATGCGATTATCATGCCCACCACATTTTTAGTAGTAACACACATAAATTGTAGCATACTTTTGGGAATTCCTTGGAGAGGAGGAAGAGTATTTTGATATATACATATATATTTTTTTCATATTTTCAACACAAATTTCTTTCTTCAACTTTCTTCTAAAACTTTAATTTTGTATTTTTTTTAAACGTTTTATAAACATGAATAAAACATTTTTTAAATTAGTTGACAATCAGGTTAAATTTCGAAAATTATAGAAAGCCAAATTACATGCGTTAATAACTAAGGAACAAACTAAATCGAAGTATTATCGCATGTGTGTAATTTAGTTTACTAGAATTTTCGAACTTTAACCTGATTACGAGTTAGTTAAAAAAAATAGAAGTTCAATAAATAAAAACCATTTTTTTTTTGCTTTTAACATATTACGAAGGGACAGTTTTACAATACCAAAAACTATTTTAATTAAAAGTAAAAACCAAATATTTCTACTTTCTAATAACTTTGTAAGTTTCTTAATATCCATAATTTGGTTTATTTTATTTCTCTCCATGCCTTCCTTATTAATGACAATTTTGTTATTGAATGTCAGACAAATATAAAAAGTTAAATTATGAATAACTGTCACGCATGGTGGTTTATTATCAAAACTTTTTTGTTAAATACCTACGCAACTAAATTTTTACTTTTTTAAATTATCACAAGGTAATTCTTAGGTAAAAAGTTGTCTTATGGAGAAAATTTAAACTTGTGATGATGTTTTAAGCTCTTTCATCAACTTTAGTTAGAGAAAGTCTTAATGACATTGACAAAGAAGTTGACCAAATAATGAAAAGAAAGAAGTTTTGAAGACACAAAAAATGTGGGAGAAAAATATATAATTT